>OX451740.1:410472504-411072504 GCA_948472305.1 Vicia faba | reverse complement strand
GTAGTCATTCATGATCCGCTCGTTCTCCAATTGCTTGGTCAGCTTCTGGATCTTCTGTTCCTGTTCGTTGAACTTTTCCCGATAATAATCTCGCTCTTCCTGTAGTTGCGCCCAAGACCTCTTTAGGGTATCAACGTCAGTGGGTATCTGAGGAGGGAGTATGGTTGGAGGAACCCCGTCTCTATCAGGAATTTCAAGAATGATAGGCCTGATAGCTTCATATGGCATACCTAACTTCTGAGCACGGATGCAGACCCATCTGTAATAGGGTTCCATTGGTAGAGAAGTCTTCGGTCCCAACTCATGTGGGTCAACTTTGTGAATTTTGTCCCAGGCTTTGATGAATCTACGGCGCAGTTCGTAACTATCTTCCTGAAACTCAAAACTGATGTGAGGTAGCAACATCTCATGGGGCCCTGCTCTTCTGGATCTTCCAAACTGACGGAGAGCTAAACATGGATTATAAGAGATTTCGCCCTGAGTACCGATCAATGGAACATTAGGATACTTCTACAACAATCAATAACAGCCACCTCATCTAAACCTCTGAGAGTCCAAATGATGTCATAATCAGTGAGAGACATTAACCTATGAGCCCAGCCTTTTCCTTCTTGGTTCTTCAGCATGAACTTGGGGAGGTGCGAAATAAACCACCTCACTAACAAAGGAGTACAACACCACAGGGTTCCTCGTCTTCGGGCAGTACGAGCATAGAGTTGTTGCAAGATATCATCCAAGAGAGTGGGTACAGGATTCCGAGACATGAAGATCCTTATGGCGTTGATATTGACGAAGTTATCAGGATTTGGAAACAATACTAGACCATAGATTAAGAGAGCCAGAATGTCCTCGTACGCCCTGAAGTCTAAGTCATTCCAGAAACTGTTAGCTTTACCAATTAGAAACTTAGCCAAGAAGCCCTTAACTCCGCTTCTAGTCACCCAGTTGTCCATTACCTCCTTGTTGGTCAAAGGAAGGGCTGCTGCAATCTCCTCAAGTCTAAGAGCCTTTTCCCAACCAGTGAAGGGAGTCTGATCCAAGATAGGGATACCAAGCAAATCAGAGAATTCTTCCAGGGTAGGGACCAGCTGGAAGTCTTGAAAGGTGAAGCAATTGTACAAGGGATCATAAATCTGGGTCAGGACACTCATCAGTTGTTGGTCCCACTTTGAAGTGACTAAACCGAGAAGAGAACCATGCCTCTGGATGAAGGAAGCAGTGATTGGAATTCTGTCAACCAACTCTTTAAGAAAATCAGGTGGGTGAACAAAGTTGAGCCGAATAGTGTTCCTTCGCACAGGCATCATGATGTCCTACAAAACAGAGCAAAGGTGAAACCCTCTTGTCTTTGAAATAGGTTAGTCCTTATGCAGGATGCATGCAATGGTATGATGGTATGATGTTATGGTAAAGCACACCACAAGTATTCACAAAGGCAAACATGATAAGGCACACAAGTCACACCAGACAACCCTTAGAGTTTAGGCCAGCATGAAGTTCAGGTACTACCCTCTTTCAGTTTCGTTGGTTAAGACCTGTCCTATCAAAAGTAACCGGGTTCTAGAGGATCCCAATATCATTGACTACCCTCAATCGGTCATAACTCCAGCGTCGCAATCTTTTCTTGCAGCCAGAACCATCGCGAGAGTTTAGCCTCAATGGGTGTAGCATACTGCTACTGTTCTATATCCAAGTTGGGTCACATTAGGGTTCTAAGATCGGTTGGTGCTTAATGACTCCTCAGAAGACCCATATTCTCCTCGTTGCAACACAAGGGATATCGGTACAGACCAAGGTGCCACACCAACGTAGCCACTGCTTCACCCGTGTCGGTCTATGCCGGACAGGTCCCTCACAGCTTATGCTACCTAAAAGGGTATCCCCAGATCCGGGTTAGGATCTATGAAACTCCGATGCAAAGCCCACAAATATAAAGCAATCAAAGCAAAGCAATTGAAAACATAAGTATGATCTAATCCTAAGGTACACCTCACTTTTATTGTCCCCAGCAGAGTCGCCAGTTTTGTGATTGGTGGAAATAGAACTGACTGTTTGTTAGCTGGTTTCGCGAAATGTCGCGGTAAGCAAGAGTCGCCACCGTCTTTTATGTTCTCCAACATGGAAAGGACAAAAGCACAGCAAAATTCCTTATTCGAGAATGTTTCTCGGTTCGGGAGGTAGATTTATAGAAAGGGAAGGTGTTAGCACCCTTTCTATCCATGGTTATCCACGGGCTCTTAGGTACTTGCTCTTATATTTTCAAAATTTGTTTGCTTTTCAAGTGTGTGTGGGTTTTGAAAAAGTTTTGTTTTGAAAGATTTCTAAGTAACTCTTGTATCTGTCCTCAAGAGTGTATGAAAAATTTGTTTGAAAACCTTTTGAAAGTGTGGGTGCGAAAAGTATTTTTGTTTGTTTTGAAAAGAGCAAGTACCCAGGAGAATCTACCTACTCTAAGGAATTAGGTTGTGTAAGAGTCCTTTAAATAGTGCTATCCCACCATTGAGAGGTAGGTAGCACCATCGTTGGAGGTATTCTGGTCAATTCAATTATCGGGACATTGTGGTCACCTAAGCAATGGTAGGACACCTTAGAAGTAACCCTAACGTCCTAGATCCTTTTATCTGAGGCAACTGGATCTTTAGACAAAGGGTAACCTCTAAGACGTCCTATACTTGATGACCACGTTTTGAGGCAATGAGTGAAGCGTACCCTAAGAGTGGCATGTGCTTTGTGTGTTGTTTTTCAGTTAATTGTCTTTGTACAAGTTATTTGTGAACTACGGGTTAATTTTATTGACATACATTCTTTCATGCATTTAACAGTTAGGGGTGCAGAAAGTAAATTGCGGAAATATAAATTCTACGCTATTACAAGGCGCGGGTCTATACATCGCCAAAAATACAAAGATCCGTTTTGATAAATAAGTACGAGAAATTAAATAAAGCGGTAAACCTATTTACTATTACATTCTTGAAGCAGTTACATAATAATCAAAATAAAGTAAATGCGCGCGAATAAAAATTAATCGGGAACGTTCTAAGGGTCTTGACCCTTTTAAGAAAAGAAATTGAATTTTTTTTGTCTTTTTTGATTAAATGAAATTAATAACTAATAATTAAACTAATTAATTAATTTGTTAAAAGAAAATATTTTTTTTGTGTTTTTATATTTTTTAATGAAATAAAATAAAAGAATTAAAATTATAAGTTAACCTAATTCTAAATTATTTTTATTGATTGTAAAGAAAAAGAAATTAAAGTTGATCTAATTAAACTATTTTAGTTGTTAATATTTTATTTACAAAATAATTACTTAAATTAATAAAGTATTTTTTTTTGGTTTTATTGAATTTTATTGTGAAAAATTAGTTATGAGTTAATTAAATAATAATAGTTAATAAATATAATTAGTAAATAAAAAAAGAAAAGAAAAAGAAAAAAATGCAAGAACCATGGGGGGTATTGGGCCAGATTGGAGGGTGTGATAGGAATTTGGGGCCCATTTGAATCTTCAGCCACGTTGACTCTTTCTGGTTGCCTACGCCCATGTTGACTCCTGAGCACCATGGTCCTCATGCTTTGGCCACTGGATTTGCACTGATGGACACTTGGAAAGCTGGGATGTGAGGTCTATGGTGGAAGCTGTTTGAGGGCCTGCACGTGATTACCTGGGAAAAATTTGAAACAAGGAAATTGGGGGACCTGGGAATCGAACCCAGGTCCCAGTGATGCCTAGCCACGTCTCCAACCACTGGGCCACTTGAGTGTTTTTGTTAACATAACAAACAAAGAAAATTAAATATGAAAAACAAACGTTATTCTGGAAATCAAAAAATCCGCGCGTTTATTTGAATGCACCAATCCCTTATTGCCACGCCCTTCGTCTTCAACCTTTTCCTGTAAAACATAAAACACATAGCGGGGGTTTTAAACCCCCACAAAATGCAAGCATTTGAAAATAGCGATTAGGCGCTCGTGCAATATAAATTGGGCGCGAGGTATGCTTTGGATTCGTCTCACCCTGCTGATTTCAACCATGTATGTTTGGAGGGTTAATTTTACAGTATAAGAAAAACCCCAAAATCACGAGCTTTGAAAACCTAGAACTCAACAATGGTACTTTGCGTTTTAAGGCGTTATAATCAAATGAAGTTATACAGAAAGCTTCATATGGGTCATGTGAACACAATGCAATCAATAAAAAGTATTAAAAAAGCATGAATGGATTATTGTGATTTTGAAAAAGAAGGTAAACTGTATGAGTAGTGTAGCGCGAGTTCTTGAGGTTTTTGGCTTGTTCTTGGCTGCAAACGATTCCTGGGGATGTAAGGAATGTGTTTGGATCAAAAGGGAGGTTTGAATTATGCTGCAAAGTGGTTTTCAGTTTCACACTTTTCCTTGGAATTTTGGAAATTTGTTTGGCCGTTTGAGAGAGTTCTAGGTCGTGTCTTGGATTGGAAAGGCTTGCATATATGTTAGTCAATGAGAATCAGTCACTATAATGCATCTTTAACCCTTGCAATCAAGTTTGAGATTTTGCCATGACCACCATTAAACAACTTGCCATTTTGCTCCAAATTTGAATTTCATGCTCATAATAGGCCTTGCACGTATTTGGTATGTGTTTCATGATGCATCAATGCTATTCAAAACAAGAGATATCCCTTAATTAATTTTCTTGATTTTTATTTGAATTTTAAAGATTTAAAATGAATTAAATCAAGTAAAATTAAATAAAAATAGAAAAATTAATTTTTAAACTTGAAATAAATCATGGGACACGTGGGAGGCATGGCAAAGCTGAACTAAGTGGAAAAAGTGGGCCCTTTTTGTCAAAAAATGAAGTTTCATGGATAGTTAACTTTGGCCATTTCACAAAAATTTCCCAATTTCTCCAATGCATATCTTGCTCAATTTTGATCATATGAACATGTTCTTAGACATTTTGGAAAGGTCTTGAAGTCCTATAACCAATGCCTTTGGTCCCATGTCATTTTGATTTACCAATCTCAAGTTATGGTCTTTGACTTAAAGTGCCTTTTTGTTGACTTTTGAAAATGACCTATAATGTTGAAATTGATAACTTTTTGTGAGAGCATTTCTTGGATTTGGAATGTGAAGATGAGTTATAGGAAATGTCATCCCCTTCAAAATGAGCATTAGATGGGATTTTTCTGATGAACCATGAAAAAGTTATACCTTGGTCAATTTACAGTTGACTTTTCAACTGTCCAAAAATAGAAACTTTTGCATTTTGATGATTTTTGAGCCATTCTTGTGAAATCATGATCAAGACTTGATCAAATGATGATTCTGGCTTCAAAATAATATGTTGACCAAAATTTTTGACTTTTGACTGCCAAATGACCATTTTGCCCCTACAGTTGATTGTGAAGCCATTAGGGTTTTTTTGACTGTGCAACTTGACCTTGTGAGCCTTGAAACTTGACATGTAGGTGCTTGACAATGTATATGAACATATGGGACTTGATTGAGCCCTTGAAAACCTCAACTTCCTTGCAAGAACCAAAACCCTAATTTGACTGGCTTAGGAGGATGCTTGACTGTGTAGCCCTTGAGTAGACTTGAGCAAATTGAGATGATGCTTGTCAAAACTTTGAAGAATATGGGAGGGAAAATTTTGGGGTACAACAACCGGCTTTGGTGCAGTCTGAAGTTGGTAGATACTCGATACTACACTCATTGAGGATTATTTTCTTGGAATATTTCGGTCGCCAGTAAAGTGGCTAAACTGAAACAATGTACACAGAAAATAATCCGGTGATATTGAGCTCCTTAGAACCCGATTACTATTTATAGGACAGGTTGAGCCAACTAACTTCAAGAGGGTACTTACCTATGAACCCCATGCAAGCCTAAACTTAAGGACTTGTCTGCTTTGTGTGAATATAACTGTTTGTATATACACTTGCTTACTTTTGCATACTTGTACATAACATCATAACATCATACCATAGCATTTTCAATAACCATTTCAAGGATCTCGAGGGTCTTTTGATGCAGGGTCATGTTGAACCAGACGTCTACCAAAGGGCAAGATGATTCATTTTTCTCTAAACAAACACCGTCAAAGATCAAGTACAACAACTTGAATCGAGGGCTATGACCCACTTGACATGGTGAGCTTGATTCTCGTGGAAATACATTCACCAATACAAAGTTCTCCAATCAAAGATGTTGATCAAAGTTCAACCTCTAACATTTTCTTGTGTTTACCCCGCGAGATCCTTGAAAACATGCATCCATATATCATGCATCATATCATGACAGGTTTCCCCTTTTCAGGTCTCCTTATTTTCCTACTGTTTATTTCAGTAGAGATGGCTCTAGAGAGGACTGTCAAAGATATCCAGACTCAAAACGCTCAACTTCAAGAAATGTTCTTGAACCTATCCAAGGGGCGGGAAGAAGTGAAAGCTCTCCTCACAAGGGGCATGGTCCTAGGGAATCCAGGGGGCATCAGGAATGATCAGTTGGAAGGGCTACAGATTGAGTTGGCAACAATGAAAATCTAAATGATGGGACAACTGGTGGGCCAGATGGCTCTCATTCAAAACATGGCTCAAGGACAAGAGGAGATGAAGGTCCTCATCAACAAACTGCATCAAGATGGATGTAACCAAGTGGGGAAAACAACTAGGGTTAAAGATCAAGTCTCCATTCAGCCTCCTTTGAGACAAGAAGTCAAGGCAAAGTCTCCCCAATTTGCTTCAGGGTCACAAGCCCAACAACAACCTCACCAACATCAACAGGGTAATTGGCGTAAGCAAAATACATCTGAGAGGTGTTTCACTGAGATTAACATGCCATTATCACAAGTACTGCAACGCTTGTTGGAGGTCAAGCTGACTGTATTAAGGGATCCTCTTCAGAATCTCAATACCTCTGCTCCTATCTATCATCCCAATACATTATGTGCATACCACTCTAATAGTCCTGGGCATGATACAAATTACTGTTGGGCTTTGAAAAACAAGACTCAAGACTTGATTGACAGAGGAGTGCTGGAATTCACACAAGATGGTAAGATGAAAATCTTCCGCTGAGGGTTCTCCACCTGAAATGACAAGTTTGAACTAAGAGGCTTTTGTTTCATTTGAATTTTCAAGTTGTAATTTCTTTTGTTATTCAAACAATTATCTATTGATGTCAAACTCTGTTTCATTAATGCATTGCATATGTTTGTCTTGAATTCATCCATTCGTTTTCACTATGCTTGAACTATGCTTTCTACTTTCTTTTGACATCTAACTCTTACAAAAAGTTACAAGCTTTTAGAGGGAGGATGACGAAAACAATACCATAATCTCATACAGTATGCTTTTGGACAGACCTTGCTGACGATGTACATGCGTTTCTTTCAAATCCTAAACATTGGAGTTATAAGGAAGATAATCCCTAGTCAACCCCTTTGAGCCAAAGAAGTAGAAGATTTCTGTTTTAAACACAAATTGAAACCTTTAATCAAACCTGGGGCAGGGTAGTCTTTCAGTTAATTCAAAATGTACGTTTAGCCACAAACTCTCATTTCGTAAAACAACGAATGACATCAAAAACATTCCTTTGGAACCAAAAGACAGTGATGGTTCCTTATCTCATAGGCAGTCATTATCTCTCAAAAAAGAAAAGCCCACTGAGTCAAAACCTACAAAGGAGACTTACGAAAGTTGGGGCATCCCACTGACTGTAATCTCGAAAACAGGAACAACCAGGCAAAAATTAGGGATAACAAAAAAAAGAAGAAGAAAGAGGTCACTACAAATCCTTAACAACATGAAAAATGTTGCAGAAATGACTTCCTTCCAACAAATTCAATTTGTGTGAACCATCACCAAAACGTCGTTCAAGACTCATTTGGAGCTCAAATGCACAATTAACTGAGTTTAGGATTGAAGAACATCACGAAGAGCGGGTGGGTACAAATATATTTTAGGTTTTTGACTCAATTAGACAAAAGGAAGGTGTTAGGCACCTTTCACCTACCTTGTTCACAAGGATATTAAACTCTAGGTTTAGGTTTGGGGTAAACTGAATTTTAAGTTTTAAATAGAAAGACTCGCCACAATTTTAGATCGTATGCCTACGTATCCTCTTATGAGAAATCAGAGTCACAATTCGTAGTTCGTATGGGGTTGGTGTTTTTAGGGGTTTTCAAACATATTTTGAATCACTTCGCACTCGGTCGGGAGTAGTGATTGTGGAGATTTTGACTGAGTGCGTAGTAAGTCAAAACTAGCTTGAAACCCTTTTGCAATAAAAGACAGTTGATTAGCTTTGTTTATTGCAAAAATAGTTTGATGATTTGTTTGTGTTTTTTAATCGTATTCATGGCGAAAATATCTTAATTAATGCATGATTAGAAAAAGATTTAATGCTAATAATATATATAAAATAATATATGTAATTTTAATACGAAAATAATTTGTTTGATCATATAATAATATTTAAATAATAAATAAAAGATAAGAATAATAATAATTACAAAAAGGCATTATAATAACAATGATAATAATAGTAAAAGTTAAGTAATTATAATAATATAAAAATATAATAATAATAATAATAATTATATATATATATATATATATATATATATATATATATATATATATATATATATATATATATATATATATATATATATATATATATATATATATATATATATATATATATATATATATATATATATATATATATATATATATATATATATATATATATATATATATATATATATATATATATATATATATATATATATAAATGATAATTGAATTAAAAAAATAAAAGAATAAAATAAAAATATAATAGAAAATAGTTAGTTTCAGAGGGGTGTAGTTTTAATTCTAGCAGTAAAAGATGGAGGTGCAAAAATCAGGCAGGCTAGGCCCAATGGTTGAGGGGGGTGTGTTGTTGTTTGATAGTTAATACCTATTGGCAAGGGGGTGTAGAAAGCAGATGGGCTAGACCCAAACATGAATTGGAATGGCCTGCCTGATCGCATATGCGAGAGTGCATGGAGCTTACCATGGACTTGGCCTTACCGTCATCCAGTGATGATCAGGTGGACACAATTAAGGGTGCACGCTATTTACGGTGGGCACACGTATACTGAATAACACCAGAAAGAATAAGTTTTGTTTTTTCATTTTTCAATTTTCATTTTCGTTTTAATCTGTTCATCTCTCTGTTGCGCAGAACACCCTTAACCCTTTCTCTTAAATCTAGTTCCCTAGAACCTCTGGCGTCGTGACCAACCACCTTCTCCGCCGTAACCATACCCAACAAACCCCAACCAAAAAGTAAAGCCAAAAGCTATGTTATCTTACCCCTTTGCGATTCCATTTTCTGAGTTCTTCGAGTGTGTCTGATCCGATTTTAACCCCCTCATTCTCCTTTGATTGTGCAGGTTTTGAAGGAGGCTTCTGGTGGCGTTAAAGTTGATGGTGGTGGATGGCGGAGGTGGGATAGTGGTGGCTCACGGTTAGGGTTTCAGAAATTGAAACCATAATCGTTTTCCTTCAATCTTCAGCGGTGAACAGTGGATTCAGTCTCTTCCTCAACTTGTCTTCTCTCTGTAAAACCCTCCACCATGTTCTTGTTCTTCTGTACCACCCCTGTTTCTGTATCCAAAATCCCCCCCACCGTTACTTAGTTTTTTGTTATTTATAGGTTTAGAATTTTTAGGGTTTTCAATTGTTAAAATTAGATTTAGGCAGAAATTAAGGAGATTAGATTAGGAATTAGGTTTTAGAGATTTCTTTAATTTTGAATTATTTTTTTCCGATTTGCTTATATTTGATCCTGTAATCTGTAATGAGATTTTGTAAAAGTATTGATTTTCTACATTTTTCCTTGTAATATTTGATTGAGGATTTGATTTAGTTTGATATTGGATTCGGCTTTCTGGATTTGATTGATGAAGATTTGGTTTATATTTGTTTTAATTAATCTGAACAGTACTAGTTATTTAATGAGACTTGTGCAAAATTAGTGAAGATTTGAACAGTGGTTGTTATTTGGTTTAATTGATACAATGACAGTTTATTAGATGTGGGCCTTGCATTGCTGTTTTTTTTTTGTTCAGCCCAGCTCATTGTTTTTTTTTATTACAGCAAAAGGGTTTATTTATATAATCAGGCCCAATTGGCCGGACCCCATTCTAATTGTTTAAAACACCCAACTTTTAATAAATAAATATGTAATGCCTTTTAAACTAAAATATTATTCTAATAGAAAGTTAACGGTAATAATAAAGAGGACAATAAGTTTCTTAATAAAGAAATCTATATTTTTTTATTAAAATAACGAGAATTTTTTCCTAATAATAGTACTCTTTTTTTTCCTAAAACAAAACAGAAGCAAGACATCAAAACTTTAATGGGCTTGTTGTTTGTAAACACACCCCACCCTTTGCCAATTGATGACCCAAACAGAAATGGACCAAATTCTAATGGGTCTTAAAATATTTTAATGGACATTGCATTGACTATTTGAAAATGGATCTGCTATTCAGAAATTAAACCTCTTTTCCTAATAATAACACCCAAATGGGCTTACTTATACTTAAATTCAACCTCTCCTCTACTAATAACGACTATTTTTAAACGGCTTGTCGTAATTTAGAACTTAATAATTATTATTCTTTTGAAATAATTTTCTATTCTCGAATCGCATGGGCCATTGGCCAACATGCTATGTGAACGGGTTTATGAGTTTTTCTGATTTAGAAAGCCCCCATTATCTTGGATTGATATTCACCTTCTAAAAAAAATGGGCCAACGGATATTGTTGTACCATCCTTCATTAAATATTTCTTCAATTTTAATCTCGAAAAGTAAAACCATCGAGGTAGGACAAATTTGGGGTGCAACAGCTGCCCCTATTCAATTATCTTTCAATCGAATTGCATGAGAAAACTTGAGTCTTGCACATTCTGATTGGAAGTTTATTGAATACTTGAGGTATCCCAAAATTTGTCCGACAAACACAAGGTTACATTGATATAGCACACCCTTACGAGTCTCAAGGAAGTAGGCAGGACTGATGATATATAGCTTAACAGGGTATGATAACGAAGCAGATGGTTTTACGAGCGCAATTTCTTATGTCTTGGTTTGGTTTTTGATTACTCATCCATTTTGGGGATGACTATGTTGTACCCCAAAATTTGCCCTCTCATTTTACCAAGATTTCTCATCATAAGATTCCTTGAACTCTAGACAGGATTAGGGTTTTGCTCTGCTCAAGACATCTCCTTGCATTGTTGACCTAAATTAGGGTTTGAGTTTGCACAAGGAATTTTGGAATTTGAATGCTCAAAGTGACTTTCATACTTCATGTTGGACTTACAAGATTACCTCTACCAAGTTTCAAGCCTTGGATCAAATTTTTGCTCAGTCAACTGGACAGTTGACCTAGAAATCAGCCGTATTGGGGAAAAGTCAATTGTGGCTAATTTACAGTCAAACCTCATAAATTTTGACCCACATCAACATTATAGACTCATATGAACCATTTGATCAAGTTTGGACCATAACTCCTCAAGAAATTTGATCAGATCACCAAAAAGGCAAAATGGTCATTTTTAGGGTTTTGACTGCACAGGGGCAATTTCTGATTTTTGACCTAGCCAATGGAAAATTGGGTTCAAGAATGGATTCAAGGACTCAATGGCATCATCTTGACCTACTCACAAGGTTCAAAAGATTTCAATTGCATTGGGTTGACAGATGAATTTTTCAGTCAACTGATCAAATTTTGACTGTATACTGAAAAGTCAAACTTTGACTTTTTGGTCAAAATCAAGTGCCAAGGGTCATTTTTCATTAAGATGAGTCAAAACATGAAACTTGTTCATCAAGAAACCCAATTTTGCAAATTAGGGTTTAAGATTGAAAAATTTCATAACTTGGAATTTTTCTAAGTTATGAAATTTTCTTAATTTTTCCTAACTTTGCCCAACATTTTCACCATGATGCAATTGGATTAAAACAAAACTTCCAACATGAAATTTGTAGTCCTCCACAAAGTCTACAACTTTGATTCACAAATTTTTCCCAAAAGAAGATTGGATCTCAAGTTATGATTTTTGGAACAAGGGTCCATGAAACTTTTAACTTAGTGAAATCTTGTCCTAATTAAGGCATGATTTTGACCTATCTTCTTGGCCATTTTTCACATAGTTACACTTGTAATATCAAATTGAATTTCAAATATGGAATGTATATCATGTTGCAAGCTTTCCAAAATTTCCAATAACTCTCCAAACTCATTTGTGGTTAGGGAGAATCGAAGGCTTGAAGTTGGCAAAAACTCACTTTTCATCCATGGCATGTTCATAGTGATACAATTTGCAATTTCTAATCAGCTTGCTTTGCACTAGATTACAGACCTCAAAACCATTCCACACTCAATAATTAAATGCAAATCCATTGGTCTAAGGCATTGTTTTGGTCATTAGAGCATTGCACACAAGATTAATCCCTAAATGGTAAAAGGTACATTACCATTTTTTCCAAAATGTGCTTTATGTCAAAACCACATCTCTTGAGCCTTGAACAATATCTTGTGTAGAAAATCACATCTACCAACTTGAGGGGCCAAGGTCACAAGAGGCAGGCTGATAGAAAGCCTGTACAGGATTGTATTACATCATTGCTCATTTTTGCTTAAAATACAAGAAAGAGACCAAAGACACTAGAACTGAAACATCTGTGAAAACTAACTTGTGCAAGCTTTTGAAACATCTTTCTCACATCCCTTTGAGCCAGAAACACGACCCTTTGAGCCTTCAAACCTCCCATAGCACAAAATCACTTCCATTGGCAAAACAGGGCAGCTTCTGCATCTTGAGTTCTATCTCACAATTTGCTCGTGCGTTTTGTCCCAAACCTGTTCAAACACCTTCCATACAACCTATCCAAGCTATCCCAACCCTTAAACACTGACTGTAACTCCATTTACAGGGTTTTCCATATTTTATTTCAGCTTGTGCAGGTTGAGTTTTGTAGGTTTGTTCAAGCACATTCAAGGCAAGCTAGACATTGGAGAAGGTCAGGGGAAGTTCAAGCAAGCTCCCAAACATCTCAGGCTTTGTTGAAAAGCTCCACATTGCCATACACGAAGTCACCTGAAACAGGTTTTTATCAACTTCCTATCTCTCTATTTAAGAACATTTAGACTTAGGTTTGTGAATAAGAAATTTAGTATTCATAGCCATGAAGCTGTACATAAGCTTAGTTTTCATTTTAGTTAAGCATGCTAAGAGAATTTGGTCCATGAACATCCTGGAAAAAAATAGGTTAAGATTTAGGGCCAGAGAAATTCTCTCTGGTCTTTGAGAGTTAGGATAAGTTTTTTATATGGTTGAATTCGTCTTGGAAAACCCTACAACTTTGATGTTATGTGTTTTTGCATTAGAGCTTGTATACATGTTGTACATGTTTGATACAGGGCGCGCGAAATTTTGAAGAGAGGTTGAAGATGAAGTCTGGCTTAGGCTGGGCTTTGCTTCTTTCACTATTTGCACCCTTCTTTTGCTGAATACACCCCCTAGCCCATTTCTTCATATTTTGTATGTTTTGTTATTTTATTCTCATTTCTGATTTTATTTTATTATTTCCAAACATAAAAAATACTAAAATATTTTTCTATAAATTCTCACATTTATTTTTGTATTTTATTTTAATTTTTCTAAACATAAAAGTAATTTAATGAACATATATCTTTATTTTATTTTAATGAGAACTTAAAAAATAAACATTAAAAATTATACTTTTATTTTTATTATTATTAAATAATACTTTGTGCTAAATATATTTTTGTCTTGTATATATTTTATTTTATTTTATTGTACATAACTACTATAATTAATATGTATATATACACATACTTTTATTTAATAAATACTTGAAAATAAAAACATAAAAATATTATACTTTTATTTTTATTATTATTTATACTTAAATAATACTCTTTCTAAATATATTTTATTTTTTGTATATACATTATTTTATTTTATTGTATATAAATAGTATATTTAATATATTTGTATTCTTAAAAGAAAATTAGGGTTTACCCTTAATAAATAAAAAAATAATCTTTCTTTTATTTTTTATTTCCTTTCTTTAAACATTTTTACATACATAAAAATAAACATAAATATTTTTGCATAATTCATAATATTTTTTATATTTATTTAATTTGTTTATTTAAATATTGTTCATTTATTATTTATGCCATTGATTCAATTTGGATGTAATAGTAAAATTAGGGTTTTAATTTCTTGTCAACTAATCCCCATTCAAAATTTGTATCCCCCTCCCCATAATCATGATGTAATAGTGGTAGATTCATTTTACGCATTTATGCTTTCAATTATGCCATGATTAGAGATTAGGGTTTGTATGCCAACAATCCAAAAATCAAACAAAATAGCTTGACTAATACAAAGACAAAAATGCATGAAAATCAATACACAATGCACACTTGCACACCTAGGGTTACATCCATTTGTTGCCTTAAAAATGGGCCATGTTATGCATGTTAAGTATTTTGGCAACACAAAAACAAAACAAAAGATCATAGTCCCTCGATGACGCTATCTTGGTTGCCTACACAAAATGATCTAGCCCCTTGGGAAATTTGCTAAAAATACTTAACACAATTGCTATCATGGTCTATACAATGACCCGCGCCTGTCCCGTTTAACATCCTAATACAAGGTTGTTCACCAAATGCAATGGTGAAACAACATTGTCAAAAGGGTTAAAAAAATATAGGAAAGATCTTTGAGTAAAATAGGGTAGACAACTCTTAGTTACTTGATCAAAACTTGCAAAAACATCCTTGCTATTTTCAAACACACATCACAACACAATTTCAAAACATTTCACAAAACAAACTTCCAAACATTGAAATCTTTTCAAAAAGACAATACACCTTTGTATATATTCAAACAAGAATCATTATAAAGGTTGCCACAACGATGGCCTCTTTTCAAAACATTTTCAAAACCACACACAAAGCACCATTTCAAACAATTGAAAAGAAAAAGCAAATGATCTAAACAAGTAACTAAGAGCCCATGGATAACCATGGATGAAAAGGGTGCTTGCACCTTCCCTTTTCATAATCTACTCCCCGAACCCAAGAAAACATCTCAAAGGTCTTTCTTGTGCTTTTTGACCTTTCCTTAGGATAAAATAAAAGTCGGTGGCGACTCTTGCTAAACCGAAACATTTGCAAACACAAACGCAAAACCTCAAGTCAGTTCTCCCACCGTATCACAGAACTGGCGACTCTGCTGAGGAAATATTTGAAAAGTGGAGTAACCTTAGGGTTTAGATCACCTTTACATGCTTTCCTTGTTTGCTTTGATTTGCTTTACATTTGGTTCTATTGTTTGGGTTTGAAATCCTCCACCCGGATTCTTGGGAAACATTCATAGGTAAATAGCAATACGTTGTGGAAACTGTGCGGGATATACCGACATGGTTGAAGCAATAGCTATATTAGTGCGACATATTTGTGGGTACCAGTTGCCTTTGAGTCAATCAAAGAGAATAAGGGGCCGCTGAGTGATGTCATGAAGCACTAATGAACTCTTAGAACCTTACTTGACCATCTTGGCCTTTTAGGGGTAGTGAGATGACCGGCTTTGGTGCAGTCCGAAGTTGGTAGATACTCGATACTACACTCATTGAGGATTGTTTTCTTGAAATATTTCGGTCGCCAGTAAAGTGGCTAAACTGAAACAATGAACACAGAAAATAATCCGGTGATATTGAGCTCCTTAGAACCCAGTTACTATTTCTAGGACAGGTTGAGCCAACTAACTTCAAGAGGGTACTTACCTGTGAAACCCCATGCAAGCCTGAAACTAGGATCTTGTGTGATTTGCTTGTACATATACTTGTGCATACATCATGAACATCATAAAGCATCATATGCATCCACTAACCATTTCAAGGGTTTGGATCTTTATCATTGTTCTTGTTTTGTAGGTCATGGAATCTCTTCGCAGGAAAACAATTCAAGTCAACCTTGTGAGAATCCCTCTTCAACTCAAGGAGCTTACTTCCAAGATTCCAGAGAATTCTCCTTTCAGTAAAAGACATGGTAGACTTCTCAACTTGGTCAACTCCAACATTGAAGAAGACATGGTGAAAGTCCTCTTCCAGTTCTTTGACCCCCTACACCATTGCTTTATATTTCCTGATTATCAACTAGTACCTACTTTGGAGGAATTTTCTCAACTCCTGAGGATTCCTATTCTCCATCAACTACCCTACAACGGTACGGAAAGAGAACCAAAGCCTGAAGATGTTGCTCAAGCCTTACACTTGCAACCATCTAATATCAAAGGTCATTGGGAAACCAGAAGTGGTGTCAAGGGTTTCTTGGCAAAGTTTATGTTTGAGAAGGCACAAGACTGCTGGAATTCTCTAGATCTGTAAGCTTTTGAGGAGATTGTAGCACTTCTCATCTATGGATTGGTCTTGTTCCCAAACCCTGACCAGCTTATAGATGTGAATGCTGTCAATATTTTCATATCTCGGAATCCTGTGCCTATATTTCTTGGGGACATCCTACACTCATTTTACACACGAACAATGAGGAAAAGAGGTGTTCTCATGTGTTGTACTCCTCTTCTATCAAGGTGGTTTATTTCTCACCTTCCCCAATCAGTCTTGAAGAATGAACAAGGCTTGAGGTGGTCACAACGATTGATGACTCTTACACATTCTAATGTTCATTGGTGTTCTCGGTCCAGAGAAAATGTCATCATCATTAATCGTTGTGGGGAATTCCCTAATGTCCCACTACTTGGCATTAGGGGAGGCATTACCTACAACCCTTGTTTAGCTCTGATACAATTTGGGAATGCCCGAAGGGATGGCCCTCATGATATGTTAATTCCAGACCTAGTTTTTGACTTCGACAACGACGCTCAAGGACTTCGACAAAGGTTTATCCGAGCTTGGAGGATGCCCAACAAAGTGGATAGTAAGACACTGGGACACAAGAATTCCATCCCCCTTGAGACTTATCTCAAGTGGGTACGAACCCGCGCCCAGAGTCTTATGATGCCTTACCCCCACATTCTCCCCATGATCAAAGAGCCTGTTATGAAAGGAGAGGTTCCATACACCCTCCTACATCTAGACATGCCAACATCATTAGAAGAATTACAAAAGAGTTGGATACAGCTCAAGGAAGAACGAAATACTTTTGAAGCCATCTTCTATGCCAGTGAGAAGAAGGTTTTGGAACTTACCCGCCGACTTCATAAAGAGGAGACTCTTAACACCTACATCGCACCAAAAAGGATGCGCAATGTCTTTTTACATTAAGAAATTTGTAATATTTTGCCCGTGGGGCATTTATGTACTAACAAATTTCTTCTTATTAATATGACATGTGTTCTTTTTATTTGCAAAAACTTTGAATTTCTGAATCCTTGAATCCATTACATGAATACATATCATTCATCATATGCATAAATAGGTCTTCACACCAGGTTTCCTTATCTTTCTGCTGTTTATTTCAGCAAGATGGATATAGAGCAGACGGTCAAAGATCTGCAAGCACAGAATTCGCAATTCCAACAACTCCTCATGACCTTGGCAAAGGGTCAGGAGGACCTTAAAGCACTGTTAGAGAAAGAGAAGGAAAAAGACAAAGAGAAAAAGAAGAAAAGGGCTGGTGTGGCCACTTTGGGGAGAAGGTTTGAAAACCAGGCTAGAAGGGTCCTCGAGTTCCCCTCAACGTCTGACAAAGGGGTTGGTAAAGGTAAAGGAGTTGCAATGCCCTCCGAGTCTGAAGCTGAAGAGGAAGAAGAAGAAGAGGAGGAAGATTACTCTGAGCAGCAGTATCCTTCTGCGTACGATAAGTATAAAAATATGGAAGAGCGGCTGGCAACCATGGAGGTACAAAGAGTACCTGGGTTGGATTTCGAAGAACTAGGGTTGGTTGCGGGGATTGTCATTCCCCCCAAGTTCAAAGTGCCTACATTTGCTAAATAAGACGGTTTGTCCTGTCCAAAGATGCATCTGCGGTCCTACGTCAGAAAGATCCAACCTCACTCTTCTGATAAGGATCTGTGGGTCCATTTTTTTCAAGATAGTTTGTCAGGTACGCAATTGGACTGGTTCTATCAACTTAAGAGATCTGATGTACATAACTGGGAGGATTTGGCTGCTGCTTTCTATCGACAATATCAATATAACGCAGATCTAGAACCTACTCGTACTCAACTATAGAGTATGAGTATGGTCTCTAATGAGGGATTTAAGGAGTATGCCCAGAAGTGGCGGGATTTGGCTGGAAGGGTGCAGCCACCATTGTCGGATAGAGAGATGGTTGATATATTTTTGGGGACCCTGTCAGGTCCATTCTTTAATCACTTGATCGAGAGCTCATCTACAGGGTTCACCGAATTAATACTGACAGGTGAAAGGGTCGAAGCTGGCATTAAGAGTGGTAAAATTCAGAAGGATGCAGCTGCTTCCACTGCTGTCAAGAAGACCTTCCCAGCCAAGAAAGAAGCTTCTGCTGTTTACCCCCAGAGAAATCAAGGAAGAACAGAGCACCGACCAGCGGTAGGGGCTGCGATGATTCAGAACTCTTCAGCCGATCAACCTCGAAGCAGTCAACCTAGAGCTAACCAAACCAGGATGGAAAGGCCACAACAGCAATTCACTCGGATCAATATGACACCGGCTCAGGTCCTTCCTCATCTGTTAAAGTTAAACCTTACCAACTTGAAAGAGGTGCCGAAAAACCCAAATACCTCTTTTCTCCCTATTATCATTCAAATGTAAAATGTGCATATCATTCGGACAGTGTGGGGCACGACACCAACAACTGTTGGGCCCTTAAAAACAAGATCCAAGATTTAATAGATGCCAAGGAGGTAGAGTTTGATGCTCCCGAAAAAACCTAATGTGATATCCGCTCCTATGCCAAAACATGGTCATAATGTCCATGCTATTGTAGAAGATCTTCATGTTACTGTTGTTGATGACTTAATGACTCCATTGCCAATGATCAAGATGAATCTGTTGAAAGCCGGGATTTTCCCGGGCTGTGAAAAAGATTGTTACTTTTGTTCAACCTTGCAATCTGTCTGCCCGCTGTTGAAATCAGGCATCCAACTCCTGATGGATACTCAAGAGATCCTCTTTCAGAAAACTCCTGTTGATACTATTACTCATGTTACTCCTGTTACTCCAATCAATGATATTGCTATAATCACCATTTCCGACAATCTTTCCAAGACCTGTAAAAGGCCTGTTAAGATTACACCTGATCCAAAGTTTGTACCGCTGAAGATTACGATGTTAGGGCCTATCCCATATAAGTCCAACAAGACGATACCATGGAATTATGGAGGAGAGATCTTCTACCATGGTCTTAAGCAGATCGAATCAGCCGAAGAGAATTCTGATGAAGAACCTCCTGATATAGGAAATATTGCGGGGACAAGTAAGATAACTTGTAGTGGAAGAATCTTCTCTCCGGAGATTGCTCCTCCAAGGGCAGTCTTCGGACCCTCAAGCGCTTCTGTGCCAGTCAAGATATCTGCGCGAAGTCCAGTGATTGAAGAAATTGTTACTCCCGAAGTTGTACCCTCTATTGTTACTGCTGATAAAGGTAAGGGGATCCAAGAAGCGCTCGTTAGGACGAGGGCTTAGACTTTGGTTATCCCCGAGACCACCCAAAAGGAAATGGAGGAGATCTTAAAGATAATTAAGAAGAGTGACTATGATGTCGTAGAGCAGCTGGGGCAAACCTCTTCAAAAATCACTATGCTGGCTCTATTACTTTGCTCTGAGGCTCATGCCAAAGCCTTGATCAAATTCCTAAAGACGGCACACGTGCCTCAAGAAACTTCTGCGGATCAATTTCAAGAGTGTGTAGCCAGCCTTACAGCCGACAATGGTTTTGGCTTCTCTGATGCCGATCTGACATCTAAGGGAAGAAAGCATAATGATGCGCTGCATGTTTCGGTAGAGTGCAGAGGGACCACACTTGCTCATGTTCTGGTTGATACCGGTTCATCTTTAAATGTCCTACCAAAGAAAGCATTGGACAGGCTAGACTGTGAAGGCTTGACTTTAAAGCCCAGTAACATCATTGTTAGAGCCTTCGACGGTTCTAAAAGGATGGTTCACGGAGAGGTGGACATCCCAATTAAGGTGGGAACAAAAATTTTCAACTCTACTTTTTACGTGATGGACATCCGTCCTTCATATTCGTGCTTGTTGGGAAGGCCATGGATCCACAACGCTGGGGCAGTCACTTCTTCTCTACACCAGATGCTCAAATACCCAGTCCAGGGTAAGATCATAATAGTTCATGGTGAGGAGGAGTATATGATAAGCCACCTTAACTTTTTCCGCTACGTGGAGCTAGATGGTGAATTCATATAAACACCTTTCCAACACTTCGAAGAGGTTTCTCCTGAGGTTGCGGTAGCCAAGACAATGACTGATGTGCCCATCATTACCAAACCTGTATCCCGGATGTCATCCCTTAAAGATGCAGAGGCTGTAGTCAAGGAAGGAGGAAGCACAATATGGGGTCAACTGCCAGATTTTCCTCACAAGACAGACAAGTTAGAATTGGGTTTCACTGCTGCTAGCCAGAAAGTTGTGCGTCGCTACCGGACTGGAGGACCACCCTTAAATATCACTCATCATGGAGTTCGTGCTTTAGAAGATGATGATGAAGAAAGAAATTTTGAAGATTGGATCTTTCCAACCATTGAAGGGGGACTGAACAACTGGGAGGCGAAAGACTTCATTCCCATTACTTTCATCAATCAGTAATTTATCTTTTGAACATTTATGTTGGTCTGTAATAATTTTTAAACAATTCGTACACTCTTTTCGCCTTATGCCTTGCCCGGGGCATATAGGTCCATTTGTAAGGGTTTTAATTCTTCATTTTCATATGCCATTTTTAATGAATCATGGACGTTTTCATCTATAAACTTTTGTGTTCATTTTCTTTCCTTTTACATTTTATTTTGTTTAAGGATGGCTATCCCTTACACACACCCACGCTCACAAAATGCAGGTACCCATCCACTCCGGATTCCATGGGTGACTATTCTGCTTTAGCCTTTAGTGACTCTGAAGATTTGGTCAATCATGCCGAGTACGAAGGTGATGAAGACTGTGAAGTGCCTGGAGAGTTGGCTAGACTTTTGCAACAAGAAGAAAGGGTTATTCTGCCCCATGAAGAGTTGTTAGAGACTATCAATTTGGGTACTGCCGAAGACAGAAAAGAGGTTAAAGTGGGTGCCAACCTGGAGCCAAGTGTCAAAGAGCGTTTAGTTCAGCTGTTGAATGAGTTTGTTGAGATCTTCGCCTGGTCCTATGAAGATATATCGGGATTGGATACATATATTGTGGTTCATCGTCTCACTACAAGAGAAGATTGTCCACCAATCAAACAGAAAGTTCGCCGAATGAGGCCCGACATGTCCGAAAAGATCAAAGCTGAGGTGATGAAGCAATTCAATGCTGGCTTTCTGGCTGTTACTTCCTATCCACAATGGGTTGCTAACATTGTGCCCGTGCCTAAGAAGGACGACAAAGTCAGAATGTGTGTGGACTACAGAGACTTAAACAGGGCTAGCCCTAAAGATGATTTTCCACTACCACACATTGACATCTTGGTTGACAACACAGCTCAACACAAGGTATTCTCTTTCATGGACGGATTTTCAGGGTACAACCAGATCAAAATGGCCCCCGAAGACATGGAGAAGACTACTTTTGTTACGCAGTGGGGTACTGTTGTACCCCAAAATTTGCCCTCGTATTTTTCCACAAGAAATCACAACTTCAGGCTTTTCCTGATTTTTCAGATTTGGCTCAAGAATCGGTCAAACAGACTTTTCTCGTCAGTCAGACAAAATTAGGATTTTCATTGGTTTTCATGGCTCTGGAACAGTTCATACAGTTGGTTTAGGGTTTGGTTAATTTTTTGGCTCAGCTTTGACCAGGCGAACGTTTCTTTGGCATTTGATCAGAATCAGGGTTTTGTGCGCATATCTCTCAAGAAGAGTTAGTTCAATCAATGTTTTTCAAGTTACTATGAATTGAGAACTGAGGCTGCTGTTTGTTTGCATTTGTTGGATTTAATCAGTGAAAAGAGGCAGATGGACATTTTGTTTAATTAACTGTCGCTTGGTTTGAAACTATGCGTTGCTTTGGATAATTGGAGCGTCAGGTTTGTCATAAGACCATAATGTTTACCAATTGATTATTTATTTTTAAATTAAGATAATTGGAATTTATTTCCATTTTAATTTTAATTTAAGAATTATAACAATTAGATAAATATCTTGAAAAGAATAAAAGAATTAATCAAATAAAAGGATTTTTTATTTATCTTTAAATTACTTGTATAATTATAATTGTTTACAAAATGTTTACAATAATAATATTACATTTATTTAAATTTAAGTAAAACTATCCTAATATTTTTCTAAGTCTTCAATTCTTCATCTTCCATCCCTTGCTCCCTCTGCCCCATGTAATTTTATCTGCAAAACAAAGAACAAAAGAAAAGTCAATTGCAGATAAATATTAAAGAGACAGACAGATAAAAAAGGGTCATCATTAAAGGCAACTGACTGGAATCAGTTTGCCCTCTCTGCAAATCACGGGATTTCTCCCGGTTCACAGAGAGGGATGAAAAATGCTTGCAAAAGGTATGAAATGCACAAAAGTTTTAATTGCACAAATTCAAGTTTGTCAAAAACATACTGCATAAAATGACAAACAAAATCCAAGTGGGCAACCAAAAAGGCAAACTGAGTAGTTACTGAATATGCCAAGAGAACAATGCAAGTCACAATTTCAAACTAGGTTCAAACTGAACTAACAACTGTCCAAAGTTGTCCAAGTACAAAAGGATGTCAAGGCTGTCAAAAATGTTGTCACTAAGAAGCATAGAATATGGAAAAGAAGATAAAGTATGCAGGGTAAAACCAATATTGCAAGCAAGCAAGTTTCAATATCATCATTTTCCAGTGTCACCTTTTCAGTAAAAGTACAAGCATAAACATATAAAATACTTAAAGTTGTACTGGAGAGAGAAGAAAGAGAGAAAAGAGGACAGGTTTGCAGGCTTAGGCATGAAAAAGAGAAATATAAAAAAGACTGCTAACACAGTCAGAAGGGGGCGAAAAAAATCACAAAGCAAAAAGCTGAGAGCAAGCCAAAGCCTCAAGCTGAACCATTCAAGGACCAAACCTGTGTCCAACAAAAACACCCAACCTGCCTGAAGCCTAAAAAACCAGTAAGGCCATAACCTGTCTGAAGCAAACACAAAAGCCCCATAACCTGTCAAAAACCTTCCAGCCTCCAGCTCCAAACCAACAACCTGCTAAGCCATAAGCTTAAACCTCATAAGCCTAAAACCTGTGTTTAAACTCAGTAAACACAAGTCCTGAACCTGCTAAAAAACCAGTTCATAAAAAGCATAGAAACCTCACAACAAACCTGTCACGCCTAGCCTTAAAGACACAACAAGCTCAAACCTGTAAGAAAACAATGCAATTTGTCCAGCTTGAAACCTAGACCATACAAACCTTAACCACCAAATAACATCAAAACTTGAACTGTCCAAACCTCAGAAAATAAAACCAGAAGTTTTTCCACACAAGGCCATAACCAACATAAAAATATCTCAGTATATCAAACTCAAAACATCAGAACCAACCTAAACCCTCAGAAAATTTTCATCCTTGGGCTAGCATTCACAAAATCACACAACATCATCCCAGGCAACATATCTCATAAGCATACTCAGAATAACCAAGGCATCAAGGCACAGAGTGGAAGAGGAAAAAGCATACTCAGAAAAGCAACACAAACCCTCAGAACTTTGTTCATCACTGGGCAAAGAAATCGTCCAAGGCAACTCAGTATCTCAGAGATATTCAAACCATCAAAAGCATACTCAGCAAGCCAAAGAGAAGAGAGGATAAAGAAGCAGCAAGACAACACATCAGGCTAAAGCATACATATCAGAAGCAAAAGGGCAAGCAAGCAAGAAGAGAAAAAAAGTGACATCAAATTAGGTTTTGAGAATGCATCATAAAACCTAAAGAAAAAGACACAGATACCAGGCTCTCCAACGAAGCAAGATAGCCCACAACGCATCATCAGGCCACCGTCTCCACTGTTGTTCCTCCGTCTCGGCCATCCTGAGCGCCTCCCAAATCCGTCTCCTTCCCCTCCCTCCAATTAAAGGTAGCATTTTTCTTCTTTTCTTTCCTTTCCACAACCACAACAACAAATAATAACAAGGCTAAAATCAGAATCAAAAAGCCAAGCGAAACATAAAAACGAAAAAACCTAACTCAGAAAGCGTTACCTTCGAGTCACGTCGCTGAATGACCCATGGGAGAGAAGACGGAGATGGCGCTGTTTGGCTTAGGCAAGGAAGGATGACGTGGTTCTGATGGCCTGGCGAACGAAAAAGAATGAAGACGAATGAGTGCGGCGCTGTAACTCATGAACATAAACCCTAACGTCCAAGAATGAAACAAACTTTAGATAACCCTAAGCCAAATTGTTATTCAGAACATGGGCCTTGCCCTCCAATCGCGCCTAAGCCCGTTTTATTTGTTCTGGATGCACCCCCCCCCCCCTTTCTCTATCATTCTGATTAATCCATTTGGGCCTTAAACCTCTTTAGACCCATTTAATTCTTAAACTATTTTTTACTTATCTCTTTTTTCTACAATTTTAAACTAACCTAATCTTATTTGTAAATAAAATTACTTTAATTCTTTTTTATACAAAACTTTCTTTACATGAACTTTAGGGTTAATTAGATTAATAGATTCTTATTTTAATTTTCTTTGGTATATATAAAAATCCCTTTATACACAAATCACTAATTAACATATATTAATCCATGAGAAATACTTTGTCTTAAAACATTTTCTTGTCTCTAATTAAAATAATTTTATTTGTACATAATTACATAATTTTTTCTTTAAAATTAATACTTTTCTTTTCTTAAGACTAAAACTTTCATTTGTACATATTAAACAAGATACCAAAATACAGTTAAATCAAACAAATACAATACTTAATCTCCACATTAAAATTCACATTTTCTTAACCTGTTAATAACATACATGTACACTTACACCTACACAATACACTTTACATTTGATACACATACAATTACTGTTCCTATACATTGCTATACGTTACATTTACACTTTTATCGCAATTCGATTTGGTTGTAAATCATTGGACATTACATTCCTAAAGTCTCATCCCCATTTGTAAATTTGTACCCCCACTCCCGGATACTATTTGTAATAGCGTAAACTTTAAATTCTTGCAATTTACCGCTTACGAATTATACCATGGTTAGACCTAGGGTTTGCATGTACATAAAATCAAACGCTAGATAACCTAATACGAGACAAATACATGAAATCAATACACAATCACACTTGCACCCCCTAGGGTAATCCCACATGTTGCCTTCCAAAATGGGCCATGCTTGCACGTCGAGTTTCTTTGGCAAAACAAATTCAAATGATCATAAGTCCCTCGATGACGCTTTCGAAAGTTGCCAAAATGGAATGATCATAGTCCCTTCAAAGCAAATTGCCAAAGACACTTGGCACCATTGCATTCATGGTCCATACGATGACCCGCGCCCGTCCCGTTAAACATCCTAAACGCAAGATTGTCCACCAAATTCAATGGTGGAACAAAATTGTTAAAAAAGGGTTAAAAACATAGAGAAAACCTTTGAGTACAATAGGGGTAGACAAAACTCTTAGTTACTTGAGATCAACTTGCAAAAACACTTGCCTTCTTTTCAAAAACCACACTCCACAAACACTTTCAAAACAAACTCTTCAAAAACATCTTGAAACATCTTTTCGAAAAGATACACACCTTCGTATATACTCAAACACGAGTCATTACATTGGTTGCCTAAAACAAGGCGTCTCTTCAAAAACATTTTCAAAAACACACATACACCACAATTTCAAGCAATCAAGGCAAGTGATCTAAAAACCAAGTAACTAAGAGCCCATGGATAACCATGGATGAAAATGGTGCTAATACCTTCCCTTTTCATAATCTACCCCCCGAACCCACGAAATATCTCAAAAGGTTTTTGCTGTGCTTTTTAACCTTTCCTTTAGGATAAAACAAAAAGTCGGTGGCGACTCTTGCTCAACCGAACAAGTGCGAATACAAACGCAAAACTCAAGTCAGTTCTCCCACCGTATCACAGGTACCTTCTGATATAAAGTGATGCCATTCGAACTGAAGAATGCCGGGGTAACCTATCCGCGAGCCATGGTAGCTTTGTTTCATGATATGATACATCATGAGATCGAAGTCTACGTAGAAGACATGATAGCCCGTTCACAGACAGAAGAAGAACACCTCGACCATCTGCAAAAGCTGTTTGTCAGATTGAAAGAATACAAGCTCAGACTGAACCCTAGCAAGTGCACTTTCGGAGTCAGGTCTGGTAAACTCTTGGGATTCATCGTCAGCAACAAAGGCATTGAGGTTGATCCTTCTAAAGTCAAAGCTATACGAGAAATGCCTTCCACTCGCACTAAAAAGGAGGTCAGAGGTTTCTTAGGACGCCTAAACTACATTGCAAGGTTCATTTCTCACCTAACATCTACCTGTGAACCAATCTTCAAGCTGTTGAAGAAAGATCAGGTGGTTGAATGGAACGATGACTGTCAAGTTGCTTTCGATAAAATCAAGGAGTATTTGCTAGAACCTCCTATCTCGATGCCACCCGTCGAAGGAAGGCCGTTAATCATGTATCTGACTGTTTTGGATAACTCAATGGGGTGCGTAATGGGCCAACATGACGAGTCTGGTCGAAAAGAGCATGCCATTTATTACCTTATCAAAAAGTTTACCGACTGTGAGACTCGCTACTCACTGCTCGAGAAAACTTGCTTCGCTTTGTTATGGGTTGCTCGCCGACTAAGGCAGTATATGTTGACACATACCACTCTGCTGATTTCTAAAATGGATCCGATCAAGTACATCTTCGAGAAGCCTGCTTTATCCGAAAGAATCGCTAGATGGCAAATGATCCTGACCTAGTATGACATCCAGTACACAACCCAAAAAGCTATAAAGGGGGGTGTACTAGCTGACCATCTAGCTCATCAAGCTGTCGAAGATTACCAATCCATGAAGTTCGACTTCCCTGAGGAGGACATTATGACATTGGACAACATTGAAGGTAACGGACCGTATGACGGACCTAAACAAGGATCCCGATGGACCCTGTACTTTGATGGTGATTCAAATGCACTTGGCAACGGTATTGGCGCGGTACTTATTTCTCTAGAAGGTTGCCATACACCTTTCACTGCTAGACTCTACTTCAGCTGCACCAACAACATGGCCGAATATGAAGCTTGTATCTTTGGTCTCAAGGCTGCAATTGACCTAGGAATCAAATCTTTGGTTGTGTTTGGGGACTCAGCTTTGGTTATCAGTCAAATCAAAGGGGAGTGGGACACCAAACATCCTAATCTCATCCCATACAAAGAACATGTCCTGACATTGTTACCTCATTTCGAGCAGAATACCTTTGAGCACTTCCCACGTGAAGAAAATCAGCTAGCGGATGCTCTAGCTACAATGTCTTCCATGTTTAAAATCAACTGGGATAATGAGGCTCCCCAAATCACCATCGAGTGAATGGATGAACCTGCGCATTGTCATGAGATTAATACCGAAGAAGTAGTGGAACAACCCTGGTTTCATGAAATCAAAAGGTATCTCAAGACTCGAGAATACCCTAAAGGAGCTTCAGTCAATGACAAAAAGTTCTTAAGGAGATTTGCTGCCAAGTTCTTCCTAAGCAATGGTATCCTATATAAGCGCAGCCATGATTGTGTTCTGCTTCATTGTGTGGACAAGCTTGAAGATGAGCTGATCATGACTGAACTACATAGTGGCACATTTGGCACCCATTTGAGCGGACATACGATGGCTAAGAAGATTCTAAGGGCAGGCTACTACTGGTCTACCATGGAAGCTGATTGTCATCAATATTCCCGTACTTGTCACAAATGCTAAGTCTATGCTGACAAGGTACATATTCCTCCAATTCCTCTCAATGTTCTAACATCTCCTTGACCATTCGCAATGTGGGGAATCAACATGATTGGAGAGATCAAGCCTACGGCATCCAATGGACATTGCTTCATCCTGGTGGCTATTGATTACTTTACCAAATGGGTCGAAGCAGCTTCCTTCGCCTCCGTTACAAACAATGTGGTTGCCCGCTTCATCAAGCAGAACCTCATATGCCGGTATGGTATCCCCGACAGGATCATCACGGACAATGGTACAAACCTGAATAACACTGTGATCACCGCTCTGTGTAAGCAATTCAAAATTCAACATCACAATTCATCTCCCTATCGGCCAAAGATGAACGGTGTTGTTGAAGCTGCGAACAAAAATATCAAGAATATCATTCAAAAGATGATAGTCACCTACAAGGACTGGCATGAGATGTTACCGTTTGCTCTACACAGATATCATACCACGACACGTACTTCAATTGGGACAACTCCCTTTTATTTGGTATATGGCATGGAAGTTGTTTTACCTATGGAGGTTCAGATTCCTTCCTTGAGAATTATGAAGGATGTTGGTTTAAGTGAAGACGATTGGATTCATACCCGGCTTGATCAACTTAACTTGATCGACGAGAAGCGACTTACTGCTGTTTGTCATGGTCATACGTATCAAAAACGGATGATCAAGGCTTTCAACAAGAAAGTTAGACGTCAGGTGTATCAAGTCGGAGATCTTGTAATCAAGCGGATCATCTTGCCGCAGAGTGATCCCAGGGGAAAGTGGACTCCTACTTACGAAGGACCATTTGTGATCAAAAACATCTTTTCTGGCGGGGCAATGATCCTGGCCACCATGGACGGTGACGACCTGCCGCACCCTGTGAATGCAGACATAGTCAAAAGATACTACGCATAAACGACCCGACAAGTTGAAAACCCGAAAGGGTGACTTGGGAAAAAATGGGCATTCTGGTGAATCAAAAACCCGAAAGGGAGGTTCAGGCAAAAATTAGGGATAAATAAAAAAAATTTGTACACCCGGCAAGTTGAAAACCCGAAAGGGCGACTTGGGAAAAAAAGGGGTTTCCCGGTGGATCGAAAACCTGAAAGGGCGATCCAGGCAAAAGTTAGGGAATTAAAGCGTATGACTATGTCTCGTCGGATCACTTCAAGGACAATCTCTTCACGAACAAGCTTCAAGCTTCTGGCAATCCAGTCATCTGCGAACGAAGCAACGAATGGACAAGATACTCAGAGTTACGAAGGCTATAGCAGAATGAGAACCCCATGGAATTGTTACACATAGCCATATTTCTTTGTATAAATTTTTCTCATTTTTTATGATAACATTCTCTTACTAGGATGTCTGTCTCCTTTGTACAAAATACTTACACAAAGTTAATACAAAGATACTTCAAAGTGCAGGAATTTGTTTGCCTTTTCTTTCTTTTTTACACTTGTGTTTTATTTGAAAACGTCCAATGATTTATTAAATGAGCATATGCATTTGAATATAATCACTGCCTACAAACAAAATGAAATGAGAAAGGATAATTACTGATAGGTTGAAAGTATAGGAAAACGTCTTTAGGCTATTCCAGAAGAATCCCCTGCAGTATGTCATTCAGATCCTCAATAGAGCTAAAACCTTGAAATACATATCCCCAACGGAGTTAAGTTTCAAAATCGCCATCAGAGCTAAGTTTCTAAACTCCCGATCCCCCAGCAGAGCCAGAAGACTTTGAACTACCAATCCCCAGTGAAGATGAAACTTTCTTCCCCAACGGAGTCCAAAACTTCAACCTCTAAACCACAGTAGAGATCATCCGGTTTCTCCAAATCCTCCAGCAAGTTATCTTAAAACTTGGAAATCAACTAGATAACAGTTAACTTTTGTTCTATCCCCAACCAAGGATAAAACCTCAGAAGATTGGCATACTCCCAACCTCCTGATACCCTTAATAGACTGAAGATTCTCATTCTTAAAACTCTAAAAGATTGGCATACACCCAACCTCCTGACCCAAACGCCCAAATGAAGATTCTCATTCTTGCTTCCTCAATAGATTGGCATACAACCCAAGCTTTTGAAAACTCTCCAACAGGATAAGCATTCTCCCCACAGAGTTATTTCCCTGCAGATCGAAGATTCTCGATCTCGTTCCTCCAGTTGAAGCCTCCCAGGTTTTGATTCCCCAGTACAGGTCTTCAAAGTTTTCCTTATTCCCCAGGAAAGTCATGAAGGATTCTCATATCCCTGCAGAAGTTGTCAAAGCTCTTGTTAATCCCCACAAGTCACCAAGGATTTTCAATCCCCAGCAGTAGTCCAAAGAATTTCTCAGCCTCAACAATCAAAGGTTTTGAATCTCCAGCAGCAGTCAAGGGTTTATTTTCCCCGAAAGCAGTCAAGGATTTCATTATCTTCGGTTATCAAGGATTTATTTTCCTCAGCAAGATGGCTAATCAGCTTACATGCGCATCCATTGCATCCATAAATCATAAACATTGATAGAACACATTTTTATTGCATCATACATGTCATGTAACATAACTTTGTGTTTTAGCTAACATTTTACCCTTTTCAGGATAAGATTAAAAGCTACCTTTAACAAATGTTCAAAGATCTCAGATGTAGGCTAGATACGCTCCAAACATGGAAGCCATTCTATTTCTCATTCAGATTCAACTATCAACTTCAAGTTCAGATACACTCCAGACATGGAAGTCATTATGTCACTTGTCCAGATCCCAGTTACAGTACAGATACACTCCAGACACGGAAGTCATTCTGCTACTCATACAGATCTCAACTTCAGATACAATACAGATACACTCCAGACAAGACAGTCATTATGATATTCATTCAGGAATCAAATACAGTTACAGCTCGGATACGCTCCAAACACGGACACCATTCCTTTGTCCATACAAATCCAATCTCCGGATACAACTCAGATACATTCCAGATACGGATACCATTCTGATAATCATTATCCTGATTTTCAACAAACAAATCTTGGATGGCATCTTTTAAGCCCATCTCCGGTAAGATTCTACCATCTCCAAATGGCAGCTTTAAGTCCATTCCCTCAGTTACATTTTGACGAGTGCAAATTTACGGGCACTCTAGTGTCCAATCATCTTTTACCTTCGAGTCACGAAAGGCAAACTCGCCAATCTAACTCTTCAGGTTCAACAAGATTGAACAGGGGCAACTGTTGTACCCCAAAATTTTCCCTCTCATTTTACCAAGATTTCTCATCATAAGATTCCTTGAACTCCAAACAGGATTAGGGTTTTGCTCTGCTCAAGACATCTCCTTGCATTGTTGACCTAAATTAGGGTTTGAGTTTGCACAAGGAATTTTGGACTTTCAATGCTCAAAGTGACTTTCATACTTCATGTTGGACTTACAAGATTACCTCTACTAAGTTTCAAGCCTTAAATCAAATTTTTGCTCAGTCAACTAGACAGTTGACCTAGAAATCAGCTGTATTGGGGGAAAAGTCAATTGTGGCCAATTTACAGTAAAACCTCATAAATTTTGACCCACATCAACATTATAGACTCATATGAACCATTTGATCAAGTTTGGACCATAACTCCTCAAGAAATTTGATCAGATCACCAAAAGGGCAAAATGGTCATTTTTAGGGTTTTGACTGCACAAGGGCAATTTCTGATTTTTGACCTAGCCAATGGCAAATTGGGTTCAAGCATGGATTCAAGGACTCAATGGCATCATCTTGACCTACTCACAAGGTTCAAAAGATTTCAATTGCATTGGGTTGACAGATGAATTTTTCAGTCAACTAATCAAATTTTGACTGTATACTGAAAAGTCAAACTTTGACTTTTTGGTCAAAATCAAGTGCCAAGGGTCATTTTTCATCAAGATGTGTCAAAACATGAAACTTGTTCATCAAGAAACCCAATTTTGCAAATTAGGGTTTAAGATTGAAAATTTTCATAACTTAGAATTTTTCTAAGTTATGAAATTTTCTTAATTTTTCCTAACTTTGCCCAACATTTTCACCATGATGCAATTGGATTAAAACAAAACTTACAACATGAAAGTTGTATTCCTCCACAAATTCTACAACTTTGATTCACAAAGTTTTCCCAAAAGAAGCTTGGATCTCAAGTTATGATTTTTGGAACAAGGGTCCATGAAACTTTTAACTTAGTGAAATCTTGCCCTAATTTTTAGGCAGGATTTTGACCTATCTTCTTATCCATTTTTCACATAGTTCCACTTGGAATATCAAATTGCATTTCAAAGATGGAATGTAGATCATTTTGCAAGATTTCCAAAATGTCGAAGAACTCTCCAAACTCATTTGTGGTTAGGGAGAATCGAAGGCTTGAAGTTGGCAAAAACTCACTTTTCATCCATGGCATGTTCATAGTGATACAATTTGCAATTTCTAATCAGCTTGCTTTGCACTAGATTACAGACCTCAAAACCATTCCACACTCAATAATTAAATGCAAATCCATTAGTCTAAGGCATTGTTTTGGTCATTAGAGCATTGCACACAAGATTAATCCCTAAATGGTAAAAGGTACATTACCATTTTTTCCAAAATGTGCTTTATGTCAAAACCACATCTCTTGAGCCTTGAACAATATCTTGTGTAGCAAATCACATCTACCAACTTGAGGGGCCAAGGTCACAAGAGGCAAGCTGATAGAAAGCTTGTACAAGCTTGTATTACATCATTGCTCATTTTTGCTTAAAATACAAGAAAGAGACCAAAGACACTAGAACTGAAACATCTGTGAAAACTAACTTGTGCAAGCTTTTGAAACATCTTTCTCTCATCCCTTTGATCCAGAAACACGACCCTTTGAGCCTTCAAACCTCCCATAGCACAAAATCACCTTCCATTGGCAAAACAGGGCAGCTTCTGCATCTTGAGTTCTATCTCACAATTTGCTCGTGCGTTTTGTCCCAAACATGTTGAAACACCTTCCATACAACCTATCCAAGCTATCCCAACCCTTAAACACTGACTGTAACTCCATTTACAGGGTTTGCCATTTTTTATTTCAGCTTGTGCAGGTTGAGTTATGTAGGTTTGTTCAAGCACATTCAAGGCAAGCTAGATATTGGAGAAGGTCAGGGGAAGTTCAAGCAAGCTCCCAAACATCTCAGGCTTTGTTGAAAAGCTCCACATTGCCATACACGAAGTCAGCTGAAACTGGTTTTTATCAACTTCCTATCTCTCTACTTAGGAACATTTAGACTTAGGTTTGTGAATAAGAAATGTAGTATTCATAGCCATGAAGCTGTACATAAGCTCAGTTTTCATTTTAGTTAAGCATGCTAAGAGAATTTGGTCAATGAACATCCTGAAAAAAATAGGTTAAGATTTAGGGCCAGAGAAATTATCTCTGGTCTTTGAGAGTTAGGACAAGTTTTTTATATGGTTGAATTCGTCTTGGAAAACCCTACAACTTTGATGTTATGTGTTTTTGCATTAGAGCTCGTATGCAGGTTGTACATGTTTGATACAGGGCGCGCGAAATTTTGAAGAGAGGTTGAAGATGAAATCTGGCTTGGGATGGGCTTTGCTTCTTTCACTATTTGCACCCTTCTTTTGCTGAATACACCCCTGGCCCATTTCTTCATATTTTTTATGTTTTGTTATTTTATTCTCATTTCTGATTTTATTTTATTATTTCCAAACATAAAAAATACTAAAATATTTTTCTATAAATTCTCACATTTATTTTTGTATTTTATTTTAATTTTTCTAAACATAAAAGTAATTTAATGAACATATATCTTTATTTTATTTTAATGAGAACTTAAAAAATAAAACATTAAAAATTATACTTTTATTTTTATTATTATTAAATAATACTTTGTGCTAAATATATTTTTGTCTTGTATATATTTTATTTTATTTTATTGTACATAACTACTATAATTAATATGTATATATACACATACTTTTATTTAATAAATACTTGAAAATAAAAACATAAAAATATTATACTTTTATTTTTATTATTATTTATACTTAAATAATACTCTTTATAAATATATTTTATTTTTTGTATATACATTATTTTATTTTATTGTATATAAATAGTATATTTAATATATTTGTATTCTTAAAAGAAAATTAGGGTTTACCCTTAATAAAAAAAAAATCTTTCTTTTATTTTTTATTTCCTTTCTTTAAACATTTTTACATACATAAAAATAAACATAAATATTTTTGCATAATTCATAATATTTTGTATATTTATTTAATTTGTTTATTTAAATATTGTTCATTTATTATTTATGCCATTGATTCAATTTGGATGTAATAGTAAAATTAGGGTTTTAATTTCTTGTCAACTAATCCCCATTCAAAAATTGTATCCCCCTCCCCATAATCATGATGTAATAGTGGTAGATTTATTTTACGCATTTATGCTTTCAATTATGCCATGATTAGAGATTAGGGTTTGTATCCAAACAATCCAAAAATCAAACAAAATAGCTTGACTAATACAAAGACAAAAATGCATGAAAATCAATACATAATGCACACTTGCAACCCTAGGGTTACATCCATTTGTTGCCTTAAAAATGGGCCATGTTATGCATGTTAAGTATTTTGGCAACACAAAAACAAAACAAAAGATCATAGTCCCTCGATGACGCTATCTTGGTTGCCTACACAAAATGATCTAGCCCCTTGGGAAATTTGCTAAAAATACTTAACACAATTGCTATCATGGTTTATACGATGACCCGCGCCTGTCCCGTTTAACATCCTAATACAAGGTTGTTCACCAAATGCAATGGTGAAACAACACTGTCAAAAGGGTTAAAAACATATAGGAAAGATCTTTGAGTAAAATAGGGTAGACAACTCTTAGTTACTTGATCAAAACTTGCAAAAACATCCTTGCTATTTTCAAACACACATCACAACACAATTTCAAAACATTTCACAAAACAAACTTCCAAACATTGAAATCTTTTCAAAAAGACAATACACCTTTGTATATATTCAAACAAGAATCATTACAAAGGTTGCCACAACGATGGCCTCTTTTCAAAACATTTTCAAAACCACACACAAAGCACCATTTCAAACAATTAAAGAAAAAGCAAGTGATCTAAACAAGTAACTAAGAGCCCATGGATAACCATGGATGAAAAGGGTGCTTACACCTTTCCTTTTCATAATCTACTCCCCGAACCCAAGAAAACATCTCAAAGGTCTTTCCTATGCTTTTTGACGTTTCCTTAGGATAAAATAAAAGTCGGTGGCGACTCTTGCTAAACCGAAACATTTGCAAACACAAACGCAAAACCTCAAGTCAGTTCTCCCACCGTATCACAGACTATATAAATGATTGATGATGCATGGCTGCTTGAAGACTGATGCCATGGATTATGTTTGCGAATCGTCGCGTGACGTCTGAGGCGATGGGCTAGAGTTTTGTTTTCGAGCATCACTGCGTGAAGTCTGAGTCGATGGGTTGTGTTATGGGATAGAGAAATACATTACTGCATGAAGTCCAATGCAATGGGTTAAAGTTTTTGTTTTATTTTGAGCTTTGCTCTAGATTTGGTTTCAAACATCGCTGCATGAAGTCTGAGGCGATGGTTTGGGTTCGCAAATCACTGCGTGAAGTCTGTGTGATAAGCTAAATTTGGTTTCGAACATTGCTGCATGAATTCTGAGACGATGGTCTGTGTCGTGGAATAAAGAAACTCATTGTTGCATGAAGTCTGATGCAATGGGTTAAAGTTTTTGCGCATCGCAGCATGAAGTCTGAGGCGATGGTTTGTGTTACAGAGTAAAGAGATGTACATTGCTGCATGAAGTATGAGGCAATGGGTCAGGTTCGTGAATCACTGCGTGAAGTCTGATGTGATAAGCTAAATTTGGTTTTGAACATTGCTGCATGAAGTCTGAGGTAATGGTTTGGGTTTGCAAATCACTGCGTGATGTCTGATGTGATAAGTTAAATTTGGTTTCGAACATTGCTGCATGAAGTCTGAGGCAATGATCTGTGTCATAGAATAAGAAACACATTGATGCATGAAGTCTGAGGCAATTGGTTAGGTTTGTGAATCACTGTGTGAAGTCTGATGTGATAAGCTAAATTTGTTATTTTGAACATCGCTGCATGAAGTCTGAGATGATGGTCTGGAGTTTGGAACACATTGTTGCATGAAGTTTGAGGCAATGGGTTAGGTTTGCAAATCACTGCGTGAAGTCTGATGTGATAAGCTAAATTTATTGCTTTGAACATTGCTGCATGAAGTCTGAGACGATGATCTGGAACTTGGCATAACGAAACACATTGTTGCATGAAGTCTGAGGTGATGATCTAGGTTTTGCGAAAACATTGCAGCTTAGAGGCAATGTAATGAGTTGTGAGAATACATTGCGGCTTAGAGGCAATGTAATGGGTTTTGAGGATACATTGCGGCTTAGAGGCAATGTAATGGGTTTTGAGAATATGTTGCGGCTTAGAGGCAACATACTGAGTTTTGAGAATGCATTGCGGCTTAGAGGCAATGTAATAAGTTCGGATAATACATTGTGGCTTAGAAGCGATGTGTTGAGTTTGGATAATACATTGCGGCTTAGAAGCAATGTGTTGAGTTTGGATAATACATTATGGATTAGAAGCAATGTGTTGGTTTTTGAGGATACATTGCGGCTTAGAGGCAACATACTGAGTTTTGAGAATTCATTGCGGCTTAGAGGAAATGTGTTGTCTTGGATAATACATTGCGGCTTAATGGCAATGTGTTTATTTTTGAGGATACATTGCGGCTTAGAGGCAATGTGTTGAGTTTGCAAATACATTGCGGCTTAGAGGCAATGTTTTGAATTTTACAAATACATTGCAGCTTAGAGGCAATATAATGAGTTTTACGGATATATTACGGCTTAGAGGCAATGTATTGGGTTTGTAAGGAACTCATCACTGCAGGAAGACTTAGGTGATGGGTTGAATGTGTCACGGCATGAAGACTGAGGTGACGGGTTGGATCGTATAAGAAGTATTGCGTTGGTCGGTCCTTAGATAGTTGAATCGAGGGTGAAATTATTTGTCTATTTGCTATGTGATACATGCGTATGCATGCGCATTGAATGTTGTATGTATGTGAAATGTATGATCTTTGACACTGATATGGAACCCTGAGTGTATTGAATATTGAAATGTATAGGGTATGTATGCTTGAGATATGCAAAATGTGTGTATGTATGAAATGTGTGTAAGATGTGTGTATGCCTCGAAATGTTATGCAGATTATTTCTGACATTCTCTCCTTTAAACCATTGGCTTAGAGTTACCAATTCCTGGCGTTGTATGTTGTGTCGTCATAGCATTTTTGAACTTGAACGCGGTGGGCAATGTTAGCAAAAGTTGAGCGTTGATTTTGTATCGTGGGTGTAGACATATACGTAGACGTAGGTAATGGCCTATGCATAGATTTATATGTTGTAAGCGCAGGCGTAGATGTATGTATTGGCATATATGTGGTCTCTGTAAGCGTAGACGTATGTAGATTTGTATGTTGTAGGCGCAGGCGTTAGCATAGACGTATGTAGATTCGTATGTCGTAGGCGCAGGCGTAAGCATAGACGTGTGTAGATTCGTAGGAGTACACATGTGCACGGACGCATGTGCGGACGTAGACTTTGTGTTGCAAGTGTAGGCATAGGCGTTGACATGGACGTAGACTTTGCGTAGGGACGCGTAGATATTTGTATAGACTTTGTATTGTTGAATGCAAGCATAGGTGCATATGTACGTGTGGGCATAGACTTTTTGCATCGTGAGCGTAGATATAGGCATAGACATGGACATGTGTATAGAATTTTTTTTGTAGACGCATGAGTGGACATGTGCATGGACGTAGACATGGATTTTCTTTCGATATTTTTCTAACCAATATGCTTTTTCGATGTTTTGCCAAATGCTTTTATTTTGTTAATCCCCTGAAATGATTTTAAGACAATATTCACAAGTAATGATCATAGTATTTTGTAAACAAGTCTGAGAAGAGAAAAAGCGCAATTTGAAAGATGCGAAGAAAGAAAATGTTTTATTGATATGCCTCTGAATAGGCGAGAATACAAGATGCAATTCCTAGAAATAGGTAATTACATAAGGTTTTAAAACTGTAAATGGTAATATAAATGATAATTGTTACTGTTGTTCTCAAATATCCTTTTAATGATCTTATCTCCTTTGCTTATGAATTGTATGATTCAGATCTATCTCTCCCTTCGTGGTTCATAGTAGTAGTTCTTAGATCACGGTCTTTTTGTTCTTTATTTCTTTTGAATGATCCCTAATTTTTGCCTGGATTTTCCTTTCGGGTTTTCAATCCATCGGTAAAAAAATTTTGTTATATGCCCCTAATTTTTGCCTGGATCGCTGTTGTACCCCAAAATTTGTCCTCGCATCTTACCACCAGCAATCTCAGCTTCAGGCATTTCATGACTTTTCAAACTGGCTCAAGAATCGGACAAACGGACTTTTCTCGTCAGTCAAACAAAAATTAGGGTTTTATTGATTTTTAGGACTCTGGATGGCTTCAAATAATTGGCTTAGGGTTTTTGTTGATTCTGGCTCAATTGCGATCAGGCGAATGTTCGTTGGCATTTAATCAGGAATTAAGGTTTAGTGGGCATATTCTCAGAATGATTTAAATTCCACAGCACTTTGCAGTTTATTCCGAGATTCGGGTTAAATTCGCATTGTTTTGATTTAATCAGTAAAAGAGGCAGTTGGTTTGAATTCATGTTGTTTTGTTTGAGCCAGTCAAAAGAAATACGCAGTTTGGATTTACAGTGTTTGTTGAAAATCAGTGAAAAGAGAGAACGCGCCTGATCAGTGTTTTGATTAACTATTGATTCGCTTTGAAGATACTAGGTTTAATTGATCAATGTGCTAAAGTATTGTTTATTTAAATTATTTATTATTCTAAATTAAGTGATTGAAATTTATTTTTTCAATTATTTTAATTCAAAGAGTTTTAAATAAATAAATAAACAATAAAGAAAGAGGAAATAGAATTGGTTGGATAATAAAGACTTTTATTGATATTTGAATTATTTGTACAATTATTGTTTATAATTTAATTACAAACAATGGTTTACATTAATTTAAATATTAAATAAAAAGAAAACTATCCTATTTTTTCTAATTCTTCAGTCTTCATTTAGTACCCCTCCATCCATTTTTATTCGTCTGCAAAAGAAAAAGAGAAAAGTCAAAAAGCAGATAAAATAATAAACGACTGAAGAAATTCATCATCAAGGGCCACTGATTGGGATCAGTTAACCATCTCTGCAAATCACGGGATTTCTCCCGGTTCACAAAGAGGGAAGAATTTTTATGCAAAGTTGAGAAAAATGCAAAGTGTCAAAAATACCTAAGTTCAAAATGTCAAACTGTACAAACTCAATCCCAAGTTCAAACCAAACTGAAAAAATCCAATTTCCTACTTTATGTCACAAAGGCCAAAAGTACAGTTTACTGTCAAAATGCCAAAAGTCCACCCAAAACTGTCATGAAGAGGATTTGGCAAAGGTATAGAAAGTTCAAAATGCCAAAGTCTACAAAAGCTGTCAAAAGAAAAGATAAAATATGCAGAGGAAAGTTATGCAAGCAAGCAAGACACTTTCTTCTCATCATTTCCCAATGGCCACTTTCAGAAAAAAGTACAGAAAAGAAACATATTTTAAACATATTCAACTGTACTGAGAGAGAAAAAGAGAGAAAAGATGCAGGTTTTTAGGCTTTAGGCAGGCATAGAGAGAAACCAATACAAACTGATATACAAAAACCTGCATATGCAAGCTAAACACATGACCTGCTGGACCAAAACCTGCATATGCAAGCTAAACACATGACCTGCTGGACCAAAACCTGCATATGCAAGCTAAGCACATAACCTGCTGGAGCAGAACCCGCTACCAAAAGCTAAAACCATTAACCTACTAAAAACCTGCTGTCAAAAACTTTAAGCGAGAAGCCTCAAGCATAAAACCTGCTAAGGCCATCAACCAAAAAAAAGAGGGCCATACAAACATAAACCTGCAATAAGCCATTTAACCTGTTAAAAAAACTAAGTCCAGAACCAACATAAACCTGCATCAGCATAATCCTGCCAAACACCTAAAACCTGCATTGGCCTTAAACTGCCTGAACCATACAAAAACCTGCCTACTGTCAAGCACATAACCTGTATTGGCTCAAAAACAAAAACCATACAAACCTGTCAATAACACATAACCAGCATAACCTAAAAGCATTCAACCTGCTAGGCCTCCAGCCTGAAACCTCACAAACCCTTAATTACTGTCAACACAGAAACAAGTTCAAAGCACATACCCTGTCAAACACTAAACCTGCCTAAGCTTTGAAGCAAGCACAATACCTGGCCAAAACCATCGACCATTCAATCCAAACATAACCCACACAAGCAGAACCAACCAACTCTAGACCCTCAGAATCTCTTCATCATCGGGAAAAAACAAGCATTCAAAAGTATACTGATACATAAGCATATTCAAAGGCAACTCAAGCCCTCAGAACCCTAAGTTCTTCATTGGGCCAGCAAGCAGAACAATACAGGCATCTCAAAGCGACAACTCAAAGCATACAGAAGGAGGAGAAGAAAGAAATATTCCAATAGGCAACAAGGGCAACTAAACCCTAGGCCTCAGAAGAAGCTCTTCATCATAGGCAAACACGTACAAGGCAACCAGCAGTTCAAAGGCAAAGAGAAGAGATAAAGAAGTGAATCTTTTTAAAAGAGGGTTTTTCAGTTCAAATCATCATGAAACCCTAAGCAAAGGAGAAAAGATACAGAAGTACCAAGTGTCGTCCAAGCCAGCTTCATCGTGCAAAGCCTCTTCACCACTGAGCCTCCTCAGCGCCTCCTCGTCCTCTTCTCTCCATCGTCTTCCTCTCAAGGTAGTATATTCCCTCCTCATCTTTCTTTTCACCACCTCGTTAAAACAAACACAACAAACACGAGAATCAGAACATATAAATCATGACATGCAAAAATCTAAAAAACGCCTAAACAAGTTTGAAACAGTACACTACCATTGTTTGAGGACTGTCCAATCCATCTGAGAGAAGAAGAGGCGGTAGCGGGTTAGCTCAGGCAGAGAGGCATTGTCCAGAAGCTTGCAAAGAAAAACGATTGAGCGAAACTCCATGAACGGCGCTGTCTCCAAACCCTACGCGTTTCAAATGAAAACAGAATAACAAAACCCTAAAACGTTTGCTTCAGAACAATGGGCTTAGCGCGTTTCAATCCCACCTAAGCCCAAGCTAATTCCGGTTGACACCCCCCTTTTGTTTTCGGTCTTGGCTGGAGCTTATTGCCTTAAGGCCCATCTAGAGTCTTAAATCATTTCCTCTCATAAAATAAATTATCAATTAAACTAACTTAATTTTTCTAACAAATATTTTGTTAATACTAACTTTTCTTTTCATACCTAACTTTATATCTAATTTTTCATTTTCTAATTTAATTTTATTTGTATATAACAATTAAAAATACATTTCCTTTTAATACACATAATTTAGTCCTTGATTTTTATTTAAAAATACTTTTTGTGTATAATAAACAAATACATTTTTATACATAACATGATTAAATTAAAAACATTTTCTTTTCACTTACTCTTGTACATAACAAATGAAAAATACTCTTTTGTACACATAGTTAAAACTTAGAAATATTTTCTTTTTTTAAAACATCATTTTTATGCATAATTTAATTAGAACTTGAACATTCAATTAAAACATTTCTTTTGTACATATTAAAAATATACAAATCAAAGATTCATTAAACACATATCCAGGTCAAATACCCTAATCCACATTAATTTCACCTTGTCGCATTTGTAAATAATCGCATACGCATATATTTGTACACTTACAATATATTTCACATTATACACTTACACAATACAAATACACAATACATTGCCCTTATACACATTTGTTCATCTTATACATTGATATTCGTTATTTACATTTGATCGCAAATTCGATTTGGTTGTAACTTATTGGATACTATAAGTCTCATCCCCATTCATACACATGTACCCCCACTCCCGGATACTGATTTTGTAATAGCGTAGATTTTACATTTTCGCAATTTACCGCTTTCAATTATACCATGATTAGACCTAGGGTTTGTATGTACATAAAATCAAACGCTAGATAACCTAATACAAGACAAATACATGAAATTAATACACAATCACACTTGCACCCTCTAGGGTAATCCCACATGTTGCCTTCCAAAATGGGCCATGCTTGCACGTCGAGTATCTTTGGCAAAACAAAATCAAAATGATCATAAGTCCCTCAAAATGTTGCCTAAACAAATGATCAAGTCCCTCAAAGCAAATTGCCAAAGACACTTGGCACCATTGGATTCGTGGTCCATACGATGACCCGCGCCCGTCTCGAATAAACTTCCTAAATGCAAGATTGTCCACCAAATTCAATGGTGGAACAAAATTGTTAAAAAGGGTTAAAACATAACAAAAACCTTTGAGTACAATAGGGTAGATAAGACTCTTAGTTACTTGAGATTGACTTGCAAAAACACTTGCCTTCTTTTCAAAAACCACCATTCACGACACTTTCAAACAAACTCTCAAAAACATTTGAAACATCTTTTCGAAAAGATACACACTTTTGTAAAACACTCAAACACGAGTCAAATACATTGGTCGCCTAAGACAAGGCATCTCTTCAAAAACATTTTCAAAACACACACACACACACACCATTTTCAAGCAATCGAAAATCAAGGCAAGTGATCTAAAAAACCAAGTAACTAAGAGCCCATGGATAACCATGGATGAAAAGGGTGCTAACACCTTCCCTTTTCATAATCTACCCCCCGAACCCACGAAATATCTCAAAAGGTTTTTGCTGTGCTTTTTTAACCTTTCCTTTAGGATAAAATAAAAAGTCGGTGGAGACTCTTGATCAACCGCACAAGTGCGAATACGAACGCAAAACACTAGTCAGTTCTCCCACCGTATCACAGAACTGGCGACTCTGTTGGGGATTTACTTAAAAGTGGGGTTACCTTAGGGTTTAGATCACCTTTGTTTTCAATTGATTGCTTTGTTTGCTTTTACATTTGTGGGCTTTGTATCGGAGTTTTATAGATCCTAACCCGGATCTGGGGATACCTTCTTAGAAAGTAGCAACAAGGCTGTGAGGGAACTGTGCGGGGTATACCGACATGGTTGAAACAGTCTGCTACGTTGATGTGGCACTTTGGCGTGTACCGATAACCCTTGATTTCAGTCAAGGAGAGTACGGGGCCGCCGCGTGGTGTCGTGAAGCATCAACTGACCTTAGGAACCTTAATTGAACCATCTTGGCCTTTTTAGGGTAGTGAGATAACTGACTTTGGTGCAGTCCGAGGTTGGTTGATACTCAATACTACACTCAATTGAGGGTTGCTTTCCTGGAATATTTCGGTCGCCAGTTCAGTGGCTAAATCGAAACAATGAACAATGAAAGCAATTCAGTGATATTGGGACCCTTAGAACCCGGTTACTTCTAATAGGACAGGTTGAGCCCACCAAACTTCAAGAGGGTAATACCCAGACCCCATGCAGGCCTAAACTCTAAGGGTTTGTCTTGTGTGACTTGTGTGCCTTACCATGTTTGCCCTTGTGAATATTTGTGGTATGTTTAATCATGGCATCATAACATCATACAACATCATGTGCATTGGCTAACCATTTCAAGGGTTCGAATCTTCATCTTTGTTCTTGTTTTGTAGGACATGGAAACTGTTCGCAGAAAGACAATTCAGATTAGCCTCGTAAGGATCCCTCCTCAGCTTAAGGAACTTATATCCAGGATTCCCGAGGGTTCTTCATTCAGTGAGAGACATGGAAGACTCCTCAGCTTGGTCAACACCAACATTGAGGAAGATATGATAAAGGTCCTGTTCCAGTTCTTCGACCCTCTGCATCACTGTTTCACTTTCCTGGATTATCAATTGGTGCCTACGTTGGAAGAGTTCTCCCGGCTTCTGAAGGTCCCTATCCTTGATCGACTACCCTACAACGGTACGGAAGAGGAACCCAAGCTTGAAGAGATTGCTAAAGCCTTGCACCTACAACCATCTGACCTCAAGGGACATTGGGAAGTTAGAAGTGGTATCAAAGGGTTCTTAGCCAGGTTTCTGTTTGAGAAGGCCCAAGAATGTTGGAACTCCCTTGACCTACAAGCTTTTGAAGAAGTTGTGGCCCTCCTTGTCTATGGCTTGGTATTGTTCCCTAATCCAGATCAGCTTATTGATATCAGTGCTGTCCAGATCTTCATATCCAGGAATCCTATACCTACGTTGCTGGGGGACATCCTTCACTCATGTTACACTCGAACCATGAGAAAAAGAGGTGTTCTTTTGTGCTGCACTCCTCTCCTGGGAAGGTGGTTTATTTCGCACCTTCCACAATCAGCTTTGAAGAACGAGCGGGGTTTGAGATGGTCACAACGATTGATGACTCTTACACATGCTGATATACATTGGTGCTCTCGGTCCAGAGAGGATGTCACTATCTTTGATCGTTGCGGGGAGTACCCTAATGTTCCTTTACTTGGAATCAGAGGAGATATTACTTATAACCCGTGTCTGGCTTGGAGACAGTTTGGTTATGCCCGGAGGGACGGCCCTCATGACATGTTAATTCCTGACATAGTCTTTGACTTCGACAACGATGCACAAAGACTTCGCCAGAGATTTATCAGAGCTTGGAGGATGCCCAGTAAGATAAACAGCAAAACACTGGGGCATAGGAACTCCATCCCGTTGGAACCTTATCTCAAGTGGGTACGCGCCCGCTCCCAGAAGTTAGAGATGCCTTATCCTCACGTTCTCCCTGTGATCAAAGAGCCAGTATTGGAAGGAGAGGTGTCCTACACCATTCAACATCCTGACATGGCCACATCCTGGGAAGAAATGCAGAAGAGCTGGGTCCAGCTTAAGGAAGAACGGAATTCTCTTGAGACCAGTCTACATGCTAGTGAAAAGAAGGTCCTAGAGCTCACCCGCCTACTGCACGAGGAGAGGAATCTCAACACCTACATCGCACCAAAGAGGATGCGCAATGTTTTTCTGCCTTGAGGAGTTATTTTGTAATATTTGACCCATGGGGCATTTATGTACTAACGAATTTCTTCTTATTAATATGATGTGCGTTCCTTTTTGTCTACAACAAATTTTGAATGTTCTAAATCCTTGAATGCATTGCATACATAAGCATACCATTCATCATGTGCATAAACAGGTCTCACACCAGGTTTCCTTATCTGTCTGCTGTTTATTTCAGTAGGATGGATCTCGAGCAAACAATCAAAGACCTACAAACTCAGAATGCACAGTTCCAGCAACTCCTGACGACCTTGGCTAAGGGTCAGGAGGATATCAAGACCCAATTAGGAAACAAAGACCCAGTGAAGAAGAAGAAAAAGAGACTCGGGGTGGCTACTTTGGGGAGAAGATTTGACGGAGAAGCTCGGAGAGTGCTTGAATTTCCTCCTACTTATGATGAAGGAACCAGTAAAAAGGGTGGGGCTACGGTACCTTCCGAGTCCGATGCAGAAGAAGAGGAGGAGGTCGAAGAGGATGAAGACTATTCCGATCAACAATACCCTCCAGCTGATGATAAATACAAGGGTTTAGAAGACAGGTTGGCCGCCATGGAGTTACAAAGAGTACCGGGTTTGGATTTTGAAGACTTGGGTTTGGTTGTCGGGATTGTGATTCCCCCGAAGTTCAAAGCGCCAGTGTTTGTGAGGTATGATGGGCTGTCCTGTCCAAAAATGCATCTCAGGTCCTACGTGAGAAAGATTCAACCCTATACGGCAGATAAAAATCTTTGGATTCATTTCTTTCAAGACAGTCTTTCTGGAGCTCAATTGGAGTGGTTTTATCAGCTAGAGGGAACCAGCGTCCGCAATTGGGAAGACTTGGCCACCGCTTTTTACAAACAATACCAATACAATTCTGACCTTGCCCCTACTCGTACCCAACTTCAGGGTATGTCGCTTGGAACAAGCGAGGGATTCAAAGAGTACGCACAAAAATGGAGGGATTTGGCTGGCAGGGTGCAGCCTCCATTGACTGATCGTGAGCTGGTTGATATGTTTCTAGGGACCCTATCTGGGCCATTTTTCAATCATCAGATTGGTAACTCTTCCGCGGGGTTTACCGACTTGATCTTAACAGGCGAAAGAATAGAAGTTGGCATCAAGTCAGGAAAGATTCAGAAAGTTGTTTCCGCAAGTACCGAGAAGAGACCTTTCAAAAAAGAAGCAAGTGCCGTCTATGGTCCTAAAAGACAAGTCAGGCCAGAAAGTCGCCAAGCCGTCAATGCTTTTGTCATTTCAAAACCTGTTGCTGCTCCTCAGCAGTACAATCAACAAAGAAGTGAAAGGCCCAAGAGGCAGTATACTCGGCTGAGTATGACCTTATCTCAAATTTTACCCCAACTTTTGTCAACCAACTTGGTGACCCTCAAAGAAGCTCCTAAGGTCGTCAGCACTACATCTCCTAAGTATAACCCAAATGCCCGGTGTGCTTATCATTCTGATAGTCCCGGGCACACTACTGATGATTGCTGGGCCTTGAGAAACAAAGTGCAAGATCTTATCGATGCGAAGGAAATTCAGTTTGAAGTGCCAGAGAGACCAAATGTTGTGACTGCTCCTATGCCCCAGCATAGAGTAAATGCCATTGAGGAAGAGTTGTATGTTGTTTCGGTGAATGAAGTTGTTACCCCTCTTTTGACTGTTAAGAGGAACTTGCTACTAGCCGGTTTATTTCCGGGTTGTAGCAAAGGTTGCCTCCTGTGTGCTATTATCCCTACCGATTGTCCACTGCTGAAATCAGGCATCCAAAGCCTGATGGATAGCAAGGAAATTCTGTTCAAGAAAGCTGTTGTTTCGTTTGTCTCCGTTGAAGAAATATCTGTTGTCACAATTTACAATCCTGCTAAGGCTCCCATAAAGAAACCAGTCCAAATTATGTCTGTTGCACCCATCACTATTACTGTCCCGGGGCCTCTCCCCTATGAGTCTGATAAAGCGGTCCCATGGCATTATGGAGCCGACGTGTATGTACTTGGGGTGAAGCAGGAGTTCAACACCAATACCAGCATCAGTAACATCACGGGTCCCGCTAAGATTACCCGCAGTGGCAGGCTCTTCTCACCTGACATCACACCGCCAGTTATCCGAAAACCTCTCACCATCACACCCGCAAGTGTGTATGTTCCAATTCAAGTTCCCGTGTCTACCACTGCCGCCGAGTCCTCTGATACTCGGGGCAAAGAAGTTGCTACCGATTTGCCTGCCAGGACGGAGGCACCAAAGAAGACCGCTGTGGAAGCCTCCCAACAAGAAATGGAGGAAATTCTTAAAATCATCAAAAAGAGTGACTTCAATGTTGTTGAACAGTTGGGGCATACTCCCTCCAAAATCTCTATGCTATCTTTGCTGCTATGTTCAGAGGCCCATGCAAAAGCCCTGATTTCATTTCTGAAAACGGCTCATGTGCCGCAAGAGACCTCCGCAGATCAATTCACCGACTGTGTGGCTAATTTGACAGCTGACAACGGATTGGGGTTCTCGGATGCTGACCTCACCGCCAAAGGGAAAAATCACAATGATGCCCTGCATGTTTCCATAGAATGCAGGGGCACTACTCTCGCACACGTGTTAGTGGATACCGGCTCTTCCCTGAATGTTTTGCCCAAGAAAGCATTGGATCGCTTGGATTGTGAGGGTCTGGAGTTGAAACCTAGCAACATCATTGTTAGAGCCTTCGACGGTTCTAAGAGGATGGTGCACGGTGAAGTAGACATTCCTATTCGTGTGGGTTCCCAAGTTTTTGACTCAACGTTCTATGTCATGGATATTCGTCCATCTTACTCCTGCTTGTTGGGTCGACCCTGGATTCACAAGGCTGGGGCAGTAACATCCACTCTACACCAAAAGCTCAAATACCCTGTCGAAGGGAAGATTGTTACTGTGCAAGGTGAGGAGGAATACATGATTAGTCACTTGAATTCATTCCGGTATATCGAGATGGACGGGGAGTTTATTGAAACACCCTTTCAGCATTTTGAGGAGGTACCTCCAACTTTGGCATCAGCTGAAACAGTGGTTGAGGAAGACTTTCCGTTGAAGATGGCGTCATTGAAGGATGCCCGGGCTGTAATCGAGAAAGGCAATTATGCAAACTGGGGTCAGCTTCCTGACTTCACTCAAAAGAATGACAAGTTTGGGCTGGGCTTTACCGCAGAGGCTCAGAGGGCTGTGCGCAAGGAGAAGATCAGAAAGGCTCCGGTGTTTATCTCCAACCCAAGGGTGAATGCTATCGAGGAGGATGTAGAGGAAGCAGAGTTTGACAGTTGGATCCACCCGACTACCAGCAACGGACCGAGCAACTGGACGGCAAAGGATTTTACTCCTATCACATTTGTCACGCAGTAATTGACTCTTTTGATTTGTAACAAACAATATGTTAAAACTTTGTTGGCTCGGTGTCCTACCCGGGGCATCGTAGCTCCATTTGCGAGGGCTTTTTGTATGACATTTCTATATATCATCAATCAAAACATTGGACGTTTGTTGCATTTCAAATCTTGTGCTCTTTTTCTTTGTGTTATATATATTGCAAAACAGCTATATTTACACACACCCACTTATACAGGTTTCAATCCACTCTGGATCTCACTGGTAACAGCTCTGCTACCGCCAGTTATGACTTCGAAAATCCGATCAACTTGGCCGAAGACGAAGGTGAAGATGATTGCGAAGTGCCTGGTGAACTCACAAGACTGCTGCTCCAGGAAGAGAGGGTTATTCAACCACATGAAGAGCCGGTAGAAACAATTAACCTGGGTACTGAGACAGATAGGAAAGAGGTCAAGATTAGTGCCAATCTAGAACTCAGCGTGAAGCAACGATTGATCCAGATGCTACGTGATTACATGGAAATATTCGCTTGGTCCTATGAGGACATGCCAGGTTTGGATGCCGACATTGTAGTTCATCACCTGCCGACAAAGGAGGACTGCCCTCCGGTAAAGCAAAAGGTCCTCCGTATGCGCCCAGAGATGTCCGAAAAGATCAAGGTTGAGGTTATGAAGCAGTTCGATGCCGGGTTTCTAGCAGTAACTTCTTATCCTCAATGGGTTGCCAACATGGTGCCAGTACCAAAGAAGGATGGAAAAGTCAGGATGTGTGTCGACTATAGGGACTTGAACAGGGCAAGCCCCAAGGATGATTTCCCCTTACCTCACATCGACGTTCTTGTTGACAATACTGCTCAACACAAGGTGTTCTCCTTTATGGATGGTTTTTCAGGGTATAATCAGATCAAGATGGCTCCGGAAGATATGGAAAAGACTACCTTTGTGACTCAGTGGGGCACCTTCTGCTACAAGGTCATGCCATTCGGGTTGAAAAATGTTGGGGCAACCTACCAGCGTGCCATGGTTGCTTTATTTCATGATATGATCCATCATGAGATTGAGGTATACGTCGATGACATGATAGCAAGGTCTCAAACTGAGGAGGAGCATCTTGATCATCTGAGGAAGCTGTTTGACCGTTTAAAGTTATACAAGCTGAGGTTGAATCCCAACAAATGCACCTTCGGGGTGAGGTCCGGAAAATTGCTAGGTTTCATTGTAAGTGATAAAGGTATTCAGGTGGATCCTGCCAAGGTAAAAGCCATACAAGAGATGCCGACTCCAAAGACAGAGAAAGAAGTCAGAGGCTTCCTGGGACGACTGAATTACATTGCCCGATTCATCTCACATCTGACTGCTACTTGTGAGCCAATCTTCAAATTACTGAAGAAAGATCAAGTAGTACGTTGGAACGATGAATGTCAGGCCGCCTTTGAAAAGATAAAGGAATATCTCCAGGAGCCACCCATTCTCATGCCACCAGTGGAAGGAAGACCTCTGATACTATACTTGACGGTACTTGATAATTCAATGGGGTGTGTGCTGGGGCAGCATGACGAGTCTGGCCGAAAAGAGCACGCTATTTATTACTTGAGCAAAAAGTTTACCGACTGTGAGTCTCGTTACTCACTGCTTGAGAAAACTTGCTGCGCTCTAGTATGGGCTACTCGCCGGCTGAGACAGTATATGCTGACTCACACCACTTTGTTGATTTCAAAGATGGATCCCATCAAGTACATATTCGAAAAGCCTGCTCTGTCTGGGAGAATAGCGAGATGGCAAATGATCTTGACGGAATATGATATCCAGTATACAACTCAGAAAGCAATCAAAGGAAGTGTACTGGCAGATCATCTGGCACACCAACCTGTGGACGATTACCAATCATTGAACTTCGATTTTCCGGACGAAGACATCATGGTGGTAACTGATTGTGAAGTGCCTGGATTGGATGAAGGACCTGAGGAAGGATCCCGATGGTCTATGCATTTTGACGGAGCCTCCAATGTTTTGGGTAACGGCGTCGGCGCTGTAATCATATCTCCCAAAGGAACTCATACTCCACTCACCGCCCGATTATGTTTCAACTGCACCAACAATATGGCGGAATACGAGGCATGTATCATGGGTCTTCAAGCTGCGATCGACTTAAGGATCAAGTTTCTAAGTGTCTTCGGAGATTCCGCTCTCGTGATCAATCAGATTAAAGGCGAGTGGGATACGAAACACCCGAATCTTATTCCTTACAAGGAGTATGTGTTGACCTTGCTTCCCCATTTTGAAGAGATAACTTTTGAGCACTTCCCAAGAGATGAGAATCAGCTAGCGGACGCACTGGCTACGATGTCTTCAATGTTCAAAGTTAAATGGGACAATGAGGCTCCCCGGATCATCATCTGGAAGTTGGACGAACCGGCATACTGCTGCGACCTTGAGGCCGAAAAGGTGACTGAAAAACCCCGGTATCATGAGGTGAAAAGGTACTTGGAAGCTCAGGAATACCCTGAAGGTGCATCTGTCAATGATAAGAAGTTCATGAGGAGGTTTGCTGCAAAATTCTTCCTCAGCAACGGCATTCTCTACAAACGGAATCATGATTCAACTCTACTGCGTTGTGTGGATAAGGCTGAAGCGGAAAAGATCATGATAGAATTGCATGAAGGTACATTCGGAACACATTCCAGTGGGCACACCATGGCAAAGAAAATCCTTAGGGCAGGATATTTCTGGTCCACAATGGAAGCCGATTGTTACCAACACTCTCGAACTTGTCACAAGTGCCAGATCTATGCTGACAAGGTGCACATCCCTCCGGTTCCTTTGAACGTCCTGACGGCACCTTGGCCTTTCGCAATGTGGGGCATCGATATGATCGGTGAGATCCGACCAACGGCAACCAACGGGCATTGCTTCATCTTGGTGGCGATCGATTACTTCACGAAGTGGGTTGAGGCAGCTTCCTACGCCACAGTAACCAAGAGCGTCGTGGCACGTTTCATCCGGCATAATCTGATATGTCGGTATGGTGTCCCAGAAAGAATCATTACAGACAACGGTACCAATCTCAATAACAAGATGATCACTGAACTCTGCGAACAATTCAAAATACAGCATCATAACTCTTCTCCTTACTGGCCGAAGATGAATGGAGCTGTAGAAGCAGCTAATAAAAATATCAAGAAAATTGTGCAGAAGATGACAGTGACCTATAAAGATTGGCACGAAATGTTACCGTTCACTCTTCATGGGTACCGTACCTCAGCAAGGACGTCAACCGGGGCAACACCTTTCTCCTTGGTCTATGGCATGGAAGCAGTCTTGCCGATTGAAGTCCAGATACCCTCCCTCCGAATAATGAAGGATGCAGACTTGAATGAAGATGACTGGATCCAGAATCGACTTGATCAATTAAATCTGATTGACGAAAAGAGACTCACCGCTATCTGTCATGGTCAAACGTATCAAAAACGAATGATCAGGGCATTTAACAAGAAAGTCAGATCACAAGAGTATCAAGTTGGGGACCTGGTAATCAAACGCATCATCCTTCCTCAAAGTGATCCCCGGGGCAAATGGAACCCTACTTACGAAGGGCCGTTTGTGGTTAAACAAGTGTTCTCAGGAGGAGCCATGATCCTAACCACCATGGATGGTGACGACCTTCCTCACCCCGCCAATGCAGACATAGTGAAAAGATACTACGCATGAATAAAAGACCCGCTAGGTTGACATACCTAGACAAAAATAAGGGCTTCCCGGCGAACCAAAAGGGTTCGGGAAAAAATAAGGGATGAAATGAAAAAATACACCCGGCAAGTCGAAAACCCGAAAGGGCGGCTTGGGCAAAAATGGGTATCTCGGTGGACTGAAAACCCGAAAGGGAGGTCCAGGCAAAAGTTAGGGATAAAGCGTAACACTATGTCTCATTGGATCACTTCGCATCCGGAATTCGGCATCAACTATCTGGCTTAGATTTCGGCATCGACCAATCAGTTTCATCTTCAACTAGGCAGCAAAGTGATGAGACGCTTGGAGACATAAAGGCGATAGCAGAGTTGGAACCCAGTGGGATTATTCACATAGCTGTTTTGTTCTTTTTCAAAATTGTAAATTATTCGACGACATTCTCTTACTAGGATGTCAGCTCCTTGTACAAAAAACGCCTATTCACAGGCAAATCTCAAGATCAATACAAATACACTTTTCAGACAAATTGCTAATTGTTTTTTCCCTTTTGTTTTGTCTTGCGAAGAACTTCCAGTGTTCATTTTTTTGATATATGCATTTGTCGTTAAATTGCTAATTCATAAATATTTGCATGTGAAACAAAAGACTAATCACAGGTGACATCAGAAACCGGGGCAATGTGGAGTTGTCTAATGCAGTCTGGTCGCCTTGTCCGCCGAGGTACCAAGATGGGTTCAACTGAAGAATGTGACCAGGTTATCTCAATTCCCCACAGAGTAAGATAAAGTTTCAGCATTACATCAGCCTTACAATGGATGCCCTATTTCCCCAGGAGAGTCCAATCCAAAAGGTTCCCCAGGAAAGTGGAATCCATTTCCCCGGTAGGAAGCTTATCCCCTGCAGAGTACGGACGTCTTTCCCGAGCTTTATTCAAAGTTATTCCTCACAAGGGCTTATAACTGGGTTATCCTCAGCAAACTGCCACGAAAAGATCCCCAGCGGAATCCATCATTAAAGTCCTCAGCAGGCCTCTCATCAAAACTTCGGCAAAATATCTCTTCCACTGAGCAATTCCCCGGCCGGTCGTCGAGATTTTATTTTCCTAAAGACGAAAATACATTCATAAACATTTCACATTTTCATACATCTTGCTTACATACATGATAAAGTGCATACAACACTATCTCATGTTGAACATCATGACATCATACATATTATACATCATGACATTGCATACAACTTATGTTTTTGCCTTTTCAGGGAAAAAGACAATCCCAAAGACAACTACCTTCAACTGTCATATTTCCAGACTCGATTCATGTATCTAGCCAGGGCATGTCTGAAGAGTTCGAAGATTCGATTCCTGTATCTAGCCAGGGCATATCTATCAACTATCACATTTCCGGATTCGATTCTTGTATCCAGCCAGGGCATATCTGTTGACCATATTTCCAGACTCGATTCCTGTATCTAGCCAGGGCATGTCTGAAGAGTTTGAAGATTCGATTCCTGTATCTAGCCAGGGCATATCTATCAACTATCACATTTCCGGATTCGATTCCTGTATCCAGCCAGGGCATATCTGTTGACCATATTTCCAGACTCGATTCCTGTATCTAGCCAGGGCATGTCTGAGGAGTTCAAAGATTCGATTCCTGTATCTAGCCAGGGCATATCTATCAACTATCACATTTCCGGATTCGATTCCTGTATCCAGCCAGGGCATATCTATTGACCATATTTCCATACTCGATTCCTGTATCTAGCCAGGGCATGTATGAAGAGTTCGAAGATTCGATTCCTGTATCTAGCCAGGACATATCTATCAACTATCACATTTCTGGATTCGATTCCTGTATCCAGCCAGGGCATATCTGTTGACCATATTTCCAGACTCGATTCCTGTATCTAGCCAGGGCATGTCTGAAGAGTTCGAAGATTCGATTCCTGTATCTAGTCAGGGCATATCTATCAACTATCACATTTCCGGATTCGATTCCTGTATCCAGCCAGGGCATATTTGTTGACCATATTTCCAGACTCGATTCCTGTATCTAGCCAGGGCATGTCTGAAGAGTTCGAAGATTCGATTCCTGTATCTAGCCAGGGCATATCTATCAACTATCACATTTCCGGATTCGATTCCTGTATCCAGCCAGGGCATATCTGTTGACCATATTTCCAGACTCGATTCCTGTATCTAGCCAGGGCACGTCTGAAGAGTTCGAAGATTCGATTCCTGTATCTAGCCAGGGCATATCTATCAACTATCACATTTCCGGATTCGATTCCTGTATCCAGCCAGGGCATATCTGTTGACCATATTTCCATACTCGATTCCTGTATCTAGCCAGGGCACGTCTGAAGAGTTTGAAGATTCGACTCCTGTATCCAGCCAGGGCATATCTATTAACTATCACATTTCCGGATTCGATTCCTGTATCTAGCCAGGACATATCTACATCAGGAGATTGAAGATCAAATACCTGTAACAAGCCAGGAAAACATCTTCCTTTCTCAAAATACACAAGTTCTCGCTAAGGAATCTCTTATGCGATCAACACTTCCAAATGGCGTCTATAAGCCCATTCTCGACAAGGTTCTGTCGCGTCTTCAGATGGCATCTATAAGCCAATCCCCCTATCCACCATCTCTCCAAATGGCATCTATAAGCCCATTCCCGACATCACATTGCTGATACTTCAGCATGCGAGTGCAAATTTCCGGGCACTCTAGTGTCCAATCTCCTTTTACCCTCGAGTCACGAAAGGCAAACTTGCCAATCTAACTCTTCAGGTTCAAGAAGATTGAACAGGGGCAACTGTTGTACCCCAAAATTTGCCCTCGCATCTTACCACCAGCAATCTCAGCTTCAGGCGTTTCATGACTTTTCAAACTGGCTCAAGAATCGGACAAACAGACTTTTCTCGTCAGTCAAACAAAAATTAGGGTTTTATTGATTTTTAGGACTTTGGATGGCTTCAAATAATTGGCTTAGGGTTTTGGTTGATTCTGGCTCAATTGCGATCAGGCGAATGTTCGTTGGCATTTAATCAGGAATTAAGGTTTAGTGGGCATATTCTCAGAAGGATTTAAATTCCACAGCACTTTGCAGTTTATTCCGAGATTCGGGTTAAATTCGCATTGTTTTGATTTAATCAGTAAAAGAGGCAGTTGGTTTGAATTCATGTTGTTTTATTTGAGCCAGTCAAAAGAAATACGCAGTTTGGATTTATAGTGTTTGTTGAAAATCAGTGAAAAGAGAGAACGCGCCTGATCAGTGTTTTGATTAACTATTGATTCGCTTTGAAGATACCAGGTTTAATTGATCAATGTGCTAAAGTATTGTTTATTTAAATTATTTATTATTCTAAATTAAGTGATTGAAATTTATTTTTTCAATTATTTTAATTCAAAGAGTTTTAAATAAATAAATAAACAATAAAGAAATAGGAAATAGAATTGGTTGGATAATAAAGACTTTTATTGATATTTGAATTATTTGTACAATTATTGTTTATAATTTAATTACAAACAATGGTTTACATTAATTTAAATATTAAATAAAAAGAAAACTATCCTATTTTTTCTAATTCTTCAGTCTTCATTTAGTACCCCTCCATCCATTTTTATTCGTCTGCAAAAGAAAAAGAGAAAAGTCAAAAAGCAGATAAAATAATAAACGACAGAAGAAATTCATCATCAAGGGCCACTGATTGGGATCAGTTAACCCTCTCTGCAAATCACGGGATTTCTCTCGGTTCACAAAGAGGGAAGAATTTTTATGCAAAGTTGAGAAAAATGCAAAGTGTCAAAAATACCTAAGTTCAAAATGTCAAACTGTACAAACTCAATCCCAAGTTCAAACCAAACTGAAAAAATCCAATTTCCTACTTTATGTCACAAAGGCCAAAAGTACAGTTTACTGTCAAAATGCCAAAAGTCCACCCAAAACTGTCATGAAGAGGATTTGGCAAAGGTATAGAAAGTTCAAAATGCCAAAGTCTACAAAAGCTGTCAAAAGAAAAGATAAAATATGCATAGGAAAGTTATGCAAGCAAGCAAGACACTTTCTTCTCATCATTTCCCAATGGCCACTTTCAGAAAAAAGTACAGAAAAGAAACATATTTTAAACATATTCAACTGTACTGAGAGAGAAAAAGAGAGAAAAGATGCAGGTTTTTAGGCTTTAGGCAGGCATAGAGAGAAACCAATACAAACTGATATACAAAAACCTGCATATGCAAGCTAAACACATGACCTGCTGGACCAAAACCTGCATATGCAAGCTAAACACATGACCTGCTGGACCAAAACCTGCATATGCAAGCTAAGCACATAACCTGCTAGAGCAGAACCCGCTACCAAAAGCTAAAACCATTAACCTACTAAAAACCTGTTGTCAAAAACTTTAAGCGAGAAGCCTCAAGCATAAAACCTGCTAAGGCCATCAACCAAAAAAAAGAGGGCCATACAAGCATAAACCTGCAATAAGCCATTTAACCTGTTAAAAAAACTAAGTCCAGAACCAACATAAACCTGCATCAGCATAATCCTGCCAAACACCTAAAACCTGCATTGGCCTTAAACTGCCTGAACCATACAAAAACCTGCCTACTGTCAAGCACATAACCTGTATTGGCTTAAAAACAAAAACCATACAAACCTGTCAATAACACATAACCAGCATAACCTAAAAGCATTCAACCTGCTAGGCCTCCAGCCTGAAACCTCACAAACCCTTACTTACTGTCAACACAGAAACAAGTTCAAAGCACATACCCTGTCAAACACTAAACCTGCCTAAGCTTTGAAGCAAGCACAATACCTGGCCAAAACCATCGACCATTCAATCCAGACATAACCCACACAAGCAGAACCAACCAACTCTAGACCCTCAGAATCTCTTCATCATCGGGCAAAAACAAGCATTCAAAAGTATACTGATACATAAGCATATTCAAAGGCAACTCAAGCCCTCAGAACCCTAAGTTCTTCATTGGGCCAGCAAGCAGAACAATACAGGCATCTTAAAGCGACAACTCAAAGCATACAGAAGGAGGAGAAGAAAGAAATATTCCAATAGGCAACAAGGGCAACTAAACCCTAGGCCTCAGAAGAAGCTCTTCATCATAGGCAAACACGTACAAGGCAACCAGCAGTTCAAAGGCAAAGAGAAGAGATAAAGAAGTGAATCTTTTTAAAAGAGGGTTTTTCAGTTCAAATCATCATGAAACCCTAAGCAAAGGAGAAAAGATACAGAAGTACCAAGTGTCGTCCAAGCCAGCTTCATCGTGCAAAGCCTCTTCACCACTGAGCCTCCTCAGCGCCTCCTCGTCCTCTTCTCTCCATCGTCTTCCTCTCAAGGTAGTATATTCCCTCCTCATCTTTCTTTTCACAACCTCGTTAAAACAAACACAACAAACACGAGAATCAGAACATATAAATCATGACATGCAAAAATCTAAAAAACGCCTAAACAAGTTCGAAACAGTACACTACCATTGTTTGAGGACTGTCCAATCCATCTGAGAGGAGAAGAGGCGGTAGCGGGTTAGCTCAGGCAGAGTGGCATTGTCTAGAAGCTTGCAAAGAAAAACGATTGAGCGAAACTCCATGAACGGCGCTGTCTCCAAACCCTACGCGTTTCAAATGAAAACAGAATAACAAAACCCTAAAACGTTTGCTTCAGAACAATGGGCTTAGCGCGTTTCAATCCCACCTAAGCCCAAGCTAATTCCGGTTGACACCCCCCTTTTGTTTTCGGTCTTGGCTGGAGCTTATTGCCTTAAGGCCCATCTAGAGTCTTAAATCATTTCCTCTCATAAAATAAATTATCAATTAAACTAACTTAATTTTTCTAACAAATATTTTGTTAATACTAACTTTTCTTTTCATACCTAACTTTATATCTAATTTTTCATTTTCTAATTTAATTTTATTTGTATATAACAATTAAAAATACATTTCCTTTTAATACACATAATTTAGTCCTTGATTTTTATTTAAAAATACTTTTTGTGTATAATAAACAAATACATTTTTATACATAATATGATTAAATTAAAAACATTTTCTTTTCACTTACTCTTGTACATAACAAATGAAAAATACTCTTTTGTACACATAGTTAAAACTTAGAAATATTTTCTTTTTTTAAAACATCATTTTCATGCATAATTTAATTAGAACTTGAACATTCAATTAAAACATTTCTTTTGTACATATTAAAAATATACAAATCAAAGATTCATTAAACACATATCCAGGTCAAATACCCTAATCCACATTAATTTCACCTTGTCGCATTTGTAAATAATCGCATACGCATATATTTGTACACTTACAATATATTTCACATTATACACTTACACAATACAAATACACAATACATTGCCCTTATACACATTTGTTTATCTTATACATTGATATTCGTTATTTACATTTGATCGCAAATTCGATTTGGTTGTAACTTATTGGATACTATAAGTCTCATCCCCATTCATACACATGTACCCCCACTCCCGGATACTGATTTTGTAATAGCGTAGATTTTACATTTTCGCAATTTACCGCTTTCAATTATACCATGATTAGACCTAGGGTTTGTATGTACATAAAATCAAACGCTAGATAACCTAATACAAGACAAATACATGAAATTAATACACAATCACACTTGCACCCTCTAGGATAATCCCACATGTTGCCTTCCAAAATGGGCCATGCTTGCACGTCGAGTATCTTTGGCAAAACAAAATCAAAATGATCATAAGTCCCTCAAAATGTTGCCTAAACAAATGATCAAGTCCCTCAAAGCAAATTGCCAAAGACACTTGGCACCATTGCATTCGTGGTCCATACGATGACCCGCGCCCGTCTCGAATAAACTTCCTAAACGCAAGATTGTCCACCAAATTCAATGGTGGAACAAAATTGTTAAAAAGGGTTAAAACATAACAAAAACCTTTGAGTACAATAGGGTAGATAAAACTCTTAGTTACTTGAGATTGACTTGCAAAAACACTTGCCTTCTTTTCAAAAACCACCATCCACGACACTTTCAAACAAACTCTCAAAAACATTTGAAACATCTTTTCGAAAAGATACACACTTTTGTAAAACACTCAAACACGAGTCAAATACATTGGTCGCCTAAGACAAGGCATCTCTTCAAAAACATTTTCAAAACACACACACACACACATCATTTTCAAGCAATCGAAAATCAAGGCAAGTGATCTAAAAAACCAAGTAACTAAGAGCCCATGGATAACCATGGATGAAAAGGGTGCTAACACCTTCCCTTTTCATAATCTACCCCCCGAACCCACGAAATATCTCAAAAGGTTTTTGCTGTGCTTTTTTAACCTTTCCTTTAGGATAAAATAAAAAGTCGGTGGCGACTCTTGCTCAACCGCACAAGTGCGAATACGAACGCAAAACACTAGTCAGTTCTCCCACCGTATCACAATCACCCTTTAGGGTTTTTGATCCACCGAGATGCTCCTTTTTTCCTAAGTCGCCTGCTTAAGGTTCGAGCTTAGCGAGCTTCTTATACATAGTGTTTTTTACTGCGTTTGAATTTGCCAGGTGCGGTAGTTCTTCCCCATCCATTATTGTGGAGACAAGATTACCACCGGAGAATGTTGTTTTGACTATGTATGGACCTTCGTAATTGGGGGTTTGTTTACCATGTGAGTCTAGGTGAGGTAGCAGAATCTTCTTGAGTATTAGACCATGTCGTGGTTCATCTTGTACAGTATACCGTTACACAGAAGGCATTTCGAGGCTAATTTTCGTAGAGTTTGTCGGTCGATGCTGGAGGCATTTTCTGGATGTTCTTGTTTTTCCATATACTCCTTGATGTCATAAAACCAAGGCTTGTCGTCTGGTCTTTTTTGATAGCAAGACAAAGTACGGGCTCTTGATAGTGTTTGTTTGTGATGCGAGATTCATGGTTTGACCAAGTTACTTTGAATATAGACGATATATTTACCAGGGCGTATATCATTTGATTTCCTTTCCGTGGGATTTCGTCAGATCATGGTATTTCGTAGTTGCTTATTTTTACGGCACTGTCTGTATTTGACCTTGGCCTGTTTTCATAGATATGCGCAATAACTTGATCAACTTATTTGTGGCTCCACTCTAACATTTCCCCTTGTCTTGGTTTCTTCCTTTGTACCTAGATTAATGGTCTTAAAAGCCCTTTGATGTGGTTGTACGTTGTCAGCCTTTTGCTCTGTTTCCCTTGCCATTTTCTCAGAGAGTTTAGGATCTTTATCATCTTTCTCTTTAGCTTGGTTGATAGGAGCATCAAAATTATATCGGGTCGTAGCAGTAGCATTATCAGTGGCTTTGGGCATGAATTTGCACACTTATCACGTTTTGGTGCAGATTTAGTATATGAAATTTGAAAATGCATATGCAGAGAAAGTATTGCCATTTTTAAATTTACGGAATAAATGCAAGAGAAAAACAAGGATCTTAATTGAAAACAAAATATAACTTTTATTAATCGTAAATATTGTATGAAACAAAATGAGGGGACCCTTACAAGCAACCCCTATACCCAGGGCTTGACATAGGTTCTTTCAAAAACAAGAAAAATTAATTAGGAAAGAAAAAGATCTCAAGAGTCTCCACGGCAGTCTATCTTTTGAGTTCTTCTCCTGGGGCGCATTCTCGGATGAATTCAGTTGCCCCTTCGGTGTTGGCCTTGTTGGATATTTTCGCCACATGTCCTCCATGCACTACTCCATTGTTGACAAAGGTCTCTTGGATCGTAGGAAAATATGCTTCGCCCTTCAGAGTAGATTTATGTTTTTCTTCCGGGTCTTGTCCGAACTGGACTATCCCCTGGTCCCTTAGCCTTTGTAGAGCTCTTTTGAAAGCTTCATTATTTTCTAGCGAGAGTCCATATTCCAACCGATATTCTTTCAACGAGTTTATCAGGGTATTTGCTTGTTTGCTTGCCCCAGAGTCAGTGACTACTTCGATTGAATTTATTGTTAGCCCATCGTGCGACATCGTAGGTTCTGATATGATGTCGGGCTTCTCGAAAGTGATGTCTTGCGAATCCAACAAATCCTACACCTTGTGTTTGAAATTCCAACACTGTTCTATGGTGTGTCTAGGAGAATTAGCGCGATACTCACATTTGGAATTGGCATTGTATCTTCGTGGGAGTGGCTCGGCCGGGGGAGCTAGAGGCTTGAGTTCCACTAAGGATACCTTAACTAGTTGTTGCAATAACTGGCTAGGCATGGAGTAGATCAAATCTCCTGGGTGGCCTTCTGCCTTGCTACTGCCCTAGTGGGATCACTAATGGTTATTGTACCCTGGGTTGTGACGCTGCAGCATTAATTTCTCCCTCTTTTCCTTTGGTTAAGTTTGAAGCAGACCGTTTTGAATTGTAGGGAGCATTTGATGGTCCCCCTGATATCTTCCCACTTTTTATCCCCGTCTCGATTCTTTCTCTGATGATTACTAGGTCTGAGAACCCCGAAGAGATACTTCCAACCATCATCTCATAATACAGCCCTTGTAAGGTTCCCATGAACATGTCTACGAGCTCTTTTTCCAACAGTGGTGGTTGTACACGGGATGCCAATTTCCTCCATCTCTGAGCATACTCCTTGAAGGACTCTTCTTTCTTTTGGGACAAATTCTGGAGTTGCATGCGGGTAGGCGCCATGTCCAGGTTATATTTGTAATGCTTCAGAAAAGCATTAGCAAGATCTTCCCAGGTTTGAATATGCATTCTCTCCAATTGCATATACTAGTCTGAAGATGCCCCACTCAGGCTATCTTGAAAATAGTGAATCATCATCTTCTGATCATGGGCATGAGCATGCATCTTCCTATAATACATACAAAGATGATTTCTTAGACAAGTGATCCCCTTGTATTTTTCAAAGTCAAGTACTTTGAACATTGGTGGAATCACCATATCAGGAACTAGGCCCATTTCGAGAGCGTCTACTTCGAAAGCGTCAAAACCCTCCACAGCTTTTAGTCTTTCCTCCAGAGCTTTATATTGATTCATCACTAGTGGATTACCAACAGCATGAGTACCATTCGTCTTTGAGGGCGCTTGGTTGGCATCCTCTGGGTCGTGGTCTCCGTATTACAGGTCCAAGTAGTTGTCTGGATTATTGATCGGAATCTGTAGGGTATGACATGCCCCTGCTTTTGGCGGCGGTGGGACAAACCCTTCAGTTTCAGCTTCTTGTTGGGCCATGACGGACTTTTTGAGTCCTGCTTCTGGCTCTTTCCTTAGTTGGTGACCACTTAATGCACCAATAGTCTGGGCTACTTATTCAAAAGCTACCCTGGGAATATGGTCTTACCTGTCAATAATGTTCTTCAAAGCCAGAAGAACTTAACTCGAATCTCCTTTCATTGAACTTACGTCGCCCTTTACTTGGTCGAGATACTCTTTGAATGCAGCCTGAGTCTCCTTGATTTTCTCCATTGCTTTCTATTGATAAGCCCTTATTTGATATGGAGGCCAAGGAGGTGGAGACCTTGTTCTACCAATGGTTCAACTGGAGAGATGTTTTTTGAAAGATGAGTTTTTATATGATATGCAGGTGTTCGTGAATGCATGCGTGCGAATGAATGTGTATGAATATGAAATGGTTACCATTTTAAATGTCTTATTCCTCTGGGTACATGCTTGTCCTTTATTATTTTACTTGGCGACTATCTTTAAAATAGGTATGCAAACGAGATGTGGAAACAAAATGCCTTTATTGAAGGTAACATAATTCAGATATTGAAAAATATTAAAATCTTAAACCAAAACGTTATTTGCATGAAATCAAGCAAAAAGGAAATAAGTCTTCTAGGTGCGCCTGCGGATGTCTGCTCTTGAAATCATCCCCCGTTGTTGGATAAAGCTTGAGAAAGTCTTCAGCACGTTATTTCCTTTTCATGGCTTTGATTTCAGACATGTTTAGCGTGTTGACGTAGGCGGGTTGTTTCCTTCGATATCCATTTTTAAAGACAGTCACTGAGATCTTGATTTTATTTTTTGTACCCCGTGAATAAGACAAAGAAACGGGTGACGAATATATGATGAATGTATGAAGAATACATGGATGCGTGGGTGTAAGGTTGAGTGACGGGACTTTTTGTAATAAGTACCCTTATAAGGTAGGTTCCTTAGTCTTGACCTACAATTGATCTACCCTCCCAAAAAGGTTGCTTCCTTAAGGGTGTCATGAATAACACCAGAGGGAAAAGGCACAAGGGCCTCCCTTAGGTGGAGCCTCTTTACGGACCGAAACTTTCGTCTCAAAGTCGTGAAAGATCTCGTCATGAGATTTTAGGTTAAGGCCGTTACAAAGAGTCATGGGTGACCTTCCAAAGTCCTACTCGTCAAGAGGATATCTCTCGATAAGTATTCCTTTTTCGGAAGTTCACCGACTCTAGGCGAAGTCATCACATAAACTCGCAGGGATAATGTACCCCCTAAGCTAGTAGACGAACCTTCTTTCTAAGGGTTATATTGGAAATATTTTTGAGATAGAAAAATCTCGCCACGCATTAAATATATGATGATAAAAGAAATTGATAATAAATAAATAAATGTGATAAAGTAGATAAATGAAATAAATAAATAAAGAAAATAAAAATAGAAACCCAAAAATACCTAAACCTAGGGTTAAGGAGAGTCCCCATTGAAGTCGCCAGTTGTAGCAACTGGTTTTTAAATCAGGAGTCGCCACTATTAGTTTTTATCCTAAGTAAGGGAACCTAACAGAAAACCCTAATTCGCAGGCAGAGATTCTAGGTTTCGGACTCAATTAGACAAAAGGAATGTGTTAGGCACCTTTCATCTACCTTGTTCACAAGGATATTAGACTTTAGGTTTAGGTTTGAGGTAAACTGAATTTTAAGTTTTAAATAGAAAGACTCGCCACGATTTTAGATCGTATGCCTACGTATCCTCTTATGAGAAATCAGAGTCCCAATTCGTAGTTCATATGGGGTTGGTGTTTTTTAGGGGGTTTGCAAAAATATTTTGAATCACTTCGCACTCGGTCGGGAGTAGTGATTGCGGAGATTTTGATTGAGTGTGTAGTAAGTCAAAACTAGCTTGAAACCCTTTTGCAAAAAAGACAGTTGATTAGCTTAGTTTATTGCGAAAATAGTTTGATGATTTGTTTGTGTTTTTTAATCGTATTAATGGCCAAAATATATTAATTAATGCATGATTTGAAAAAGATTTAATGCAAATAATATATGTAATTTTAATACGAAAATAATTTGTTTGATCATATAATAATATTTAAATAATAAATAAAAGATAAGAATAATAATAATTTAAAAAAGCATTATAATAACAATGATAATAATAGTAAAAGTTTAGTAATTATAATAATATAAAAATATTATAATAATAATAATAAATTTATTATTTGATAGAAATAATAATTGAATTAAAAATAAATAAAAGAATAAAATAAAAATATAATAGAAAATAGTTAGTTTCAGAGGGGTGTAGTTTTAATTCTAGCAGTAAAAGATGGAGGTGCAAAAATTAAGCAGGCTAGGCCCAATGGTTGAGGGGGTGTGTTGTTGTTTGATAGTTAATAACTATTGGCAAGGGGGGTGTAGAAAGCAGACGGGCTAGGCCTAAACGTGAATTGGAATGGCCTGCCTGATCGCATATGCGAGAGTGCACAGAGCTTGCCATGGACTTGGCCTTATGGTCGTCCAGTGATGATCAGGTGGACACAATTAAGGGTGCACGCTATTAACGGTGGGCACGCGTATACTGAATAACACCAGAAAGAATAAGTTTTGTTTTTTCATTTTTCAATTTTCATTTTTGTTTTAATTTGTTCATCTCTCTCTCTTGCGCAGAACACCCTTAATCCTTTCTCTTAAACCTAGTTCCCTAGAACCTCAGGCGCCGTGACCAACCACCTTCTCCGCCGTAACCATACCCAACAAACCCTAACCAAAAAGTAAAGCCAAAAGCTATGTTATCTTACCCCTTCGCGATTATGTTTTCCGAGTTCTTCGAGTGCGTCCGATCCGGTGCTAACCCCCTTCTTCTCCTTTGATTGTGTATGTTTAAAGGCGGCTTCCGGTGGCGTTAAAGTTGATGGTGGTGGATGGCGGCGGTGGGATAGCGGCGGCTCACAGTTAGGGTTTCAGAAATTGAAACCATAATCGTTCTCCTTCAATCTTCAGCGGCGAACAGTGGATTCAGGCTCTTCCTCAACTTGTCTTCTCTCTATAAAACCCTCCACCTTGTTCTTGTTCTTCTGTACCGTCCTTGTTTCTGTATCCAAAATCCCCCCCCCCCCCACTGTTACTTAGTTTTCTGTTATTTATAGGTTTAGAATTTTTAGGGTTTTCAATTGTTAGAATTAGTTTTAGGCAGAAATTATGGAGATTAGATTAGGAATTAGGTTTTAGAGATTTCTGTAATTTTGAATATTTTTTTCCGATTTGCTTATATTTGATCCTGTAATCTGTAATGAGATTTTGTAAAAGTATTGATTCTGTACATTTTGCCTTGTAATATTTGATTGAGGATTTGATTTAGTTTGATATTTGATTCGGCTTTCTAGATTTGATTGATGAAGATTTGTTTTATATTTGTTTTAATTAATCTGAACAGTACTAGTTATTTAATGAGACTTGCGCAAAATTAGTGAAGATTTAAACAGTGGTTGTTATTTGGTTTAATTGATACAATGACAGTTTATTAGATATGGGCCTTGCATTGCTGTTTTTTTTTTGTTCAACCCAGCTCATTGTTTTTTTTATTACAGCAAAAGGGTTTATTTATATAATCAGGCCCAATTGGCCGGACCCCATTCTAATTGTTTAAAACACCAAACTTTTAATAAATAAATATGTAATGCCTTTTAAACTGAAATATTATTCTGATAGAAAGTTAACGGTAATAATAAAGAGGACAATGAGTTTCTTAATAAAGAAATCTATATTTTTTATTAAAATAACGAGAATTTTTTCCTAATAATAGTACTCTTTTTTTCCTAAAACAAAACAGCAGCAAGACATCAAAAATTTAATGGGCTTGTTGTTTGTAAACACGCCCCACCCTTTTCCAATTGACGACCCAAACAGAAATGGACCAAATTCTAATGGGTCTTAAAATATTTTTATGGACTTTGCATTGACTATTTGAAGATGGATCTGCTATTCAGAAATTACACCTCCTTTCCTAATAATAACACCCAAATGGGCTTAATTATACTTAAATTCAACCTCTCCTCTACTAATAACGACTATTTTTAAATGACTTGTCGTAATTTAGAACTTAATCATTAATATTCTTTTGAAATAATTTTCTATTCTCGAATCGCATGGGCCATTGGGAAACATGCTATGCGAACGGGTTTATGAGTCTTTCTGATTTAGAAAGCCCCCATTCTCCTGGATTTATATTCACCTTCTAAAAATATGGGCCAACGGATATTGTTGTACCATCCTTCATTAAATATTTCTTCAATTTTAATCTCGAAAAGTAAAACCATCGAGGTAGGACAAATTTGGGGTACGACACCCTGTTTCCATCCTCCACTGTTTCAGTAGGCTTCTTCTTTGTCCATTTTTTTAGAGGTTTCTTCAGTTGTTGCTTTTCACAATTGTGTCCTACTTTGCTACATTTCTTACAAAATGGTGGTTTCTATTCTTGTTGTACCGATTGCACCAGATGTGATGTCTACTTCTATTATAACTATAGCATACGAAACTCGTAGTTTCTTTGAGGTGCATTCATCTGTCATGATTGATTTTTCAATAACACTAGCAACTTTCCCAATACTATTTTCCCCCCACTAGGTAAGAGGCAACTATGGAAAAGTTACCCATATTGGCATCACTCTCACTGCATCCTTGTCCAGAGAGAAATCAGGTCTCCATTCAAGTAAGAACATTGGTTTCCTGAAGATGGTATACGGCCCCTTCTTCAGAACAGATTCCTTATCCTCCTTAGACTTCATCTTGATAATAAAGTACCCCTCTTCATTGTAGAACAGGCCCGGAAGTGCTATGAAATCTCAAGTATCCATCATGAATTTCTTCACTATAATCATTGTTAGGTCGCCTGTTATAACATATATTACCAATGCATTTTCCCAGAATTTGAGTTAGCAATGTCTTATTCCTCTATGATGACTTTGATTTCCCCATTAACAACACATGAGTTATGTGCCCTATGTTCAATCCATTAGTAGCCGCACGATTTCCCTTGATTATATCTACCCATGGTTGAGCACGATTTGGTTTTGGTTCCTCTGTGTCATCTTTCTCCTCCCTTGGTATCGTATCCAGTATTGTTTATCTTTTCGAATTTGAAGCTATTACTGAAGCATTGTTTTCATTCCCATGAGATGTTGAGCCTGACGAGAATACTCTCACACTCGTATGAGGCATTTGCACCACCTGTTTTCGCGGTTGGTAGCGTGCACTTCCCATTCACCTCCAAAATCCCCGCTCCGCTAGGGGTTTTACTAACCAACTTATAATTTTTGATAATACACTTTTTTTTTTAATTTCAATATCTTTTATTTTATTTCGTTTTATAAAATTCATATTAAATTAGATTTTCATCCAAAAAATTCATAGAATTCTATTTTATTATATTTACACTGTATTTTATTTTATTCACAATTTTATTTTATTTTATATTATTTTTCTTTAATTTTCTCTTTTTGCATGTATTTTAATTAGTTTAAAAATCTTTTTCATGCATTAAAAAATTTCAAAAAATTAATATAAAATCCTTGACTTATTTCTGACCTTGGTTAATTTTATTGAGTTTTTATTTGATATTTAAATGCTTCATTTGCATTTTACTTCTTATTTCCATTTAAAAATCATTTAATGTTTTATTTTATTTCCTTTAATTATTTTATATTGTTTAATTGTTGTTTCCTTGAGTCATGACTCATTTTACTAAAAGTTTCATCAATATCCATGGACTTTGGGTGTTGATTTGAATCCATTGAGAAAAATGATTGCTCTTGATGATAACTTAGATCAAAGTTGTGATTCAATTTGGGTTTACTTCTCACTTCTTCTCTCCATATTCTTCTTTACTTTTTATTTTTTTAATCAAATGGATGATTAAGAGTCCATATTGTTCATGAAGTGGAATTGATACTTGGTGAATGTTCACCATTTCAAATATATCTTCCAATTGATCACGGATCATTTGAGGTACTTTTGATTGATGCATAAGTTTGTCCTAAGTTATTATGAAGAATGATTGATGTAATGAACCAATCTCCCTGCCTTGTGCTTGATCCCTCCTTGGTTTTTACTTATGTTACACGTTTTAGGAGAGTAACTTTATGTTATTTCTATAACATGTATGGTACATAAATTTTTATTGACCAACCTCGTATAGTATTTGTTAGAACAAGATTTGGTTCTGCATCTAATCTCTAGTTTTAATGATAAAAATGCATATATTTTATATGTAATAATTTTGTGTTCTAGTAGTTTCTTTAAGTGTGAAGAAATAATATTCTATTTGATTCAGAATAAGATCATTAGAATTATTGTTGGCACCATCAAAAGAACTATTGTATTCACTTCTCAAGAAACCTCAACAGTTCTGAAGAATGTTGAATGTTCGTTAGAAGAGAACATACATGTTTACTCTAGATCAAAAACCAAGATGTGCTTCTTCGATAAGCTTTTGCTTTCAGCTCAGAAGTCAAGATGTGTTTCTAAGAAAAGTAATTTTGTGTAAGCTTTTGCTTCAAGCTCAAAAATCAAAGATGTGCTTCATCAGATGAGATTTTGCTTCCAGCTCAGGTATCAAGATTTGTTTACCAGATAAGTTGTTACTCTAAGTCTGAAGACAAGGTTCTGATTTTGAAGACAATGTTCTAATTATGAAGACTCTGATACCTTTAGAAGCATTACAGTGAAACGTCTTCTGGAGTATGTGGGATACGGTGGGAGAACTGACTTGGGATTTTGCGTTTTGTTTTCGCACTTGTTCGGTTTAGCAAGAGTCGCCACCGACTTTTTATTTTATCCAAAGGAAAGGTCAAAAAGCACAGGAAAGACCTTTGAGATGTTTTCTTGGGTTCGGGGGGTAGATTATGAAAAGGGAAGGTGCTAGCACCCTTTTCATCCATGGTTATCCATGGGCTCTTATTTACTTGTTTTAGATCACTTGCCTTTGCTTTTCAATTGTTTGAAATGGTGCTTTGTGTGTGTGGTTTTGAAAATGTTTTGGAAAAAAGATGCCTTGTATAGGCAACCTTTGTAATGATTCTTGTTTGAATATATACAAAGGTGTGTGTCTTTTTGAAAAGATAATTCAATGTTTTGAAAGTTGTTTTTGAAGTTGTGTTTGTGAAGTGTGTTTGAAAATGGCAAGGATGTTTTGCAAGATTTTTGATCAAGTAACTAAGAGTTGTCTACCCTATTTTACTCAAAGATCTTTCTTATGTTTTTAACCCTTTTAACAGTGTTGCTTCACCATTGCATTTGGTGAACAACCTTGTGTTAGGATGTTTAAACGGGACAGGCGCGGGTCATCATATACAATCATTGAAGGCAACTTGTGAGACGCTCTAGCAATTTTGTAAGGGACGAAATCGTTTTATCAAAGGCAACATCGAGGGTCATCGAGGGACTACGATCTTTTTTTATCGAAGGGGCATTTGCTAGGGTGTCTCATACTCGAGGGACATGATTGCATTTTCCGAGGCAACAAGCGAGGTTACCCTAGAGGTGCAAGTGTGAATGGTGTTTGTCATGTTCATGCATTTGTCTTTGTATTAGGTCATCTAGCGATCGATTTTAGATTTTCACATACAAACCCTAATCTCTAATCATGGCATATTTAAAAAGCATAAAGTGCGAGAATTAAATCCTAAGCTATTACAAAAGAGTATCCGGGGATGGGGGTACAAATTATTTACAAATGGGAATGAGTTTTATCAGAATAATGTCCCAAATATTATGGGTTACAACCAAATTGAATCGACGCAATTCAAATATTAACAGATTATAAGATAAAGAAAATCAGAGAAATATGAGATGCATGTATTTATTTACAAATGATCAAATGAAAAATGGTAACTTAAAAAGATTAGGTATAATTATTATTTTTTTGTATTTTTGTTAATGTTTTTTAGAAACTTATATAAAAAGATTAATTTAAACAAAGTATTCTTTTATATTTAAAATTTATATACAAATATTAAAGAAAACATATTAAAACAAACTTTAATTTATTATTTCTTTTTACTATTAACAAAACAAATTTTTTTAGAATAAATGAAAAGAAAAGTATTAATTTTTTTCTAAAAAAAAGTAAATTAATTAGTAAAGGAGAGAAAAGAGTATTATTAAAAAAAACAAAAATAATGGTGATGGGCTTAAGCATATGTTTTGGATGGCCCAAAGTGGTATAAAAGGAAAAAAAACAAAAGATGCTGAAGGGAAAATGGGGGGGTGTAGGCGCTGGAAAGTAATTGGGCTTTATGTTTTGGTTTGGGAGGAGGCCCAACTGAAGGTTTTGGACAAATTTGTTAGGGTTTCGTTTTAGGGTTTGCAGTTTGTAAACGGCGCCGCTCCTCTCATCTTCGTCCTCTTCGTTTCTCTCAAACCCCAAGAGCAACTGATATCTTCTCTCCTCGCCTTAGGCTACCAGAATGTTACCTCCATCCTCCCCTCTCCGTGACTATACAAGGCGGTGATTCGAAAGGGTACGCGTTTTCTTTACAGTTTGCATGTTTAATCTTTATATGTTTTATTGTTTGCAAAGTTTAATTTTTGGTGTTTCGTTGTGAGATGTAGGAAAAGTTTGAGAGACGAGACTATACCTTTGGCGTTTTGTTCTGTAAGACGATGGAGGGAGAGGGCTTGGACTGGTGGCGCTCTCAGGTGTCCAAGGCGGAGGGAGGATGATGACACGAGCGTTGCTTTCTGGTATTTTGTATCTTTAACTTCTTTTTGAATGTTTAGTGATGATATTACTCTGAAAACTATGCTTCTGGAATGTTTTTGCTTCCAAGATTCTTCCTCTTTCTCTTTGCTGAATATCTTTGATGATGATAAATTCTTGTTTCTGAATCGCTTGCTTTGTTTTGGACTTTCGTTGATGATGATGTTTTCTGAAAACGCTTGAATATTTGTTTCACTTCTGGACTTCTTCCTCTTCTTTGAGTGTTGGCTTGAGTTGATGATGAATATATGTGTTCTGAAACCTATATCGTTTTGCTTCTAAATCTTCTCTTCTTCTTCTCTGAATGCTAACTTTTTTTTGTTGGCTATGTTAATGATGAGGGTTTTCTGAGTTTTTGCCTCTTGTTGATTTGGTGGATGATTTGTTGATGGTGAAACTGAACTGTGTTAGTAGCTTAGGCAGTTTTTGGCCTTGAGTTGTAGTTTTGCTTTTGGTAGGCTATGCAATTCTACAGGTTTGTAACTGAGTGTTTGGGAAGGCAGGTTTTGAGAGTTTTGGGAGGCAAGCTTGAGTTATTCTTTAAACTTGCAGTTTTGCAGGTTTGAATAGGTTTGTGTTTTTGAAAAAGGGCAGGCTTGCTGCTGGCTTTGGAAGGCGTGTTGTGCTTGTGTTTACAAGCAATTTTGCAGGTTATGTAGGCAGGTTGTGTTTGTAGTTATGCAGACTTATGCAGTTTTTATTCTGTTGAGAGTGCAGGTTTTTTTAGTAAGTTTAGGCAGGCTTGGATGTTTTTGAAACAGGTTTTCAAGTTTGTAACTTATGTTTGTGATTTTGGGTTTGGAAGCAGGTTTGCTTCTGGTGTTTTTTGTGAGGCAGGCTTGCTACTTTGTGAGGCAGGCTTGCTTGAGTTTTTGAGGCCGTTTTTGCTTCTGCTGTTTGTGCTCTCTTTTTATCTCTTGTGTTTTTTACTGTTATATTTTCTTTGGTTCCTCTTATCTGCCTTTTACAGCCTGCCAAAACTGCAAACTGCAAAACCTATTCACTAGGTTCTCTCTTTCCTCTCTCTCCATAAGCATTTTTAATTGCTTATTTATCTTTTTATCTCTTAAAAATTAGGCTGTCTAGGAAATGATGAAAAAGCATCTTTGACAAGTTTTTACTTGTCAAACAAATTGCTTCCTGCTGTCTTGCCTTTTGTCTGTTGTATTGTTGTTTTTATGCTGCATTACCATTTTTATCAAATCTGTCTTGTAACTTGATTTTGGGCAATTTTGTACTGTAGCTGAATAAGGGACTTTACTTGCTGCTGAGTTTATTCCTTTGCTTTGACTTACCCTGGCAGTTTTGGCGCCTGTTTGCCTCTTTGAACTTGTAACACAGTTTGGCTTGGTTAATGTAGCTTGGCACTTAGTTTGTAACTCAGTTTGCTTAGTTAATGCAGTTTGAACTTTTTTTGTAATTGACCCATGTTTTTGCATTGAGTTTTGACATGCTTGCATTTATATTTTATTTTTCTCTCTGTGAACAGAGAAGAGTGATCTTCTTGTGATTTGCAGAGAGAAAAAATAAAGAGTGATGAAAAATAGGCAATCTGATTCTAGACGGCCAATTTTAATGATGATTTTTTTTTCTTCTTTTCATTTAAAGATAATCTTGTACTGATTTTCTTTTCTTTTTTTTCCAGGTAGGTACCAGTTGAATAATGGAAGAAACAGTAGAAGATCAAAGATTTCAAGAGATTTAGGCTTTTTAGATTTATTTTCTTTTCATTTATTGTAAAAAATATTATTGTAAACACTGTAAATTATAAATTTACAATATTCGAATAACATTTGTAACACTATTTGAAATAAATAAATCAAAAGTCTTTGTTAAATAAAAATTTCCTACTGTCAAATATTCCATTCTTTCCCTTGTATTGTCTATTTAATTATTTAAGTCTCTTAAATTAAAATAACTGTGAATATATCCCAATAACTTTAATCCAGATGAAATAAATAATCAGTAAACTTTGCCGTCTCGCAACCTTGCATTAATCATCATACGCCTGGCATTCCAATTAACCATGCTTTGTACAGTTAATCAAACAAGTGTTCCATACACTTTTCACTCCACTGATCAAACCAATGCCTCAAAGTTTCAAACAAAGCCTCAGCTCCTATCCCAGATATTTAGGTTCTTTGAGAAACAACCAGCAATCTTGAACAAGCATGACAATAATGTAACAATTAACTGAATATCTGAGGATTCAGTTCTTTCTGAGAAATGCAAGCGAAAAACCCTAATTCTGGATTGACTAATAAAGAAAAGTCTGTTTGACCGATTCTTGAGCCAATCTCAAAAATCAGAGAAAACCCTAGGGTTGTGATTTCTTGTGAAAAAAAAGGGAGGGAAAATTTCGGGGCATAACAGTATGTATCATTTCACATTAGAAATACTCCATCAGAATATTAAAGAACAAAGATGTGATCTCTTCTGCACTCTACTCACTACTTCAGATCAGAAACTTGCACAAGAAGAATATAGTATAATAGTATAATGCCTATTACACTATGGTGAAGAATGCATTGTACGATTGAAGATTTGTTATGCTCTTGTCTCCCATGATTACACGTTACCGTTAGAGCAGTTGGCAACTGAAAGTGACATTTTGTTCTTATCTAAGGGTATATGTAATACGGTGGGAGAACTGACTTGGGTGTTTTGCATTTTATCGCAATTGTTGCGGATAGCAAGAGTCGCCACCAACTTTTATTTTATCCAATAAAGGAAAGGGTGAAAATAACAGGAAAGACCCTTTGAGAATTTTCTTGAGTTCAGGGGGTAGGTTATGAAAAGGGAAGGTGTTAGAACCCTTTTAATCTGTAGTTATCTACGGACTCTTAGTTGCTAGCTCACTTTGAAATGCTTTGTAAAATGTGCTTGTGATTTGTTTTGAAAGTATTTTTGTAAAGTGCCTTCGTGTAGGCGAACTTTTTAATGTTTCTCATTTCGGTGAAAATGTATACAAAGCGTTGACTTTTGAAAATATTTCATGAAGGTGTTGGTGTGTTGAAAGTTGTTGATTTTTAAATGTTTGTGAGCAAGCAACTACGAGCATTCTACCTACTCAAAAGACAGTCTTTGTTCTTTTCTTCCTCCTTTAGATAGTGTTATCTTACCATTAGTTAGTAAGAAACCTTATCATTGGATGTGAAGGGACATGTGTGGGTCATCGTACAGTCATAGAAGGCAACATTGTAGGATATCTTAGCAATTTATTGTGAGGTACTAAGATCATTTATCGAAGGCAACATAGAAGGGTCATCAAGGGACTATGATCTTGTAATTGAGGGTCTTTGCTAAAGTATCCCACGTTCAAGGGACATGAATGTTTTATTCTAAGACAACAAGTGTGGGTTAATCCAAGAGGTGCAAGTGTGCAAAGTGTTTTTTTTTCCATGCATTTTGACTTGAATTAGGATTTTCTATCGTTTGTTTTAAGTCTTGCCATACAAACCCTAATTACTAGCAATAATATGGAAAGCGATAAATTGTGGAAATTTAAAGTCCTACGCTATTACATCATTCTAGGGGATGAGGATACAAATTACAAATGAGGATGAAAGCAATTAAAACCTAATTACTATTACAACCAAATTTAATAATGCAAAATAATGTGTACAAGAATATAAAGATAATGTAAAAGAAAAGAAAATTGTTTTTATGGGTTTTTATGGAAAGAGTCCTAATTAGACTAATTAATTTGAAAAGAAGTTAATAAAAATCCTAATGTCTAAATTAATTAATCAAAAGAGAAAGATAAAATAAAACCTAAGTCTAGATTAATTTATTTAAGAAAAGAAATTAATTTGTTAAGAAAATATTTTTTGGTCTTTTATTTAATGCAAATAAAAATGAAGTGAAAATGAAATAATAATTTTTAGCCTAGGTATTTAATAAAATCTAATTTTGTATATTTTTTATTAATAATAAAAATAAAAATAATAAAAGAAAAGAAGAAAAGAAAAATAAATGAAAATATGAATTAAAAAGGGCTAGGGGGTTAAAAAGTAATGAGGGAGGTTAGAGAGTAAAACAATTTAGGCTCAAATAGTTTTTGTTATGGTCAGAAAAATAATAAAATAAAATAAAAAAATGGGTTGGAAGGAGGTGAGGTGCAAGGTCCAACAACATAAGTAAAAGGGGTGTGTGGGTGGAGTTTCGAATGGACTGAGGGGAAAAGCCCGACCATATTATTGTTCAACAAACAAAAAAGAATCAAAACAGAATGGACTGGGCCCAACAGGGTTATTGCTTCAGGAAAAAAAAACAAGGGTGGTTTAGATCCTGAATTTCGTTTGGGCTTGGAAATGAATGAGCTCATAGTCTTTACTGAAAACGATGTGATAAAAGGGGGGTGCGTGGGTAGAACAGAGTTGGGCCTGAAGAGGGTTTTCTGAGATGGGTCTGGTTATTTGTAAATAAAATAACAAAATAGGAAATGTTATCTCATTTTATCAAAAACATTCTCTCTCTCGTTCTCTCTGAAGAAGCTCTCACCGGAGAAGAGAGATGTGTCGCGCGGGAAATCGCCTCACGATGGTGACGACGGCGGCAGAGCTTTGATCATGAATTTTTTTACACCATTAGTTTGGTCTTGTTCTCCTCTTTGCTAATCTTTGACTCGATTTTGCATATGGTCAGTGGTTTCATGTAGATCTTGAAAGGGATTTTGGAAACCCTAGCGTTTAGATCGCGACAGAAATCCTTCGTGGTTTAGTGAGTTCATTCCGATCTATTTTTCTTGTTGATTCTTTACGAATTTCTGAAGGGTTGGTTTGGAATATGATGAATGAGCTTGGGGTTTTATATTGTTATGGCTCTGTATATATCTCTCTGTGAACAAATTTTTGAAGGTTTTTTTATGATGGAAAATGAAACAAAGATTTGGGTTTGTGCTTGTGGCTACCACTTGTTTTCTGTATATCTCTCTTTTCTCTCTGTGAATAAATTTTGAAAGGGGTTTTTGTGGCTCTCCACTCTGTCTTTTTGATGTGAACTGTGGGCTTGGTTTTATACTGTAAATTTGCGTTTTCTTTTGTTGTAAAGGTTTTGACTTTTGATTTGAGACAAACAGGCCCTAGGGTTTGATGCTGACTTGAGATAACAGGCTTGGTTTAACTTGTGAATTTTCTTGCTCGGTTTGACAGGTTTTGTTGGACTTATCATCTTTTCTGATTTTTCTGATATCCATTTTGTGGTACTTTGTGACTTTTGCTATTCTATGTTGCCTCTGTGCTTGCTGGCCCTTTATGATTTTGTCTTGGTTGCTGGCTTCTGTACTTTGTTGCTTGTTGGCCTTGATAAATTGTCTGATTTTCTATGTTGGTTGTTGGCTTTTATGATTCTGACTTTCTGTGATGCTTTTTCGAGTTTGTACTTCTGCAATACATTATTTTTTAAACTCTTTACTGTGAACCAAACAAAACCCCTTTTCGAGCATTTGTTTTGAGATTTGTAGTAAAAGACTAGGCCTATGACTTTGACATTACAATTCTGATTTTTGTTGAAACAAGACATCATAAGGCCTTTTTGAATCTATTGCGTGAAAACATGATGTTAATTCTGATTTGGACCCTTTGATTTGTCTTTTCTTATTGTGAACCAAACTTTGTTTTGTAATTTGCAATAGAAATGCCTCTAGCTAATGATAGAATCTGATTTGTGAAACAAAATTGTATGAGGCTTGTATGCTTTGAGCATGATGCTGAGTTTTGAAATTCTGTTTTGGATTTGTCTTTGTCTTTTTGTGAGCTAACTTGGATTGTGATTTTCAATAGGCAAAGCTAGGCCCTAAAATCTGATTCCTTAAGCCAAACCCTAATGATGAACTTGAAATATTTGCTTGAAACTTTCACATTTGATTGTTTGCTAACTAATTCCTTTTCTTTTGTTTCATGTATTTGGCATTGATATGAGTTTGGAAAGATGATGAAGGAAGACTTAGAGAATGTGGGAACAATACATTTGAAGATGGAGCAAGAAGAATTTTTTCTTTGTATAGAACAAACATAAGGAAATTTTAGTTTTGTGTTTTAAAATTTGTATTTGAACTTGTAAGGCTTGAATACTTAGAACTTAGGCTATGGGACTTGTTCTTCTTGTAAATTGAATGCAATATTTCTTGATAAATTTAGGCCTTGGTTATTTTGGATACATTTGTAAAATATTTAGAACTTAAATTCTAATTTGTAACTTGAACCCTTTTGAATGTTGAATTGGTAATTGTTTGAAAGAAAAATCCAAAAGTTCTAATCTTGTTTAGAACAATAATGATGTGATGATTTGAAAAATGAGAAACTTGGCGCATTCTTGCATTTTCCATGATAAAACTCGGAATGGAGACTTGAATTATACTTGCATCTTGAAAACAAATCTTGGAATAACAAATTTCCTGAATCACGAAGTTAAATTCTAATTGAAGTGTCGAAGATTCAAACACTTGAACTCCTAAATGCCCAAAAATGATGTACTATAAAAAGACCCAAACAATTCTTGCAAAATGGACTCCAAGATTCATCCTCAAAAGATGAACCAACAAATAGTCCAAAAATCACTTGTCCAGAGAAACCTGAAAATGAAGCTCATTACTTGAAAGGGGTCAAAACCCTAACTTCTGACTGAACAACTTTGAAGATGGTAACTGAGGAGTGAACCTTGATTTCCCAGAGATTCCTGATGTATAATCTTGCAGTTCTAATATTCTGATGAAATAAAAGGATTAGTGTGATATCTTGAGGCCTAGAAAACCTGGATAGCCTAAAGCGATTGAAAACCCTAGAAGCATGAGGGGATATTTTTGAATTGAAAGAGTGGGAAAATTTTGGGGTACAACAGTTGCCTCTGTTCAATCTTCTTAAACCAGAAAAATTAGATTGGTGTGTCCGCCATTTGTGATTTGAAGGTGGAAGATGATTGAACACTAAAGTGGCCAGAAATTTGCACTCGCTAGTGCATGAAGTAATATTGTTGGTTGATTGCATCGGGAATGGATTAAAGATGCATTCCATTTGGAGAGCGATGGAATATTATCGAAGATGGGCTTATAGATGCCATCCAAAAGTGATGGGGAGTCGTCAGAGATGGGCTTATAGATGCCATCCAGGAGTGAATGTTGGTAAGTCTAATTCTTAACTTTATTTTTATGCGACTACTACTTCAACAGGTAATGAAGGAATCTATGACGATTACTACTTCAACAGGTAATGAAGGAATCTGTGACGACTACTACTTCAACAGGTAATGAAGGAATCTGTGACGACTACTACTTCAACATGTAACGAAGGAATCTGCAACTACTACTACTTCAACAAGTAATGAAGGTATCTATAACGACTGCTACTTCAATAAGTAATGAAGGAATCTGTGACGACTACTACTTCAACCGGTAATGAAGGAATCTGTGATGACTACTACTTCAACCGGTAATGAAGGAATTTGTGATGGGCTTATAGATGCCATCCAAAGTAATTGTTGATAGAGATTGGAAGAAGTATCAGAATAAATCTTTGGTCGATTTATATTGAAATAACAGATGTCTGTATTTGTCTTTGACTAGATAAGAATCAGAAAATCTTAGGATCGATTTGACTAAAACAGAGAAAGTGTCTACCGGAACGGAATCAAGATAAATCATTGGTCTATTTAAACTGAACCAGCAGAAGTATTGAAGGAAGTGTTTGTCATGTGGATAGTCGCCTTGTCCTGTTTCAGGAATCGATCTTTATCTGACTAAAGAGAAAGAAATATAGTTTCCCAATCCTATTTCGGGAGTTAATCTTTAATCTGCTCATGTAGATAGTTGTCCTGTCTTGTTTCGTGTATTAATCTACAATCATTTGTTCACATATATTTGTCTTGTCTTGTTTCATGTATTAATTTGTGGCTGGTCATCCAGATAGTTGTCCTGTCTTGTTTCAGGTACTAATCTGGAACCCGATTTTTGTTGGTCATAGAGACAGTTGCCCCGACTTGTTTCAGAATTAACCTCTGACCTATTTGAGAAATATTGATGATATCTGTTTAGTTGAGAACTTTTACCTGAAAAGATAAAGAGTTAGTTGTATGCAATGTTGTGATGTATGAAATGCGTTGCGTAATGATGTTCTCAAAATAAATGAGATTGTGCTATATGCATTTCGTACGCATACGCTATGACATATGAATGTGAAATGTTTGTCTAGGAAAAATAATCCTTGACTGTTGTTGTGGATGAAGAGTATGTGTATCTTCAATTTTGTCTGGAATGCTTCCGCTGAGGATTCCTGCTTACTATTTAAATAAATTTTGAAGAGGATGTTGGTTTCTGCTTGGGGAGTAGAATTCAGGAACCTTAGTCGTCCATTGCTCTACTGGGGAATTCAATTCTTATATACCCTGACTGGGGATAAAAGAGATGATTAAACTTCCATCTTGTCAGATAAAGTTAACTGGTATCTGGTCGGATTCTAGGCTTTGCAGCAACTTTCAGGGGACAGTGGCAATTCTACAGGGGAAGAGGAGTTTTATAAGTGATTTGTAGTAGTCGGAGGAATAGACTCAAGTTGGGGAGATTGTAATCTGTTGGGGAAGTAAACCCGGTTAAGGAAATTATTCTGACGACCTTACTGGGGAAATGAATTCTTCTGGGGAATAACTTTTGCAAGGTTTCTTTTTCAGTTTTGGAAGACCAAACTCAGGTGGGGAATGTCAGAATAAATCCAAGCCTTGATTAGATGTGAGGATGTATTGAATGAGTATCATAATGACACTCATGTCTGGATCGTATCTGAACTATATCGGGAAGATAATGAGTGCCATAATGAATCTATATCTTAGATTTTATTTGTACTGTACCCGCAAGAGAATATAGAATGAGTGTCAGAATGGATTTGTATATAGATTGTATCTGAATTATATCTAGGAAGATGCATTTGAATGAGTATCAGAATTACATCCATGTCTGGATCATCTGAATTATATCTATAAGAGAATCTGGAATGAGTGTCAGAATGAATCTATATTTAGATTGTATCTGAATTGTATCTAGGAAGATGCATTTGAATGAGTATCAGAATGACATCCATGTCTGGATCGTATCTGAATTGTATCTGCAAGAGAATCTGGAATGAGTGTTAGAATGAATCTATATTTAGATTGTATATGAACTGTATCTAGAAGAGAATGAGTGCCAGAATGAATCCATATTTAGATTGTATCTCTACTGTATCTAGGAAGATGCATTTGAATGAGTATCAGAATGACATTCATGTCTGGATCGTATCTGAATTGTATCTGCAAGAGAATCTGGAATGAGTGTCAGAATGAATCTATATTTAGATTGTATCTGAACTGTGTCTAAAAGGTGATGAATGGTCGGAAATCTTCAGATGGTATGATGTGTGCGTTTGTTAGAAGAAGATCAAACTCCTTTATCCGCTGGTAAGTTTGACTATGTCATTGGATGGAGGATGCCCCACTTTTATTTGAAGGTGCTCCTGCATTTGTCGGGGATAACCTCGTGGGGGGTGTATCTTGTGAAGATTACTTTGTGGGGATAACCCATGGAAATGGCCCTGTGGGGATTTGTGGACAGTTTGAACTTTGTCTTATCTCCTAGAGTCCTTAGTAAATGTTGATCAGAGTGATAAATCTCTTACTGATAGATAAGTGATTAGATAACGAGACATAGTCGTACTCTTTAATCCCTAACTTTTTCTTGGACCGTCCTTTCAGATTTTCAGTCCACCGGAATACCTTTTTTTCTCAAGCCGTCTTTTCAGGTTTTTGACTTGCCGGGTGTACAATATTTTGTACGTATATCCCTCATTTTTGCCCGAACCTTTTTGGTTCGCCGGGATGCCCTTACTTTTGCCTAGGCATGTCAACCTAGAGGGTCTCTTTTTATGCGTAGTATTTTCCGACTATGTTCGCATTCATAGGGTGCCGAGAGTTGTCACTGTCTATGGTAGTAAGTGTTGTAGTAATGTTAGAAAATGTTTGCTTGATTATGCGTGACCTTTCATATATGGGAGCCTGTTTCCCCCTGGGGTTAGTCTGGTGCATCTGATGTTTGAATTTTTTGATCAAATTTCCGATAGTCTTGAACTTCCTAGGTATCTTTTCTGAGAACTATCATGGAAAGATCCGAAGACATAATACTGACACCATCTGATACTACTAGCACAGACAATCAATTTGGTGGTACCGAAGTCTTTGATTAATTTTCTGATAGTCTTCCTCAGTATTTTCTACGAACTGTCATGGAAGGATCCGAAGACATGATACTGACACCATCTGATACTATTGGCACAGACAAGCAATTTAGTGGTACTGTAGGTTTAATTTTCCTAGTGGCTTTTTCTGAAACCCATGATCAATGTAACATTTCCCCCAAGTGATTCAGATGGAGATATGCCCCTGGCTATTCAACACTTTTTGAGAGATTCTTTGAATCTCAACTTGACTGCCCAAGATGTGTTGGACCATGATCATGTCATGCCTCTTGATTATGGGAGATTTGTCATTGGAAGTGCCTTTCCATTTGAAGTAGTTATGTTCATTGAGAGAATTTATGTTCATTGGGTATTCGTCGTGCAAATTTCTCCATTGTCGAACAATTGACCATATGCAAACCGTGGTATTCAAACAATGCAAAGTTTATGTATGTCTTGAATTTTTTGAAAAATGCATTTTTTAACAAGAAACAAAATTTTATAAGAATATGAATTCAACTCAGGATTTACAGTAAGCCTTACAGGAGTCAGGATACCTTTTGTAACAGTATGCTTTCGAACTAACCTATGCTTCAATTAGGACTTTTAAAGGGTTGTAACGTGGCTTGGTTCACGGTTTAAGAAACAAAGGATAAGGATCAAAGTTTATTTGTACCTAACCCGTTCTCCATGATGTTCTCCAGTCCTATATTCAGTTAATTATGCATTTATCTCCCGATAGAATCTGAAATGATATATTGGTGATGGTTCAAATACTGGAAGTTTATTTGAGAGGGCAATCATTTTTGTAACTTCTCCTTTTTGTTGAGGATTTGTAGCGACCTGTTTTTTTGATTTATTTTCCCTAATTTTTGCCTGACTGTTTTTTTTTTGAGATTACCGTGAGTGGTATGCCCCATTTTTTCTTAAGTCTCTTTCATAGGTTTTGACTCAGTGGGCTTTTCTTTTTTGATAGATAATGACGGCCTATTTTACGGGGAACCATCGTCGTCTTTTGATTCAGAATGATGTTTTTGTTGTGTATGAAGTGAAAGCTTGCATATTTGAATTAACTGAGAAACTACCCTGCCCCAGGTCATGATTAAAGGTTTCAATTTATGCAAAAAGAAAACTCCTACTTCTTAGGCTCAAAGGGGTTGAGTAGGGATTATCTTCCTTATAAATCCATTGTTTAGGATTTGAAACAACACATGTACATCGCCAGCAAGGTTATTCCAAAGTATATTGTTGAGATTATGGTATTATTTTCATCATCCTCCCTCTAAAGGCGTATAGCTTTTAATCAAGAGTTGAATATCATAAAAAAAGTAATAACATAGTTTCAGTATAGTGAAAACGAATGGATTAACTCAAGACAAACATATGCAATGCATTGATGAGAACAACCAAAGTATGACATAAAGGTAAGTGTTTAAACAAGCAAATAAATTACAACTGAAAATTCGAATGAACAAAAGCTTCTCTGCCTAAACTTATCACTTTAGATGGTGTGCCTTTGAGGGATGATAGAAAAACTCAAGTTGACCATCTTGTGCAAATTCCAACACTCCTTCGTCGATCAGGTCTTGAATCTTGTTCTTCAATATCCAACAGATGTTAGTGTCGTGTCCACGACTGTTGGAGTGGTATGCACGCCTTTCTTTATGATTGTAACATGGAGAAGAAGTATTGGGTTTTTGAGGAGGCTCCTTCAATGTAACCAGCTTGGCTTCCAACATATGATGCAATGCTTGAACCAAGGACATGTTGATCTCGGTAAATTATCTTTTGGGCGTATCTTGTTTACGCTGACTACCCTGTCATTACTAGCGAGGTCGTTATTGGGCTCGCGATGTAGAAGAAATTTTGAAAGGTCTTCTCTCGACCAAACCAACTTCTTGTCTTATTGAGGGATGATTAATGACTTGATCCCCAATTCTAGCCGTTTGTTCTATACAGTTGTATTCGTCTTGATGAAGCTTGTTCATGAGGATTCTCAACTCTTCTTATCCCCGAGCTAAGTTTTGGATAAGAGCCATCTGTCCCAACATCTGGATTCTCATCGTTGCTATCTCAGCTTGCAATTGTTTCAGCTTGTTATCCTCGTTGTCTTCAAGATTCTTCTTGGTCATGCTCTCAATGAGGAGTGCTTTCACTTCTTCTTGCCCCTTGGATAAGTTCAGGAACAATTCTTGAAGCTGGTCATTTTGGGTCTGAAGATCTTGGACAGTCTGTTCAAGAGCCATTTTTGCTGAAATAAATAGTAAGTGGATAAGAAAACCTGTATGGGGAAAACATGTTAAGCCATGATGCACGATATATGGATGCAATATTTTCAAGGATCTCGTGGGGTAAACATATGAAAACGTCAGAAGTTGAACTTTGATTACAGCTTTGATTGAAGAACTTCGTATCATCGAACGTACTTCTACAAGAATCAAGCTCACCATGTCGAGTGGGTCATAGCCCTTGACTCAAGTTATCATGCTTTGGTCTTTGACAACATTTGGTTAGAGGAAAATAAATCCCCTTTCCCCTTGTTAGATGTTGGTTTATGATAACCTGCATCACTGGCCCTTGAGATCCTTGAAATGGTCAGTGAGAATGATATGGTATGATATTATGATGTGTATGTTATGCACAAACCAAAAAGTGTAAGGTGGTGACTACAAAAAACCCCTGCAAAGAATTCAAGTTTGGTTAGATATTGAATACAGATAAACCCTGCAAGGAGTTCAAGTTGTCAGATCCTAAATTCAAACAAGTCATACAAATAACCTTAGGTTCAGGCTTGCATGGAATTTGTAGGTAAGTACCCTCTTGAATTTTAGTTTGTTCAACCTATCCTTGAAGGTTGAGAAAACACTTAGAGGGGGGTGAATAAGTTTCTCTTTTTCTTTTTCTTAAAGGCTCAACAATAATGGAAAGACAAGGTTATTTTTATCCTGGTTCATTTGAACTCAAACTACTCCAGTCCACCCGCCAAGGTGATTTCGCCTTTCTCAACAAGGACTTAATCCACTATAATCAACTGATTACAATCATACAACAACTATTGTGACTAACAATGCACAAGTAATCTTACAAGTGACTCACACCACTAAGACTTAAACTAGTCCTAGTCTACTTGAGAAATCTGACCAAACATGGTCTCTCAAGGAACAATTACAAGAGATAAATCTTTACAGATAGTGATACAAAGTTTGCTTCTAAGAAAGCTATATCAAAACTGTGATTTTTCACTAAGAATAGTATAGCACAAAGTGTATGAAATTTGTATGTGAGCCCAGAATATTTTCACGTAGCTTTTGTTTCTTTTGAAATTGTTGAGTTATATTCAGAACTTCAGTTATTCAGTCTTTCGGTAGTTGGCTTGCAATTAATGTTCTTCTACATATAGCATGAAGAAACATGATTGTTGTTGCCTTCAAACATGGAGAGCATTAAATGTTTGCGTGTTTCCTTGTACTATTCCATTTTCCAATGAACTAGCATAGACACTTGAGTGCATGTAGCCGTCTTTGCATTAAATGAGCAAACGACACTTTGTCAGAGCATGTCTCTTGATCCTTGACAAGACTTGTTAGCTTCTATATTCTTTCAGAACTTGGCTTCACGTCTTGATTCAGAACATGCTTGCATATCTTCTAAACAACGCTTGCTTGCTAAGTACTTCTGATCAGCGCTTGCTTTCAAAGAACTTCTGAAACACAACTTACACAGAAACTTGTTGAGCGTTAGAAGATGTATTTAAATAATTATCTTACTAGAATCAGCACTTGTGCTAAAACAAATGGTTCTTTCATCAAAGAACTTCTTTATTTATTTTCAGCTCAGCACATCAAAATGCTTATGTCATAACATTATAAGAGACAGTTAAATACGTTCATCAGAGTATTAAATATATAAAATATAATTTATTATTATCATCAAAACTATGAGATATGATCAGAACCAATCTTGTTCTAACAATCTCCCTCTGTTTGATGATGACAAAAATATATTCAGATATATAAATAAATTTGAATAAGAGATAAGAATCTCCCCTTGAAATAAATATTTCTATAAGAAAAACTTCCTGAGAATTTTTATCAGAGCATTGAAATTTTCTTCTGGGATTTCTTCAGCAAGTCTTTTGAAGATAATGTTCATTTGAATTAAACTTCCAGAGTTTAAATGATACATGCAAAATTCTTTTACAAATAGAAATAAATCTTGTATTTTGTTAGAATGTTTGACTTAGTCCCATAACTGTTAATCATAGATTAGATCAAAATACTCACTTTCTCCCCCTTTTTGGCATAATAAAAAAGTATATAAAAATAGTTGAAGAGCGTAAAAAAGGATTTTTTTTTATAATAAAAGATTCAGAGGTTCAACAAAACAACAAACAAAAACAAGAAATAGAATGACACTAAGATTTCTTAGAAACAAGGGCCATAAGAAGATTCTTGATCTCAGATGCAGATTCCTCTTGTTTCATCATCCAGCTTCTGATTTCTTGGTTTGTCTGATCTTGCTTATCCAAGCGCTCATGAATAGATTTGTTTTCCCTCTTGAGCTCATTCAGAGTATCCATTACAAGTGAAGTAGGATCAGAGGATGTAGAAGCTTCAATAGAAATAGCCTTTGGAGTAGCAATCATTGAGTCAGAATGAACAAAAGTTGAAAGAAGAGTGCCCATATCCATCATTAGAGTTGGCACAGGTTCAGGTGCAGCTTTTGCAGAAGGTTGATTCAATAGAACAATTTCCAGAGGATTTGAATCTTCAGAGGATTCTTCAGATTCATCTTCCGAAATGTCCATTTGATCAGCTGGAGCATTAGCAATCATCAAAGAAGACTTCTTGTCCCAAATATCAACAGCTTCTGACTGAAAGGCATGCAGATGCTTGGAGAAGTTCTCAATCACCTGAGAGTCACACAAGTCTTGAAACTTCAGTGACTCAGCATCTAAGGTTCTTCTGAATGTTTCCCACAGAAGATCTGTTGCTGCTGGGTTCACATGTCTGGTGTAGTCTGCCTTCAGCAGGTCCAACAAAGCTTGAACTTCTGTTAAAAAATTCTGAAAGAATATATTTACATCTGGCTGAACAGGTTTTGGAACATCCTTTTTGAAGGTTTTACTTTTCAGAAATTGTAGAGATTCAAAATCAACTATGATTTTCAAAAAGTCAGCTGGTTCAGGATTTTCTGATTGTTCATGTGTTGCTGATTGGTCAGGTTGGTCAGTTTGTTCAGAAGGTTCAGGTGTTTCTGATGGATTGAGAGTTTTAGAGGGTTTATGTGTTGGTGATGGTTCATGAGTTTTGTGTTCTGGAATGTGAGGAGGTGAAATCACTGGTGAGTTAGAAGTTGGAAGTTGTGGAGATGAGGGAGGTGTGACATCAGGTGAAATGATTATGGTGTTGTCAGCAGTTGGGGTAAGATTTTGTGTTTGTGGTCTGTTCATGGCAAAGATGTTTTCATAAGGTAGGTTGAATGGTGGCTTTAGAGTGGCCAGAGGTTCGTTGATTCCTGGTATTCTCCAAGATCAAGCATCATACCATCCAGTGGGTCTGGGTGATAAAGGTTTGGGAGGAGGTCTAGAAAGGTTTTCAGCAGGAATGGATTGAGAGAGAGGTGTTTGAGAGGGTTCTGAGTGAGAGGGTTCTGTTTGGGTTTCAGAGAAGTAATCATCAGAGTCAAAATCACTCAAGTTTGATAAAACTTAATTTCTTTGAGGATTTTCAGCAAGATGGTCAGAGGGAATGGTCAGGTTTATATCAACATCTATGTCTCCTAAGGTTTGGGGTTCAACAGATGTAGATATATTTTCAGAATCATAAACAGAAATAGTTTTAGCTGGTGTACCTGATTTCTTCTTCTTCTTCTGAGGTCTGGCAGATGGTCCTTCAACTACTTTCCTCTTCAATGGTTGCTGAAAAACAACATATGGAGCAGCTTCATGTCTTCCTTGAAGCCAAGCAGGATCAATGGGTGTTCCACTTTCTTTACAAATTTGAATGTAATGCAAGATGATGCGAGGGTGATCACTTGAGTTGAACAGTGGAAAATTAGCAATTAGTATCCTCCTTCTCTTAACAGTTGCTAAAACAAAAGGTGTTGGTTATATCAGCAGCTTGTCAATAATCTTCCTCTTTACCAAGTTCTTTCCAGTCAGAGCCTTTCCACAAGTAGGCTCTAACTCCCCCAGCAGATTTGCTTCATCTAGGTGAGCAATCAGACCATTCTCAGTCAGAATGTCTGAAACCAGTCTCCCCATTGGAATTCAATTCCTTTTGGATTTAGGGTTCTTCATTCTTTCTGCTTCTCTCGTTTCTTTGACATGGGTCCAGAGATGATCAAACAAGAGATAGGGTAAATCAATTTTGACATTTGTTCTAAGACAGAACAACAAGTATTGTTGGTCAGCATTTATATAGTCTGGAGAACTAGTTTCCTTCCTATGATTAACGCAACCATGGATGATTCTTGCCCATATATTGTACTTATTTTTCAAGTCTCTGACCTTTGACAATGCTTGCCCATTTGTAAGGATTTCTGCATAAACCTTTGACATTTCCATTCTTCCACTAGAAATTCCAGTTACCCCAGTTCCTTCAAAACCTATAAGCTTTCTGATGAGGTTTTCAGTAATGGAGATTTCCTTACCCATCACGAAAGAGAGGATGACCTTTGGAGAAGCAATTGCATGTATCCAGAATTCTTTAACAAGATGTGGAAAAACTGGACCAACTAGATGGTCAAAGAAGTTTCCCCAACCTTGAAACTCAACAGTAGGAAGAAGATCAAAACCATTAGCTTTAAGATTCTCAAAGTCCACCATTATTTCACTTATAACCTCTAAGCTATCCACTGGAATGAGAGTGGTTCTCTCAGGAACGATGTATTGCTCAGATTGAATGTTCTCAGAATGAGTAGAGGAGGAAGCCATAGGAGCACTTAGGTTGGAGAGAAGAAAAAATGGGTTTCAGAGAAAAATACACAGAGACGTTTGAGTTTTGAAAGAGACGGTAAAAAGTGAGAAGGGTTTTTACAAAGGTATTTATATGAAGACTTTTCAGAAATAGGTTAAAAAATAAAACTGTAAAAAGAGTATTTAATAAAAATTTAAATAAAAAGAATCTAATCATGACTTAGCATTTAATGAAATTGAAAAGTGAGGGGAAAGCGTGAGATTTTAATCAAATCATAACAGTTACCTAGAACGGCGTCAATAGCTTAGCACGCGTGACCTTTCAGAAACACACCAAGTGTTCATCTCCTGAAGGTTGCATGAAACAACTGTTTGATCTAATGAACTGCTGAGTTTCATAAAGATTAAAATCTTCTAGCTGACTTTTCATCCAAATCATCTGAGAACTCATTTTTTTTGAGTGGGTTGTTCAGAGATTCTGAGATTATCCAGAGCATTGTCAAGAGGATGATCACCTGAGTCTTCCTTTTCTTCTAACTTTTCAGAGTTTGAGGAATGATCTTTTGTACCTACAGAAATATCAATTTGCTTTGGTTGTTGCTGGCCAAGCTTATCATCAAACCTGACTTTGATTAATTCTTCAACAATCATAGTTTTTGTGTTGTATATTCTATAGCCTTTTGAGCGTTCAGAATATCCAAGCAGAAAACACCTTTGTGTTTTAGAATCAAACTTGTTCAGAATAAAAACAAGTACATCCAAAAAGATTGAAATAAGAGATGTTTCTAATGGCCTAGAGGAAGAAACAACATTTTATGATTTAAAAGAAAGTTTTGAAAACTTTCCTTTTAGACATGCTTCGTACAGAGCTTCTGATGTTGTATTTCCATTCCAGTTTCCAATAGTTTCAGAGCCAATAATCTTATGTTTATGATTGCCTCTGAAACCTGAGAATCTTTTAGATTCCAGGATTTGGAACATATGCTTTCTTTCCTCCATGAGTAGAGAGCATCCAGAGTCCAGGTGTTAGTACTGGAGTATCAACCTTGCTGTTAAAAATATCTGCAACATAGATGATTTTGTATTTTGGTACCCATATCTTTTTGGGTCCTCTTGGGTTAGAGTATTTAAAGTTCTGTTTGAACTTTGGATTAGCATAAGTGTTTCCATAGTGAGATGTATATTTAATATTATGTGTGTGCCCAGTGGTGAAGTGAGAATAGAGAGAAGTGCGTTTGATAACCAGATCCTTAACTTTCTTAGGCTGGGATACTTTGCCTTTGTATCCTATACCTATTATGTCTTTCTTGCTAACTCCATAGATCATTGAAGCCATTTTGCTTCTATCTATGTTTTTAGCCAGAAACTTCTGAAACCTTTGATCATATTTCTTTATGATCTTATCAGCATTACTAGGATCTTCTGAGATTATTTCCTTTTGAAAGTTTTGTAGATCATTTTCTAGTTTTGAAATCTTTTCTTTTAACTCAGAATTTTATGATCTCAGGCTCTTAGTTACTTTAGAGTCAGAAGTAAGATCCTTTTTCAGATTCCTGAATTTGACTCGAAGTTGCTGATATCTTTCCAGAATTTCACTCAGGCTTTCTCCTAGTTCAGCTTTAGTGAAATTAACAGTGAAGTCAGGGAATACCTCTTCAGTGTCTGATTCTTATTCTGATTCAGAGGACTCAAAGACATCTGATAAGTTGTCAGTTCGAGCTATATTAGCTTGTTCATCTTCTGATTTTGTTCCGTCTTCAGAAGATTCATAATCATCCCATGTTGCCATAAGACTTTTCTTCTTTTCCTTAACAAACTTCCCTTTATGTTTCTCCTTCTGAAGCCTTGGACGCTCACTTTTGTAGTGACCTTGTTTATTGCATTCATAGCAGGTAATAATTTTGTTACTTGATATTCAGTGTCCAGAGGATTGTTCAGAGTCATTTCCTATTCTTCTGGAGTTTCTGAAATTCTTCTGCTTGTGCTTCCACAGCTGATTGATCCTTCTGGAGAGCAAGGATAGTTCATCTTCTTCTGAAGAAGATTCTTCAGAGTTTTCTTCTTTACCCTGAAAAGCTTTAGTTTCATATTTTATAATTGATTTAAGGGCAACAGACTTACCTTTCTCTTGATGCTCATTCTCATCAAGTTCTATCTCATGACTTCTGAGAGCACTGATGAGTTATTCAAGAGACACGTTGTTCAGATCTTTTGAAACTTTGAAAGCAGTGACCATAGGTGCCCATCTTTTGGGTGAACTTCTAATGATCTTCTTAACGTGATCTACCTTAGAATATCCCTTGTTCAGAACTCTCAGGCCAACAATCAGAGTTTGGAACCTTGAGAACATATCTTTTATAGATTCACTTTCTTTCATCTTGAAGGCTTCATACTTCTGGACGAGAGCCAGAGCTTTAGACTCCTTCACTTGAGCGTTTCCTTCATGAGTCATTTTAAGAGACTCAAACATATCATGTGATGTATCTCTATTTGTGATCTTTTCATATTCCACTTTAGAGATGTCATTTAGAAAAATATTTCTAGCTCTATGATGATTTTTGAAATCATCTTTTTGTTGTCTGTCCATATTTTTTCTATCAATCTTATTTCCTTCTGAGTCTGTAGGATGTGTGTAACCATCCAAGAATATATCCCATAAATCACTATCATGACCTAGAAAGAAACTTTCTAGTCTATCTTTCCAATAATCAAAATCTTCTCCATCAAATACAAGAGGTTTGTTGTAGCTATTGTTGTTTTGTTCATTTGCCATTGTGTTTTCTTCTAGTTCTTTTCCTGACACGGTTAAGTGTTGAACTCAGAGTCAAGCTCTGATACCAATTGAAGGTTGAGAAAACACTTAGAAGGGGGGGGGGTTGAATAAGTTTCTCTTTTTCTTTTTCTTAAAGGCTCAACAATAATGGAAAGACAAGGTTATTTTTATCCTGGTTCGTTTGAACTCAAACTACTCCAGTCCACCCGCCAAGGTGATTTCTCCTTTCTCAATAAGGACTTAATCCACTATAATCAACTGATTACTATCACACAACAACTGTTGTGACTAACAATGCACAAGTAATCTTACAAGTGACTCACACCACTAAGACTTAAACTAGTCCTAGTCTACTTGAGAAATCTGACCAAACTTGGTCTCTCAAGGAACAATTACAAGAGATAAATCTTTACAGATAGTGAAACGAAGTTTTCTTCTAAGAAATCTATATCACAACAGTGATTTTTCACTAAGAATAGTATAGCACAAAGTGTATGAAATTTGTTTGTGAGCCCAGAATATTTTCACGTAGCTTTTGTTTCTTTTGAAATTGTTGAGTTCTATTCAGAACTTCAGTTGTTCAGTCTTTCGGTAGTTGGCTTGCAATTAATGTTCTTCTATATATAGCATGAAGAAACATGATTGTTGCTGCCTTCAAACATGAAGAGCATTAAATGTTTGTGTGTTTCCTTGTACTATTCCATTTTCCAATGAACTAGCATAGACACTTGAGTGCATGTAGCCGTCTTTGCATTAAATGAGCAAACAACACTTTGTCAGAGCATGTCTCTTGATCCTTGACAAGAATTGTTAGCTTCTATATTCTTTCAGAACTTGGCTTCACGTCTTGATTCAGAACATTCTTGTATATCTTCTAAACAACGCTTGCTTGCTAAGTACTTCTAATCAGCGTTTGCTTTCAAAGAACTTCTGAAACATAACTTACACAGAAACTTGTTGAGCGTTAGAAGATGTATTTAAATAATTATCTTACCAGAGTCAGCATCAGCACTTCCGCTAAAACAAATGGTTCTTTCATCAAAGAACTTCTTCATTTATTTTCAGTTCAGCACATCAAAATGCTTCTGTCAGAACATTATCAGAGACAGTTAAATACGTTCATCATAGTATCAAATATATAAAATATAATTTATTGTTATCATCTAAACTCTGAGATATGATCAGAACCAATCTTGTTCTAACAATCCTAACAAAAGTAATCAGGTTCTAAGGAATCTCAATATCATTGATCTTTCTACATCGGGCATTGTTTCAGCGCAAGCCTCTATTTTAGCTACCGAAATATCCCGAATGTCTGATCTCAATGAGCGTAGTATCGAGTATCAACCAACTTCAGACTGCACCAAAGCCGGCTATCTTGCTACTTCCTAATGGCCAAGTTGTTTCAACTAAAGGTTCTATGGTCAGTAAGTGTTTCATGACACCACACATCAACCCCGTATTCTCCTTAATTCGCCATAAGGGATACCACTACCAACGAATGTGTCACACTAACGTAGCTATCGTTTCAACTATATCAGTCTATGTTGTACAGTCTCCACAATCTATTGCTACTTACCTAATAATGCCTACCAAATCTGGGTAGAGGATCTATATAAAACCAAAACACCATTTTAAGAGTAAAGCAGGCAAGTTAAACAATGAAAGCATTTAAATGTGATCTAATCTCTAAGGTAACCCCACTTTTAAGTTTTTCCCCAGCAGAGTCTCCAGTTCTGTAATACGATGGGAGAACTGACTTGGGTGTTTTGCGTTTTATCGTAATTGTTGCAGATAGTAAGAGTCACCATCGACTTTTCTTCTATCCAATAAAAGAAATGGTGAAAAGAACAGGAAAGACCTTTTGAGAATTTTCTTGAGTTCGGGGGGTAGGTTATAAAAAGGGAAGATGTTAGTACCCTTTTCATCCGTAGTTATCTACGGGCTCTTAGTTGCTAGCTCACTTTGAAATGCTATGTAAAATGTGCTTGTGATTTATTTTGAAATTATTTTTGAAAAGTGCCTTCGTGTATGTGAACTTTGTAATGTTTCTCGTTTCGGAGAAAACGTATACAAAGCGCTGAATTTTGAAAATATTTCATGAAGGTGTTAGTGTGTTGAAATTTGTTGATTTTTTTTAAAATTTTTGTGAGCAAGCAACTATGAGCGTTCTACCTACTCATAAGAAAGTCTTTGTTATTTTCCTCCTCCTTTAGATAGTATTATCTTACCATTAGTTAGTAAGAAACGTTATCATTGGATGTGAAGGGACAGACGTGGGTTATCGTACAGTCATATAAGGTAACATTGTAGAATACCTTATCAATTTGTTGTGAGGGACTAAGATCATTTATCGAAGGCAACATTGAAGGATCATCGAGGGACTACGATCTTGTAATCGAGGGTCTTTGCTAAAGTATCCCACGTTCTAGGGACATGCCTATTTTATTCTAAGGCAACAAGTGTGCGTTAGCCCTAGAGGTGCAAGTGTGAAAAGTGTTTTTGTTTTCATGCATTTTATCTTGAACTAGGTTTGCCTATCGTTTATTTTAAGTCTTGCCATATAAACCCTAATTACTAGCAATAATATGGAATGCGATAAATTGCGGAAATTTAATGTCCTATTCTATTACATCATTTTAGGGGATGGGGATACAAATTACAAATGGGAATGAAAGCAATTAAAACCTAATTACTATTATAATCAAATTGAATAATGCAAAATAAGATGTACAAGAGTATAAAGATAATGTAAAATAAAATAAAATTGTTTTTATGGGTTTTTATGGAAAGAGTCCTAATTACACTAATTAATTTGAAAAGAAGTTAATAAAAATCCTAATGTCTAAATTAATTAATCAAAAGAGAAAGATAAAATAAAACCTAAGTCTAGATTAATTTATTTAATAAAAGAAATTAATTTGTTAAGAAAATATTTTTTTTGTCTTTCGTTTAATGGAAATAAAAATGAAGTGAAAATGAAATAATAATTTTTAGCCTAGGTATTTAATAAAATATATTTTTGTATATTTTTGATTAATAATAAAAATAAAAATAATAAAAGAAAATAAGAAAAGAAAAATAAATGAAAATATAAATTAAAAAGGGTCAGGGGGTTAAAAATTAATGAGGGAGGTTAGAGAGTAAAACAATTTAGGCCCAAACAGTTTTTGTTATGGTCAGAAAAATAATAAAATAAAAATAAAAATGGGCTGGAAGGAGGTGAGGTGCAAGGTCTAACATCATAAGTAAAAGGGGTGTGTGGGTGGAGTTTCGAATGGACTGAGGGGAAAGGCCCAACCATACTATTGTTCAACAAACAAACAAAAAGAATCAAAACAAAATGGACTGGGTCCAACAGGGTTATTACTTTAGTAAAACAAAAACAAGGGTGGTGTAGATCCTGAATTTCGTTTGGGCTTGGAAATGGATGAGCCCAAAGTCTTTACTGAAAATAATGTGATAAAAGGGGCGTGCGTGAGTAAAACAGAGTTGGGCCTGGAGAGGGTTTTCTGAGATGGGCATGGTTATTTGTAAATAAAATATAAAAAAAAAATAGGAAATGTTATCTCATTTTATCAAAAACATTATCTCTCTAACTTAAACTCTCTCTCGTTCTCTCTGAAGAGGCTCTCACCGAAGAAGAAAGATGTGTCACGCCGGAAATTGCCTCACGGTGGTGACGGCGGCGGCGGAGCTCTGATCATGAATTTTTTTACACCATTAGTTTCATCTTGTTCTCCTCTTTGCTAATATTTGGCTCGATTTTACAGATGGTCAATGGTTTCATGTAGATCTTGAAAAGGGTTTTGGAAACCCTATCGTTTAGATCGCGGTGGAAATCCTTCATTGTTTGGTGAGTTCGTTCTGATCTGTTTTTCTTGTTGATTCTTTATGGATTTCTGAAGGGTTGGTTGGAATATGATGAATGAGCTTGGGGTTATGAGTCTGTATATTTCTGTATATCTCTCTCCGTGAACAAATTTTTGAAGGTTTTTTTTGTGATGGAAAATGAAACAAAGATTTGTATTTGTGTTTGTGGCTACCGCTCAGTTTTTGTATATCTCTCTTTTCTCTTTGTGAGTAAATTTTGAAAGGGGTTTTTATGGCTCTCCACTTTGTCTTTTTGATGTGAATTGTGGACTTGGTTTTATACTGTGAATTTGAATTTTCTTTTGCTGTAAAGGTTTTGAATTTTGATTTGAGACAAACAGGCCCTAGGTTTTAATGTTGACTTGAGATGACAGGCTTGGTTCAACTTGTGAATTTTCTTGCTCGGTTTGACAGGCTTTGTTGGACTTATCATCTTTTCTGATTTTTCTGATATCCACTCTGTGGTGCTTTGTGACTTTTGCTATGTTATGCTGCCTCTTGCTGGCCCTTTGTGATTTTCTATACTGGTTGTTGGCTTTTGTACTTTGTTGCTTGCTGGTCTTGATAAATTGTCTGATTTTTTTGTGCTGGTTGCTGGCTTTTGTGATTCTGACTTACTGTGATGATTTTTCGAGTTTGTACTTGTGCAATACATTATTTTTTGAACTTTTTACTGTGAACCAAACAAAACCCCTTTTTGAGCATTTGTTTTGAGATTTGTAGTAAAGGTCTAGGCCTATGACTTTGACATTACAATTCTGATTTTTGTTGAAACAAGACAGCATGAGGCCTTTTTGAATATATTGCGTGAAAACATGATGTTAATTCTGATTTGGACCCTTTGATTTGTCTTTTCTTATTGTGAATCAAACTTTGTTTTGTGATTTGCAGTAGAAATTCCCCTAACCAATGATAGAATCTGACTTGTGAAACAAAATTGTATGAGGCTTGTATGCTTTGAACATGATGCTGAGTTTTGAAATTATGTTTTGGATTTGTCTTTGTCTTTTTGTGAACTAGCTTGGATTGTGATTTGCAATAGGCAAAGCTAGGCCCTAAAATCTGATTCCTTAAGACAACCCCTAATGATGAACTTGAAATATTTGCTTGAAAACTTTCATATTCGATTATTTACTAACTAATTCCTTTTCTTTTGTTTCATGTATTTGGCAGTGATATGAGTTTGGAAAGACGATGAAGGAAGACTTGGAGAATATGGGAACAAGACATTTGAAGATGGAGCAAGAAGAATTTTTTCTTTGTATAGAATAAACATAAGGAAATTGTATTTTTGTGTTTTAAAATTTGTATTTGAACTTGTAAGGCTTGAAGTCTGAGAACTTAGGCTATGAAACTTGTTCTTCTTGTAAATTAAATGCAATAGTTTTTGAGAAATTTAGGCCTTGGTTATTTGGATACTTCTGTAAAATATTTAGAACTTCAATTCTAATTTGTAACTGGAACTCTTTTGAATGTTGAATTGGTAATCATTTGAAAGAAAAATCCAAAAGTTCTAATATTGTTTAGAACAATAATGATGTGATGATTTGAAAAATGGGAAACTTGGCGTATTCTTGCATTTTCCATGATACAAATGGAGACTTGAATTATACTTGTATCTTGAAAACAAATCTTGGAATAACAAATGTGCTGAATTACGAAGTTAAATTCTAATTGAAGTCTCTAAGATTCAAACACTTGAACTCCTAAATGCCCAAAAATGATGTACTATAAAAAGACCCAAACAATTCTTGCAAAATGGACTCCAAAACTCATCCTCAATAGATGAACCAACAAATAATCCAAAAATCACTTGGCCATAGAAACCTGAAAATGAAGCTCATCACTTGAAAGGGGTCAAAACCCTAACTTCTGACTGAACAACTTTGAAGATGGTAATTGAGGAGTGGACCTTGATTTCCCAGAGAATCTTGATGGATAATCTTGCAGTTATAATCTTCTGATGAAACAAAAGGATCAATGTGATATCATGAGGCCTATAAAACCTGGATAGCCTAAAGCGATTAAAAACCCTAGGAGCATGAAGGGGTCTTTTTGAATTGAAAGAGATGACAAATTTTGGGGTACAATAGTATACCTTCTTAACTTACAAAGATATGTGTGATACGGTGGGAGAACTGACTTGGGATTTTGCGTTTGTGTTCGCACTTGTTCAGTTTAGCAAGAGTCGTCACCGACTTTTTATTTTATCCTAAGGAAAGGTCAAAAAGCACAGGAAAGACCTTTGAGATGTTTTCTTGGGTTCGGGGGGTATATTATGAAAAGGTAAGGTGCTAGCACCCTTTTCATCCATGGTTATCCATGGGCTCTTAGTTACTTGTTTTAGATCACTTGCCTTTGCTTTTCAATTGTTTGAAATGGTGCTTTGTGTGTGTGGTTTTGAAAATGTTTTGAAAAAGATGCCTTGTCTAGGCAACCTTTGTAATGATTCTTGTTTGAATATATACAAAGGTGTGTGTCTTTTTGAAAAGATAATTCAATATTTTGAAAGTTGTTTTTGAATTTGTGTTGTGAAGTGTGTTTGAAAAATGGCAAGGATATTTTGCAAGATTTTTTGATCAAGTAACTAAGAGTTTGTCTACCCTATTTTTACTCAATGATCTTTCTTATGTTTTTAACCCTTTTAACAATGTTGTTTCACCATTGTATTTGGTGAACAACCTTCTATTAGGATGTTAAACGGGACAGGCGCGGGTCATCGTATACAATCATTGAAGGCAACTTGTGAGACGCTCTAGCAATTTTATAAGGGACGAGATCGTTTTATCGAAGGCAACATCGAGGGTCATCGAGGGACTACGATATTTGTTTATCGAAGGGGCATTTGCTAGAGTGTCTCATACTCGAGGGACATGATTGCATTTCTCGAGGCAACAAGCGAGGTTACCCTATAGGTGCGAGTGTGAATTGTGTTTGTCATGTTCATGCATTTGTCTTTGTATTAGGTCATCTAGCGATCGATTTTAGATTTTCACATACAGGCCCTAATCTCTAATCATGGCATATTTTAAAAAAAGCATAAAATGCGAGAATTAAATCCTAAGCTATTACAAAAGAGTATCCGGGGATGGGGGTACAAATTATTTACAAATGGGGATGAGTCTTATCAGAATAATGTCCCAAATATTATGGGTTACAACCAAATTGAATCGACGCAATTCAAAATGTAAAAATATAACAAGGTATAAGATAATAAAAATCAAAGAGATATGAGATGTATGTGTTTATTTACAAATGATCAAATAAAATTTTAACCTAAAAAAAAACTTAAGTATTATTATTATTTTTGTGTTTTTGTTAGTTATATAAACAAAGGGTTTTTAAAGAAAAAGAAAGAATTATTTAAGTCAAAAATTCTATTATTTATCCATTTTTTATTAATCAATAACTAGGTTAAACTAAATATTCTTTGCCCTTCCTTTTTTATATTTTTTGTTGTGAATAAGATTAATAATAACTTTTAAAAAAAAGAAAATAAAAATCAAATTAGTGTTTGAGTTAATTAGAAGAAAGAAACTAATCTAAAAAGGAAAGAAAGTTTTGGACAAAATAATAAAAAGGATGGGCCTAATGAGTTAGTATAAAAAGTAAGAAAAACAAAAGATGCTGAAGGGAAAATGGGGGGTGTAGGCGCCAGTCAGTATTGGGCCTTATGTTTTGTTGGGCGAAGGCCCATGATGAAGGGTTGTACAACATTTGTTTAGGGTTGTTTCATTTGTTGGGAAATTAGGGTTTACAATTTGTACAGCGGCGCCTCCTTCTCTCGTCTTCGTCCTCTTCGTCTCTCTCAAACCCATGGGGTTCTGATTATCCATTCAACCTTCCAGCCGCTAGAGCGCCACCTCCATCCACCTCCTCTCCATGACGGTACGAGGCAGTGGTTTGAAAAGGTACGTTTTGTTCTAAGCGTGTTTTAGGGTCTAGGTTTGACTCTTGCATGTTATCGTTTTACAATGTTTTAATCTTTGATATTTATGTTGTGAGGTGCAGAAAAAGAAAAAGGGAAACTGATACCTTGGTGCTTCGTCTCTGGAGAACGGGTGGAGGGTCGGAACGACGGTGCTCTCGGTGGCCGGAGGAGGAGGAGCGTGATGATGCTTATCTGGTACTTTGTATCTTTTTATTTCTGAATGCTTGAACATTGTTTGATGATGAACGTTGCTCTGAAAACACTTGCTTTATTCTTCACTTCTGGATTTCTTCCTCTTCTTTGAGTGTTGGCTTTTGATGATGAACTCTGTTTGTTCTTTGTTTTGGTTATTGGCTACTGATTGTTGGTGATGAACATGCGTATTCTGAAACTTATTTGTTGTTTTCTTCTGAATCTTCTCTTCTTCTTCTGCTTATTTTGTCAATGATGATTGTGTTCTGAGATTTGCTTGTTGTTACTTGGTGATGATGAGCTTGTTCTGAAAAATAGCTCCTGAATCTAGTTTGATGATAATGAACTTGTTTATTCTGATTTTGAGTTGACTCTCTTCCTTTCTTCTTTTGGCTGATGCTTAATATTTGATGATGGTGAGACTGAACTGTGTTAGTAGCTTAGGCAATTTTTGGCCTTGAGTTGCAGTTTTTGGCCTTTGTTGTTTGAACAGGTTCTTTGGTTTTTGGATTTGTTTGAGTTGCACATTTGAGTTGGTAAGGCAGGCCCGGGAGCTTGCAGTTATGCATGTTACAGTTTTTTTTTGGGGGTTTGCTTTGACAGGCTTGCTGTTTAGGCAGGTTTTGAAAGCAGGCTTGGATGCTTTTTAAACTTGCAGTTTTACAGGTTTGTTCATATTTCTGTTTTGGGTTTGGAAGCAGTTTTGTGGGTTACAGGTTGGAGGCTTTGAAAACAGGCTTGAAGGCTTGTTGTGCTTGCTTGTGTTCACAAGCATTTTGTTGTTTTAACTGTTTTTTTTGCAGTTTTGTGTAGTTTGAGCAGGTTGGAATGGTTTGTGAGGCAGGTTGTGTTTGGAGGCTTTTGTGATTTTTTAAACTTGCAGTTTTGCGGGTTTGAATAGGTTGGTATTTTGGTAAGGCAGGCTGGTGTTTTGGACTGTGTGTTTTCAGTTTACAGGTTTGTTGTGTAGTTGGACATGTTTTAGTGTTTTGCAGATCTGAGTTTGCTTGTTGAAGGCAGGCTTGAATGGTTTGTGAGGCAGGTTGTTAGTTTGCTTTGCTTCTGGTATTGTTAGAAGCAGGCTTCAGTTGGAGGCAAGCTTGGTTTCTTAAACTTGCAGTTTTGCAGGTTTTCGTTGGTTTTGAAAACAGGGTTGAAGGCTTGTGAGTTTTTGCTTGCAAGTCTGGAGGTTATGCAATACCTTTTCTTTCTTTCTTATCTCTTGTGTTTAGACTGTTATATCTTTTCTTTGGTTCCTCTTTTCTGCCTTTTACAGCCTGCCAAAACTGCCAACTGCAAAACCTATTCACTAGGTTCTCTCTTTCCTCTCTCTCCATAAGCATTTTTAATTGCTTATTTATCTTTTTTATCTCTGAAAAATTGGGCTGTCTAGGAAATGATGAAAAAGCATCTTTGACAAGTTTTTACTTGTCAAACAAATTGCTTCCTGCTGTCTTGCCTTTTGTCTGCTGTATTGCTGTTTTTATGCTGCATTACCATTTTTATCAAATCTATCTTGTAACTTGGTTTTGGGCAATTTTGTACTGTAGCTGAAAAAGGGACTTTACTTGCTGCTGAGTTTATTCCTTTGCTTGACTTACCCTGGCAGTTTTGGCACCTGTTTGTCTCTTTGAATTTGTACTACAGTTTGCTTGGTTAATGTAGCTTAGCACTTTTTGTGATTCAGTTTGCTTGGTTAATGCAGTTTGGAACTTTTTGTACTTGACCCATGTTTTTGCATTGAGTTTGACATGCTTGCATTTATATTTTATTTTTCTCTCTGTGAACCGAGAAGAGTGATCTTCTCGTGATTTGCAGAGAGAAAATAAAGCATGATGAAAAATAGGCAATCTGATTCTAGACGGCCAATTTTAATGATGATTTTCTTCTTCTTTTCATTTAAAATAATCTTGTACTGATTTTCTTTTTCTTCTTTTTTCAGGTAGGTATCAGTTGAATAATGGAAGAAACAGTAGAAGATCAAAGATTTCAAGAGATTTAGGCTTTAGATTTATTTTCTTTTCATTTATTGTAAAAAATATTATTGTAAACACTGTAAATTATAAATTTACAATATTCTAATAACATTTGTAACAATATTTGAAATAAATAAATAAAAAGTCTTTGTCAAATAAGAATTTCCTACTGTCAAATATTCCATTCTTTCCCTTGTACCGTCTATTTAATTATTTAAGTCTCTTAAATTAAAATAACTGGGAATGTATCCCAATAACTTTAATCCAGATGAAATAAATAATCAATAAACTTTTCCGTCTCGCAACCTTGCATTAATCATCATACGCCTGGCATTCCAATTAACCATGCTTTATACAGTTAATCAAACAAGTGTTCCATACACTTTTCACTTCACTGATTAAACCAATGCCTCAGAGTTTCAAACAAAGCCTCAGCTCCTATCCCAGATATTTAGGTTCTTTGAGAAACAACCAGCAATCTTGAACAAGCATGGCAATAATGTAACAGTTAACTGAATATCTGAGGATTCAGTTATTTTTGAGAAATGCGAGCGAAAAACCCTAATTCTGGATTGACTGATAAAGAAAAGTCTGTTTGACTGATTCTTGAGCCAATCTCAAAAATCAGAGAAAACCTTGGGGTCGTGATTTCTTGTGAATAAAAGGGAGGGCAAATTTTGGGGTATAACAAGACGACTACTTCTTTTCAGAACAAAAAGGATATACATTGGCTGAACAAGGTTCTGTTGAACTAATTATGAAGACTTCTAAAGATTTAGGTTCTAAAGACTCTGAAGACAAAGTGATGAAAACTTATGAAGACAAGATTCTGCTGAACAAAGTTCTGAAGACTTTAGGTCTGATTTTTGTGTGATCCAAGCTTGATCTTTCTAATACATGCTTCATCAATTTTTATATGAAGTCTCTGAAGATTGGAAATTTCAAATTGGCTAATATGAAGGAGTTTACAAAGTTACATTTCATAATGTCTCATCTCGCCTGGTTTTATGGTGAAAGGATAGTACTTATGTACTATTTTATCTACCACTTTGGCATTATCCGTTGGAGATAAATTGTTGTCATTGAAAAGACTCTTTCAAACTTCCATTGTCTCTTTTTGAAGGCTATATAAGAAGATCAATATTTTCATTGAAAAGATGAGAGAGAATGAAAGCAAAATGAAAAAGAAAAAAAAACTTCAAAGATGTTGCACTAACTCTGATTTGAAATAATCTCTGTGTAACTTGAAAAATCAAGGAGTTATTTCTCATAACTTGCTTAACACTTTTGTGTTAATTTATTTTGTATTAACCTTAGGAGAAATCTGCTTGTGAAGAAGCACTCTTGTAATCTCATGTTGTAATTCATTTTTGAATTGTTTATTCCTCAAGTGACTAAGTTGTAGTCTGTATACTTGAGAGGACTAAGTTTATTTTTACCACTTAAACTATTGTAATTTTTTTAGATTACTAATTTATCTTTTCCTCAAGTGACTAAGTTGTAGTTTGTATGCTTGAGAGGGCTAAGTTGGTTTCTACCACTTAGAGGATTTGTTGTAATCTTTATAGATTATTGGATTAAGTCCTTTTCTAAGGCAAAATCACCTTGGCGGGTGGACAAGACTAGTCTTTTCTAAGGTGAACTTGTATAAACCGAGTGTGTCACCTTTCTCTCTAAATCTTTGCATAATTATTATCAAATATGAGAATAGTATTTGTAAAAGAAAAAGTTTTCGAAAACCCAATTCAAACCCTCATTTCTTGTATTTTTCTCAACCTTCAATATTGACTTCTACATAAGTCCGTTTATGATTGCTTAACATAGCGCTACATTATCCCGAATCGGTTGATCTTGACATCTCATTAACACTAACTTTATTATGCTAACTTTAAATTATGACACTTTAATTCTTTTCATTTACTTATTGCTTTTACTTTATGGAATTTAATTTCAGCATCTTATCAGTTAACATTTTATTCTTATTATACTTTGTATATTATTTTGTCTTTATTTTGTTTTGTTCAAAAATACCAAAAACACTAATAAATTCAAAACCCTAAAAACAAATAAGTTCTCTTGATTAGACTATGGCTAATATCCTGTGCTTTGACTTGGAGTTTGACTTGAGACTTGGTTACTCTTTTCCCTAAACTTGGAATTCACTTGTTTCATTGATAAAGAGTTGACTTTTTGGACCTAAATTAAGACTTGGCTTTGATACATGGCTTAGACCCATTGGCTTGAGTTTTTTATTTCATCTAGTTTTCTTTCATCTAATATTTGAGACTCTGGTTGACTTTTTAAAGACTTGGCTTAGATACATGACTTTGATCTTATGGCTTATTCTTTCATCTGATGTTTGGTTTCTTTGTGCTTATTTGGCTTGCTTGTGGCTCAATCCAAAGGAATGAAGTGCTTGGTTTGACTTATGTTAATATGCTTGGTTATCCTGTTTAGGTCACAATGCACACACATGACTTCCTCTTGGACTACCTTACAATGGGACCATTTATTTCTTACATTTACTTTATGCTTTATGATAGTCTCTTCATCTCCCCTCCCCCCCACCCATCTTTAATTTTTAAAATCTTCTTCCTTTTTCAAAAACCTTCTTGTTTTAAAACTTGAACGACTTTCATTAAACTTTGTCACACGCACTTTCAAAACTTCTTTCTTAATAAATGCTAAAATATCTTAATTATAGTAAAACAATTTCAAAATACTTAAAAAACACAAAACTCATTCAAATCTTTTTGCCACTTGCCTTTTCATTTAAAAACTTTTTTCAAAGATTAGACATGAGTTTTCTTCGTAGTTGAGATGTAATTCTCCTATCCCCATAGTATTGATTAAAATGGTGTTGATTCATTTCCACTTGAGAGAGTTAGAGGCATACTTGTTAATTTCTATCCAAGTTTAAGCCATTCCTCATGATGATGCAAATGTCCATATTTCTCATGTTTATGTATGATTGATTGAGTATTATCCTTAAGATGACAAAATGGCTCTGCATTTAAAATTAACCAAACAAACAACTTTATTCTTTTTTAGAAGAACTATATGGTTCTGATTTCTACATTGCACATTGGAGGTACGTAGGCACAAAACTCTCAAAGTTTTGCCGAATCATAATTATAAAAACCATTTCTTTCCTCACCTCCACAATCTTTTTGCGAACAACCAATTTTAGCCTTTAACACATGTTTTCAAGAGGTTCTCATGGAGTACCAAGGATGTTTAGGGTGTTAATACTTCTGTGAATTTTATTCGCTCATTTCTCATTTCTTTGGAGACAATAAAGTGCGGTGGCGACTTTTGTTTTGTGAGTTAAGTTAATCAATAGCTTGAACTCAATTTTTCATCGTTGCACATGAGATTTACTGGATGACTCGCAGACCGACCCGACAGGTACACTGGGCGGACTGCAACATGTGTGTAAGATAGGGTGCGACAACCATTATTTTTTAGCGGGTGCGAAACCTGACCGGAGAGCCACAACTCATTTTTCCACCCCTAATAAAATTGTCTATAATCATTAATTAAATTAGAAAGAATCACTTATCATCTCATAAAAAAAAATTCTTAAGTTGATTGAGTTTATAAATTTAATTAAATTATTAGTCGAATTTCCTGATAAATATAAAATAACAAAAAGAAATTAATTACAATAATAAGCAGAGAAAAATAACTAATTAAAATTTCAAACATTACTTGAAAGTAGTCTACAAAAGATGTCATCAACAATTATTGTCATGGAGGACATTCTATTCAAAATTTATCAATAAAGTTTTGGTCTAGAGAGTTAGACTAGACGTTCCACTTTGTATTGAATTTATATTTGAATCCGAAACTAAAAAAGTTAATCAATTACGGTTCAAAGATGATTAAAGGCCATTCGATTCAAAAATTCAATTGTACTAACATTAAATACAACTGAAATAAAAATTAAAACTGTGATTCCATGAAGATTAGCCTAACCTAACCTAAACTCTAGCACCTTTGGTTAATGTTTTTTTTCACGTAAAGTATTAAACATTTCTACGTTATCCATATCCTAAAATATATCGCATATGATTCATCATCTTAACAACATTAATCTAAACACCTCCGGATATTCCGTCTATGTCTCACATCTCTATCTTAAGATACTTTTTCCAAACAAAAAACAAAACAACATTTTCTTTCAAAACTAGAACATCTTGACCGTCTATTCTGATCAACGGTCAATATCTTTCCTTTGACTAAGGTACAAACTTTGAAGCTTAGAATGATTGGAATTGATGGATTCATGTTTGACCATTCAAATTCCAACAAACACCTGTCACACAATTTTTAGATAGAGAAAGAGAAATAAGGGTTCATTAGATTTGTGTTTTCTCTTGTTTCTTTTCATTTCATTTTTCTCTTCTCTCTTCTCTTCTTCTCTTCCAATTTTTGCTGTTGTTTGCAGGGAAGTGAATCAGGGTTGAAGGAAGAGAAAGAGAGAGAGAAGAAGCATTCTCTCTCTCTTTTTTTGTGTTTCATAAAAAAAAATTTGAGGTTTGATTTGTGGGTGTTTTGAGTTGGTTGATTTGATTTGAGTTGGGTTGGAATTAACAAGTATGAATATGATGAGAAGGTTGAAGAGCATTGCTTCTGGGAGAACCTCTATTTCATCAGATCCTGTAAGTTTAATGTCAGAAATATATATATATTTTTTTTTTATCAATTTTTTGCATGATGTTGCATTTTTTTTTGTTGTTACTTTTTTTGATAATCTTGTTATATTTATTTAAATAATTCCTTAATTTGGATCTTGTGTTTTCTTTTATGCTTTTGGCACATAATTGCTGATCTGGAGCTTGTGGTTTTTGTGACCACTTTTTGATGTTTTGTTTTTGAGATTTGGATGCTTTTTATTCAAAACATTTTAATGTCTCACAAATTTATGTTCTGCCACCCAAGAGCACTTGGATGATGATAAGGGTTCTCTTCCGGCTTAACCAGAGGTCCTGGACGATGATAAATGTGCTCAAGTTTTTGAAAAATAAATAAATGTGTTAGTTAAATTGTAGCCTGATGCTAAGTTTTCCAAAATTATATGAATGTTAGTTAAATTCTAAGTGTTTCTCTTTAGGGAGGAGATTCTACCACAAAAAGAGCCAAGTTTGATCAAGGCTCCGAAGGAAAAGAAAACGAGGAAACAAATCGTGTTGAGGGAGGTGGAAATAATCAGGATAAGTATGTAGATGCATCGCAAGAAGATACGTCTAGTAAATGTAATACTACTGTTTCTGCGGTCTCTAAAACCGAGAAGTCGGGTGTTGATCAGCTACCAAAAGAATTACATGAAATGAAAATTAAAGACGACAAAAGCAAAAACAACAAAGAAAAGGTATTTATTGGCATTCATTTTTTTCTATTTTCGTGTGATGTTTCTATATTCATGATTGGAAGCTCTTTCGGAAAGCAATCAATTATTGAGCTTGGTAATTGATTTTCTGTGTACAGGACATGGAGGCAACTATTGTGAACGGAAGTGGAACAGAAACCGGTCAAATAATTACAACTTCTATTGGAGGTCGAGATGGACAACCAAAGCGGGTATTTTTATGATCAGTTCCTTAATTTCTATTCCATTCTATACTCTTACAATATTGTACATTCAATAACTCCTTTTTTTCTTCGCTCAGGTGATCTCATACATGGCAGAACGTGTCGTTGGTACCGGTTCTTTTGGTGTTGTTTATCAGGTACCGGTTCTTTTGGTGTTGCTTTGCTTCATCATTATATGGAATTGTCAAGTTACTCTCTTTGCTTATCTCTGTTGCGTTGAATAAACTGTAGGCTAAGTGCGTTGAAACTGGTGAAGCCGTTGCAATTAAGAAAGTGTTACAAGACAAGAGATACAAAAATAGGGAACTCCAAGTTATGCGTATGCTCGAACATACTAATGTTCTTAAGCTAAAGCATTGTTTTTACTCAACGGCTGAAAAAGAAGAGGTGTACCTTAACTTAGTGTTGGAGTATGTACCTGAAACTGTTTACAGAGTTTCAAAGCACTATGTCAGGATGCATCAACACATGCCTATACTCTATGTCCAACTATATACTTATCAGGTAATCTAAAAATTTAGTCGATAATTATTAGGGTTCCAGCCATTTTCTCTGGCCTTGTTACTTCTGTGCTTTTATTGATTGATCATGGTAAAAAACTCTTGTGCAGATATGCCGCGGTTTAAATTATATGCACCACGTGGTTGGAGTGTGCCACCGTGACATCAAACCTCAAAATCTATTGGTATGAATTCCTTTTTATCTTTCAAATTTTCTTGTTTGGAATTGTATTTTATATATTACAAAATACTAATTGTGTTGATTGCAACGCAGGTTAATCCTACAAGTCATCACTTAAAGATATGTGATTTTGGGAGTGCGAAAATGTTGGTAAGATTCGTTTTTATTTCCTCTTTATCAGTTTGAAAATTGTACGTGCACGACCTTATGATTTATTGATCTTTTAGATGCCCGGTGAACCCAACATATCGTACATATGCTCGCGGTATTATAGAGCTCCTGAACTTATATTTGGCGCAACGGAATACACAACTGCTATTGATGTTTGGTCTGCTGGCTGTGTTTTGGCTGAGCTTCTTCTAGGACAGGTGAGAATTTGTCGAGCGTGTGTTAATATCATTTGTAAGCAATCAACTTCAGAATATGTAGAGATTAATTTAGAATGTGACACATTATTAGATTGATTCTTATATTGACTAAGTTATGTTATTGCAGCCATTGTTTCCTGGGGAGAGTGGGGTTGATCAGTTGGTAGAGATCATTAAGGTAAATTTCTCTGTCTTGTCTCTGCTTTATCGGCTTCTTCTTGAAAGTTGCTTTCTGTTTGTTTTTTTATCTTCAATCTGAGCGTGAGCGTAATTTATGTTCTACAGATTTTGGGAACACCAACCAGAGAAGAAATAAAGTGCATGAATCCAAATTACACTGAATTCAAATTTCCTCAGATTAAAGCTCACCCGTGGCACAAGGTTAGTAGCTCTTTACTTCCTAATTTCCGATGAAGCTTATGATTTGTAACTGAAAAATATTAATACTTATGTAATTCCCAGATCTTTCACAAAAGTATGCCATCTGAAGCAGTCGATCTTGTATCGAGGATGCTTCAGTATTCGCCAAATCTACGTTGCACTGCTGTAAGAAAGCATTATTGTTTGTTTATTCTGTCACGGTACAGTTGTATTTAGTTATTGCATTGAAAAGAAGTGATGATTATATTTTGTTTACAGTTGGATGCATGTGCACATTCCTTCTTTGATGATCTTCGGGACCCAAATGTACGCTTACCGAACGGGCAAGAACTTCCTCCTTTGTTCGATTTCACAGCTCAAGGTAACATGGTGATAAACTAAACACAATTGATCAAATGAAATTTTGCATGATTACTTACATAAATAAATAAAAAAATGTTGCAGAGTTGGCAGGCGCACCCGATGAGTTGCGTCGGCGCCTCATTCCTGAGCATGCACGGAGTTGATTCTTTTGCTCCGGCATTGTAAATTGGTTTTGGATGAATAGATAACCAGGCCAGCAATGCAACCTTCGCTAACAGTTTAGGTCTCTGCCGTCTGTCCAATCCGCACAATCGTGACTATACAACTGATTTGAACCTCAAACCATGCAACCTCTTTTTATCAAGGACCTGCAGATGACAATCACATGGATGATGTAGTAGAGTGCCTGCTAAAAGAGTTACGTCCATTTTTTAAGTAGTTTATGATTGATGTATGCCTCAATTTTTTATAAGATAATGAGTTCATACAATTCTTTTAATCATGCTTCATATAGTTCCAGCTTGTTTGTTCCTCAAAGTGGCTATGTGGAATCATCAATCAAATGAGTAGGCATATTCTTTTTTTTTTTTATAAAGTTTTTCACAACTTCTCTCTTGTTTCTGTTAACTGCTAAATCATGTTAAACTACAGTTCTAGAAGAACAAAATCTCTATAAATTTGAAGAAACATTCCTTGAGCATCAAACACTTTGTGCCCCTTATAATTTTTGGCTAAATTTCTCAATAAAACAAACAATGTTTAAAGATACAAACTATCATTGGCCTAAAATTGAATATGTTATCATTTTGCAGCTCTTAATGTACAATTTCAGCTTAAAAAATGTATTCTTGCTTCCTCCTCCATCCCTAAACAATTTATCCTTGATAGTACAACAGAAACATCAAATTTTGTGTAATCAAGCCCCAAAAGTTTTTTAAGAACAAAATTGCTACCAATAATCCCCACAAGAACATTCTCCTTCTCTAAAATGATGAAAACAATTTGTATCCCTCAAGATGATATGGCGAGTGAAAACTCTCGATATATACTTCATAGCAGAATGACAATCTCCACAAACTCGAAGATTCTTAAATATCCTGATTGGTGCACTTGGTGGAGCAGCTAATAATCCAAAAGCAACAGCCAGTTTCTCACTGTGATAAGCAAGACCAACTTCCTTTCCTTCTTTATCCATGTCATGCAAAGAAAAATTCATATCTGGTAGATAACCTGCTTCCTTAATTCTTACCATAACTTCGTCGATCTTGGAATAAATTTCAGCCTCCCTTGGATGTCCTCTATCATCAGAAATGAAGTTATGCACCCTGCTGTTTACCTCTAACCAACTGCATCCAGGCTCCTTTACTATTCCTTTTGATTTCATTAACCTTCGAATTTTTGCAGCATCTTCCCATTTATGAGCAGCAGAATACATGTTAGACAGCATAACATAAGGCATAGCATTGTTAGGTTCCAAGTCGAAAAGATTTGTAGCTGCCCTTTCTCCCAACTCTAAGTTTCCATGCACTCTACACGCAGCAAGGAGTGATTTCCATACAGTTGCATCTGGTTTCACATCCATTTGATCTAGTAATTCTTTCGCCTCGTCTAGTTTTCCTGATCGCCCGAAAAGGTCAATCATGCAGGCATAGTGTTCAGGGCCAGGTTTTATTCCATAAACCTTGTTCATCTGTTGAAAATATTTGCGACCTTCATCCACAAGACCGGCATGGCTACAAGCAAATAATAATCCTATAAATGTGATAAAATCTGGTTTTGTGTCACTTGAAACCATGGCATCGTAAAATCTTAAGGAGTCTCTTCCCTTACCATTTTGTGCATAACCAACTATAAGAGCTGTCCACGTAATTACATCTTTAACTTCCATTGAAGCAAAAATGGTATCGGCGTCATCTAGGCATCCACATTTTGCATACATGGCTACGAGAGAATTATCCACTGACCGTGACGACCAAAGGCCTGATTTAATGAAGTCGGAATGCACTTGTTTACCGAATTCTAGAAGAGTAAGTTCTGCACAGGCACTCAAAATACTTGCAACAATAAATTGGTCTGGAGTTACCCCTGCGACTCTCATGTCACAAAAAATCTTCAATGATTCTTCATGGGAGCCATTTTGTGCATAACCAGTGACAAGGGAGGTCCATGAGATGACATCTTTCTCAAGCATATTTTCGAACACTGTGTATGCACAATTCATGTTCTTAGTTTTGGCATACATGTCAACAAGCGCATTGCTAACAAGTTTATAATTCTCAAATCCAGTTTTGATTATCAAACTGTGAACAGATCTCGGATCTATACTACCTACTACGCAACAATTCAGGATTGATGGGAATGTATAATCATCAATCTTCATATTTCTTCCATGCATATTTTTGAACAAGAGTAGAGCTTCCTGTTCAAATCCATGTCTTACAAACCCAACAATCAATGAGTTCCACGAAACAACATCGTCGTCCTCCATATTTTCTAACACCTTCTTTGCATTGATTAAATCTCCACATTTTGCATACATATCAACCAATGCACTTTGAACATAAACATTGCATCCAAAACCACTTCTTATAATGCAAACATGCACCTGTTCGCCAAAACAAAGAGCCGAAACAGAAGAACATGCTGTCAATATAGTTGGAAAGGTATACTGATTGCACTCAACCCTTTGCATGTGCATGTAACGAAAAAACTCAACCGCTTTAAGACCATCCCCATTTTGAGCATAACCAGTAACCATAGCAGTCCACAGGACATGATTTTTCCTATCAAATCCCAACCCCTTGAAAAGAAACTCAGCTTCTAAAATAGACTTGCATTTTGCATACATGTCAACAAGTCCAGTAACAACAAACACATTAGATTCAAATCCATTCTTTACAACATACCCATGAATCATTTCCCCCGTTTGGATCAAACCCAACGACGAACACACCCTGAGAACACTCCCGAAAGTGAACTGAGTAGGTTGATGACCCTCCAATCTCATTGACCTAAACAAATCAAAAGCTTCAGCTTTACACCCAAATTTACAACACCCAGATATAAGAGAGGACCATGTGATGGAACTCCTACATGAAAACACATCAAAAAGTTCTCTTGCTTCAACTAGTCTCCCCACATTAACATAGCCAGATATCATGGTGTTCCAAGAATATTCATCCTTTTGAGGCATTTTATCAAACAGTTTCCGTGCATCGTTAACTCGACCAGATTTTGACAACCCATTAAGGAGCTGGTTTGAATGGTATATAGATTGATAAGAAGCGGCAACGGCGGTGTGTATACAACGGTGAAATGGGTTGCGTCGGTTGTGAGAAAAGACCAGAACTTTTGAGCCCAGCTTATGCATAACGACTTGTAGCACCGTTCTTTCATTGGTGCTTGCATCCAGAGACCGCGAAAGAGTGCATCAGTAGAAGCATTGAACAAATATTTACACCTCGGATTTAGAAGATGGTTGTAAATGACTTTAAATTATTTTTTTGATTGAGACTCTTTAAACTATATTTGGATTTCCGTTTACACCCCACACTCCCACACTCCCACAACCTCTATGCAATTATCATTTAACTTTGTAAAATTTTTAAAGACTTAAATAATTTTTTGATCATGTATGAGATGAAATATTTCTTTTTTTTTTTCTCTTTCTTTTTTATACATTTCACGTAAATTTTTTTTTTTAAAGTTTCGAATCTGGGACATGTTGCTTATCACTAAATCATTAGTGTTACTTGATAAATATATGCAATGCATGCTATATAATCAATTTTATTTATATATTTTTAATATCTAATTTAACTATTTTTTAAAGTTTTAAGAAGAGTTTCAAGTCTTCAGAGTTTTAAGAGTTACGTTTTTAGAGTCTTCAGCATTTGGTCTTGAGAATCTATTGTAGATAATCTTGGACCTTTAGAACTTTAAGTCTTAGAATCTTCAGACATTTTGTCTTTAGAATCTTTAGCACTTGATTTTTTAAGAATCATTGTCTTTAGAACCTTATTATTAGAAAAACAAAGTCTTCAGCATATGGACTTCAGTTAGGAACGTTGTCTTCAGATCTTTTAACTTTGTCTTCTTTGAAACAAGTTGTCTTTTAGAAATTAAGTTTTCAGCATCTGGACTTCAGTAGAATCTTTGTCTTCAATCTTCTAACTTTGTTTCTTTGGAACACACTGTCTTTTAGAAACATGAGTCTTCAGCATCTGGACTTAAGTGACAACTTCTGTCTTCAGATCTTCTGACTGTTTCTTTAGAACATGTTGTCTTTAGAAGCTTGAGTCTTCAGCATCTAGACGTAAGTAGTAACTTATGTCTTCAGATCATTTGACTGATTTCTTTAGACAAATATCAAACTTACACTTCAGAGTCTTCTGGAGTGTATTGCTACTGTTCAACAGAATTTGTGTAGCGTAGAAGCAGAATTAATTATCTTCTAATGTCTTGGCCCACCATCCTTCAGAAGCAGAACCTGTTTTTTAAGTACTCAACAATAACAAGCATTAGTACAACAATTTTTTTCACACAATCATACTTATTTGTTACCATCAAAATTCAGAGATAATATTATAGACCCAAATAAAGACAAACAACTCATCTCCGTCAGAGGGTTACGATCTCCCTTCTCGAGCAAATTCTTCCCGACTGTAAAGCTGAACTTAAGTCATCATCCTTTCACCTAAGGGCAATAACTTGGGGGGCTCCTGATCTAAATTGGGTCAGTGCTTGCCCCACCATTGGAGATGTCCAATCCAACACCCTTGCATAAGGCCTAAAGACAAGCAACCTAAGTTGTAGATCGTTAGGCAACTCCCCATGTGCTCGTTGGGGAACGTGACCCACGTGTCCGCATCATTGTCATTATAATTGCCCTCTGAGAATCACAGGTCCAACACCTGTTCTCTCGGAACATTTGACCAGGAGGAGTCCACGTGCTAGATTCCATACACACGTAAGCCCTGGCAGACTACTTTGCTGGGCCTCATCGTAGCCCAATATTGAAGACCTTGGCCCAACGATGGGGGCTATAAATACTCTCTCATTGGAGAGGTCAGATATTGAGTCATTCTAACTCACATACTCTCATACTTGCTAGCACTCTCCCTGAACCTTACTTTAGCATCTGAGTGTCTTGCAGGTACCTCCCCCCATCCCATCTCATCTTCAGACGTACCAACTAGGCGAACTTTCACACTTTCTCTTTTTCACACTCTGAAGCTTTCAAGTTCCTTTGTCGAATATATCAATCATATAAACACTTTACTAGAACATTGAATCTTCTATTGAATGAGGCTTACGATGTCTTCAAGTTAATCACCATTATTAGAGAGTTATAAAGATATCACTTATGATCATAAACTCTAATTCTTCATTTAAGTTAATTTTAGTTTGATTCGGAAGGATAGTTTGATCTTGATCAACAATATTGTACATCTTTGACCACTTGAGTTAACTTTAGTAATTGCTTGATTTTATGTATTATTATCAGCAAAACCACTTCAAGTGTTATTATCATTTCATGATTTTTTATCATCAAAAGCTAAGCAGTTGCTTCTTGAGTCTTATCCATGAACTTTAATATCTTGGATCACTTCTTAATTATATGCCCGCAAGTACATGGATCCACGCACCCCACCTTCATTTTTTTCGGAGTGGGCCGAAATTTTAGGTCTGCACTCTTAACTATGTTTGTCTTGCCTTGTTTTTTTACGAGTTTTTGCAGAACAAAATTAAAAGGGACAGACATGTCCATTTTCCATCCTTAGTGGAGATAGTCTCGAACTTTAAGAAATATAGAAACATTGCAAACTGATAGATCATTCTTTTTCACGATTTAACATTTAGATTTGATGAGCCTTCACTATTAAATTTTCCCCCAGTTTCTTCATTTGAGGGTCTGTTTTCATGTGTTAGATCTCCCATCACTTCTAAAACCACACCAAACCAATACAGTTTTTTCTCGTCTCTTTGTGCTCTTGGAGTTTTCAGATCTAATTTTTTCTTTCTACTCTTTAATTTTCCAAATATTTCTTATTGCATTCAAATTATTTCTCTTTTTAAGAAAAATTACCTTCGAAAAAATCTATGCAAAAATTAATTGATTTTTCAAATTTGTCTTTTCGTTTGATAAATTGTTATATGTTTTTAGCATCATATTTGAGAGTGGTTTAGAGCAGTATGGTTGTAATGTCTTATCTTGAAAACTTCGTATTGGATAGTTTGTTTACACAATTTTAAATAGAGAGCAACTTTGTAGAAATATTAGTCAAACTTTGTAGTCAAATAACACGCATTCTCTATTTGTGTTTTTCATATTTGTGTACTTTTGAACCACAGTTGTTCTAACAAAACAGATGCTGAGTCTTCGCTCCTCATAACATTAATGCAAACATGCACTATTTATGTACTAATAGACTAAAAAAAAACATTTCCATAGACCACATATCATGTGAATTTACAAGACTAACATTATTATATTATAATACACATGGATTTTAATATTTTCTTTCTACTTTATGACTTTGTCATTTAAAGAAAAAATGAAATTGGTATAACATTTAGTAACCAAATTAGAAATGAAAATTACTTTTTCTCTTCAATTTTTATAAGTAATTCATCTGAGATTGTTATGAAAAGGGTTGTGCCGCCATCCTTGTCAATGCACCAAGTAACCAGTTCAAACTTCTTGGAGGTTATCAGTGCTCAAAATGTTAAACTTGCAGAGAGGACAGGTGGCATTGATGAGCAGCCATTTGTCAATGCATGTGCAATGAAAATGGTGATTGCAAGGAAGTTCTCTAAGTTCAGCTTCATCATCATAGGCCGAAAGGCAGATACAACATTCCTGCAAATTGATCATCCATCAGAAAATATAAAAGGATAGTCTCGTTAAGCCAACTCAGTTGGTAGCTGCTATACATGGACATCCGACTGCAAAAGAGTGGGTTCGAACATGTTATAAAAAGATAATCGGTATTTAATAACTAGGAACCTACTGCATCTTCTACGGCAATAATATGCTCAGAAGCTGAACCACTGTCACATTCCGTCATCACTCCTCTCGATGATTCTTGGGCATCACCTTCTTTTTTAAGTTCCTTTATTATTCTGAACTTGTATTTTGGCAACAGGTCAATCTCTTCCTTGGTTGCCCCTTCCTGTTGCCACATTAAGTATCAAATTAAGTGTGATGAAGTTGAAAAAAAGACTGTTGTGATCTGTGTTACCTGATCAGTCACTGCATACAAAATAGCAAGTATGCATGGAAGAAAACAGCAAACGGCAATTCCAATGAGGCACGCAGCAGTAACACAAATCACAACAATCGCAACGTCGAAAGCAAGAAATGTGATACAGAGCCTGCAAAATACAACGTGTGTGATGGTTACACAATTACAAGGTAGAAACATGGGACAAATGCGTAAAGCATAAGATTTTATCGATAATATATACTATTCCAAGATGTAACTAACCAGTAAAGCTGAGGTGAACCCCTTGTCAAACTCTGACCACCAGCAGTTACCCAGTAGAATCCAAGAAACCACCATACGAATGATAGAACGGTATTTGCCGACTCTATGTACTTGATGATACTGAAATTTAATGAACAATACAGTTCATAAACTTGTATAAGGCCAAAAACAAAGAGCTATATATTCCACCAAATGCTAAATATAGCAAAGCCTTAACCACAATCACAACAAGATAGTCTGAATCATGAAACATAATTTAGTAGGCAATGAAATTTGAACTGCATCATAGCATAACGCAATGCATATATTGAATGATTTCTTTTAAAAGCTTGGTATCTAAGGACCCAAGCAAATCAATATCCTCTTACATTACAAGATATTCTCTAAACAAACTAATTATACATGAAAATAAACAAAAAGGACAAGAAAATTGAAATTGAAAGAGTAGTTTGTCTGTACCTATTTTCCTGATTCACCAAAAACTGCTCTGAAGCAACGTGAGAACGACTCTCAGAACTAAAACTCCAAGATGAAGAATCATCTTCAAAACGGTTATTCCTCCTCCTTCTTCTAAATTCCAAAACAACAAACAAAGAATGAACCAATCCCTGCAACAAGTAACCCAAAATCCACACCCTGATCGGCACACACGGCTCCTCATTCCTACTACCCCACAAAACAACAGCACTAACCACAAGGAACGACAAGTTCCACGCCACGTCAAGTGTCACCACCGGTTTCGAGTATGCCCACTCACTCTGCCGCTCTTCCACCTCCGCCGCCGCCCTCTCCCGGACACGCAGCGACGGTTCACGGAGCATCATACGCTCTGAGCTAGCTCGACGGAAGAAACGAGCGGCGGTACGGAGTGCTGGAGGTCGTGTAAGGCTGAGGGAGCGGCGAGGCCGGAGGAGGAACGGTTCGGTGTCGCCGGCGGTGGAATGCGGTGGCGGAGAAGGTGTTGGTGTTGATGTGTTCATATTTTTCTTTTTTGGAATTGAATTGAATTTAGAGCAAATTTTGAAAGATTGAAATTTGGGACATAACATTAAAATGAGGAAAAGAAGCATGGTTTGTGTTGAAGAACATCTTTGTTGACCAAATGTTTTCTTTTTGAAAAAACTTGACTAGTAATTATGGTATCTTCCTTAAAAACATTTTTTTTTAATAATTAATACAATAAAGTGTGCTTGGAAAGTCAGGAATAAAAAAAATATTAATATAATTAATAACTGGTCAAAAATATGAATTTTTTTTTTGGTAATATTATATTAATTTTTCAGAGTTTTCAAAAAGATTTATAACATAGATAGATGTTTAAAAATTTTAAATTTTTTAGATCCGATTTTTTATTAAATATTAAATAATAAAAATATAAAATTACTATAAATTTTAAATCTTTTAATGATAATAGTAATAGTAATGTGATATTGCTTGAAAAAATAATAAAATATGGTAAAAAAAATTAAAAGAAGTGAAAAGAAAGTATAATAAAGTGCATAATAAAAAAGAAATAGTAATGTTACATCAAGACAAAAATTGCAAAAAAGAAAATTATAATTTAAGGTTAAGGTATTATTAGTTATAAATTAAACATATGTGTTTTTATAAGCATAAATTAAACATGGGTAAATATTAAACACTTTTATTGTAAGTCATTTTTTACGTTAAATAAATAAATAAATTTTTAATCTCTATAAATGTTTTTAAGCACATTTATAAAATAATAAAAAGTTAACTATTTTAAACCAATTCTATTAACTTAATTTAATAAGCATCGGTGACACAACATACCTGATTGATTAGACATTTTATTTTCTATAAATTTATTAGAGTTTTAGTTTTACATTCCTTCGATCTTTTGTAAGTGAAATATTAACAAGTTTTTTTTTAAGCTTTTAACTTTTAAAGGTATAAAACTTGCATGTTCGCTCTATTCTCATTTTTTTTCAAGTCGAATGAAATCTCAATTATGACAATTCTGCTTAAACAAAATGGACAAATATTATCAACTCAACATATATATTTATTTAGTTAGATGAAGGTTAAGATGATGAATTAAATTTATTAGTCTATCGTGATGAATTAAAAATTACTTCTAAATTTTTTAAATAAAAGATCAATATACCACTTTAATATTTTACAATTTTTATGTAAACATCTAAAAAATATATATAATTATATATTAATCCAAATAAATATTTTCCTTATAAATTATAAAATGTTTAGGAGTTGTTTCTCAACTATTTAAAGTTAAACTATTTTTAAAACTGTAAAATTAAAACTTCTAAAGAATATTTTCATTTTCATTTTCCTATATTTGATCTATGGCTAAAGTCATAAAAACGAGAAAAAACAACTAATTTTTATTAATGGAATTACTGTAAATAATTGATTTCGTTTCCTTTTATATTTTCATATAACGTAGTATATTGATCCCTTAATGAATTTGTGGTATTTTATTAATAGAAGTACCTATTCTACTTCTCGTTTATTTTACAAAAGTGTTCCATATATAATTAAAGTTACACTTACAATAGATCCTAACAATTTGTTTTAGTTTTTTTCCTATATAATATATGTAAAATAAAATTGTATAGTATAGTAATAATATTAAGTAAATGGAAATTGGCAATAGTGTCGATTAAAACTTGATTTAATTCTCAAATATTTTTAAATAACAATATAATATTTTATTTTATTTTAGTAATTCTTATTCTATTTTAAAGTGAGAAAAAAGTTATTCTTATTCTCAAAAATATATATATATATATATATATATATATATATATATATATATATATATATATATATATATATATATATATATATATATATATATATATATATATATATATATATATATATATATATATATATATATATATATATATATATATATATATTTAAACTGTAATTCATAGTGTCGAAACAATGTGTGTCGAAGAGTTAGAAATTGTTGAAGCAGTTTGCTCGACAGATTATATTTATTTTAGATTTAGATAGATTTGATTTATATCTAAAATATAATAGATTTTATTTAGTTTTAAAATATGTATTTTGAGCTTTTATAGTTTTGGGTTTTGGCTTATGGAGCAAGCTAACCTAAATCTATAAAAAGAGAGAATAATCTCTATTTTTGTAATCATGTTAATTCTTTGTATTCACATGATTTGCAGTTGCAAGTGAAAAATAAAGTTTTCTACAGTTTGTGGACAGAGAGAAACTCTACAGAAAAATTAATTGTCTTGTTTTTTTCCTTTTCTTTTAATTCATTGTCACCGTGTGCTAATATCAATCTTGTTTATCAAGATTGGTAGAAATTCATCATAGATATTTGATAGATTTCCAACATCTGGTATCAAGAGCTCTGGTTAATCGATTCAAAGGAAGTATCAATCAAGAACGATTGAAGAAGAAGAATTTTCGATGGCGAGTTTTGGGAATGTGAATTATCCAGCAACTCTATCAATTCTGAAAATAGACAACTATGAGAATTGATGCAAACAAATGAAAATTTTATTAAGGTTTCAAGGTCTTTGGGATCTTGTAAAGGATGGATTGGAAGCGCTTGGAGAAAACGTTTCGGAAGAAGAAAATAAGAAATACGCAGAATCAAAGAAGCTTAGTTATAAAGTACTCTTTATAATTCATCAATGTTTGAGTCTAGAAAATTTCGAAAAAGTGAGTGATTCAGAATCTACAAAAGAAGCCTGGGATGTTCTTTAGAAGTTTATTGGTGGTGCAGAAAAAGTGAAAGAAGTGAGGTTACAAACTCACAAGAGAACGTATGAATTGCTTCAGATGAAAGATAGTAAGAGCGTATATGATTTCTTCACTAGGGTTACAATACTAGTGAATCAAATCAAGGTATATGGAGAAACATTAACAACAAGAGTTATTGTTTTTAAGATCTTGAGATCTTTGACTCCTAAATTCGACCACGTGGTGGTGGCTATAGAAGAGGGGAAAGACTTGTCGAAATTGACAAAGGAAGAGCTTTAAGGGACGCTTGAATCTCATGAACAAAGAATGACAGAAAGATTTGTAGGCAATTCGAAGAGTGATGTGGCTTTGTAGGCACATTCAGCAAAAGAAACCAAAGGCGAAGGAAAGTGGTTCGACAGAGGTAGAGGCGGCTACAACAATTTGACTGGTAGAGGAAACCAGAACGAAGTAAACATGTTGAATCAGAGAATACCATAACAAGGAAACCAAAGAGGTGGTGTTGGAAATAGAGAAAGAGGTGGTGGTCGAAAACCTGACAAGAGTCACATTCAATGTTTCAACTGTCAGAAGTATGGTCATTATTCTAGTGATTTTCCAGAGAAGCGAAATAATAAAGAAAGTGATGCAAAGTTCGTAAAGTATGAAGAATAGATGATGTTGATGGTTACAACAAGAGATGAATAGAAATTAAAGGACCAATGGTACTTGGATTCAGAATGCTCATCACACATATCTGAAAGGAAATAATTGTTTGTCAACATGAAACCCTCAACGAAGAACACCAAGAAATTTGCAAATGACAATACTTTAGCAGCTGAAGGTATTTAAGATGTTTTGATCACGAGTAAAGAAAGAAAAAGGTCAGTAATTTCAAATGTGTTATACATTGCAGGCATGAAGAGAAACTTGCTTAGCATAGGGCAGTTGGTCGAAAAGAATTTCAAAATTTTGGTCAAAGACAAGATGATGAGAGTCGTCGATGCAAATGGAAGGTTAATCTTGAAGGCTCCCATGTATCAAAATAGAACCTTCAAGATTAAACTTAATGTGATGGAGCACAAGTGCCTTTTGACTACAACTAACAGAGATGAATGGATATGGCATTATCGATTAGGCCATCTCAACTTCAGAGATATCAGAGATTTGAATAGAAGAAATATGATTTCAGGATTGTCAGAAATTAACATTCCAAACAAAGTGTGTGCAGGCGAAGCAACACAAGAATAGTTTCAGCAAAGATGCAGGAAGCAAGTCGAAGACTATTCTTGAAGTCATATACTCTGATGTATGTGGACCAATCCAGGTGGATTCGAATGGAGATAACAAATACTTTGTTACATTCATAGATGATTTTAGTTGAAAACTATGGACTTACCTAATCAAGAAGAAAAGTGAAGTGATCGAGGTATTTGCCAAGTTTAAGTCTATGGTCGAAAGACAAAGTGGTTGAAAGCTCAAAATTTTGAGAACTGATAGTGGTATAGAGTATGTGTCAAAATACTTCGACAGATTATGTGAAAAGGAAGGGATTGTGCATGAGGTGGTGTCACCGTACACTCCATAGTAGAATGGAACTGCAGAAAGTAAGAATTAAACCATCATGAATATGGTGAGAAGTATGTTGAAAGGCAAGCATTTACCTAAAGAGTTTTGGGGTGAAGCTGTGTCGAATGCAACATATATTTTGAACAAATGTCCTACAAAGAAGCTAGAAAGAATTACTCCAAAAGAATGATGGTTTTGTGTGAAGCCTAGCTTGAGTCATCTGAAGATATTTAGATCTATTGCATATAGACATGTGTCAGATCAGTTGAGAAGAAAACTTGATGACAAGTCGAGTCAAACGATTATAGTTGGATATCATTCGTCAGGAGGTTACAAGTTGTTAGACCCAGTGAACAAGCAGATTATGATCAACAGGGACGTGATCATAAATGAGCTTAAAGAATGGGATTGGACTAAAAATGTCAAGAGAGATTCAGTGGGAATCCTACTCGAAGAACCAGAAGTTAAAGTCGAAAGACAAAAGGAACCAACATTTATAGATAAACCAAGTACAAGTAGACCTCAAAGAACAAGACGCATTTCTGCAAGGTTGTAAGAATGTGATTACATATGATGATGTGGTTGATAACGAAGGTGAGGTGGTATGTGATGCTTTCTATGTAGATGTCGAACCAATTAATATAGCTGAAGCATTGAAGGATTCAAAGTGGGTGAAAGTAATGAACAAAGAAGTGAAGTCCATTGAAAACAAGAACACTTGGTCACTTGTCAAATTGCCTCAAGGCAAGAAGGAAATTGATGCCAAGTGGGTATACAAAGTGAAGATGAATCTCAAAGGGGAAGTAACTCGACACAAAGCAAGGCTTGTGGCGAAAGGATTTATCCAAAAAGAAGGAATAGACTTCGATGAAGTTTTTTCACCTGTGGCTAGAAATGAAACAATCAAGTTGGTTGTTGGTCTAGCAGAAATAAACAATTGGCACATATGCCAGATGGGCGTGAAGTGTGCATTCCTGAATGGACCCTTAGATGAAAAAGTTTATATTAAACAACCAGTTGAGTTTGTGAAACATGACGAAGAGAGAAAGGTGTACAAGCTGCATAGAGCTCAGTATGGATTGAAATAAGCTCCAAGAGCTTGGATTAAGAAAATTTATAGTTTCCTAAGGGGGAAGAAATTTGTGAAGTGCACAACTGAACATGGAGTATATGTAAGAAGAAGCAAGAGTGAATTGCTTATATTGTGTCTCTATTTCGATGACTTGTTAATTACATGTAGTTGCAAGAATGAAATCAAAGACTTCAAAGGTGATCTCAACAAAGAATTCGAAATGTATGATCCGGGTGACATTTCATACTTCATTAGCATTGAATTCTACAAGAGTAATAAAGGTTTAATGATGCATCAAATAAGATATTCAGGAGAAATTCTCAAGAGATTTGAGATGGAAGAATGCAACTCAACTTTGACACCTGCTGAACCAAGGTTGCAACTATCGAAAGGTGCAGATGAAGATGTTGTCGACCCAACCCAGTATAGAAGACTTATTGGGTCATTAAAATATCTTTATCACATAAGGCCTGACTTGGCATACAATGTAGGTATGGTAAGTAGATTCATGTAGAATCCAAAGGTATCACACCTAGTAGCGGCGAAGAGGATACTGAGGTATCTAAAAGGAACTCTTGACTATGACATTTTGTTTCCTGCAACTGATAAAGGAAAAGAGTGCAAGTTAGTGAGATATACTAATTCGAGTTGGTGTAGTGATGTTGAGGATCGAAAATCCACAGCAAGATATGTGTTTATGTTAGGTGGTGCACCAGTTGCTTGGAGTTCAAGAAAGGAACCCGTAGTGGTATTATCATCATGTGAAGCAGAATACATAACTGCTTCTCTTTGTGCATGTCAAGCAACATGGATGTTGAACTTGATCGAAGAGATAACAGGTAAAGATCATGAAGCAATTACCATGAAGATCGACAAGATGTCAGCTATCAAACTGGCAAAGAATCCAATAGCTCATGGTCAAAGCAAGCACATCGAAATGAGGTTCCACTATCTTCGAGAGTATGTAACAGATCAGAATATGAACTTGGAACACTACAGAACTGAGAATCGGATTGCAGATATCATGACGAAGGGAGTGCATATCAAAGTATTTTTAAGACTAAGAGCTACGATGAATATAAATAGTTTAAACACAATGAATTAGGTGTGTGTTAAATTATAATTCATAGTATCGAAACTATGTGTGTGTCGAAGGGTTAAAGATTGTCGAAGCAGTTTGCTCGACAAATTAGATTTATATTAGATAGATTTGATTTAGATCTAAAATAGAATAAATTTGATTTAGTTTCAAAATAGGTATTTTGGGCTTTTACAGTTTTGGGCTTTGGCATAGGGAGCAAGCTAACATAAATCTATAAATAGAGGGAGTAACCCTTATTTTTGTAATCAAGTCAATTCTTTGTATTCACAGAATTTGCAGTTGCAAGTGGATAATAAAGTTTTCTACAGTTTGTGAGCAAAAAGAAACTCTGCTGAAAATTAATTGTCTTGTTTCTTTTTTTCTTCTTTTAATTCATTGTCATTGTGTGGTGATATCAATTTTATTTATCAAAATTGATAGAAATTCATAATAGATATTTTGTGGATTTCCAATATATATATATATATATATATATATATATATATATATATATATATATATATATATATATATATATATATATATATATATATATATATATATATATATATATATATATATATATATATATATATATATATATATATATATATATATATATATATATATATATATATATATATATATATATATATATATATATATATATATATATATATATATATATATATATATATATATATATATATATATATATATATATATATATATATATATATATATATATATATATATATATATATAATGGTTTTTAATTTGTTATAAATATTATAGTCTAGTTAGACATATACGTTTATTTTTTTCTCTATTATTTAAATAGTAGGTCATTGATAATCGACCTTAACTATTAAGCTTATTTATTATTGAATGAATGATACTTTTTTTAGTTTACCATAATAAAGAAATAAGTTTAATTCACTATGTTATCCTTTACCATTTAGCTAATGCCTATAAATTGAAAAATGTATTCCATAGGTAGATGATATTTGTAACTAAGTATTATAATAATTTGTGCTCTAAATACATATATTAAGAAATTCACATATTTAAAAAAAACACTAAAAAATAAACTTTAAATATTTAGTATAGTCAATATGTACAATTTCAAAATAAAGTTTAATATTTAATTGTTAATTTATACCTTTAGAACATATGTTAACATTATTAATAAATAGACAAAGTAACGTTTTTCTTATAAACAAATCTATTGATAAATGTTAGCAAAAGCTTTTGTTACATTAGGATTGAGTTTGGCAAGTCTAATTTTATTTTTGTCCAAAATGGTTTTTTGGGTTAGTCTATGGGCCTGAGAATTCATGTCTCTCCTAATGAAATCAATCTTACCCATCTTAGAGTTCTCTAGGATATTTAGAAGGCGATTTTTTTTCTTTCTATTTTTATAATATAATTTCCATCTTTAAAAATTTAAAATTATATTTAGAAATTTTTGGAGATATATTTTTGAACACACATTCGATTCATTTTTGTCAAAAACTATCCGGAGATGCATCTGTAAATATTTTTAGAATAAATTTGAAGATGCATGTTTGAAAACTTTTATTTCAGATATGCATATTCGAAAATTTTCCTGCACGTATTTTGGGCAGAAACATTGTCTAAGTTGTATTTGTTTAATTCAAAGTTATTTTAATCCAACTAACAGAGTCATAATCCATAATTTGATTCAAGCATTAATAAACACGACAATCATAGAATAAGGTGATGCATTAATTAAAGAAACATCCCAAAATATTACAAACATAGTTCTCAAAGTATAGAAAATAATACTAAAACATCCGAAAATACAAAAAAAAAAATAACTTACTGCGTATGTCTAATCCTAACCCCTCGGCTCCTCCTCTGTCGCCGGTAACCTAAGGAATTTAGTGCCTCAGTAAGAATGAAACGTGCTAAGACAACCACATCATCATCATCTCTCTCAAAAAGGCCAAACTATATGCCCTCATACGTAATCCACATAATATTCTGACAGATCAGCAACACATCAACGATATGGTCATCTCTGGCCTACTCATTCTCTAGGTTCTCCTCATGAGCAGGCCTAGGTGGATGTCCAGGAGTGTCTGGTGTCATGACGTTGTGTGACACATAATAGAACCAAGTCATGTAACCGTTAGCATAATTCCATTGACTTGTGGCTGACATGCTCTGATACTCTTCTAGTAACAGACAACTCTCATAATCTGCCAGTATGTCATCAAGATGTCTGTGGACGATGCTGTTAGGAGAAGCCTCAAATGAGGAATCTCAGAATGATTTACAAAAATCAAAACTAACGCATGCATCACTCTGGCATATACCTGCACATCATATTACTCCTACATGCCAGTCATCTGGAGTAATAGAAATGTGGTCAAAAGTAACAATGTCTCACTGAGTGGTGTATGGTGTCCAATTGATGTCATCATGCTGAATCCTATTAATATACACACAGAACAACCAAACAACATCATTCCCTTTACGTAGACAATAAAGTCGTAGGGAATTTATTTAAAACATAAAAATAACAATCATTAATAAATATACCTCTCCGACCCAAACATGTCGAGCAATATGATCTTTGTAGTATATAAGTAAAGAGGTGTCAGAAGGTGTTAGAGATAAAATTGTTGATATATTTGTAGATAATTTTGTGTACTTGGCACTCTATTTTTGATAATTAGTTGTGTTTATGTAGTACATATATATAAATAATCAATTATATAGTTTTTAAGACAAAATGGTTGATATATTTGTAGATAATTTTGTGTTCTTGGCACTCTATTTTTGATAATTAGTTGTGTTTAAGTAGTAAGCAATTATATAGTTTTTAAGATACATTACTTTGTTTACTTAGTCTTTTGCTCATTTTTGTAGGTTTTAATGTTGGAGCATTGGAGCATTGAAACTTTGGACAAGCTAGAGCCAAGAATATGGTGCAACAAGTCAAATTTGGAATTTTTGTTCAGCCTAACGCGTTAAGCGCAAGTTGCAACGCGCTTTTGGTGTTTTGAGCATTTGGCAGAATGGAGGTTTTTCTGGGTGTGCTAAGCGGCCTCATCCCGCTTAGCGTGGTCCACTGAAGCAGATTTAATAACATTTGCATTGAGCCCGCTTAGCGCGCCCTGGCCGCTTAGCGGGACTCACTTTTTGGGCACTTGTATAAATAGCTACTTTTGTGATATTTTAGCCACCAACTCTTGTACAACATTCACACATCAGATTTTTAGGGCTAAGAAACAACTTTTATCATTTTGTAACTCAAGATCAAAGATTTCTACTTTAAATATTTGATATTTTCTTGTTGATGTTCATCAAGCTTCACACTTTTCTTGTTTATCAAACTACCATGGTGATGGGTAGCTAAATCATTCTTTTGTGTCAAGGTTAGAAGTAGTTAACCTAGACTTTATGTATTTCTTTTAATCATTTTGTATATGAACTTGGTTTAAGATTAATACATGTTGAATATCTTTGTTATCGTTGTTCTTTTTATGGTTCAGATCATTATTGAGAAGTAAGTTCCAAGCTTGACCTAAGATATTCATCTACTAATAAACAAGCTCTAGACATAGATTTGTGAGTTAGTATTCACTTGTATCAAGCTTCAAAGATTATCATGTTAATAGTTAGGTTGAGATATCATTTAATGATTAACATGATAATACTCACAATATTGCTTAGACATGAGAAATGTTTAAAGGATACGTGAATGTATCGATCATTAATTAGTTCATATGCGTGATTAATTGAATATATTTGGAATAGGTTGGTGAAAACTAATCTTGACATGCCTTTTATCAAAACAAGCCTTTTCAAACAAAAACCTCTCTTTTATCCAAATCACAATATAGTGCATGGAACTTAATATTTTGTTACTAAAAGCAAATACCAAAACTTTGTTTATGATTCGAACACTTAAAGTCACTGAAACTATAGAATGGCATTAATATCACACCAATCCCTGAGGAAAATGATAATATAAATACTTATGTTGAAAACATTCTACAACAAAATGGCGTTGTTGCCAGGGATTGGTGTTTGACTATTGAAAGCATTGCAATAGTTTAAGTGTTTTAAGTTATTTTATCTTAATAATATCTTTTGTTTTTCACTTGTTTTGTTAGTGTTTTCAGACTTTAGTTTATGCAAGGAAGTATTTCTGAAGATCAATTCCTATTTGACCCTGAAATCGAAAGGAGTTGTAGAAAACTTAATAGTAAGACTAAACGAAGGAGGAAGCTAGCTAAAAAAGAAGAGAAAGAGGAGAGGTGACCACTTCTGCTATACCTTTTAACTAAGATATAGAAGAAGTTATGGCAGCAAATCCACCAAGAGGTCCCTGTGCAAATAGTCCAAGGTTGAACACCCAGTTTGCTAGAAATGCAGACCAAAGGCACTCATAAATGAAAACTAGAATTCTACAATTGCTGTATCATAACCCTTTCACTGGGTTAAATCATGAAGACCCTTACACTCATCTCACAACATTATATGAGATAGCGGGTGCTATAGGAGCTCCGGAGGAGGATGAAGAACAAATGTTTAAAAGATTATTTCCATATTCATTGATCAGTAAAGCTAAGGATTAGTATCTTGACCAACCTCATCAACTCATGGCAAATTATAATAGGCTTTAAGAAAACTTTCTTGAAAGGTTTTTCCCCACAATAACCTTTCTTGAAAGCCAAGACAGCTATATCAGTGCTCTCTCAAGGTGGAGTGGAGTCATTAAATGAAGCTTGGGAAAGGTACAAATCTATGTTGAGAAAATGTACAAGTCATGGTTTTTATGCCATTACCCAAATTCATATTTTTCAAAATGGAATACAACAACAACCAAAGCTTTTGTTAGATGCTATGACGGGAGGATCACTTATGGCAAAGACAATGCAAGAGGCGGTTGAAATTATTGAAAGAATGGCAAGGAACGACCACCAAGTTCAACATGATCGAAGTATGGTTCAAAAGAGAGAGGAGGCAAGTGATTCAAGATCAAATGAATCTCTTTTAGCCCAAAACAAATTGTTCACTCAACAAGTGGAAGAATTAAGAAAGCAAATGGAAAAGCTCCCTCAACAACTAAGAGAGATGCAAGAAAAACCTAGCAATCAAATACAACAAATTTCTTGTTGTGATTTATGCAAGGGTGATCATCAAACCGGATTTTGTCCTCCGGTTGAAGAGGAAGATAATTACATGGGAAATCAAGATCAAGGATACCAAAAAAGCAAATCATATCAAAATAACCAAGGTTATCATCAAAGAGTTAACCAAGGTTATCAACAAGGGTGGAGACAAGATTCCAACAATTAAAATAGACAAAGTCCTTATCAAAACACAAGTCAAAATTCACAACCTCAAACTAGAATCTCAAATTTACAAGACACTCTTCCTCAATTCATGCAAGCATCTACGAAAAATCAAAATAGTAATGAAGCGGCTATCAAAAATTTGGAGACTCAAGTGAGGCAACTAACCAAGCAATTAGCCGATCAAAATGTCGGATCATCATTTTCAGAAAATACTCAATCTAATCCTAAGGAGCATTGCAAGGCAATATTAACTAGGAGTGGTAGAGTAGTCGGAAATGGGGTTGGTAAAGAAATTGAAATTGAGGAAGTTGTAGCAGAAAAAGAGCTTGAAGAAGAGATTGTAGTAGAAAATAATCATGAGGAGGAGTTATTTGAAAAGGAGAAGTTGAAAAGAACCAAGAAGGAAAAAGTTACTACTTTACCGGTTCAAAATTTACCATATCCTCATGCTCCTTCCAAGAAGGATAATGCTAGGCACTATGCTAGATTCATGGATATCTTTAAGAAATTGCAAATAAACATTCCATTTTCCGATGCTATAGAACAAATGCCAAAGTATGCAAAGTTCATGAAAGATATCCTTCCAAAAAAAAGAAGATCAACGGATCAAGAAGTTATCATGGTTGATACAAGTTGTAGTGTTATCACTCAACGAACTCTACCGAAGAAGGAAAGTGATTCGGGAAGGGTTATTTTACCGGTTACCATTGGTGATATTTATGTCGGTAAGGGATTGATTGATTTGGGTTCTATTATTAATCTAATTCCTTTGTCTGTTGTGAAAATATTTGGGAACATCGAGATGAAGTCAACAAAGATGACACTTCAACTAGCCGACACATCCATTACCTGTACTTATGGTGTAGCTCAAGATTTTCTAGTGAAAGTGGATAAACCTTCTCGGTTGATTTTGTTGTGATTGATATGGAGGAAGACCATGATGCACCTTTGATTCTTGGCCGACCATTCATAAAGACCGCAAGAATGATGATCGACATCAATGATGGTTTTATGAAGGTCCTAATTCAAGATGAAAAAGTAAGTTTTAATCTCTTTGAAGCTATGAAACATTCTAATGATAAGGGAGCTTGTTTTAAAGTTGATTCTATTAAAGAAGCTATTTGGGACGTTTCTAGTGAAGTTCATCTTTCAACACCTCTTGAGAGAACATTGAATAATATTATTCAATTTCTTGATGTTCATGAAGAAAGGGAATTGGAAGAATGTGTGAATGAACTTGAAGCTTTAGAAGAAGTTCAATATTGGGAGGAAGAAGTTGAAATTTTGAAGAAGGAAGCTAAATAAGAAGAGTCCAAAATTGAATTGAAGATGTTGTCGTCTCACTTAAAGTATGCGTTTTTTGATGATGGTGGTAACAAACCGGTAATCATTAGTAATACTTTTTCGAATAAGGAGGATCATTGTTTAGTTCAAGTTTCAAAAGAAAATAAAATTACAATAGGTTGGGTTTTAGAGGATTTAAAAGGCATAAGCCCGACTTATTGTATGCACAATATTTTTATGGAAGAGAATTTCAAACCCGTAGTTCAACCTCAATGACGCTTGAATCCGAAAATGAAAGAGGCCGTGAGAAAGGAAATTGTGAAACTATTGGATGCCAGGATGATTTATCCTATTTTCGATAGTACTTGGGTGAGTCTGGTGCATGTGGTTCCAAAAAAGGGTGGAATGACCGTAATAAGAAATTAAAAGAATGAATTGATTCCGACAAGAACCATAACGGGATGGTGAATGTGTATCGATTATCGAAGGCTTAATCAAGCAACTAGGAAAGATTACTTTCCTCTTACTTTTATGGATCAAATGCTAGAAATTTTATGAGGCCAAGAGTTCTATTGTTTTTTGGATGGGCATTCCGGGTATATCCAAATTTTGATAAATCTGGAACATCATCAGAAAATGGCTTTCACTTGTCTGTTTAGATTTTTTGCGTATAGGAGGATACCCTTTGGTTTGGGCAATGCACCGCAACTTTTCAAAGGTGTATGCAAGCCATATTTTCCGATCTTATTAAGAAGACTATGGAAGTTTTCATGGAGGACTTTTCTGTTTTTGGGGCATCTTTTGATCTTTGTTTGAAAAATTTGGATACCATTTTGAAGAGGTGTGTGGAATCCAACTTAGTGCTTAATTGGGAGAAATTTAACTTCATGGTTACCGAGGGCATTATTCTTGGTCACAAAGTTTCATCCAAGGGGCTCGAAGTTAACAAGGTAAAAGTGGAGGTTATCGAGAAATTACCACCACCATTGAACATGAAAGGAATCCAAAGCTTTTTGGGTCATGCGGGCTTTTACCAAAGATTTGTCAGAATTTTCCAAAATTGCAAGACCATTGAGCAACTTTCTCAACAAAGATAAGTCTTTTATTTTCGATGATGCTTGTTTGATAGCTTTTAACAATTTTAAAAAAAATTTGACAACCGCACCTATAATTGTAGCACCAAATTGGAAAATGGATTTTAAACTAATGTGTGATGCTAGCATTTATGTCATTGGTGCGGCTCTTGGTCAAAGAAAAGGAAAATTTTTTCATGCTATACATTATGCTAGCAAAGTTCTTAACGAAGCACAAATTAACTATGCAATAATTGAAAAATAATTTTTAGCTATAGTGTATGCATTGGAAAAATTTAGATCCTACCTCATTGGGTTAAAGGTTGTAGTCTACACCGACCATGCGGCGATAAAATGTTTGCTTACCAAGCCCGATTAAAAAAAAGGCTTATTCGATGGATCCTTTTGTTGCAAGAATTTGATCTTGAAATTCGTGATAAGAAAGAATCTGAAAACTTAGTAGCAAATAATTTATCCCGTTTGGTCAATATAGAGGTCACAATTAAAGAAAAATAAGTAGAGGAATCATTCCCAAATGAGAAACTAATGATGGTTCGAGAAAGACCTTGGTTCGCAAATTTAGCAAATTTCAAAGCTATAGGTATCATTCCGGAAGATTTCAATGCTCAACAAAAGAAAAAGTTTCTTAGAGATGCAAAGTATTTTGTGTGGGATGAATCCTATTTATTCAAATTAGGGGTGGATAATTTGTTGAGGAGATGTGTGACCAAGGAAAAAGAAAAAGGAATCTTGTGGCATTATCATAATTCCCCTTATGGTAGACATTTTAGTGGTGACTGGACAACATCAAAGGTCTTACAGTCTGGGTTTTATTGGCCATCATTGTTTAAAGATTCTTTTGAACATGCAAAAAGTTGTGACAATTGCCTTAGAATGGGAGGAGTAACAAAAGACATGAAATGCCTCTTCAAAACATGCTTGAAGTAGAGGTATTTGATTGTCGTGGAATAGACTTTGTTGTCCCATTTCCTTCCTCATTTTCTAATGAATACATATTGGTAGCAATGGATTACGTGTCAAAGTGGGTTGAGGCAATAACATCTCCAAAAATAGATGCCAAGACTGTGATTAATTTCTTAAAGAAAAACATTTTCACGCGTTTTGGTACTTCGAGAGTTTTGATAAGTGATGGAGGTTCGCATTTTTGTATTTCCCAACTGAAGAGAGCTTTGAAGCATTATAGAGTTAAGCACAAGGTTGCTACACCGTATCATCCTCAAACCATTGGCCAAGCTGAAGTGTCAAACCGGGAAATAAAAAGAATTCTTGAGAAAACCATTTCTTAGTCAAAAAAAGATTGGTCTTTAAAGTTGGACAAAGCTCTTTGGGCATATCGTACGATATTCAAATCTCCGACGGGTCTTACTCTATTTCAAATGATTTACGGGAAATCATGCCATTTCTGGTGGAACTTGAACATAAGGCTTTTTGGGCATTGAAGTTTTTGAATTTTGATCAAGATCAAGTTGGCTCGAAGAGTTACATGAATTGGATGAGTTGATATTGCACACTTATGAATCTTCTAGGATTTACAAAGACAAAGTCAAGAAGTATCATGATAAGAAAATCAGTCCAAAGCATTTTGAAGTTGGTCAATTGGTTTTATTGTTCAATTCTCGGTTAAAGTTATTTCCGAGAAAATTAAAGTCAAAATGGTCGGGGCCTTTCTTGATAAAATAAGTTAAGCATTATGGAGCAACTGTGTTAGAAGTTCCCATCTCAAAGGAAGTTTGGACTATGAATCGCCAGCGGTTGAAAGTATACCTTGGAGGCGAGGTAATTCACGAAACAAGTGTGGTCCGTCTCGGTGATTTGTGAAATCACCGTAGGCCGTCGAACTCTAACAACTTTAAAAAAAGCGCTCTTAGGGGGGAACCCAAACTTTTTAAGTAATATTATCTTTTTCCATTTTTGTAATGTTAGGATGCAATGGAACATGTAGAACAAAACAAAACCTGTTGTCTGTTCTGTTTTTAGTAGATTTTCTATGCCCGCTAAGCGCCCAAAGGCGCGCTTAACACGATTGTTTTTAAACATAAAAAAATTAGCATGGACCAGTGGGGCCTGACCCGGTCCCAGGGCCCAGTATCACCCTCATAGCGCAGCTAGGGCATGTTTTTCCAAATTCTTCATAATTTCAACTCGTTGTTATAGTGTTATCTCTCTCTCTCTCTCTCTCTCTCTCTTTCAATTTTCCCACCTTTGTTCAAGATTTCGAGTTGCAATCTCTTCTCTCTTCTCTTTCCAATCCATCAAGGTACATTCTAATCTTTATATATTACTGTTTTATCAAAGAATTAAGGATTGAATGTGAAGATCTCTTGTTGTTTAATTTTAGGTTAGAAACCATGAAATTATACATATTTAGAATAGAATTTTGAGATGTTAGGGTTAGGAATTTTTTGTTCTTGAATGTTTTGAAGTTTATCCTTGATAAATTCGTTACCCATTGTGATAGGGGGTTGTTTTTGGTAATTTTCTTTGGTGCTTGGTTGGGTTCTGCCATGGCAGAAATAGACCCAGGATCACAAGTTTCAGCAGTCGCGCTAAGCGGCCTCAATCGCTTAGCGCGACATGCTGGAAATTAAATTTTTTTCTTTTAATTTATGTTCTGTCTTTGGTTTAATTATATTTTATCAGACTTTTTAGGAATTTTTGAGAGTTTTCTAGAGCAGTTTTAATGAGTTTTACACTATTTTTCTTTGTGTTTTATACAAATGAGTTCTAAGGGTAATCAAGGCAAATTTTCTCGCTATACTGCTAGTTCCTCGTCTCAGTCTCGTCAGAATTCTGAAGATGAACAATTAGAATTTGACAACACTCGCTCTATAGGACCTCATCAGCAAGCTAGGCTCTATAGCTTAGTTGAGCGTCAAATCTGGCCTGAGAAGATTATCACCTTGAATCCACAAGGGGATTATCTTTATTTTGTGGACGATATGGAGAGAAGAAAATGGGGGGTCTTTTTAACTCCTCTGATCGAGCTCAACTTTGAAATTATTCGAGAATTTTATGCTAATGTAATGCTGTAATACGGTGGGAGAACTGACTTGGGTGTTTTGCGTTTTATCGGAATTGTTGTGGATAACAAGAGTCGCCATCGACTTTCCTTTTATCCAATAAAGGAAAGGGTGAAAAGAACAGGAAAGACCTTTTGAGAATTTTCTTGAGTTCGGGGGGTAGGTTATGAAAAGGGAAGGTGTTAGCACCCTTTTCATCTGAAGTTATCTACGGGCTCTTAGTTGCTAGCTCACTTTGAAAATGCTTTGTTTGAAATGTGTTTGTGATTTGTTTTTGAAAATATTTTTGAAAAGTGTCTTCGTTTAGGCGAACTTTGTAATGATTCTCGTCTCTATAAGAATGCATACAAAGTGTTGACTTTTGAAAATATTTCATTTTAAAGTGTTGGTGTGTTTTGAAAGATGTTTTGAAAATGGTTGTGCGCAAGCGACTATGAACATTCTACCTACTCAAAAAGTATTTGTTCATTTCCTACTCCTCCTCTAGATGTTTATATCTTACCATTGATTGATAAGGAGCCCTATCATTGGATGTGAAAGGACATGCGTGGGTCATCGTATAATCATTGAAATCAACATTATAGGATACCTTAGCAATTTTTGTAAGGGTCAAAGATCATTTATGAAGGCAACATTTGAAGGGTCATAGAGGGACTATGATCTTGTTTTTGATTATTTTGGCTAAAGTATCTCACGTTTATGTAACATGACTACTTTTATCTTTAGACAACAAGTGAGGTCAACCCTAGAGGTGCAAGTGTGCAAAGTGTTCGTTTTCATGTTCTTTGTCTTTGAATTAGGGTTTTCTACTTGTTGATTTTATGTCTTTCCATACAAACTCTAATTACTAGCATTTATATTGAAAGCGATAAATTGCGGAAACATAAAGTTCTATGCTATTACATCATTTGGGGATGGGGATACAATTTACAAATGTGGGAATAAAAGCAAATAAATCCTAATTTACTATTACAACTATATTGAATATGAATAAATAATGTACAAGAATAATGAAGGCAATGTGAAAGGAAAAGAAAATTGTTTTTGTTTGTTTTTTTATGAAAGGTTTTAACTTAATTAAACTAATAGAAAGAAAGAAAATAATTGTATAGTCTAGGTGGATTTAACAAGAACTAAACATAAATTAAATAGAAAAAGAAATTAAATTAATTAAGAAAATAATTTTTGGGATTTTTGTGAAAAGGTTTTAACCTAATTAATTAAAACTAAAATGAATGGAAGGAAATTAATTAATTAAACTCCTAAGCTCTAAATTAATTTAATTAAAATAAAACTAAATCTAATATTAATTTAATTAAGAAAATAAATTTGTTAAAGAAATGTTTTTGGTCTTTTTGTCTAAAAGAAATAAAATAAAAATATACTAAATATCTAAATAATAAATATACAATATTTTTGGTATTTTTGGTTAATAATAATAATAATAATATTAATAAAAATAAAATTAAAATAAAGAGAAAAATAAAATAAAATAAAAACTAAAATTAAGTCGGGGGGGTTTGGAAATAATTTGAGGTGTAAACAAGTAAAATGATTTTGTTTGTTAGGCCCATCATTGATTTTTTTTTGTAAAGTCAGAAAATAAAACAAAAAAATGGAATAGGCTACGTGACATTAGCATACAGGGGGTGAGAGGAAGTAAAATGGTAATGGTCCATTTGCTGGAGGCCCAACGTGCTGGTTATTTGAACAAAATGAAGCAAAAATGTTAAGAAATAAAACAAAAGGCGTCCCTGGGGCTCGAACCCAGGACCCTTTAGCAATAAGGCCCTTACGCGTGTGCTCTCTACCACTGGGGTGGCTATACATCCATTTATTAAAAAAAAACCAACGCAATATATTACAAAACCAATCCTAGGCCAGTGTCATCTTCTTCCTCGCACCATACTGAACATCCATTTTTCAAATCCTGTAACTTCTTCATCTCTCAACCATTTGCAAAAATGTAAACATCAAACTTATTTGAAATTTAACCACGATTCCAGAAATGAAAATAACTAAATCTATAAATCAAAGATGAGCACGAATTTTGAATGGTACCAAATCTGACCTAATTTTTCCAGAAATTTAAAACATAAAATTCTCACTACTCAAGCAATATAAATGAATTCTAAGGACATGGTCAGCTTCAGGGCTATGATGTCTACATTTTGTCTTTGAAAATAGAAAGCTAACAATTCCTATATGAAGATTTCAAAATTCAGAAAAATTACCTCAAAAAGGGAATTCGTGTTTTGTAAATGAGCATGCTTCAAGGTGCTACAATAGGTTAACTTCCTTGAGTCCCTAGGAAGCTAATGCAATGCTTAGCTTGGGTTGAGAGTGGCTGAAATGGCCTGGAGAAGTCCAACTGCAATGCCTTGTTTTTGATTATGGAAGGTGAGGAAATTGTGTTACAAAACTGTAACAAGTGTTTGGTTGATTTGTATTTGAGGTATAGAAGCTTTGTGGATGGTTTGGAGAAGAAACGCACGAGTAGTTGTGTTTCGAGTTTCTTGGCCAGAAATGTCAACAATGGAGATTTTAGTGAAATTCTGAGTTTAGGAGTGTTTCGAGGAGTGTTTTGGGCTTGATAAATTTGTGTGTTCTGTTGAAAATGGTGTCTCTATTTATAGAGAAGAGGTTTGGAAGCTTGGAGAAGTCAGAAGTACAAAATCACATGTTTGTGGATTTTGACTTGTTTTTGAAGCAACATGGACAAACATGATTTCAAGGCAAGGTAGGGTAGCTTAGAAACTTTAAACATGTTTTTTATGGTTGTTTAGGCTTAGTGTGTGCAGAAGAAACAAATATAAAGCTCAAGGAGAGTGGACTTTGTGATTAAAGTCACTTTTCCAAAATTGAAGTGTGAACTTTCTACCATTAATGACTCTATTGTTTGGATAATGCTTAAATCACTTGGATCATAACTCAAAAGCTTTTGTAATCCATTAATTATGGAGTAAAACATAAGTTAGAAGCCTGCAAAGTGATATTTATGCATCATGGCTATGGATTTGAATTCTTGTTCATCGCAAAAATGACCTATAATTCAAGAATGAATATCCAACTTCTTGCCTTAGATTCTCTTAGCTCAAAAATGATCTTATTGAGTTATTAGACATTTTGAAAATCTTGGAACATTATTTACAACTTTCATGTTTTCCATTTTGACAAAATCCTCTTGGAGCTTGGCCAAGAAGCTAGGTCAAAAATCTGCCTAAACTAGGTCAAAATTTCAGTAAGTGTTTTAAGAAAAAGTGCATGACTTTATCGATTCACAATTCAAAATCCAAGAATTTATAGGACTTTATAATTAAATAAAAGTTTTATATCTCATCAAGATCTAAAAATTTCATGTTAGAAGTTTTCTTTGAATCATCTTGCATCTTGGTGCAAAGTTGGCATGAAGTCATGAAAAAATAAGACTTAAAACACTTAGAAAATTTTCTAAGTCTTGAAAACTTTGACTTTTCAAAATGACTTTTGACTTTCTTGATTTATTGATGATCAAGTTTCATATTTTTGAATGCCTTGATGAAATGTGATCTTTGAAACTCAATTTTGACCAAAAAGTCAAAGTTTGACTTTGGTGTATTAGTTGACTTTTCATCAGCTGACTGAATTTCAACTATGAATCAATTGATCTTGAGAAATGTTTTGAGCCATGAAATTAGGTCTACATGTTGTATTTTAATTCTTGAGATTATGCTTCAAGCCATTAGATCATGTATTTGGTCAAAAGTCCTTGATTAGTCAAATACCGTCAAAACCCTAATTTTGACCATTTTACCCTTTTGGTAAATTGAGTGCTTTTCTTGAGAGATTGTGATCAAAACTTGATCAATTGACACATATGACTTCAAAATGTTTATATTGGTAAAAAAATTTGAAGTTTTACTATAGGTTGACCATAATTGACTTTTTACCCAATATAACTGATTTTGGGTCATCTGATCAATTGATTGAGAAATTTTGAGATGCAAAACTTGAAACTTGACATGAGCATTCTTGAAGTTCCATAATGATCCATGAGAGTCAATTGAAGCATTAGAAGTCAAATTTTCCTTGTAAAAATCCAAACCCTAATTTGAGGCATCAATGTTGAGGAGATGGCTTGACCTAGTCAATACTTGTGCAAGCTTGAGTTGTTGAAGATATTTGTGAGAAATGTCTTGAGAAAAGAGAGGGAAAATTTTGGGGTACAACAGCTGCCCCTTTTCAATCTTCTTAAACCTGAAGAGTTAGATTGGTGGGTCCACCATTCGTGACTTGAAGGTGGAAGATGATTGAACACTAGAGTGCCCAAAAATTTGCACTTGATGATGTGTTAGTTGATTGTGTCAGGAATGGGCTTAAAGATGCCATTTGGAGAAGTGATAAAGAATTTGTCTGAGATGGGCTTGTAGATGCCATATAGAGTGAAAAAATAGGTATGTTGTTTGGCGACTTCACTGGGGAAATAATCCTAACCAGAAGAGGTTTGTTGATCGCCTGTCTTTAACTAGAAGGAATGAATCTAACCAGAAGATGTCCATTGATTTCCTGTCTTTAACTAGGAGAAATAAATCTAACCAGAAGAGGTCCGTCGTTTGCCTGTCATTAACTAGAAGAAGTGAATCTAACCAGAAGAGGTCTATCATTTGCCTGTCTTTAACTGGAAGAAGTGAATCTAACCAGAAGAGGTCTTTGTCTGCCTGTCATTATCTGGAAGAAGTGAATCTAACCAAAAGAGGTCCGTCGTTTGCATGCCTTTAACTGGAAGAAATAAATCTAACCAGAAGAGGTTTGTCATTTTCCTGTCATTAACTAGAAGAAGTGAATCTAACCAGAAGAGGTGTGTCGTTTACCTGTCTTTAATTGGAAGAAATAAATCTAACCAGAAGAGGTCTTCGTCTGCCTGTCTTTAAATGGAAGAAATGAATCTAACCAGAAGAGGTATGTCGTTTGCCTGTCTTTAACTGGAAGAAATGAATCTAACCAGAAGAGGTCTGTTGATTGTCTGTCTTTAACTGGAAGAAATAAATCTAACCAGAAGAGGTCTGTCGTTTGCCTGTCATTAACTGGAAGAAGTGAATCTAACCTGAAGAGGTCTTCGTTTGCCTGTCATTAATTGGAAGAAGTGAATTTAACCAGAAGAGGTCTTTGTCTGCCTGTCATCAACGGGAAGAAGTGAATCTAACCAAAAGAGGTCTTTGTTTGCCTGTCATTAACTGGAAGAAGTGAATCTAACTAGAAGAGGTCTATCGTTTGCCTGTCATTAACTGGAAGAAGTGAATCTAACCAGAAGAGGTCTTCGTCTGATCGATTGATTTTCTCTGAAAGGAAGAGGGTTAGTTGCATGTAGATGTATGCATGGCGCAATGATGTTCTCAAAATAAATGAGATTATGCTGTATGCATTTGTCATGTATGTGCTATGATGTATGAATGTTATTGAAATGTATCTTTGTCTAGGGAAAATAAATCCTTGACAAATGCTGGGGAGTGTTGGGAAGCAAAATCCCGGACTACCACTGAGGATGAAGAGTATGTGTATCTTCGACTTTGTTTAGAGTGTTCCGCTGGGGATTCTTTCTCATTGTTTTGAGGAAATTATGTGGGGAACATCAATTTCTGCTTGAGGGATAGAGTTCAGGAACCTTGGTTTTCCATTACTCTACTGGGGAATTTTAACTTGACTGGGGAGAGTAAAAGTTAACTGGTATCTGGTCGAATTCCAGGCTTTGCAGCAACTTTCTAGGGATAGTAACGAATCTGTTGGGGACAGAGGGGTTTTGTCTGTTGATATGTAACAGTCTGAGAAAAGAATCATGTTGGGGAATCTGTAGTTTGTTGGGGAAATAAACCCTGTTGAGGAGAATATTTTGAATACCTTATTGGGGAGATGAATTCTTTTGGAGAGAACTCCGCAAGGTTTCTTTTTTTCAGTTAAGACCAAACTCAGTTGGGGAGAGGGTTTTCAGAAGATTATACTTTGTGGGGGTAATCTTATTGAAGAAACTATGTGGGGATACCCCAAATCTTTAAGGAAATGATTATTATATACATTTGTTAATATTTAATCATGTTCATATGCATATGTTCATTCAATTTTAATCATTGGACGTTTTTGCACTCAAAACAGAAAAAACAAAAAGTTTGCACTTCGAAGTATATTTGTATTGATGTTTTGCCTATAAACATGCGTTTTTGTACAATGAGACAGAAATCCTAGTAAGGGGAAATCATCGAAAGACTGAAAGGAATACAAAGTGAAAACAAAACAATAACCATGTGGAAGTAATCTCATTAGGTTCCAACTCCACCATTGCCCCTATGTCTTCGAACATCATCCCTTGTCGTTGAAAGATGTTGATTAAATTGATCTTATACCATTGAACTTGGACCTCGTTAATAAAGCTGGTTGTAGTGATTTCACGGGACATAGTCATACGCTTTGATCCTTAACTTTTGCCTGGACCGCCCTTTCGGGTTTTCAGGCCACCAGGATACCCTTTTTTTCCCAAGCCTCCCTTTCGGGTTTTCGACTTTCCAAGTGTACAATCTTTTATATATTTCCTTAACTTTTGCCCAAACCTCTTTGATTCTCCGTGTTGTGCCCTAAAATTTTCCCTCCCATTTTTCTTTAAAGCATTCTTTCAAGGATCTTCAAATGGTCAAAACACTCAAGGATTAGCTAGTCAAGATGCTCCTCCTAAGCCAAAGGCCCACAACTAGGGTTTGGAATTTCTCAAGGAAATTTGATTTGAATAGGTCTCAAATGGCTTTCATGGTTCTTCATAGGTACTCAATAAGGTTCATGTCAAGTTTTAAGCCTTACATCACAAATTTGCCCAGTCAATGGCTCAAATGTTTGAAAATCAACTATATTGGTCAAAAAGTTAACTGTGGTCAATATACAGTCAAACTTCAAGATTTTTGGTCAACATCAATATTTTGAAGTGATATTAATTATTTGATCAAGGATTAATCATGATTCCTCAAGGAAAATCCTCATATCATCAAAAGTTAAGAATTGCCAAATTAGGGTTTCCTTAGAAGAAGTCAACTGAACTTTGACCAGGCATAACTTTCTCATGCTTCATCAAATTTTCCCCAACCAAAGCCCCTTTTAAAGAAAATTCTATTCTCTACAACTTCGTTTTTATTATCAAGTCCAAAAAATGCTTCATTTGGAAGATATAATCTCACACATTATAGGTTATTTTCAAAAAGTCAACAAAAGATACTTTTTGTCAAGGCAACTTACATCAAGATAATGTCTCCAAATGCAAAAATGATTTAAAGAGAAAGTGTAGATGATATCCCGGGCTATTCCAAAAATTCCAAGATCGTTTTCAAAAAAAAAATTGAGCAAGTTATGAGTTGCACAAGTTGGACAATTTTCAAGAAATGCATGAAATCTCAATTGAGCAAATTTGTGATTTTAAGTTATTGAGCCTAACTTTTTAGAGTTCAAACATACTCATGACATATCCAAGAGCCTCTAAAACAATTCATGCATTATTTTAATTTTTATTTCTATTTATTTTAATTTTTTCATTTAAATATAAAAGAAATCAAGTGAAATATCAAACAAATGGACCAAGGCTTAAGTGGGCTTCATTTGGATCATTCAAGAGGCCCAAATTCGTGCAAGGTACATCACAAATGACCAGGTTCATGCAGAAAACGAAAATGGCAAGGGATCATGAAGTTTGGAAACTTTTCAAAACTTGATTTTTGTTCTAAACCATGGTTTAATGGTGTGATTCCTTGCCATGTTGGTGGCTTTAATGGTGTGATTCTTTACCATATTGATCTAGCCTCCTACTCCTTTATAAATACACAACAATGCAAGCCTAAAGGGGACAAAAAAAACATTGCAAAGAAAGCTTCACATAATTCTCAAGAAAAAAATCTCAAAATTGCAAAATTCATAACTGCATTCCCAGACGTGATCAGTCCACACTAGTGATTAAATCATATCCCCGAGGCTCCCAGGCGTTGAACCAGGCTGATAACCAAGCCCTTCCACATCCAAAACTCCCACATCCGATCATACTGGTTTGGTAAGGTTTTAATTCCTCGAACTCTCTAATAATGTGATTTAAAGTAATTCTATACATACATCCATGTTGTTATCAATATTTAGAATGGATCTAACGTGTCACATGTAAGGTTTGGTGCAGAAACACTAAAATGCCATTGTTAGGGTTCAAGAACCATTGAGTTTCAGATCTCACTCTACAGGCCGTTTCAGGCCCAACTAATGCCATATTTGAACTCGCAACATGCGATTTAGGTCCAAGGATTCGAGCTGTTTTTTTGTTTTGCAGGTTTAAAAAAAAATACATCATCGAAGAAGATGGTGTTTCTCCCCCATGTCTTGCTACAACGTCTAGGCCAATGTTATTGGGCTTAGGGGATTTCAAATCTTTGCACCCCCCTAATTACTTGTTTTTCAGCTTGGCCCAATTTAATTTTTTGTCTTTTTCATTTATTATTTGTTTTCTTTTATTTCAATTAGTTTCTTTTCCCTAAAAATCTTAAAATCAAAATCACAAAAATAATTAGACTTAGATTTTCATTAATTAAATTAATTTTAATTAATCATTTGTAATCACTTTTTTTAAAATTAATTAATCAATTAGAATTAGGTTTTATTTTTCTTAATTTAATTTAATTATTTTTGTAAAACAAATAAAAACAACAAAAACATTTCTTTTATCACTTAGAAATTTTTCTTAGATTTTTTCTCCATCCTTTCATTTTTCTTTCTTTCTTCCCCCGCGCGTCTATTTATTTATTCGCATTATTTTTCATAATTATGTAACTGTATAAAGGATGTAATAGTTTTAACTAGTACTTTTACACTTTTCTTTTCCCCTGTTTTGGTTTGTAATTCCCCCACCCGAAGCCTTGTAATAGTGTAGATTTAAATTTCCGCATCTTTATTTTCGTACTAATATTAACTGTTAGATGAATGCTAATAGGATTGTATGAAAAGACTAAAAGAAAATGCTAACAAACCTAACATCCAAAGATAAATAACTGAAACACAACACATTCGCACACGTGCACCTCTGAGGTACCTTCACTTGTTGCCTTCGGAATAAACAGTCATGACTCTCGAACGTTAGAGACTTTAGTGGTGACCCTTTGGTTTAAAGATCATAAGTCCCTAGATGATCCTTTCGATGTTGCCTCGGTATATGATCTTAAAACCTTAGGATAATTAATAAAGTATCTTACTAGTTGCTTTCGTGACTGCACGATGACCCTCGCCCGTCCCTCAAAAATCCAACGATAGGGCTACCTATTCACTAATAGTAGGATAGCACTGTCTAAAGGAAAAGAGGAAAAGAACAAAACTTTCGAGTAGGTAGATAGCTTCTAGTTGCTTGCTCATAAAAACAATCAAAAACAATTTTTTCACACATACACAAACTCTTTTCTAAATATTTTTCAAAGACAAAAAACACTTTGTACACGTTCTCGCCGAAACGAGAAACATTACAAAGTTCGCCGCACTAAGGCATCTTTCCAAAATATCTTCAAAACACACTTACACAAAAAGCATTTTCAAAGTGAGCTAGCAACTAAGAGCCCGTAGATAACTACAGATGGAAATGGTGATAACACATTCCCTTTTCATAACCTACCCCCTTACTCAGAAAATAATCTCGAAAGGTCTTTCATGTTCTTTTCACCCTTTCATTTGTTGGATAAAAGAAAAGTCGATTGCGACTCTTGCTAACCGCAACATTGCGATAAAATCCAAAACCAGTAAAAGTCAGTTCTCCCACCGTATTACAGAACTGGCGACTCTGTTGGGGATACTAAAACTAAAGTGGGGTTACCTTAGAGCTAGATCATATTTAAAATGCTTTCCTTGTTTGATTTGTGTGCTTTATCTTTCGGGTTTATGTTTGGGTTATTGTTAAAGATCCTACCCGGATCTGAGGCACCTTTTAGGTAAGTAGCAATAAATCATGGAGGCTGTACGGTGTAGACCGATATGGATGATATGATAGCTACGTTAGTGTAATACTCTGGCTTGTACTAATGTTTCTTGAGTCAGTCAAGGATAACATTAGGCTTCCACACAGTGTCATTAAGCACTAACTGAACTTTAGAACCTTAAATTGACTCATCTTAGCCATTAGAAAGTATGGAGATGGACGACTTTGGTGCAGACTGAAGTTGGTTGATACTCGATGCTACACTCATTGAGATTGGACTTTCAGGATATTTCGGCCACAATTTAGATGCTTGAGCTGAAACAATGCCTGAGATAAAGATCAATGATATGAGATCCCTAGAACCCAGTTACTATTTCTAGGACAGGTTGAGCCAACTAAAACTTCAAGAGGGTACTTACCTATAAATTCCATGCAAGCCTGAACCTAAGGCTACTTGTGTGACTTGTTTGCTTTATTTATCTAACAACTTGAACTCCTTGCAGGGTTTTGTTTGTATTCATTATCTAACGATGTGAGTTCCTTGCATGACTTATTTGTATTCATTATTCAATAACCCGGACTTCTTGCAAGACTCAATTGTGTTCATCACCTTACACTTTTTCTTGGTGTATAACATACACATCATGACATCATGCCATAGCATTTTGTTAACCATTTCAAGGATCTCTAGGGCCTGTGATGCAGGTTATGATAAACCAGACGTCTAGCAAGGGGCAAGGGGATTTATTTTCCTCTAGCCAATGCTGTCAAAAGATCAAATCACGATAACTTGAGTCAGAGGCTATGACCCACTCGACATGGTGAGCTTGATTCTTGTAGAAGGAAATTCAACGAGACGAATTTCTTCAATCAAGTATGCAGTCAAATTCAATTCAAACATCTTCTTGTGTTTACCATGCGAGATCCTTGAAAACATGGCATGCATATCATTACATAACAGGTATTCTCAAGACATGTTTATCATTTTATCACTCTTTATTTCAGCAAGGAAAATGGCTCTTGAACAGAAAGACATAGATCTCTAAACTCAAGATGCCCGGTTCAAGGAAATGTTCCTAAATCTATCCAAGGGGCAAGAAGAATTGAAAACGCTCCTCGTTGGGAACATGACCAAGAAAAATCCTGAATACAACAAGGATGACCAATTGAACAACTGCAAGCTGAGATGGTAAGGATGAGAATTCAGATGAGTAGTCAGATGGCTCTTATCCAAAATTTAGCTCGGGGACAAGAAGAGTTGAGGATTCTCATCAGTAAGCTTCGTCAAGACAGATACGACCGTCTGGGTCAAACTGCTAGAGTTTGGAACTTAGTCAATGATCAACCTCTCTTGGCAGGTAGGGAATTGGGTGACATGTTCATGCGGGGACATGTTGAGAATAAACTCAAGAGTGGTGAAATTTAGGGGACTGTATCTTCAAGTACTCAGAAGAGATTATACATCGAAAGAAGGAGTCCAGTACTGTGTACGACCAGAAGGATTATAATAAGAGCAATATCAACCAATCTGTGGGGGAAATATGGATCTCTAATCCAGCACCAGTGCAATAACAACGACAATAGGGTAATCAGCGTAAGCAGAATACATCTAAAATACGCTTTACTGAAATCAACGTGTCATTGGCTCAAGCATTGCAACACGTGGTGGAGGCTAAGCTGGTTACGTTGAAGGAACCTCCTCAGAAATCCCAACACTGCCTCTCTAGTGTACAATCCAAGTGCAAGGTGTGCGTACCACTCCAACAGTCTTGAACATGACACTAATAGCTGTTGGACATTGAGAAATAAGATTCAAGACTTGGTCGAGGAAGGAGTGCTGGAGTTCACACAAGATGGTCAGACTAAATTCTTCTGCCATCCCTCAAAGGTACACCATCTAAAGTGACAAGTTCAGACACAGAGGCTTTTTGTTCATTATAATTTTCAAATTGTAATTTCTTTTGATTGTTCAAACACTTATTTCATGTCAAACTTTGTTATTCCATTAATGCATTGCATATGTTTGTCTTGAATTAATCCATTCATTGTCACTATACTGAAACTATGCTTTTACTTCCTTTTTGTGATATTCAACTCTCGCTTAAAAAAATTGTAAGCCTTTAGAGGGAGGATGACGAAAAAGATACCACAATCTCTACAATATGCTTTTGAACAGACCTGGATGACGATGTACATGTGTTGTTTCAAATCCTGAACAATGGAGTTATAAGGAAGATAATCCCTAGTTAACCCCTTTGAGCCTAAGAAGTAGGAGTTTTCTTTTTCACACAAATTGAAACCTTTAATCATAATCTGGGGCAGGTTAGTTTCTCAGTTAATTCAACGGCGCATTCAATCGCAAGCTTTCCATTCGTACACGACGATTAGTTTCAGAGGTATCATTCCAAAACAAAAGATGGTGATGGTTCCACATAATCATTAAAACAACAGTCATTATCTCTCAAAAGAAAAGCCCGCTAAGTCAAAACCTATGAAGGAGACTTAAGAAAAAATGGGGGCATCCCGCTGACTGTAACCACAAAGGAAATAGTTCAAGCAAAAGGTAGGGATAATAAAATCAAAAAAGGAGGTTACTATAAATCCTCAACAAAAGGAAAAAATGTTACAAAAAATGACTGTCTCCTCAAAATAAACTTCCAGTATCCGAACCATCACCGGAATATCAGGGCAAAGATTCCAGACTCAATTGGGATCTAAACGCACAATTAACTGAGTATAGGACTGAAGAACATCACGAAGAACGGGTTGGGTACAAATAAAGTTTGAGCCTTTATCCTTTGTTTCTTAAACCGTGAACTAGGTCACGCTACAACCCTTAAAAGTCCTAACTGAAGCATGGGTTAGTTCGAAAGTATACTGTTACAAAAGGTATCCTGACTCCTGTAAGGCTTGCTATAAATCCTGAGTTGATATCACACTTGCAAATTTTGTTTTACTAAAAAAAATGCATTTTCAAATCTTCAAGACAAACATAAGCTTTGAATTTTTTAAAAATGCCATTACTTGCATATGACTAATTGTTCGACGACAGAGAAATTCACACGACGAATATTCAATGAACGGAAATCCTCTTAATGAATAGAATCGCCTCAGATGGAAAGATATTTCCAGTAACATTCCTTTCACATTCAAGGGGCATGACATGGTGTCTAACTGATTTGGAGCAGTCGAGTCAAGATTCAAGGAATCTCTTAAAATTCCTGAATAGCCAGGGGAAGATCTCCATCTGAATCACTTGGGGCATTGAACATGAATTCCAGCAAAGGATCATGTACGATCAAGTAAACATTTTCTGGCAATGCTATAACACTTACTACTATGGACAGTGACAATTCTCCGCACCCTGTGAACGCGAACATAGTTAGAAAATACTACACATGAAAAAAAAGACCCGCTAGGTCGACTGACCTAGGCAAAATAAGGGCATCTCGACAAACCAAAAAAGTTCTGGCAAAAATTAGGGATATATAAATAAAACTGCACACCCGGCAAGTTGAAAACCTAAAAAGGAGACTTGCACAAAAAAGGGTATCCCAGTGGACTGAAAATCTGAAAGGACAATCCAGGAAAAAGTTAGGGATTAAAGCATACGACTATGTCCCGTCATCTCATCACTTGTCTATCAGTAGAAGACTTATCGCCCTGATCAGCATTCACCAAAGGCTTTAGAAGTTGAGATATGTTTAATTCTCCATGAATCCCCACAGAGCCACTGCCATGAGATTATCCCCACAAGGTAATCTTCACAAGTTCATACGTTCCCCGCAATTTCTCTGGAAGATCACTCTGGCTGATAAAGGAGTATGATCTTCTCCCTAGCAATGTCACCAACATACAGGTTCCTAAACATTAAAGTCCATGGGAATTCCTCTCCCCAGTAATGTCACCAACATACAGGATCCCAAACATTACAGTCCATGGGAATTCCTCTCCCCAGCTAAGTTTTCAAAACTATAAAAGCTCTGACAGATTACTTCTCTCCAGCAGAGCGTATTCTCCTTGACAAAGATCTTCCCTCAGTAGGATATTCCTCTATCGCCAGGGTTTATTTCCATAACAAGCTCCAGATTCCCCACCACGAGTCTTTTCTCAGGCTATTACAAATCAACAGACAAAACCCCTTGTCCCCAACGGAGTTGATACTATTCCCAGTAAGTTGCTGCGAAGCCTGGAATCCGAGCAGATAATAGTTTAACTTCATCCTCAGAAAGTTTCTGCGAAGCCTGGAGTCCGACCAGATAACAATTTAACGTCATCCTCCTAGAAAGTTGTTGCGAAGCCTCGAATCCGACTAGATAACAGTTTAACTTCATCCTCCTAGAAAGTTGTTGTGAAGCCTGGAATCTGACCAGATAAAAATTTAAATTCATTCTCAGAAAGTTGTTGCGAACCCTGGAATCCGACCAAATAACAATTTAACTTCATCCTCATAGAAAGTTATTATGAATCCTAGAATCCGACCAGATAACAGTTTAACTTCATCCTCCTAGAAAGTTATTGCGAAGCCTGGAATCTGACCAGATAACAATTTAACTTTATCCTCCTAGAAAGTTGCTGCGAAGCCTAGAATCTAACCAGATAACAATTTAACTTCGTCCTTAGAAAGTTGTTATGGAGCCTTGAATCTGACCAGATAACAGTTTAACTTCATCCTCCTAGAAAGTTGCTGCGAAGCCTAGAATCCGACCAGATAAAAGTTTAACTCCATCTTCCTAGAAAGTTATTGCGAAGCCTGGAATCTGACCAAATAACAGTTAACTTCATTCTCCCTAGTAAGTTGTTACGAAGCCTGGAATCCGACCAGATAACAATTTAACTTCATCCTCCTAGAAAGTTGTTGCGAAGCCTGGAATCTGACCAGATAACAGTTTAACTTCATCCTCCTAGAAAGTTGACGCGAAGCCTGGAATCTGACCAGATAACAGTTTAACTTCATCATCCTAGAAAGTTGTTGCGAAGCCTGGAATCCGACCAGATAATAGTTTAACTTCATCCTTATAGAAAGTTGCTACGAAGCCTAGAATCCGACCAGACAACAGTTAACATTATCCTCCTCAGAAAGTTGATGTGAAGCCTGAAATCTGACTAGATAACAGTTAACCTCATCCTCCCTAGAAAGTTGTTGCGAAGCCTGGAATCTGACCAGATAATAGTTAACCTCATCCTCCCCAAAAAGTTGCTACAAAGTCTGGAATCCGACCAAATAATAGTTAACTTCATCCTCCTCAGAAAGATGTTACAAAACCTGGAATCCGACCAGATAACAGTTAACTTCATCCTCCCCAAAAAGTTGCTGCAAAGCCTGGATTTCGACCAGATACCAGTCAACCATCCTCTCCAAGACGAAATTTTAACCATCTCTTTTATCCCCATCCAGGGTAAGTAAGAACTAAATTCCCCTGTAAAGCGATGGACAACCAAAGGTTCATGAACTCTACTCCCCAAGCAGAAATCCCCAACGGAAGTATTCAAGACAAAATTGAAGATACACATACTCTTCATCCATAGTGACAGTCAAGGATTTATTTTCCCCAGACTAAGATGTTGCTCAAATTTGCGAATGCGCTTCATTAACATTGCACATCCATACATCATTTACCAAATGTCATAGCATATGCATACAAAACTCATATAGCACAATCTCGTTTATTTTGAGAGCATTATTACGCAATGCATTTCATCCATCATGACATTGCATACAACTAACTCTTTACCTTTTCAGGAAAGATCAGTCAACAAATATCATCAACTACGTATATGACCTGACAGTCTTCTCGAAAGCTGCATCTAACGAAGGGCTATTTCATCATTTTCCTCAGAAGTTAAAGATAAATCAAGACCTCTGCTGGTTCAGTTTAAATTGATCAACGATTTATCCTGATTTGTTTTCCGATAGACTTCTTTCTCTGGTTCAGCTAGATCGACCCCAAGATTTTGCTGATTTGTTTCCAGTTAAAGATAATTATAGATCTCTACTGGTTCATTTTAAATTGATCAACGATTTATCCTGATTTGTTTTCCGGTAGACTTCTTTATCTGGTTTAGCTAAATCGACTCGAAGATTTTACTGATTTTGTTTCCAGTTAAAGATGATTCGAGACCCCTACTGGTTTAGTTTAGATTGATCAATGATTTATCCTGATTTGTTTTCCGATAAAATTCCTCCACTGGTTCAGTTTAAATCGACCAATGATTTATCCTGATTCGTTTTTGATAGAAGCTTCCTCTGGTTTAGTTAAAGTCGCCCAGATTTATTATTATATTTCTTCCAGTTAAAGTCAACAGTTATTTCGGATGGCATCTATAAGCCCATCTCTGACAACTCTCCGTCACTTCTCCAAATGGAATCTATAAGCCCATTCCCAGTATACTCAACCAATATTATTACTTCTTACATAGGCGAGTGCAAATTTATGGGCACTTAAGTGTTCAATCATCTTCTTCCTTCAAGTCACGAATGACAGACATTCCAATCTAACTCTTCAGGTTTAAGAAGATTGAACAGGGACAACTGTTGTACTATAAAATTTTCCCTCCCATTTTTCTTTAAATCATTCTTTCAAGGATCTTCAAATGGTCAAAACACTCAAGGATTGGCTAGACAAGATGCTCCTCATAAGCCAAAGGCCCACAACTAGGGTTTGGAATTTATCAAGGAAATTTGGTTTGCAAAGGTCTCAAATGGCTTCCATGGTTCTTCATAGGTCCTCAATAAGGTTTGTATCAAGTTTCAAGCCCTACATCATAAATTAGCTCAGTTGATGGCTCAAATGTTTAAAAATCAACTATATTGGTCAAAAAGTCAACTGTGGTCAATATACAGTCAAACTTCAAGATTTTTGGTCAACATCAATATTTTAAAGTGATATTCATCATTTGATCAAGGATTGATCATGATTCCTCAAGTAAAGTCCTCATATCATCAAAAGTCAAGAATTGCCAAATTAGGGTTTCCTTAGAAGAAGTTAACTGAACTTTGACCAGGCATAACTTTCTCATGCTTCATCAACCTTTCCCTAACCAAAGCTCATTTTGAATAAAATTCTATTCTCTACATCTTTGTTTTTATTCTCAAGTCCAAAAAATGCTTCATTTGGAAGATATGATCTCATACATTATAGGTCATTTTTCAAAAAGTCAACAAAAGACGCTTTTTGTCAAGGCAACTTACATCAAGATAATGTCTCCAAATGCAAAAATTATTAAAAGAGAAATTGTAGAGGGCATTTTGGGATTTCTAAAAAGTCAAAGATCATCTTTAAAAAACAAAAATTGAGCAAGTTATGAGTTGCACAAATTGGGCAATTTTCAAGAAATGCATGAAATCTCAATTGAGCAAATTTGTGATTTTAAGTTATTGGGATTAACTTTTTAGAGTTCAAGCATACTCATGACATATCCAAGAGCCTCTAAAACAATCCATGCATTATTTTTATTTTTATTTCTATTTATTTGAATTTTTTTATTTAAATATAAAAGAAATCAAGTGAAATATCAAACAAATGGAATAAGGCTTAAGTGGGCTTCATTTGGATCATTCAAGAGGCCCAAATTCATGAAAGGTATATCACAAATGACTAGGTTCATGCAGCAAACGAAAATGGCAAGGGATCATGAAGTTTGGAAACTTTTCAAAACTTGATTTTTATTTTAAACCATGGTTTAATGGTGTGATTCCTTGCCATGTTGGTGGCTTTAATGGTGTGATTCTTTACCATATTGATCTATCCTCTCACTCCTCTATAAATACACAACATTCCAAGCCTAAAGGGGACGAAAAAAACATTCCAAAGAAAGCTTCACAAAATTCTCAAGAAAAATTCTCAAAGTTGCAAAATTCATAACTGCATTCCCAGACGTGACCAGTCCAAACCAGTGATCAAATCATATCCCTGAGGCTCCCAGGAGTTGAACCAGGTCGATAACCAATCCCTTCCACGTCCAAAACTACCACATCTGATCATACCGGTTTGGTAAGGTTTTAATTCCTTGAACTCTCTAATCATGTGATTTAAAGTAATTCTATGCATACATCCATGTTGTTATCAATATTTAGAATGGATCTAACGTGTCACATGTAAGATTTGGTGCAGAAACACTAAAATGCCATTGTTAGGGTTCAAGAACCATTGAGTTTTGGATCTCACTCTACAGGTCGTTTCAGGCCAAACTAATGCCATATTTGAACTCGCAGCATGTGATTTAGGTTCAAGGATTCAAGCTGTTTTTTTGTTTTGCAGGTTTTCAAAAAAATACATCATCGAAGAAGATGGTATTTCTCCCCCATGTCTTGCTACAACACCTAGGCCAATGTTATTGGGCTTAGGGGATTTCAAATATATGCACCCTCCTAATTACTTATTTTGCAGCTTGGCCCAATTTAATTTTTTGTCTTTTTCTTTTATTATTTGTTTTCTTTTATTTCAATTAATTTCATTTCCCTAAAAATCATAAAATCAAAATCACAAAAATAATTAGACTTAGATTTTCATTAATTAAATTAATTTTAATTAATCATTTGTAATCACTTTTTTTTAAAACTAATTAATCAATTAGAAATAGGTTTTCTTTTTCTTAATTTAATTTAAATATTTTCCTAAAAAAAATAAAAACAACAAAAATATTTCTTTTATCACTTAGAAATTTTTCGTAGGTTTTTTCTTCATCCTTTCATTTTTCTTTCTTTCTTCCCCCGCGTGTCTATTTAGTTATTCGTATTATTTTTCATAATTATGTAACTGTATAAAGGATGTAAAAGTTTTAATTGGGACTTTTACAATTTTCTTTCCCCCCGTTTTGGTTTGTAATTTCTCCACCTCAAAGTCTTGTAATAGTGTAGATTTAAATTACCGCATCTTTATTTTCATGCTAATATTAACTTTTAGATGAATGCTAATAGGTTTGTATGAAAAGACTAAAAGCAAACTCTAGCAAACCTAACATCCGAAGATAAATAACTGAAACACAATATACTCGCACACGCGCACCTCTAAGGTACCTCCACTTGTTGCCTTCAGAATAAATAGTGACGACTCTCGAACGTAAGAGACTTTAGTGGTGACCCTTTGGTTTAAAGATCATAAGTCCCTTGATGACCCTTTCGACGTTTCCTCACTATATGATCTTAAAACCTTAGGGTAATTACTAAAGTATCTTACTAGTTGCTTTCGTGACTGTATAATGACCCTCACCCGTCCCTAAAAAATCCAACGATAGGGTTACCTACTCACTAATAGTAGGATAGCAATGTCTAAAGGAAAAGAGGAAAAGAACAAACCTTTCGAGTAGGTAGATAGCTCCTAGTTGCTTGCTCATAAAAATAATCAAAAACAATTTTTTCACACATACACAAACTCTTTTCTAAATGTTTTTCAAAGACAAAAAACACTTTGTATACATTATCACCAAAATTAGAAACATTGCAAAGTTCACCATACTAAGGCATCTTTTCAAAATATCTTCAAAACACACTTACATAAAAAAGCATTTTCAAAGTGAGCTAGCAACTAAGAGCCCATAGATAACCACAGATGGAAAGGATGCTAACACCTTCCCTTTTCATAACCTACCCCTCTTACTCAGAAAATAATATCGTGAGGTATTTCCTATTCTTTTCACCCTTTCCTTGGTTGGATAAAAGAAAATTCGGTGGGTACTCTTGCTAACCGCAACATTGCGATAAAACGTAAAACCAATAAAAGTCAGTTCTCCCACCGTATTACACGCCGAGATGCCCTTATTTTTTCCTAGGTATCTAGTGGGTCATTTTTATGCATAGTATTTTTTAACTATGTCTGTGTTCACAGGATGCGGGAACTCTTCACCATCCATAGTAGTTAGCATCATGACACCGCCAGAGAATACTTTCTTAATAACAAATGGCCCTTCGTAAGTTGGAGTCCATTTTCCCCTAGGATTGCCTTGAGGAAGAATGATGCGCTTTATTACCAAATCACCAGTCTGATACACTCGAGGCTTGATCTTCTTGTTGAAAGCCTTGATCATACGCTTTTGATACATTTGACCATGAAAAACAACAACCATTCCCTTCTCGTCAATTAAGTTCAACTGATCCAACCTAGTCTGAATCCATTCATCTTCGCCTAAGTCTGCTTCTTTCATAATCCTTGAGGAAGGAATCTGAACTTCCACAGGCAGGACAACTTCCATGCCATAGACTAAAGAGAAAGGTGTTGCCCCAATTGATGTTCGTGCCGAAGTACGGTAGCCATGGAGAGCAAATGGTAGCATCCCATGCCAATTCTTGTAGGTCACCACCATCTTTTGCATAATCTTCTTTATGTTTTTATTGGCAGCTTCTACTGCGCCATTCATCTTAGATCTGTATGGAGAAGAATTATGATGCTTGATCTTGAAATGAGTGCAAAGTTTCGTAATCATAGAATTATTAAGATTGGTTCCATTTTCAGTCATGATCCTTTCAGGGATACCGTACCAGCAGATGAGGTTATGCTTGATAAAACAGGCTATAACATTCTTTGTAACTGAGGAAAATGAGGAAGTTTCAATCCATTTGGTGAAGTAGTCAATGGCAACAAGGATGAAGTAATATCCATTGGAGGAAGTGGGCTTGATCTCTCCAATCATGTCAATGCCCCACGTTGTAAATAGCCATGGAGCAGTCATGACATTCAAGGGTATTGGTGGCACATGAACCTTGTCAACATAGATTTGACACTTATGGCAAGTCCTCAGGTGATGGTGACAACCGGTTTCCATAGTTGACCAATAGTAACCAGCCCTCAGAATCTTCTTAGCCATAGTGTGTCCACCGAAGTGAGTTCCAAATATTCCCTCATGCATGTCATCCATGATATCATTTGCTTCTTTCTTGTCCACACATCGGAGTAGAGTAGAATCATGGCTGCGCTTGTACGAGATTCCATTGCTTAGGAAAAATTTGGCTGAAAACCTTCGCAGGAATTTCTTGTCGTTGATGGAAGCTCCTTCAGGATACTCTTTTTCTTCAAGATATCTCCTCACTTCATAATGTTGTACCCCAATTTCCCCCCCTAAGATCCCTTCATCATATCATATCAATTCAATCACAACAAAGTCACACACTAGGGTTTATTTCTTCTCCCCATGTTTAGTCTTGATCTATGGGGAATCACCAAGCACCTTGAATTGTATTTTGTGATCATCTATGTTTGATTACTCTTTAACTAACAAATAAAATGTATGTGTATCCTAATTGTTGATGATGTAGGTGAAATCACAATGCATTCCATCAAAGTTAGCTTTTAGATTCATAAGTTCCTTCTTTGTGCCTTCCTCAACAAAGTTTCATTGAGATTCAAGCCTCTATGAAAAATATTTTGAAGTAACATCATGACAATCTTTCATTATTCATTATGCCTAAAGTTGTCAAAGTTAGCTCGAAAGTACAAGGGTTGACTAAAGAAGTTTGACTCAATTGGATAAGTCTTTGTCTCCATTGATCACAAGTGCATATCTTCTTCAATTCTCAAGATGTGGAAGTGATGTTGGTTGCTATGACTTCTCATTATCATCCTCAACAACCTCTATTTTCAAGATAAAAGTATTGGTGCAAGAAGGTTGATCAAAATTGCAAAGTTCTCCCAAGGTATTTTCTTTCTCTTGGAGCTAGGGTTTTGAACTTCAAAGGGGTATATCTTGCTCATCTTTTGGTATTTTTGAGTGATTCCAAATACATCCTTCTCTTTAAAGGGTTATTAACAAATCACTTCAAAGGTCTCAAGGAAATTTTGTGTGTAAGAAACTTGATGATGAAGAAAGATTACAAGTCCTCCAGATGAACCCTCAAATCCCTTCATGTGACTTCAAATGATCATAACTTGATCAATTTTTATCACCTTCAGCCTATTCTTTTCCCACAGTGATCTTGAATATGTGAGCTTCGACCTTTCTTTTATGTTCAAAGTGTGAAAATGGAAAGAAGATGCCCTAAAGATGCAAAAGATTATAGGTCATTTCATGAATTTTTCCCAACTTCAACAAGTCATAAGTCTCTCAATTTTTGGAGATTTTAAATGGTTCAAGTCTCAAAATGACATCCAAGAGATCTAATCCATGCCATCTTTTATGGTAAGGAACAAATTCCAAGTGGAAGACCATGTTTGGATACAAGACATTATAAGTCATTTTTGAAGAAAAAACTTAGAAAATTTCTAAGTATGAAAAGTCAGCCCTTTTCTTCCAACTTTGACTCAACACAACTTCTTGCTCAAGTATCCAATTGAACTCACTACTTGCACATTGTAAACTTGTGACTTTATCTTTCAAGTGCTTCAAAAATCACATCATATGGTACTCTACATTGTTGGCACCATGGTTATGAAGGTAGCATCATGAAATGGAAATTTCAAGTTCAGTCAGATTTGAAAATTAGTTTAAATCCAATTACAAGCCTGTTTAAGGATCAATTTCGCGTATAATCATGTTTAGGAACTTCCCATAACAAGAAACGACCCTTAAACCATCCATTTTGCTGCGTTTTGATCCATGTGAAGTCACACTTTTCACACGTAGCAGGTCCACACGATTTCACTAATTTTGCCTCCAATTCACACGCTTGAGCCTTGCATCATGATCAAATATAAATAAGGATTATTCCTCACTCATTTTATCAAGCTTTTGATAGCCAATTGACCCCTGTTTAGATCCCACATGAACTCTGAATTTGAATATCTGATTTCTTACATTCTCACCTTTAAACACCAAAAGCTCCATTTAGTTAGCTTCATTGAACTTCTCTGAAGCTAACCATACAATTACTTTCAAGAATTGTGATCTATATTGATCTATAGAAGTCCAGTTTCAGAGCAACATCTCACTACTTCGTTCAAGTAGATTTATTGGTCAAATTAATTCAAATAAAAGACTAATCCACTCCTTGTATTCTTCTGATCTTCGTGCTCTTTATAATTTGCAATTTCATTGAGAATTGAGTGAGATATCCCAGATTTTTGTGCTCGCTATTTTTTCTGGTTTTCTTCAAACACATCCTTGCATAATTTATATAAATTTGAAGCGATGATACCATTAGAATCGTCTTGAAGAGACGAATCTAATGGTACCGGTCTGGTTTGCTAATTTTACAATTTGAAGGATTCAATTTGGGGATTGCTGGAGGTTGAAGATGATGACATGTCCGTCTTCAACCAATGACATGAAGCCACGTTATTTTTTTGAAACAGATACAATATGCTGGCCTTACCATGCGCGTGCCTCAGGAGCCCTTGGATCTGATTACTTTTGTGAGTCTGACTCCATCCAACGCGCCACATTTTAAGTTGTTTTATTTTTAAAATATTTGATCTGGTGTGATATTTATTAAAGACCATGATATGCACAACACGTCTGATCCATTGGATTAGCTTATTAACGCTTTTTGACTCTCATCCATTGGTCCAAATTTTTTTACTTTTATTTTTTATTTCTGATTTTTATATTTAAATTATTTTAAACTTCAAAAATTCATATGAAATTCATTTTAACCCCAAAAAATCTGAAAAAATTATGGAAAACAATTTTGATTTTTCTCTTTCTGATTTTTATTTTTTCACATTTTTATTTTGTGTTTTGATATTTTTTATAATTTTTCACTTTATTGAATTGTTTTAAATGTTTAAAAATACTTTTATGCATTTTTAAATTCTGAAAAAAATAAGGAAGGATCCAATGACATTGTGACAAATATTGGTGACCTTATTTATTTTTTATTTATGACTTTATTATTTTTCACCATTTTTTTGTTTCTTTTACCTATTTCTTTTAATTTTAAAAATAGTTTCTGACTTTAAAAAATTACCAATTTTTTTTAATAAATATTTGAGCTCATTTCAGATTTTACTATGGTCTTACTTATTTTTTATTGATTAATTTGAACACAATTAACATTTTCCCTCTTATTTTCATTTATAATCATTTTTAAAACCTTTATTTTTATATGTTAAATAAAATTTTATTTTTTATATATTTTCTGGCTGATCTTGGATTGAATTTTTAATCATGAGCTTTATTAACATCATTGGATCCATGGTGTTGAGTCTAACTCCATAAAAATGGATGAATGATTTTAATAATAGTTTGATTAAAATTTTGATTCAAATATGGTTTATTCATTTTTCCCTTCCCTCTTCATCTCATCCCCTTCTTATTGCACTAAGTGTTATTGGAGCATGATTTCTGTATCATGTCTTAAAAAAAATGGTGCATATATTGCTATTGACCGACCTTAAAATAGGTGTGACTTCTATATAAGTCCACTTACAATTGCTTAACATAGCGCTAAATTTCGTCCTGATTTGACAAAATGATTATTCGTGGCACAAACTTATGTTTGTAAGCCCAAGTATGTTAATTTGAAACCTATGATCTAATAACCTTGATATCCATTGTTAGGAGGCTTTGGTTCTACCAATCCTCTAATGGAACTTCATTAATTTTGGTCAAAGTGGATCACTTAAACATCATTGATCATTAAGTTACTTTTAGATTCTTAAAATGAATGATATACTTGACGAAATGCAAATGCAACTTGTTGTTGAGAGACTTTGGCTCTACCAATCCTCTAATGAGTTCCAAATGCAAGTTTCAAGATGGTCATCCAACTAACCACTAATTCTTAACAATTGACTTTATTTTATGTTTTCTTTATGTACCATTTACTTTAGCATCTACATTTCATGTTATTTTCATCTTTGCTCACTTGAGCCTTTATATTCATGTCATTTTTAATTTTCTCACTTGAGCTTTTTCATTTCTTTTTGAAGATACCTAATAATCAACTTAAACCCTAAAAAACTTTAATGTTACTTGGACTACTTGGTTACTATCCTTGGCATTCTAGAGTGATGGACTTCTTGGACTTAGGATTACAAACCTTGACCTATGTTGAAGATGTTGTGACCTTAATTGATATTTTGTCTGGAGTTCTTGGGGTTTACCCTAAGACATTGGGTTGTTTGTTTGTTTTGTGTGGAGGTTATTGTGATTATATACTCTGTCTATAATCTGGAATTCATCTGTATATAACTGTTACTCTGCCCAATTTTTGTGAGGACTCAATGCAATTGAAGCTTGGTATTCTTCAAAGGTTTATTAATTATTTGCTTGGTTTCAAATCCAAAGGATGGAATTCTTCATTGACTCAATATGTCAAGTGTTGGTTTCTTGTTGGTTAGACGATTCTTTTCTCTAGCTTTTACCTTATGCTTTAGGATAGTCTCTTCATCTCCTCCCATCTTCTTTAATTTCAAAAATCTTCTCCCTCCTTTTGAAAACACTTCTTGTTTTAAAAACTTGAACCACTTTCATAATAAACTTGGACTTAGGTCCATGCATTTTTAAATCTTTTCTTAATCAAACATTAATCAATTTAACAATACTTGGACATTTTGTGAGAAGACTAAAAGTCAATCAATCCCATTCAAACCATTTTTGCCACTTTGGTTTTTTACTTTAAAACTTTTCTCAAAAAGTTGGACTCTTGTCAATCCTTGTAGTGATGCAAACAACTATACTTCTACAATATGTAGTGAAGAGAGATATTTACCACTTGAGTGTTGAGTGAGGCATTGTTGATTTTAAAATCTAAGCCATATCTTCCACTTTAAGATGACACAAATTCTCTTTTCTCATGATTGTGGGTAGTAAGTATGTTTTACACACGGACAATGACGATTATGTCTTATCTCATAAAATTAACCAACGCACTTGTGTTTTAAATTTTTTTCAAAGAGGAACTACGTGTACCCTGATCCCCTATTGCACGAAAGGTGGTACGTAGGCACTAAAGATTTGCAACCGCGACGGGTGCAAAAATCATAAAAAACATTTCTTTTCTCACCTCCACCATCTAATTTTATACAACATTCTATAGCCAAAATATACAATTTTTTTTCAAAGAGGTTCCTACAGATTATCGTAGATGTTTAGGGTGCTAATGCCTTCCCTTTGCATAACCAACCCCCTTACCTAGAATCTTTCCCACTCTTTTGTGTTATTAGATTTTTTCCCATTCCTTTGGAAACAATAAAGCGTGTTGGCAATTTTTATTTTGATTTGTGTAAGTCTAGTCAATCTAATGGCTCAGTCTTAAACATTTCTACCGCTACAGAAAAAATGGAGACTTCACTGGGGAAAGATTGACCTCTTGCTGGTCCATCCCTAAGTGGGTTAAGCCTATATTTGTTTATATCTGTATATATGCTATTGTTGTTTATATGTTATATGTTGTATATATGTTTGTCTTGATTTTCCTGGTTTTCAAGGTTCTTGATGGTTTCTCATAAGTCCTATACCTGGACTTGGGAAAACTTAAGATAGGACGAGCGGTATAGTCATATTAACTTTGAGGGAGTAATCCTAAAAAAGGAGGAATGAGATCCCCCACTCAGTGGATGCCCTTTTGACTGTAGTGTCATTTACCAAGTAATTAGGAAGACGTGCTGCTTTCGACCTGGGAGCCTACTGAAACTGAGGATCGTAGAATACCTAACCCATTTTGGCCTTTTAGGTGTAGTGCGGAAGCTATGACGGAGTAATCCGGAAATATTTGTCACGCGATACTACATTCGGATGAGTTTTTCTTGAGAATATTACTAATTACCGAGTTAATAGGGAAGTGGGTAATATCCGAAGGAAGGATGTAGACTCTGGGAACCTCTAGAACCTTGTTCGGCAGGTGATAACTTTTAGACCATACCTTATGGGTAATACCTTCGACCTCATGCTCGTGACATTGAACCTATGAACCCTATGTTTGTGACCTTGTGTGTGATTGTTGCATCATGCATTCATGCACTCATAAGAATCTTTTGAAGACATTCTATTTCAAGGGACTAAAAGTTGACTATTTGTGAAAATCTCAGGTACTTTTTGAATATGGATTCTGGAAAAAGAAAGACCGGAAAATACAGTTTCAAAGATCCTAATATAGATGAGTTGATGAGTCTGATTCCCGAGATTGAGTGTTCTGCAGGTTTTCGGAAGAAGTATGGGTCCATCATTTCTCTCATGAAGATTAGGATGAAGGAGGGTATTCTCTAGACCTTGATCCAGTTCTATGATCCGATGTATCAATGCTTTACTTTCCCTGACTATCAGTTGATTCCTACACTAGAGGAGTATTCTTATCTGTTGAGTTTTCCTATTATTGATCGTATTCCTTTTACCGGTTTGGAGGGTGAGCCAAAAACACATGAGATTGCTTATTTGATCCATTTGGGGAAGTCTGAGGTTGAAGAACACATGGCTACTAAAGGAGGGATTTAAGGATTACCAGACCAGTTCTTATTGGAGAAATCTCGTTAATTTTTCAGGATGAAGAGTACAGTCGCTTTTTGAGGCCATTTTGGCTCTACTTGCTTACTGGTTGTTCTTATTTCATAATGTGGACAAATTTGTTGACATTAATGCCATCAGGATCTTCATGATTGGAAACCCAGTTCCTACATTGTTGGGTGATACTTATTACTCTATTCATCTTCGGGATTCTTATCATGGAGGGATGATTATTTGCTACACGCCTTTGTTTTACCGATGGTTTACTTCTCATTTGCCCCAGTCTGATGCTTTCTGGGATGTCAGGAAGAAACCCCGTTGGGCTCCTAAGACCATGACACTTACTCACTCAGATATTGTTTGGTATCATCAGACTTATCATGATGTAGAGATTGTTGACAGTTGTGATAGTTTCCCCAATGTACCTCTTCTTGGTACAAAGGGAGGAACAAACTACAACCCTGTTCTTGCACGACAACAGCTTGTATACCCGATGAGGGATAAGCCAAATAGTATTCATTTGAGTAGTTTCTTCCTGAAAGAGGGAGAAGACCATAGAGAAGCTAGGGAGCAGATTGCGAAGGCCTGGCGTCACATTCACAGGAAGAGTAGGAAGGACTTGGGACCTAGGGGGGCTATTTCTTTAGAGCCTTACCTTCAGAGGGTACAAGCCAGAACTATTTAGTTGAAGATGCCGTATTCTCGAGAAGCACCTATGACTGATTTGGTTGTGAAGACCACTCCTCCCCTATTGGATGATGTGGAAGAGCTACAATTTGCTTTAATCAGGATGCAGCAGGAAAAGGAAGCTTGGAAGAATAAGTGCCAAACTCTAGAGATTTCCTACCACGCATACTTGAAGGAGAAAGACGAATTGGTTGAGATTCTCGAGAGTCGGGCTGTAGAGACGATGGAGAGGCAAGGGAATTTATTTTCTCCTAAGCCTCAATCAGGCACTACTTGCTCCCTTCCTGGTTCAGATGATTGGAAAGAGGTCACTACCAGATATGCGGAAGAAAACCAGAGGTTAAAGGCTCAGATTGCCAGACTTACCAGGAAGCGTCAGCGTATAGAGTGATCTCCATCAGCTTTGATTCTTAGGGGTTTAAACTTTATTTTCATCTTGTACTTGGGATTATTGAAACTTGTAATCCATTTTGAAGTTATTGTAATAAAAAATTTCAGTATTTCAAATGTGTTATTACTTTGATATTTGCAAATTGTTTATAAATCTTTAAGTCCCTTGAAATAATAATAAAATGAATCATGTGCATTGCACATCATGCATCATATTGTACATACTTCTTGCATTTTTCATGCATATCCAGGGGTCTTACTGAGCTTCTTTACTTCATTCAGCAAGTTGTCTCACCAATACAATACTCAAGCTAATTTCAGAAGGAAGGTGGATAACCTAGAATAAGAGAATCGCGAGCTACGTGAGGAAGTTTCTACTCTAAAGGCTGGCATGGCCAATCTCACAGCTCTGATGGAATCTCTGGTGGCTGCTCAGAATCAGCCACCGAGTGTTCAACCTCAAAAGACATAGGTTACTATTGAAGCTCCGATTGTCCCTGTGTCTGCTACTCCAACTATTGTTCATAATCGTATGCCTCTGGGATATCCTTGGGGGATGCTAGAAAACTTTATGCCAGAAGGTTTTAATCAGGATCCTCAGATTGCTCCGCTTACTCAGACTGCTGCTGCTCCCGCACCTCCAGTGGTGCATGTTACCCCTGCTTCTAGAAATGAAATTCACTATGATGCACCGCCCTCGGTGAATGTGGTCCCGTTTGCTAATGATGATGTGTATCGTCCTATTCCTCCACCAAGTGAAAGCTTAGGTTTCTATGATAGAATGGATGATTTTCAAGACCGGTTTTACAAAATGTAGAAAGATTTGAAGGCCCTTAGGGGAAAAGAGCTGTTTGGGCAGAATGTGAATGACATGTGTTTGGTTCCCAATGTGAAGATACCTGCGAAGTTTAAAGTACCAGAGTTCGAAAAGTACAAGGGAAATACTTTCCCTCGTGCTCACTTGGTGATGTATGTAAGAAGAATGTCTACTCATACAGATGATCAACGCCTGTTGATTCATTTCTTTCAAGACAGTCTCATCAATGCAGCATTGAAATGGTACATGAGCCTGGATAGCGCAAGTATTCATTCTTTTAATGACTTAGGTGAAGCATTTATCAGATAATACAAATACAATGTAGACATGGCGCCTGACCGTGATCAACTCAGGGCCATAGTCCAGAAGGACAAGGAATTATTTAAAGAATATGCACAGAGATGGCGTGAGGTAGCCGCCCAAGTGATTCCTCCAATGGAGGAAAAAGAAATGACAAAGATTTTTCTGAAAACACTAGGTGAATTCTATTATGAGTGAATGGTGGCGAGTACACCCAGTGATTTTACTGAAATGGTGGGAATGGATGTTCGTTCGGAAGAGGCTGTGAGAGAAGGTCGTCTACAAAAAGTGAAAGTTCCAGCAATGTAAAGAAGCCATCATATGGATTTATTAAGAAGAAAGAGAGAGAAACAAATGTTGTTGTTCAAGAAAGAAGGGTCAACACCTCTAGAAGAAATCATCAGCACCCTTAACAAGTTGCCTCGGTAACTCCGGTTGTAAATGCGGCTCCGACTACAATTGCTTATCAAAGGCCAACCCCTCAGGGAAGCCAATGGAAGAATCAAAGGAGGGGACCTTTTGACTCTATCCCTATGAGTTTTACAGAGCTACTTCCAATATTAATTCAGAAAAAGTTGGTCCAGACTAGGCCACCTCATGTTGTACCACCCCATTTACCTTGGTACTACAAGGCAGATCAGACGCGCGCTTTCCATCAGGGCACACCAGGACATAATGTGGAAACCTGTTATCCTCTGAAATCCAAGGTATAGAAAATGGTTAGATCTGGCCTTTTGTCCTTCAAAGATGTCAGTCCGAATGTAAAAGATAATCCTCTCCCAAAACATGGAGGAACGAATGTTGTTAACATGGTTGCTGGTTGTCCAGGGGATTTCCACATTTATGATATTAACCTGGTAAGAGGGGACTTGGTAAAGATGCATGCAGAACTTTGCGAGTTTAGTTACTACACTCATGACCATGCTGGTTGTGGTACCTGTAGTACTAATATACAAGGTTGCGATAAGATAAAGTCTGATTTGCAAGAGATGATGGATGAGGGCCTCATCCATATAATCAGGCCTAGAGCAGAGTATGAAGAAGAAGTAAACATGGTTTTTGGATGTCCTGGAGAGCTCATAATCTTTGATGTAGAACACATGAATGATGATCTCGTACAAATGCATGCTACTTTCTGTCACATGGATGGTCAGGTAGAGCACCACTATGGATCTTGCCGGGTTTGCTGCAGGGACTCCCAAGGATGTTCAATTGTGAGAAAAGGTATGCAATTGCTGTTGGATAATGGAACCATCAAGGTTTTAGGGCAAATAGATGATTACCATGAGGTTAACGAGATTGAGGTTTTCTTGGCTGAGGAAGAATCAGATGATGATGAGTATGCTTTCGTAGATGAATTATTTTCCTCAGATGAGGGTTTGTTCTCTGGTGATGATTCTTTGATGACAAAATTGTATGAAGAAGGTGTGAATATGATTGTGCCGTGTTTAAATGATTCTACCCCTATTGAAATTGAATATTGTAGTAAACCAGTTGTTTCCCCTATGGTGATTTGCTTGTTAGGGCCCGTTCCTTACGAATCCGACAAAGCTATACCGTATAAGTATAATGCTACCATTTTAGAGGATGGTGTGGAAGTTCCCATCCAGCCTATGTCTAATATCAGAAATATTGCTGAAACTAGTAGGGTGACCTGCAACAGTCATATGTTTGCACCAATTGTCCGGGGAGTTGATGATGCTGGAAAGAAGGTTATAGAGAGTGTTGAAGATAAGAAGGCTGCAGGGGAATCAAGTGGTGCTACCCTGGAGAAGGACATAGGTTATATGTTGAAGATAATCAAAATGAGAGACTACCAAATTGTGGATCAGTTATTACAGACTCCTTCAAAAATATCTATCTTGGCATTATTAATGAATTCTTCCGCTCATAAGGAATCTTTAATGAGGGTGTTAGACCAGGCCTTCGTGGAGTATGACATGACTTTAGATAAATTCAACAGTGTGGTGGGTAATATTACATCATTTAATAACCTAATATTTTGCAATGATGAATTTCCTAACGAGGGGAAGAATCATAATTTGGCTCTCCACATATCCATGAACTGCAAAGGTGATTCATTATCAAATGTGCTAATTGATAATGGACCCGCCTTGAATATGATATCGAGGAGTACACTAATGAAATTGAAATATCAAGGGGCTCCTATGCGCCCAAGTGGAATTATCGTCAAATCTTTCGATGGGTCAAGGAAGTCGGTTATTGGGGAGGTCGATCTTCCTATCCACATGGGCCCGCATTTATTCTAGATCACTTTCCAAGTCATAGATATTGTGCCCGCATATAGTTGTCTACTGGGAAGACCATGGATACATGAAGCAGGGGGTCAATTCCACTCTGCACCAAAATTTGAAGTTTGTGCGTGAAGGCAAAGTGGTTATTATAAACGGAGAGCAAGCGTTGCTGATATCTCACCTATAATCTTTCAGTGTTGTTGAGGCAGATGAGGCTGCTGTGGGGACGCACTTCCAAGTTCTATATGTTGATAATGTAAGAGGGAATGATAACTCTATGGTTTCATTAAAAGATGATTAGCATGTTGTGCGCAATGGTCCAAATAAAGTATGGGGACAAGTCGTTGATCCTCCAGTAAAGAAGAACAAGGCTGGTTTAGGATTCTCTGCCAAGAATGGCAAGAATGAAAGTTTGAAGCCAAAGTCTACTATGAGCGGTTATCATGACATTTTCTGCAGAGGAGGCTACCTCCATCCAACTGTCTATGGAGTTAATGCTATTAAGAAGGGTGAAGAAGATCAAGAAGTGCCGAATCATGTGACACCTGGAGTCAGAATCCAGATTTGGGTCACTTATGATGTTCCTTCTTGCATCCATGTCTCAAAGTAATTTATTTTTCTTTGCAAAAAGCTTTCATTCTTCCCAATATGAAAGTTAATATTGCATGGGCTTATCTGTTTGTTGTGATCATTAAAATCATAAATAAAAGTTATCTTTGACTCTAAAAAATTGTGTCTTTTTTTTCCCATGGAAGATGGTAATCAGAAAAAATCATTTTTGAATAGAATATGTTTGTGAATAAATATGCATAATCATTTGATAGATATGTCAGTTTCTAAAAGGAATCACAAATCACATGTGCATATTAATTAATAAACCCGTTGAATACAATGACCCCGCATCCTCTCCCAACTTTGAATATCCAGTGTTTGGGACAAAAGAAGAAGAGTATGATGAAATTCCAGAAGAGGTTTCGCGTTTGCTCGAGCACGAGGAAAATTCCATTCAGCCGTATAGGGAGTCATTGAAAACAATCAATTTGGGTTCAGAAAAGGAGCCAAAGGAAGTCAAGGTTGGAGCATCATTGCATCCTGATGTGAAGAACAGGTTGGCTGAACTATTGAAGGAGTATGTGGACATCTTTGCTTGGTCTTACCAAGATATGTTGGGTCTAGATACTGATGTTATGGAGCATCATTTGCCTTTGAAGCCAGAGTGCCCACCCGTCAAGCAAAAGTTGAGAAGAACCCACCCTGATATGGTAGTAAAAATCAAAGAAGAAGTCTTAAAGCAGATAAATGTTGTGTTTCTTGTGACATCAGTGTATCCTCAATGGATAGCTAACATTGTGCCCATGCCAAAGAAAGATGGGAAAGTCCGCATGTGCGTAGATTACAAAGATTTATATAAAGCTAGTCCAAAATATGATTTTCCATTATCATATATTGATATGTTGGTTGATAGTACAACAAAATTTAAAGATTCTCGTTCATGGACAGATTTTTTGGATATAATCAAATAAGAATGGCTCCCAAGGACATGGAAAAAACAACGTTTATCACACCCTGGGGAAAATTCTGTTACAGAGTGATTCCCTTCGGGTTGAAGAACGCTGGTGCAACGTACTAGAGGGCTATGAAAACCCTATTCCATGATCTGATGCACAATGAAACTGAGGTATATGTTGGTGACATGATCGACAAATCACAGACCGAAGAAGGGAATGTAGAAGATTTGTTGAAGTTGTTTCACCATTTGAGGAAGTATTGTCTCCGCCTGAATCCAAATAAATGAACCTTCAGTGTCCAATCATGGAAGTTGTTGGGTTACATTGTCAGTCATAAAGGGATTGAAGTTGACCCAAATAAGGTCAAAGCAATCCAAGAAATTCCTGCGCCAAGGACTGAGAGGACTGCAACATGTGAACCAATCTTTAAGTTTCTAAACAAAGATCAGGGTTGCATATGGACAGAGGACTGCCAGAAGGCATTTGAAAGTATAAAAGAATATTTACTTGAGCCTCCTATCTTACTCCCCCCCGTTGAAGGAAGACCATTGATTATGTATCTAACAGTGTTAGATAGTTCTATGGGCTATATTTTGGGATAGCAAGATGAAACAGGAAAGAAAGAATATGCCATATACTACCTCAGTAAGAAATTTACTAATTGTGAGTCACGGTATACTCTGTTGGAGAAGACATGTTGCACTTTGGCTTGGGCGGCAAAGTGGTTGCGACAATATAGGTTGAATAATACTACTTGGTTGATTTCCAAAATGGATCCAATTAAGTATATTTTTGAAAAGCCTGCTCTCACAGGGAGAATTTCCCGCTGGAAAATGCTATTGTTTGAATACGACATCGAGTACCACACTCAAAAGGCCATAAAACATAGTGTGTTGGCGGATTATCACCAACCGGTAGATGACTATCAATCTTTCAAGTTTGATTTCCCTGATGAGGATGTGATGTTCTTAAAAGCAAAAGATTGTGATGAATCTTTTCCTGGGGAAGGTCTAGATCCTGAATATCATTGGGGCATGGTATTTAATGGAGTGGTGAATTCTTACAGAAAAGGAATTGGTGTGGTGATCATTACTCCACATGGATCACACATTCCTTTTACTGCAAGGTTGATATTTGATTGCACTAATAATATGGCAGAATATGATGCTTATATTATGGGTCTCGAGGAGGCCATTGATCTTAGAATCAAGGTTCTAGCTGTGTATGGTGATTCGGCTTTGGTTGTTAATCAGATTAAAGGAGAATGGGATACTCGTCATCCTGGATTGATCCCTTACAAAGATTATGCTAGAAGACTATTACCCTTCTTTAACAAGGTTGAATTCCATCATATCCTGAGAGATGAAAATTAGATGGCGGATGCTTTGGCAACCCTGGCTTATATGTATCAAGTTAATACTTGGAATGATGTGCCTCGTATTACAATGCGGCGTTTGGATAGACCGACTCATGTGTTTACAACAGAGGATGTGGTAGATGAAAAACCTTGGTATTTTGATATCATGCATTTCCTCCAAACCCAGGAATATCCAATTGGTGCATCAAATAAAGATAGAAAGACATTGAGAAGGTTGGTAGGCAACTTTTTCCTTAATGAAGATGTACTGTATAAGAGAAATCATGACATGGTCTTGCTCAAATGCGTAGATAGACACGAAGCAGACATGTTAATACACGAGGTTCATGAAGGTTCATTTGGTACCCATGCCAATGGACATTCAATGGCGAAAAAGATGCTTAGGGTAGGTTACTATTGACTAACAATGGAATCTGACTGTTATAAATTTGCTAAGACGTGCCATAAATGCCAAATTTATGCTGATAAAATTCATGTACCTCCTACACTTCTCAATGTTATTTCTTCCCCATAACCTTTCTCTATGTGGGGTATTGATATGATCGAAATGATTGAACCAAAGGCGTCAAATGGGCATCGTTTTATCTTATTGGAAATTGACTACTTTACCAAATGGATGGAGGCAGCTTCATATGCTAATGTCACTAAACAAGTGGTAGTATGCTTTATCAAGAACAACTTCATATGTCGGTATGGTGTGCCAAGCAGGATTATTACTGACAATGGTTCAAATCTGAATAACAGAATGATGTTTGAACTTCGTGAGGAATTTAAGATTATCCATCACAATTCACTCCCTACAGGAAAAAGATGAATGGAGCTGTTGAAGCGGCCAATAAGAACATTAAGAAAATCATCCAAAAAATAGTAGTTACTTATAAAGACTAGCATGAGATGCTCCCTTTTGCTCTGCATGGGTATCGAACATCTGTACGCACTTCAACAGGGGCAATCCCATTCTCTCTTGTGTATGGCATGGAAGCAGTGCTCCCCATTGAAGTTGAAATTCCCTCTTTGCGTGTAATAATGGAAGCCAAGCTGTCGGAGGCTAAATGGGTCCAGAACAAGTTTGACCAACTGAATTTAATAGAAGAGAAAAGAATGACGGCCTTATGTCATGGTCAATTATATCAAAAGATAATGAAGAAAGATTTTGATAAAAAGGTCAAACCTCGTGAATTCAGAGAAGGGGACCTCGTGCTCAGGATGATCATGTCTTTCAACGCTGATTCTAGGGGCAAGTGGACTCCCAATTTCGAAGACCCATATGTTGTCAAGAAAGCCTTCTTTGGAAGTGCATTTATTATTGAAACAATGGATGGTGAGGAGTTACCATGTTCTGTGAATGCTGATTCATTCAAGAAATACTTCACCTAGAAAAGTAAAAGAATAGCTCGCTAAGTTAAAAATCCGAAAGGACGGCTTAGGCAAAAAAGAGCGTCTCGGTAGGTCAAAAACCCGAAAGGGAGGTCTAGGAAAAAATTAGAGACATAAACAGAATAAATGATTCTCGGTAGGTTGAAAACGCGCAAGGGTAACCTAGGCAAAAGTTAGGGATTTTCTGGCAAGCAACTGCATCAGACAAGACTTGATCGATGGAGCAACAATCTACTTGGATCTTGCTACTCTTCAACCAAAGTTTCATCTCAGGAATTCAAAGTTGCTAGAGAGAATGATGGTCATTGTAATTCAATGTATCTTTTCCAATATATATTACCATGTTCCAAACTTTTTAATCATCTATGGAGTCTTGCCATTCGCAGGCTACCATTCTATTAATAAAGTTTGAGCCTTTTATCCAATTCTTTGCATGTTACTTCGACTTAAATCCTAAAAAACTTTAATGTTAAATCCTAAAAAAACTTTAATGTTACTTCGACTACTTGGTTACTATCCTTGGCATTTTGGAGAGATGGACTTCTTGGACTTATGAGTAGAAACCTTGACCTATGTTGAAGACCTTGTGACATTAATTGATATTTTGTCTGGAGTTCTTGGGGTTTACCCCAAGACATTGGGTTGTTTGTTTGTTTTGTGTGCAGGTTATTGTGATTACATACTCCGTATGTAATCTGGAATTCATCTGTATACGACTGTTACTCTGCCCAATTTTTGTGAGGACTCAATGCAATTGAAGCGTGGTATTCTTCAAAGGTTTATTAATTGTTTTCTTGGTTTCAAACCCAAAGAATGGAATTCTTCATTGACTTAATATGTCAAGTGTTGGTTTCTTGTTGGTTAGACAGTTCTTTTCCATGGCTTTTACCTTATGCTTTAGGATAGTCTCTTCATCTCCTCCCATCTTCTTTAACTTAAAAAATCTTCTCCCTCCTTTTGAAAACACTTCTTGTTTTAAACACTTGAACCACTTTCATAATAAACTTGGACTTAGGTCCATGCATTTTTAAATCTTTTATTAATCAAACATTAATCAATTTAACAATACTTGGACATTTTATGAGAAGACTAAAAGCCAATCAATCCTATTCAAACCATTTTTGCCACTTTGGTTTTTTACTTTAAAACTTTTCTAAAAAAGATTGGACTCTTGTCAATCCTTGTAGTGATGCAAACAACTATACTTCTACAATATATAGTGAAGAGAGATATTTTCCACTTGGGTGTTGAGTGAGGCATTGTTGATTTTAAAATCCAAGCCATATCCTCCACTTTGAGATGACACAAATTCTCCTTTCTCATGATTGTGGGTAGTAAGTATGTTTTCCACACGGACAATGATGATGATGTCTTATCTCATAAAATTAACCAACACACTTGTGTTTTAAATTTTTTCAAAGAGGAACTACGTGTACCCTGATCCCCTATTGCACTGAAGGTGGTACGTAGGCACTAAAGATTCGCAACCGCGACGGGTGCAAAAATCATAAAAAATATTTCTTTTCTCACCTCCACCTTGTATTTTTATACAATATTCTATAGACAAAATATACAAAAGAAAATTTAAAGAGGTTCCTACGGGGTACCTTAGATTTTTAGGGTGCTAATACCTTCCCTTTGCATAACCAACCTCCCTACCTAGAATCTTTCCCCCTATTTTGGGTTATTAGGTCTTTTCCCATTCCTTTGGAAACAATAAAGCGCAGTGACAATTTTTATTTTGATACCAAGGCTTCCCCTCATCCGTGTCAATCTCATAACAGTGTACAGGTTCGTCAAATCTTTTGATAGTAATTTTGGGAGCTTTGTTGTCCCAATTGACCTTGAACATGGATGAAATTGTCGCTATGGCATCTGCCAACTGATTTTCTTCTCTTGGGAAGTGTTCAAAGGTAACCTCCTCAAAGTATGGGATCAAGGTTAACACGAGCTCTTTGTAAGGGATCAAGTTTGGATGTTTAGTATCCCATTCTCCTTTAAGTTGAATGATTACAAGAGCTGAGTCCCCGTATACGTCCAAGAACTTGATTCTTAGGCCGATAACAGCTTTTAGACCCAAGATGCATGCTTCATACTCAACCATGTTGTTTATACAATTGAAACATAGTATAGAAGTGAAAGGCATATGGCCACCTTCGGAGGAAATAATCACAACACTAATTCCATTACCTAAAGCATTATAAGCTCCATCAAAAACCATAGTCCATCAGGATCCTTGTTCGGGTCCTTCATATGGTCCAGGCTTTTCACAATCAGTTATCAGCATAATATTCTCATATGGCAATTCAAATTTCATGGATTGGTAGTCATCAACAGCTTGATGGGCCAAATGATCCGCCAATATACTTCCTTTAATTGCTTTTTGTATGGTGTATTGGATGTCATTTTCGTTCAAGATCATTTGCCATCTAGCTATTCGTCCGGAAAGAGTTGGCTTCTCGAAGATATACTTGATGGGGTCCACCTTAGAAATCAATAAAGTGGTGTGAGTCAGCATATATTGTCTTAGCTGGTGAGAAGCTCACGCCAGAGCGCAACAAGTTTTCTCGTGCAGTGAATATTTTGTTTCACAATCGGTAAACTTTTTGCTCAGGTAGTATATTACATGCTCTTTTCGGCCAGACTCGTCGTGTTGTCCCAACACACACCCCATTGAATTCTCTAATACCGTCAAGTACATAATGAGAGGTCTTCCTTCAACTGGAGGTATCAGGATGGCATTCGTTGTTCCATCTGACTACTTGATCTTTCTTCAATAGTTTGAAGATTGGCTCGCAAGTAGCAGTTAAGTGAGATATGAACCGGGAAATATAGTTAAGTCGACATAAGAAACCCCTGACTTCCTTCTCAGTACAGGGAGCTGGCATTTCTTGTATGGCTTTGACTTTTACAGGGTCGACCTCGATACCTTTTCCACTGATAACAAAACCTATAAGCTTTCCAGACCTTACCCCAATGGTGCATTTGTTGGGATTCAGCCTTAGTTTGTATTTCTTCAACCTTTCAAATAACTTGTGAAGATGATCAAGTTGTTGTCCCTCAGTTTGCGATCTTGCAATCATGTCATGAAATAGGGCTACCATAGCTCGTTGATAGGTTGCCCCTGCATTCTTCAAACTGAAAGGTATGACCTTGTAACAAAAGGTTCCCCACTGTGTGACAAAGGTGGTTTTCTCCATGTCTTCGGGCGCCATCTTGATCTGGTTGTAACTGGAGAATCCATCAATGAAAGAGAAAACTTTGTGTTGAGTCGTGTTGTTTACCAAGACATCAATGTGTGGTAGTGGAAAATCATCCTTGGGACTGGCCCTATTCAAATCTCTGTAGTCTATGCACATAATAAATTTTCCATCTTTCTTTGGTACTGGGACCACATTTGCAATCCATTGGGGATATGACGTCACTTCTAGAAAACGTGCATCGAACAATTTCATTACCTCAACTTTTATTTTCTCAGACATGTCTGGTCGCATACGATGAACCTTTTGCTTGACTGGAGGACAATCTTCCTTCATTGGCAGACGATGAACCACAATGTCAGTATCAAGTCTCGACATATCTTCATATGACCAAGCGAACACCTCAACATAGTCGTGCAATATCTGAACCAATCTTCCATTGAAACTGTCTACTAAGTTGGCGCCGATCTTGACTTCCCTCTTGTCTGCCCCAGTACCTAGGTTGATTACTTTAACTGGTTCCTCGTGTGGTTGAATGGCCTTTTCCTCTTGCATCATAAGTCTGGCTAGTTCCCCAGTTATTTCACAATTTTCTTCGCCTTCGTCTTTGGTTTGATGGATTCGATGCTCAAAGTCATAGATGGAAATAACAGAGTCGTTGTCAATGAGATCTGGAGTGGATGTGGATATACAAATATACGCGTGTGTATGTAAGGTCACATGGCTATTTTGAAAATGCAATAAAGTGAAATAAAGACAATGAGCACAAAATTTGAATGCAAAAGAGTCTAATATTTTTCATTAAATGATCATATGTCATATGAAAATGAACAAACCCTTAACAAATGGACCATGGTACCCCGGTGAAACAACCGGCTAAAAATCATCAAACAATGAAGTCGCCATCGAACGTCTTTTATCCCACATGAAGGGAAAGGTAAACATCGAGAAAACCTGAGAAGGGAGAAGTCACAGTCTTGCAACTGAGTGATCGGGTAAGGGAGTCTGTTACGCGATGGGAAGATATTAACACCCCACACACCCGTAGTACTCTACGGTATCCACTCTTGTTGTCTATCTTATGGGTGTATTCAATCTATGCTTACTGTTTACTATACTACTGAAGGGAGAATGCATGCAAAAGAAGGAGAAAAGAATGTAGGGAAAATAAAATTGTGCTCGCTTGGGCCCTACCCCAATGCCTACGTATCCTTTTTGAGGAATCAGAGCTACCGTAGTTCGACTCACTTGTTTTTGTTTGTTTGTGTTTTTTATGGATAATGTTAATTCCGCCTTCTGCCGCAGCTCGACCTTTGGAGACTTATACGTTGACACAGAATTAAACTAATCACGTCCTTACCTGAAAAGGGTTTTAGAGAAATGGTGCTCGAGCGCACAAAATGGTTTGAATTGGTTTGTGTTTTATTACCTTGAAAAATGGTTTAAGTGAGATTAGCATGTTTTTGATTTGCTAAGAAAAGAAGTTTTTGTTTTAGATGCAAGGATGCAAAAAGGGGAAGAAAAGAGTCTAAGGGAGACTAGCCTATTTCTAACCTAATGTTATCATACAATGGTAGTCCTAAGGTTTAGATTAACAAAAGGGAAACGTCAACCTAATGTTAGCATGCATGGTTTACAACCTAAGGTCTAACTCGCATCTGAACGGAGCAAGAGCATCCTAAGGGAACATGGTATGTACAAGGATAAAGCAAGCAAGCTAATAAGCTCAAGAGGGAACACCTAAAGAGATCCTATCTAAGTTAGCATGTTAAAGAAAGTATAACAAAACTATCCTATGGGGAACATGCAATGAGAGCAAAGTCGTGATCTCAATTTCTAAATTGAGTGACTCATCGATCAACAAGAAATAAAGGAAATCGATAAAATCCTATAGGGAGCATGCACTGAGAGCGAAGTCGTGATCTCAATTCCTAAATTGAGTGACTCATCGATCAATCAAACAAAGAAACAAACACAAGCACAACACATATAGAAAATGAAGTGCGAAATTCCTACTACAAGTCTTTAAACAGCGACTTCGAGCGCACGCTCTTTATTTCCTACTTCTCAAGATATCTAGAGAAAGCGGTAAAGTGCGGAAACAAGGAATAAAAGTGAAGTTGCAATGATACCGAATGGAGAAGGTCCGTTGCCTCTTCAAAACCACACAAGCAATAAGAAAACTCTACCAAAGCTTTCATGAATTCACTTGACGAAGATTGCGCTCTTAGTTAGCTTCAAAACTTCTCAAACCCAAGTCTCTTTTTACCTCAAAACCTCACACAAAATTGGCATTAAAATCTACCAAAAACATGGCTAAAATAACAACAAACAAAATTAATAAAAGAATTAAAATCCTATTATAATATTTTTGAATTTTTATCATGTTTATTATGCGAATAACATGTCAAAATTAATAGAAAAGAAAAAAAGCTATGTAGCATTAGAAGAAAACTAATAAGAATATAAAAAGGTGGGGGTGTTAGATCAGAAAGAGAGTGTAAAGTTACTGGCATGTAGGCCTGGCTCCTTAAGCCCAACAAGAATGGTCCACCAAATTATTGTGTTTGAAATGCTATCAAGTTGCAGAAAAAACTAACATAATGGGCCCATGAGATTGGAGTATGCAGCTTGGCCCAAGAGGTTCTCACATCCAATCTAACAACAACATTAACTCCAATCCTTTATTAAATATTATATAATCAAGATGAATTAACAGGGATTAGCTATACAAAAGAAATGAAAAAAACAAAACAGAAAAAGGATCAAGGTTCAGAATGTGACGTTTAACCTCCTCACTTCCCTTTCTCTCTCGCGGCGCCGCTGATCTCTCTTCCGATCCCTTCGTACTAGATTCATACCACAGATTTGACTTCTTCGGTTTGTAACACTGATTCGCCTCCACCATATTTCGGTTGAACTCCTCGGTTGTGGATCCTCAAATCTGACTTCGCGATTCATTAACGACGATGCAATGCGTTGGCGCATTAATGCTATTGCGGTGTAAGTTAAAGACAATGTTGTTGCAGTTGTTGATGTGAAGATGATTATAGACGAATGCGGTGCAAGATATTGATGAAATTGCATTAGCAATGTTGTGCGATGCACATATCAATGCAGTGTTGATGTTGATTCAGAAAATGATGAGGCTTATAAAGGATTGAAGATGATGCTTTTTGAGTTACTGGTGATCATTGAAGATTCAGAGAGTTGGGATGAAGATGATGTTGAAGATCTTGGAGAAAGATGAAGATTATTGCTGGAGGATGATGATGAAGATGTTAAAAGCTTTGCGTTGATGTTGATTGAAGAATCGTGACGAAGAAACATTGATAATGTTGAAAACGGTGAAGCAAGGCGATGCAAATTCCAGGGCGGAGCGACCTTGATTGAATGAGGGTAATGAAGCCAATCATTATCGTTTTCAGAGAGAACCAGAAAGTGAGTTTTCTATCACTGATTTTTGTAGCCTTCTGTAACTGACTTTCTGTTATCCTTATTCTTCTTTGTTGTTAGCAAGTTGTGATGTTGATGCGAATTACCGAGAATTCGGTTTTAGAATGAAGATTGATTGAATATGTTGATGAAAGGTGTATGCTACGGGAAGAATGACGATGATTGAAGATTCAGTTGCGTTTGGTGTGAAAGAATCGATAAGGATGATGCTGTATTGATGAAATGTTGTTGCAGAAGCTTGAAGATGATGAAGGTGAAAGGTGTATCTTGATGCGGTTCAGAGAGAGAGAGGTCCCTTTTTTCCTCTAATTTTCTGTCCTTTATTCTTATCTCCTTCTGTTATGAATTTTCTGTTGGCTTTTATGGAATTGGTTGAGGAATTCCGTTAGAAGTGGTTAGAGATTCTGTTGAGCGAGTTGGACTTTCTGTTTTAACAGCTGGGAGCGGTTATGAAGGATAGTTAGGATTCTGTTGGGACTGTTTTTGTTAGGAATTGTTTAGGATATAGTAAAATTTGGAATTCTGTCTTGAGAAAACAGTTAGGTAATTAATGGTTTATTTGAGAAATTCTGCTAGATGTTTTGTTTAATTTCTGGTTTTTCTGAAATATGCTGGGCTGATTATTTGGATTATGTTTGGCTATTTGATGCAGACAACAATGAATTTTCTCATAGAATATGTGGACATGTTCGAACTAACGATAAAGGGTTGGAAGCAAGTTTGCGGTTGGTTAGTGCTTGATGCATCAGGGTGGATTTGTTCTGGTATATGGCCTGGTTTTGAATGGTTATAAACTGTTAAGTTCCAAATGTGCAAGGCTGTTAATTTCTGTTTCAATGATGCAGGTTTTGGGTTGTTTTTGTAGGGCACGATTTGGATGCTAGCAGGCCGTGTACATCAGGATTGGAACAAGGCAACATTTCTTAATGTGAAGTGCAACAAGTTTAGCGTGAAAAGTGGGACAAGGCTAAGACATGGAATGAAGAGAGATTGGTTTTACATATGCTTATGAAGGAAGCTGCAAGATAGTCTAAAAAGGGATTTGGAGAAAAAAGATGAACATTATATTTTAGGCTTAGAAACAAGATTTGATGTATGTGAAATAGTTCGGACTTGTAATGGTCTTTGGATGTAATCAAACTTGATCATAAAATGTCTTGATTTAAAAATAGAACTTGCACATTTAGGATGGAATTGAATCCATAGATGGAATCTCTAAATGAATGAATGGACTTGTGAACTTTCTTGAATTTTGAACATATCCTGAATGACTCCATGCTATTGAATGCTTGGACAACTTCCATCTTTAGACTATGTACCCATTTACCAACCTTGAATCAAAATGATACTTGAATGTACATTGAATGAACATCCCTTGCAAATTTGAGTTGAAGCTTGTGACTTATTATTTGATTTCAAACTAAACCATAAATGGATTATTTGTATTTTAAAATCTTTACAAGTCTGCAATTCCAGATCTCAATGACAAATTCGAATCACCTGGAGCCCTTAACTTCCAATTCCAAATTATAATTAAATTCGCAAGTCCCTGACTTGATAACCAATTCCGTATCAATACCTTGAAGAACCCTCAAGAAATGAAATGGAAATTTATATGACCAAGATAGCTTTTACATGAGAACTCAATTGATGGGTATTGCATGCTCAGAACTCCATGAATAAGAAACCATAATTCTCTTGACTTGGGTACCTTATAGCTTGATGAGGGAGGAGTTCACAATAATCAAGAATTCAAACCCTAGTTCCTCAAACCACAGTTACTGGGAAACCAATTGATTCAAGCCTGAGTGAAGATGACAACCATCAAAACCATAGAAATCACAATTTCGCAGTATCATCGATCCCATGCCAGATTATTGATTAATGATGCATGATGTGTTAGATGGTAAAATGCAGGGTATGCAGATGAAACGAGAATTGCATAAGCCAGATAAAAAAGGGTAGGACAAATTTAGGGTATTACAGCTGCCCCTCTTTAATCGTCTTAAACTTGAAATTATGATTGGCGCGTGCCTTTCGGAAGTTTGAGGTAGAAGATGATTAAATACCAATGCCAAAAATTTGTCCTGAGAGAGAGTGTAAGTGTTTTATTTTTATTTTTGTGATATCCACTAGGGAATTAAAAGAGGTGGGACTAAACTGGAGGTATACGTTGATCTGGACACGACGACATCAGAGTACATCGATCGAGACACGATGATTCGTAGGGTGGCATCGATCAGGACACGACGATTTGCAGGGTGGCATCGATCAGGACACGATAACCAAAACGAAGACATCGATTAGGACACGATGAATGTTTAGAAATAGACACGACGAGTGTTTAGAGGCTGACACGATGAATGTTTAGAATCTGACACGGTGAGTGTTGGAAGGTAGCATGATGTAAACGTAGCATTGCACTTATAACGTGGTGTGATGCCAATACAAGGGAGAAATTGCATTTGTAACGTAGCATGATGCCAATACAAGGAACGAATTGGACTTGTAATGTAGTGTGGTGCCAATATAAGGTAAAGATTGCACTTGTAACGTAGCGTGATGCCAATACAAGGAAAGTATAACACGTACGAGTGTTTTAATCAATACGGACGAGTATCGAAAGAAGATACAGATGGGTATAAAGAAAGGTTAAACACAGACGAGTGTTTGAATCGATACAAACGAGTATCGAAAGAAGATACGGACGAGTATCAAGAAAGTTTAAACACGGACGAGTGTTTGAATTGATACGGACGAGTGTCGAAAGAAGATACAGACGAGTATCAAGAAAGGTTAAACACAAACGAGTGTTTGAATCGATACAGACGAGTATTGAAAGAAGATATGGACGAGTATCAAGAAAGGTTAAACACAGATGAGTGTTTGAATCTATAAGGATGAGTATCGAAAGAAGATACAGACGAGTATCAAGAAAGGTTCAACACGGACGAGTGTTTGAATCGATACAGACGAGTATCGAAAGAAGATACGGACGAGTATCAAGAAAGGTTCAACACGAACGAGTGTTTGAATCGATACAGACGAGTATCGAAAGAAGATACGGACGGGTGTTTAGGAGTTGACATAGACGAGTGTTTATGAGTTGGCACATTTATCAGACGGGAACTGGACTACCAGATGAGAGTTGGGTTTAGAATGACAATGTGTATTGATTTTATTGGGAATAGGTGGAGGTGAAGGTCACCAGCTGGGGTTTTGGGAAGTGATACCCTCTTGTGGGGATGTATTGTTGTCCTTGAATGATTCAGGTCTTTCGTGTAAGGTACCTGATCTGGCTTATGCTTCATATGCATGTTTGAATTTCTTTTGCCGCAAATATCCACTCTAATAGATCAGCTACACGCTTTTGAAGATGCAATGTTATGTAATGGTAACTATATGCAATGCAAAGAAATAGACTTCATGGGTATAAGCGGAGACTCGTTGGGAACCGTTGCTCATCACCTGGGATGCCAATACATATCGACACTGGAAACTTGCAATATCAGAGACCACTAGGGATATTGGTAAGAATTTGCACTGGAGAGCTCATGATATCAGAGATCACTGGTGACTCCGCTGGAGATTGAATTGCTGACGAAGCAAGTTTACAGGTGCGCCACTGAATTCTGAATTTGTATTGTTGGGGAAAAGACAAGATGGCTCGACTTTCCTTCGCCTTGAACCGTTAAGAGGATGGTAGGAATGAATATGCCGAAGAATGGATACCGAACACCATGTGAATCTCTCCGAATACATGCCCCAAGTTTATGCCACACTGGGGAATTGCTTCTTGAATCACTTGGGGATAAGAGACGGGCATGGACACATGCGAATGCCTCAGTTTAACTCTGCGGGTGCCCCAGTTTAGCTCTATGAATGCCCCGGTTTAGCTCTACTGGGGACGCACTTGATTAACTCCGTTGGGGATGCACTTACGCGTGCCGAGTCAAACGATGACTCTGAACATTCTGAATTCACTTGGGGAATCAGGTTTGAAATTGTCTTCGGAAGATGAAGGAGGCTTTGTGTTCTGGCGAGGTCAGGGTGACCATTATAATGTTTTTAACCTGATTGTAGTCGTCTCATACAACATAATTGGCTTGAATAACTTTGCGAGTACGAATACAGAATGCCCCTGTCTGGAGGATTTCTGAAAGAATCTGTGCTAAGTAGAAGACCGAAATATCCATGCCACAATATGATATGAGGTAGCCTGCCCCAATGTCTTGAGTCATGAAATAAACTGCTCTTGATTACAACTTTCTTGGAGAGATTTGTCGAATCTCGATGTAGCTGCCCCAGGTTGAATGGATTTTGAATAGATTTCTCGATGTGATAGCCTCTGATTGATGGAAACTCGAAGAGATTTATCGACGTGATAGCCTCTTATTGGTCAAGCTTGGAGGGATTAATCGGCGTGATAGCTTCTGATTGGTAGCTTTAAGGGAATTCCCCAGATTTGGCTGAGCTTGGAGAGATCGAATCTTGAATTGATTGCCCCAGATTGACGGAATCTGCTAACTTCATCCCTGAAGGGTACTCAAAATGTAAAGTTTCAAGACATGCTTTCGCTTAACAAAATCACTGGTTAACATGTCCCTGGATAAGTCATTTCTCTTGTGGTAGCTGACTCTTGCTTCAACAGGGTATTCAAGCCTCTCTTCTTTGACAAGATTGAGCTCTTTACCGATTGTTCATTGTGTAAACTTACTTGATGTTAATCAGTTGTTTTGTATGCAGAAGAATGTTTATTATGAGAATGATAATTCTAATGCAACACATATGTAAGTTTTGAAGTTTGAAAAACTTTGAGTAAAAATGATGTCATAACTCTGTTGCGAATGAGCCACTAGCTAGAGAGCAACATTTGAAAATTCTTTTTTTTTATGAAAGACAATGCAAGCATATGATGCCAACATATATATTCAAACATACCTCTTAGGAGTCAGTTAAACGCTATCTCGTTGTAGCACGCTTTCAAAGTGACCCATGCTTCAATTAGGACTTTTATGGGTTGTAACGTGGCCTGGTTCACGATTTTAGAAAAAAGGAATTAAGGCTAAAAATTATTTGGTGCCCACCCATTCTCCATGATGTTCTCCATTCCTACGTTCAGTTGACCCGATACAAGCGTTCATCTCTTTAAAAGAGTTTGCGGTGGTTGAGGAACCATTGCAGTTTCTTGGACACAACAATCACTAACTTCTGGTTTTGGTTTCTGATCACACGACCTTGTTCTTTCGATAAGGATTTTATTGGTAATCCTTTTATCACCTTTTAGGCTTTTTAGCTTCTTCTTTCTTTTTCCTGGCCATATTCTTTTGAATTTCGATTTGGAAGTCCAGCGGGATGCCCCAACTTTTGCCTAAGCGACTTGTTTTCAAGTTTCGACTTAGCGGGGATTTTTGTTTCTTTCTTATTCGTAATTTCCATTTCTGAACGAGTCGTTGATCTTTGCGTTGTCTTTGATTTGTTGGAAGTGACTGTGACTGTCTGAGTCTTTAGTAGATGAGGGATAGCCATTGTTATTCATCTGTTGACCTCCTGACGTGCGAGAGATACCCATTGGGATATCGTTAATTGATGCACGTTGTTGATAGATGAGGGTTAACCATCATGGTTTTGACTTTCCTCAACCTTTTAAAGGATAACCAATGTTGTACCCTCAGATGTGCACTCTTGATGAGTTCGGAATGCTTGACCAGATTAACTAAACATTACCTGCCCTAGGGTTAAAATGAGGGTTTTTTCTGAATAGAAAATAAACTCCTACTTCGAAGGCTCAGAGGGGTTAACGAAGGTCTATCTCCTTTATATCTCTGGTGTTTAGGAATAGAAACAAGGCTTGTACATCGTCAACAGGGTCTTACTCAAAAGCGTACCAATCAGAGATTTTTGCGTTTTTAGATTATCATCATCCTCCATCCAATCTTTACTTGAGCATAAGACTTGGAAACTTGGCATTAATATGCAAGTAAAACATTTAAAGAGTGATAACGAACGAATGAATAAAAACAAAAGAACACTTCAAGACAAGCATACTTATTGCATTGAGATTTTCATTCAAAAATAGACAAGTTTCTATATACAAGCAATGTTTAAACAAACAAGCAAGAATGCAAATGAAAATGCACTAAAGAGGACCAATGGTTGCCATCGTTGAGGAGACTTGACTCCGTATGGATTTCTTAATTCTGACGACTTTCTGTAGTCTTGATGCTCGAGTGGGAGGGAGAATTCCCCTTCAGATCTGATGTGAACATAACAGTCTTTGAATTGATCTTATCTTGGACTTTGTCTCTGGATGACATACAATCTTCAATTGAATGGTCAGGTGCCCCAAAATATGCATAGAAGATTCTTTTAGGAGAACGAATGAATGCTTTATCAAGCGAATTAGTATAAACTGCATCACCAAGCATATCATGTCTTAAAGAAATTATACAGTTCGTCTTCTTTCAGAACAACAAAGACATCCAACTCGTGAGAAAAATCCTGGAAATTGGCCAAATAGGAATTAGACTTTTGGAAGAGACGCCAGCAGGTGCTGGGCTTTATACTTTAACCCCTTTACAGTCTTCGATATCAAAACCAGGTGCCCCAGAATAGGGGATACATCTAGCATGTGTATTGCAATCAGAAGAGATGTTTGTGGGAAGAGGACCCCAAAGATCAGAGTTTTGTCGAACTTCCACCAGGAGAGGAAATAACTAGATGTAATACGCTAGAGTCACATCACCATGCTCATCAGGCTTCTTCTGTCTTTTCTTAAAAGATTTTTTTTTGAATTCACTAGGGGAAAAAAGAATGACTGCTGTTGAACAGATCCGAGAACGCAAAGCTGTGGAGAGTGCCCCCGATTGAATAGTCTGATGCCCGGTGTAGCGACCACATCTGATGTTGGTCAACAAGAACGGAGCACTGATATAAGATCCCATAGTAAATGAGAACCGTCTGCTGATAAGATGTTCCAAGAACTCAAGTTTGTGTAGCGCTCCCTGATTGAAAGCATTCCCTAAAAGATGAGGAGAAGAGAGAACCTTTACTGCGACAGTAGGTGCAAGATTGTTGACATCATCATCAGAGCTTTCATGACCTGGTTTATCTGAGTCTTAAATCACTTATCTTCCTCCTCGAAGAATTCCCGGCCGTGGGCTAAAGCTTGTATGTATATCATACAAAGTTATTCCATAACTGATCTCTGAGCATGTGACAGTAAGAATCAAGTTGAACCTCTGAGGAGAAAGCCCCAGGTCTGAATAAGAATCCCCAATCTTCAAGTACCTGTTACGAATGCATGAATATGCATGAAGTGCATGAATGAATGCCATATCATGTTCTGTCATTTCCAAGGAATTTACGTGCTTTGATTTTGATTTTGCACAAGTAAGGGATGGAAGAGTTTAGCACGAGACTTGCAAATGGGATTCCTTGGAGATAACAGAACATGTATATTAAGCATGTGGTTAACCGTGTTATGTATGCAAAGACATGAGATCAAAGGGGATCAAGGTTCCATCATTTTTGAATATGATTGCTGCACTATTCTGAATCATAGGAATATTATCAGATCAAAGGTCCAGCATAGCTTCAGCACCTATAAGAACCAAGTACCATGCGGATTATCAATTGTACGGGATCAAGGCTTATGGATCGGATGTTGTTGAGCCTTTTCTGAACATGCTGGGAATACCAAGATCGAAGGCCTAAATAAAACTCCAAGTAAGCGAGTCAGGAACTCAAAAAATAAATCCGAGCACCCCATAGTCACCAACAACACATCATCTGAATAAGTCACCAACAGAAATCCAGAACATAACCATTAGAACCAATAGTCACCATCTGAGCATAGTCACAGTCTGAACATGAGTAACCATATGAACATAGTCACCATCTCTACCTGTGATAAAGCATTCCCGCCCCACTCACGGGTGAAGACTAGGTCAGGGTAAGGCAATGGTAACTTAAAATAATGGGTCCGCTTGAGAGTACTATCATCATACACCTACGTGATAATGATAACACCTCATTAAAACCTCATCTGAGCATGGACGACACAGTCTTATAGGGCAATCTACATCCCCTATGCGTCGTGTTCCACTCTATTCCTAGGATCCCTATGGTTTTCACTTGGCTTGGGTATTGGGCCTTTTACCTTATAGTAACATCCACCCAATAAGAAGCAGATCCAGTCCAACAATAGTATATGGAAGGCAGTAAAATGCAATGCATACATATGCTCAGGTATATACAAAATGAATGAATAAACTGAAAGCATAAAATAAACACCCAAAGAAAAATAAACAAGAGCTAGGAGCGAATCCGGGATGGACCAGCATTTGGTCGACCTGTCCCCAATGAAGTTGTCATCTGAAACAACCGGTTGAAAATCATCAAACAATGAAGTCTCCATCTAACGTATTTTATCTCACATGAAGGGAAAGTTAAACATCGAGAAAACTTGAGAAGGGAGAAGTCACGATCCTGCAACCGAGAGATCGGGTAAGGGAGTCTGTTACGCGAGGGGAAGGTATTAGCACCCCACACGCCCGTAGTACTCTATGATATCCACTCTTGTTGTCTATCTTATGGGTGTATTCAATCTATGCTTATTGTTTACTATACTACTGAAGGGAGAATGCATGCAAAAGAAGGAGAAAAGAATGTAGGGAAAATAAAATTGTGCTCGACTGGGCCCTACCCCAATGCCTACATATCCTTTTTGAGGAATCAGAGCTACCGTAGTTCGGCTCACATGTTTTTGTTTGTTTGTGTTTTTTATGGACAATGTTAATTCTGCCTTCTTCCGCAGCTCTACCTTTGGAGACTTATGCATTGACACAGAAGTAAACTAATCACGTCCTTACCTGAAAAGGGATTTAGAGAAATGGTGCTCGAGCGCACAAAATGGTTTGAATTGGTTTGTGTTTTATTACCTTGAAAAATGGTTTAAGTGAGATTAACATGTTTTTGATTTGCTAAGAAAAGAAGTTTTTGTTTTAGATGCAAGGATGCAAAAAGGGGAAGAAAAGAGTCTAAGGGAGACTAGCCTATTTCTAACCTAATGTTATCATACAATGGTAGTCATAAGGTTTGTTTCATATGACTAAGCAAATAGGGGAAGAAAAGAAGTTTTTGTTTCATATGACTAAGCAAATACTTCCACATAATCATGCAACATCTGAACCAACCTGCTCTTGACACTGCTTCCCAAATTAGCGCCGATCTTCATTTCCTTCTTATCTGACTCAGTACCCAGGTTGATAACCTCAACTGACTCTTCGTGCGGTTGAATAGATTTTTCCTCTTGTAATAGAAGTCTGGCTAGCTCTCCTGGTATGCCACAATCTTCCCCGCCTTTGTCTTCGGCTTGGTTGATTGGACATTCGAAGTCATAGTCGGAAATAATAGAGTCATTGGTAATAGGATCCCGAGTGGATGTGGACCTGCAAGAGTGTGTGTGTATGCATTTAAGATACATGGCTATTTTTTTTTGAAAAATGTATTTGAAAGAAAGGAAAGATAATAAACACAAATATTTGAATGCAAAAGAGTCCAATGTACTGAATGATCATATGATTAGATGAACATAAATAAAACCCTTGACAAATGGACCAAAGTGCCCCGGGCCAGGCAAATGGCTGAAAAATCATTGTTAAAATATTACAGACAACATTTCTTGAATTGAAAGAAAAGCAATAACAAGTAGATTACTCCTTAATGAAGGAGATGGGCACAAAGTCCTTGGTATGCCAATTCTTCAGCTCCGTTGTAGTTGGATACACCCACTCTTTAAATGCAGCTTCTTCATCAGAATCAACCACGACATTGACTTCATGGCTTCCAATACGAAGAGGTGGCTTTCCAACAAGAGCACGCCTCACTTCTTTCTGAGCTTTGATGGTGAAGCCCAAACCAAACTTGTCCGCTTTAAATGGGATATCGAGGAGTTTCCACCAAGTATCACAATTTCCTTCTTCAATTGCTGCACGAACATCATTGACTGAAACCATCTTTGGCATGGCCTTAACAACTTTAGACTCATCATAAGAACATTTGTTAGCAGCAATCATCGGTGGTACAACCCAAAGGCTTGACACAGGGTCTCAATGAATTCTCCATCCATCTCTACATACTTGAAAGAGTTAAGGTGGCTCACCATAAACTCTTCTTCTATACAGACGGTGACTATTCTTCCCTTGACTGGATATTTAAGTTTCTGGTGGAGGGTTGAGGTTACTGCCCCAACTTTATGGATCCACGGGCGACCTAACAGAAAAGAATAGGCAGGATGAATATCCATAATATAGAAGGCGGAGTTGAAGATTTGGGAGCCCACTTTGATTGGAAGATCTACCTCTCCATGAACAGCCCCCTTTGATCCATCAAATGCCCTTACAATGATATCGCTTGGCTTCAAGACTAAACCCTCACAGTCTAGACGGTTTAACGCCCCCTTGGGTAATACATTCAGAGAAGAACCAGTGTCGACTAGCACATGTGCTAAGGTAGTCCCTTTACACTCGATAGAAACATGTAAAGCTTTATTGTGATTCTTCCTGAGAGGTGTTAAGTTAGCATATGAAAATCCCAAGCCATTATCAGCTGTCAGGCTAGCCACACTATTCTCAAATTGGTCTGTTGTTGTCTCATGGGGGACATGAGCCTTTTTCAGGAACTTGATTAATGTTCGAGCACGGGCATCAGAGCAAAGCAGCAATGAAAACATTGAAATCTTAGAAGGGGTTTTCCCCAACTGTTCTACAATCTTGAAGTCACTTCTTTTTGTGATCTTCAAAATCTCGTCCATCTCACGAGCGAAGGGTTCTTCATCAGCTACATCCTTAGAGGGTACTTCAATCACATCAGGCTCAACAACCTTCTCCTTCCCTCTTGTATTAGTACTTGGCTTGGCAGCAGTAATGCGGATGGGCATCCTTGTAACAACTGGTGGTGATATATTGGGTGAAAATATTCTCCCAGTTCTAGTTACCTTTCTTGAACCAGCTATCTTACTGACATCGCCATCTTTTTATTCTTTGATCCACGCGTCCTGTTTAATCCCATGATAGAACACCTCAGCACCATAATTCCATGGTACTTCCTTATTTGAAGAGTAGGGAATCGGTTCGGGACTGGTAATTATTAAGGGATAAACAGTGGGTTCATTTGAAATCCTAATAGGACCTTTGGAGGCGATCCTAAGAGGCTTGTTTGAGATGGTAATAATGGAGAGGTCTTCACATTTGTTAGTCAAACTTTTGGCAAGTGGGGTCTTCTCGAATAGAATTTTGTGGCTATCCATCAGGCGTTATATGCCTTTCTTCAGCCTTTCACATCCATTGAGTTGTCTTGTACATCACACACAGTCCTTTATGCAGCCAGGGACAATCCCGGCTTTCAACAAATTGTTTTTGATTATATTCAGCGGAGTAGTCAGATCTTCAACAGAGGCAACGAAAATTGTATCTTCAACGACATTAACACCTTTGTCATGCTTTGACATTGGAGCAGTGATTACATTCACCGTTGGAGGAGGCTCAAATTCAATAGTTTTGCTATCAATCAAATCTTGGATTTTGTTCTTCAAGGCCCAACACTGGTCAGTCTCGTGCCCGGGGCTGCTTGAATGGTAAGCACTTTTAGTGTTCGGATTATACTTTGGTGACGAGGTGTCAGGGTTGGCGGGAGGATCGCGCAATGTCACTAAATTTGTCTTGAGCAAATGTTGAAGGGCTTGAGGCAATGACATGCCTAACCTCATAAATTGTCTTCTTGGAGTTTCAAAACATTGATGATTTGCAGATGGTCTTGGAGTAGAAGTTGGATTGGAGATTCGGACAACATTGACAGACGGGTGATCGTTCTTCTTGGTATGGGCCCTTTCCCCGTACATAACATTGACTTCCTTCTTTGCAGCAAAAGGTTTCTTGATAGGATTGGGAGTGGAGGTCGATGCCACATAGATCTTCCCACTTTTAATGCCACTTTCAACTCTTTCGCCGGTTAAGATCAATTCGGTGAAACCAGAAGAAGAGCAGTCAACCAACAGATTAAAGAAAGGACTAGATAAAGTGCCCATGAACATGTCGATGTGCTCCCTATCAGTCAAGGGAGGTTGGACCCTACTAGCAAGGTCTCTCCACTTTTGCCCATATTCCTTAAAACCTTCATTCTTCCCCATGGTCATATCTTGCAACTGAACCCTCGTTGGCACCAAGTCGGCGTTGTACTGATACTGATGGTAGAAGGCAGTAGCTAGATCCTCCCAAGTATTGATACGAGAACCATCTAACTGATAAAACCATTCAAGTTGTGTTCCAGCCAAGCTCTCTTGGAAAAAGTGAACCCAGAGCTTCTTATCAGCAGTGTGCGGCTGTATCTTGCACACATAAGATTTCAAATGGAGTTTTGGACAAGAAACCCGATCGTACTTTGCAAAGATTGGTATTTTGAATTTGTGGGGAATGACTACCCCAGAGATCAAACCCAAACCATCAAAATCTAAACCGGGGACGGCTTGGATTTCAACAGCTTTCAATCTGTCTTCTAACTGCTTGTATTTGATATCAGCAGGTGGATACTGCTCGTTGAAATAATCATCACCGGATACTTGATCATTGATACAGTCAAACTGAGTACTCTTGACCTCACCAATCTGGTTCTCGTCCTCTTCAGATGAATCTTCTCCTACTAGTATTTGACGGACTGTCTCTTTGAACCTTCTACCCATGTTGAATAGAGCTTTCTTCTTTGGGTTCTTCTTAACGGCCAGCAAACCCATCATATCTTGCTTCCCCTTGGCTAGGGCTAGTAGAGTTTCCTGAAACTGAGAATTCTGGGCTTGGAGATCCGTCACAGTTTTCTCTAGATCCATCTTGCTGAAATAAACAGCAGAAAGATAAGGAAACCTGTTATGTGAAAAACTGTCATGTTATGATGCATGGAATATGTACATGCAAATGATTTCAAGGATTAATGAAATTTAAATTTGTATAGACAAAGAATGAACAAACGTTAATTCTCATTAGAAAAAACAAGAAAGATTACATCATGCCTCTTGGGCTTACAAAATAACTTTCTAAGATAAAAAGACCGAACGCATCCTCTTCGGCGCGAGATAAGCGTTCACACTTTGCTCTTCTTGTAGCTGCTTCGTAAGCTACAAGACCCTCTTTTCACTAGCATAGAATTGAGCTTCGAAAGTATCCCGTTCTTCCTTAAGCTGAATCCAATCCTTTTGTAAGTCTTCGAGAGAGGTAGGTATGTCGGGATGGAGGATAATGTATGGAACATCTCCTTCGACCACAACCTCCATGATAACTGGTGAGATGGAGGGATAAGGAATCACAAGTTTCTAAGCACGAACTTGTACCCATTTAAGGTAAGGCTCGAGGGGAATGAAATTCTTGTGTCCTAACGTCTTGCTATCCACCTCGTTCAACATCCTCCAGGCTCTGATAAACCTCTGACGGTAACCTTGATCATCATTCTCGTAGTCAAATACCACTCCTTGGACAAGCATCTCATAGGGCCCATCCCTCCGAGCATAACCAAACTGTCATAGGGCTAAGTAGGGGTTGTAAGTGATACCTCCTCTAATGCCAAGCAAAGGGACATTAGGGAATTCTCCATAATGGTCGACGATAGTAACATTCTCCAAAGAGCGGGAACACCAATGAGTATCTGAATGTTTGGGCGTCATCAACCTATGTGACCACCTTGAACCTTGCTCGTTCTTCAATACAGATTGGGGAAGATGAGAAATAAACCATCTTGCTAAGATAGGAGTACAACACATAAGAATACCTCTTTTCCTCATAGTGCGAGTGTGAAAGGAATGTACGATGTCCCCTAGCAAATTAGGCATTGGGTTACGAGACATGAAGATTTTGACGGTGTTCACATCTATGAGTTGGTCAGGATTTGGGAAAAAACCATCCTATATATGAGGAGAGCCACAATTTACTCAAAAGCTTTCAAATCCAAATAGTTTCAACAGTTTTGGGCTTTCTCAAACAAGAATTTTGCTAGGAAACCTTTGAAACCACTCCTTGTTTCCCAACTAGTTGATTGAGAATGGAAATCCTCAAGAGTTAGGATAATTCTTCCAAAGTCGGCACACGTTGATAATCGGGGAATGTGAAACAATGGTGTAAAGGATCAAAGAACTGAAAGAGCACCTTCATCATGTCTTCATTAGTGTTGGAGGTGACCAAGTTTAGTAGGTGACCATGTCTTTGGGTAAATGGAGAATTTTCAGGAATCCTTGATGCTAACTCTTTGAGTTGAGGAGGGATCCTTACGAGATTGACTTAAATGGTTTTCCTGCGAACAGAATCCATGTCCTACAACAGAACAAAGATAAATCCCAGAAATCCTTGAAATGGTTAGTGAGTGTGATGTTATGATGTTTATGATGTTATGTACAAGTAAATATATACAAACAAAACAAGTAAGTCCTTAGGTTTTGGCTTGTATGGAGTCTCATAGGTAAGTACCCTCTTGAAGTTTAGTTGGCTCAAACCTATCCTAGTCATAGTAACCGAGTTCTAAGGAGCTCAATATCACTAGTTTGTTTCCTTGGGCATTGTTTCAGCGCAAGCCTCTTTAATGGCGACCGAAATATCCCAAAAAATCAAACCTCAATGAGTGTAGTATCGAGTATCTACCAACTCCGTACTGCACCAAAGCCGATCATCTCACTACGTCCTAATGGCCAAGTTGGTCAAGTAAAGGTTCTAAAAGTTCATTAGTGCTTCATGACATCACTCAGCGGCCCCGTATTCTCCTTGACTACTCAAGGGCCACCAGTACCCACAAATATGTCGCACTAACATAGCTATTGCTTAGACGGTATCGGTATACCCCGCACAATTTCCACAACGTATTGCTACTTACCTATAAGGTATCCCAAATCCGGGTAGAGGATTCAAACCCAAATAAAGAACCATAATGTAAATCATACAAGTCAAACAAAGAAAGCAAGTAAATATGATCTAGCCCTAAGGTAACCCCACTTTTAAAATTCTCCCCAGTAGAGTCGCCAGTTCTGTGGTACGGTGGGAGAACTGAATTGGTTGTTTTGTGTTTTATCACAAATGTTACAGTTATCAAGAGTTGCCACCGACTTTTATTTTATCCAAAAGGAAAGGTGAAAAAGCACATGAAAGACCTTTGAGACTGTTTCTTGAGTTTGGGGGGTAGATTATGAAAAGGGAAGGTATTAGCACCCTTTTCATCCATGGTTTTCCATGGGCTCTTAGTTACTTGCTAGATCACTTGCTTTTTGTTTGAAAAATGTGCTTTGAGTGGTTTTTTGAAAATATTTTGAAAAGGCACCATCGTTTAGGAAAAATTTGTAAAGATTCTCGTTCGTAAGAATGTATACAAAGTGTTGATCTTTTGAAAAATGTTTCAAGTTTAAAAGATGTTTTGAAAGTGTTGGTGTTTGTTTTGAAAATAGAAAGGATGTTTTGGTTTTGAAATTGAGCAAGAAACTAGGAACATTCTACCTACTCAAAAGTCTTTTATGTTTATTTCCTCTTTCCTTTGACATTGTCATCTTACCATTGATTTGGTAAGTAACCCTATCTTTGGATGTAAATGGGACGGACGTGGATCATCGTATAACCATGATTAGCAATGTTGCAAGGTATCTTAGCATCTTTCTTTAGGGACTAAGATAATTTTGAGAAGGCAACATAGATAGCATCATCGAGGCACCATGATCTTGTATTTTTGCTTGTTTTTTGCTAAGATACCTCACATGGATAATATGGCCATTTTCATAAGGCAACCAAGTGGATTTTACCCTAGGGGTGCTTGTGTGCAAGTGTATTAATTTTCATGCTTTGTTTAGTCTTTGATTAGGGTTTGCTACTTGTTGATTTTATCTTCTCATACAAACCCTAATTACTAGCATTTATGCGAAAAAGTAAAATTACTACGCTAGTACATCATTAGGGGAGGGGGTGTACAAATTTACAAATGGGGATTACAAGAAAATTAAACCTAATTATCTATTACAACCATATTAAATATTGTACAAAATTGAAAATAAAATGCAAGAATATAAATGGAAAAAGAAATGATTTTTGTTGTTTTTTATGAAAGGGGTTTTGCCTTGACCTATTTAAAGAAAATGATTAATAAAAATTAAATAAAATTAACTTAAACTAATTAAGAAAAGAAATTAATTTGAAAATGATTTTTAGGGTTTTTTATGAAAAGGTTTTAAATTAAGGAAAATAAAATGAAGATTAATTAATTAAAAGAAACCTAAGTTCTAAGTTAATTTTAATTTACAAGAAAATAACATAATAATTAAACCTAAGTCTAAATGTTAATTATTAAAAAAAGAAATTAATTTGTTAAAAGAAAATATTTTTAGTCTTTTTTTTTTTATTTTATGGGAAAAATAAAATATATAAGCATAAATAATAAAAAAAAATTTGGATTTTTTTATGATTTATGAAAATAATAATAGTAATAATAATAATAAAAAATAATAATAATAATAATAATAATGAAAAAGTAAAATAAAAAAAGAAAATAAAAAATATAAAGGAAAGTCAGAGGGGTTAGATAATGAAACAGGGAGTAAAATAAGCAAAAAAAAGTCAGGTCCAACAAAGGGGAGCCCAACGCTGCAAACAAACAAAAAAATGTGAAAAGAAAAAAAGAAAAAGGCAGCGCTGAGTCTTGAACCCGTGACCTTGAGGTTACTAGCGCGCTGCCTTACCACTGGGGTGGTTGTACATCCGTTAATATAACTGAAACGATAAATATCTAATACAAAACGCACCCTAATTACACTTCCTCTTCAACCTCCATCCAAAGGACCTGTATCTTCTTCATCTCTCAACAAAAATGAAAAGTTCAAACATAAAAGCTGTGGCATTTTTTCCCACGAATCCAACCATGTAAATAACTTAAGCTAATAATCAAAGATGAATGAGAATTTTTCTGGCCCAAATTCAAAACCTAAAAATTTCAGAAAACTTCAACTCTAAAATTCTCTAAGCTCAGGCCCTATAAATGCAAACTATGAATATGTACAGCTTCGTGGCAATGGTATCTACATTTTATCTTCACAAATGCAAGCCTAACAATGCCTAAATATGAAGATAGAAGTTCAAGAAAAATACCTCAAAACTGGAAATCGTGAAATGCATTTGAGCTTGTTTCAGGCAGTGGTGATGATCAGGTTAGCTTCCTTGGACCTCTAGGAAGCTAATGCAATGGCTGGCTTGAGCTGAGGGTGGCTGTAATGGCCTGGAGAAGTCCAACTGCAATGCTCTGTTTTTGGCTATGGAAGTTGATGAAGATGATGTTACAGTCTGCAAACAGAGACAGGGATGGTTTGTATTTGATATGAGGAAGCTTTTGAAACTAAAAGGCCAAGAAATGCACGAGTGGTTTTTAAGATTGAAATTTAAAGTCAGAAATGACATAAAAATGGAGGTTTTGTGCAATCTGAGTTTTCAGGGAGTTTGGGAGTGTTTTTAATCGTGTGCTCTCTTGCAAATAGTATCTCTATTTATAGAGGAAAGGTTTTGAGGTTTGAAATGGTCAGAAACAAAGAACCACATGTTATGAGTTTTTGACTTGTTTTTGAAGTTATCTTGACAAACATGGTTTCAATGCAAGGTACATGTCTTGTAGGGTGGCTAGAAAATTTAAACATGTTTGTTCTGAGTTTATAGAGCATGCTTGTGTAGAAATAACAAGTGAAAAGATCCATACAAGTTGACTTTGTGATTAAAGCTTCTTTACAAGAATGGAATGGTTACTTTCTTCCAAAAATGGAAATGCAACTTGGATAATGATTCAAATGCTTGGACAATGGATCCATATGTTGTGTAAACATTTAATTATGGAGTGACAAACAAGTTTCAGGCCTGAAAAGTGAAGATTATGCAACATAGGCTTGGATGTGAATTCTTGTTCATCATGAAATGGCTTGTAATTCAAGTTTGAAAACCCTAACTTCATCTCTTCGATTCTACTTGATCACAAATGATCTCAAGGAGTTCTTGGACATTTTGGAAAGCTTGCAATGTGCTATAAAACCCCTATTTGAATCACTTTTGAAAATTACATTTGGAACTATATGAAAAAGTTTTATGAAGTTAGGTCAAAATCCTGACCAAAACTAGGGCAAAATTTCACTAAGTGTTCAATTTCAAGACCATGAATTTATGAATTAATAACTTGAGATCCAAGCATTTTTAGAAGAGGTTGTATAAAGAAATGTTGTAGATATCATGGAGATATACAACTTTCATGTTGAAAGTTTCTTCTGAATCATCTTGCATCATGGTGAAAAATTTACTCAAAGTTGTGAAAAATATGAAGTTTTAAACACTTAGAAAAATTTCTAAGTTAGAAAACTTTGACTTTTCAAAATGAAATCTTGACTTTTTGATTTCTTGATGAATAAGTTTCATATTTTGTCATGTTTTGATGAATTGGGATCTTTGACATTGGATTTTGACCAAAAAGTCAAAGTTTGACTTTTTAGTATACAATTGACTTTTGATCAGTTGACTGAAAATTCACTGTCAATCCAATTGATCATGAGAAATGTTTAGGTCATGCCATTAGGTAAAAAATATGCAATTGAACTCTTGAAACCATGCTTCAAACCAATTGACCATTTACTAGGTCAAAAATCATAAATTGCCCTTTCTCAATCAAAACTCTAATTTTGACCATTTTGCCCTTTTGATGATTTGATCCAATTTCTTGAGGAATTATGGTCCAAACTTGATCAAATTATACGTATGAGTTTATAATATTGATATGGGTCAAAAATTATGAAGTTTGAGTGTAAATTGGCCATAGTTGACTTTTCCCCCAATATAGTTGATTTTTAGGTCAACTGCTCAATTGATTGAGCAAAAGTGTGATCCAAGGCTTGAAACTTGACATGAGTAATCTTGGGTGTCTATAATGATCCATGAATGTCATATGAGGCATTAAAAGTTAAATTATCCTTGTGCAATCTCAAACCCTAATTTTAGTCATCAATGCTTAAGGAGGTGTCTTGAGCTGATCAACCCTAGTGCAGTCTTGAACCAAGAGAGATCTTTGTGAGAAAATATTTGATGAATGAGAGGGAAAATTTTAGGGTACAACACTTGATATTAACTTTGTTCACCATGCCCCAAGCTCGTACAAATATTTGACGATAACCTTGGACATCGTTCTCATAGTTAAATATGATTCCTTGGACAAGCGCGTCCTGAGGGCCATCCCTCTGAGCATACCCAAAATTTCGTAGAGCCAAGCAAGGATTATAAGTGATACCTCCCCTAATGCCAAGGAGTGGGACATTATGTAATTCCCCACAATGGTCAATGATGGTGACATCCCCCAAAGATCGAGAACACCAATGAATATCTGAATGCGAGAGTAACATCAACCTTTGAGACCACTTCATGCCTTGCTCATTCTTCAAAACTGACCGAGGATGGTGTAAAATATACCACCTAGCCAGAAAAGGAGTACAACACATAAGAATTCCCATTCTCTTCATGGTACGAGTGTGAAGAGAATGCAAAATGTCTCCGAGTAAGGTAGGCATCGGGTTACGAGATAGAAAAACTTTAACCGAATTCACATCTATAAGTTAGTCCGGGTTAGGAAATAGTACCATCCCATAAATTAGAAGGGCCAAAACCTCTTCAAAATCTTGCAAATCCAGAGCATCCTAAAAAAGTTGAGCCTTCTCAAACAAAAACTTGGCTAGAAAACCCTTAACACCATATCTAGTTTCCCAATTTGCCACAATGTTGGACCATTGCAAATGTAAAGCTCGAGCAATCTTATCAGGTCTTGGGTCTTTCTCAATACCGGGGAAGGGTAGTTGATCAAGAATAAGCATTCCCAATAGTTGAGAGAACTCCTCCATGGTAGGAACTAATTGGTAATTAGGAAATGTGAAACAATGATGTTTAGGATCAAAGAATTGAAAAAGAACATGTACCATGTCTTCTTCAATGTTTAAGGTAACCAAGTTAATGAGACGACCATAATTCTTGGTGAACAGAGAATCATTTGGAACTCTTGACGCTAACTCCTTGAGTTGAGGAGGCATCTTCACAAGGTTGATCCAGATAGTAATTCTTCGCATGGAAGCCATATCCTACAAAACAACACAAAGATAAATCCCAAGGTCCTTGAAATGGTTAGTGCAAAATTCCATGGTATGATGTCATGACATTATGTACAAGTAAACATATACAAGAAAAGAAAACAAGTCCTTAGGTTTAGGCTCGCATGAGGTTCATAGGTAAGTACCCTCTTAAAGTTTGGTTGGTTCAACCTGTCCTAGAAAGTAATCGAGTTCTAGGGAATCTCAATATCATTGATCTTTCTTCATTGGGCATTGTTTTAGCACAAGCCTCTGTTTTGGCAACCAAAATATCCCAAAAGTCCGATCTTAATGAGCGTAGTATCGAGTATCAACCAACTTTGGGCTGCACCAAAGCCAGCTATCTCACTACTTCCTAATGGCCAAGTTGTTCAACAAAAGGTTCTAAGGTTAGTTTGTGATTCATGACACCACACAACGGCCCTGTATTCTCCTTAATTCGCCATAAGGGATACCGGTACCCACAAATGTGTCACACTAACCTAGCTATTGTCTCAACCATATCAGTCTACACCGCACAATCTCCATAATTTTTGCTACTTACCTAATGATGTTCCCAGATTCGGGTAGAGGATCAATACAAACTCAAACAAGGACCCAAAAATGTAAAACAAACAAATCAAACAATGAAATATTTTAAAGGTGATCTAGTCTCTAAGATAACCCCACTTTTAAGTTATCTCCCCAGCAGAGTCGCCAGTTCTGTAATACGGTGAGAGAACTGACTTGGGTGTTTTGTGTTTTTATCGCAATTTTTGCCGATAGCAAGAGTCGCCACCAAATTTTCTTTTATCCAATAAAGGAAAGGGTGAAGAGAACATGAAAGACCTTTTGAGAATTTTCTTGAGTTCGGGGGGTAGGTTATGAAAAAGGAAGGTGTTAGCACCTGTGATACGGTGGGAGAACTTACTGTTATACTGGTTTGTATTTTTTGTTTGCAAATGTCGCGGTAAGCAAGATTCGCCACTGAATTTTATTTCATCCAACAAAGGAAAAGGAAAAAGAACAGAAAAAACCTTTTTTCGAGAGTTTCTGAGTACGGGGGGTAGATTATAGAAAGGGAAGGTGTTAGCACCGTTTCTATCCATGGTTTTCCATGGGCTCTTAGGTACTTTGCTCATTTTTAAAATTGCTTGTGCGTGCTTGTTTTGAAAAAGTTTTACTTCGTGATAACCCTTGTATCAGTCCTCAAGAGTGTGACGAAGTTGTTTTGAAAATTGTTTTGAGTAGTGTTTATGTGAAAAGTTTTGTTTTAGCAAGTACCTAGGAGCTAATCTATCTACTCGAAAAAAAGTTTGTTCGTTTTCCTTTAGACAATGTTATCCTATTATTAAGGAATAGTTAGCACCGTCATTGGAGTTATAAAGGGACGTTCGAAGGGACGAAATGGTCTCTGAAGGCAACAAGTAAGGATACCTTAGCATTTCGAAGGGACTATCGTCATAAGATCAATTCATAGGCAACTCGAGGGACAAGTAGGGACTATGATCTTTATAACAATTTTGAATTGCGGGTCATTGCTAAGGTATCCCTATATTCGAGGGACACAACCATTATTTCTGAGGCAACCAAGTGGAGTAAACCCTAGGAGTGAGCATGTGCAAGTGTATTTTTTTTAATTAATTATCTTTGCACAATTAGGGTTTTCTACTGTTTTAATTTCAATTCATCTTTCCATACAATCCTATACATACATCTAAGCAGTTTATAGTTTGCGGAAATTAAAATGCGAGAAGCTAAAGTCCTAATTATTACATGGCTTTGGGCAGATACATAATTATTTTTGACTTAAAATAACATGCAGAATTAAAACCATACTTAAATCTATTACAAACTCGGAGCAGTTACAAATAATAATAAAAAAGGAAAATTAAAAGCGTGCGGAAAATTAAGTGCGAGAAATAATTAGACGACCTAAAATCTAATTTGAGAAAATATTTATGTTATTTTTGAGGAAAAAATTAGGTTAAGTACAAAATTAAACTCTAACTCTAATTATTTTGAATTATAATATAAAAAAAGCATTAAATTACCTAAATTTAATTAAACTAATTAACTAATAAAATATTTTTGTGAAAAAAATGATTTTGACGTTTTTTATGATTTTTTTGATTAAATAAAAAAAAACATGATTTTTTGAGTTATTTAAAAAAGACATAATTAGAAAATAATAAGAAAAGAATTAAAAATAAAAAAAAGTGAAATTGGGCCCGCATAAGCAACCCGGGGGGGGGGGGGTGTTTCTGATTTTTTTAAGGCCCATGCACACTGAGCCCAAAGATCCTGTGTTTCACTCCTATGATGATGCACGGTAGTCCCTCAACGTTGGAACGTGAGATTTGGTCTGATGATGGATCTCAGGGCTAAGATCTAGGGTACACGATGGACGCTAAGTTATGAGGCATGCTAGATCTGCATTTAAATGGTCAGAAAATAAGAAAACGTTTGGATCTGGGATCGAACCCAGGTCCCTTGCTTCACACGTTCCTAACCCTTCCATCTGCGTTGCGTTGGTTAGTTTTTATAATAATAACATTACATCATAATATGTAAAACAAAGTGGATGGGCTGAAAATAATGAAAAAATGCGCGATTATTCAAACAGACTAATGGAATGGTGACAGGTCATCATCTTCTTCCCTGTTCGTCGTCTTAGGTTTCAAGCTTTTACCTACGGACAATACTCCATAGCCATAGCCCTGCAAGCTTCAAAAATCCATACAACGCATGATAAATTAAAAGTTAGTACATGGATCAATTTGTCTTGATCCTACGAGCATCATGGCATCCTTTTCTTGGCCTAATTTTACCTGTACAGAGAAGCCCTAAAACGGCTTCTTAAACCCTAGCCATGGCAATTATCCAAATATGCATCAAAACACAAAATTAAATAAACCAAAACATTCCGAATGTTGATACAAACATAATGTGATGCTTAAAAGTAGTTAATCATGCGTAAACTGTAAAATCAAAGTCAAGCTTATATGTGCAAACCGTGAGAAAGTTATGCTTGGTCAAAGTTTTGTTGACTTTTCCTAAGAAACCCTAATTTAGTAACTTTTGAGTTTTGATGAATTAGGAGCATTACTTGAGGAATCATGATCAATCCTTGATCAAATTATGGATATCACTTAAAAATGTTGATGTTGACCAAAAATCTTGAAGTTTGACTGTATGTGGGCAACAATTGACTTTTGACATAATACAGTCGATTCTCAAGCATCTGAGCAGTTGACTAAGAAAACTTCTTGTGCAAGACTTGAAGTTTGACATGGAGGGTCTTGAGGACATATTAGGACTATGGAGAGAATTTGAGGCCTTTGGAGCTCACCCTTCTTGATGAAAATGGAAACCCTAGTTGGAGGTTCATTTCTTTAGGAGAGAGTTTGTCTGGTCAACTCTTGCGCATCCTTGAGCAAGTTGAGGGTCTTAAGGAGCATGTGTTGAGTAAAATGGGAGGGGAGCTTTTGGGGTACAACAACTGCCCCTGTTTAATCTTCTTACACCTAAGGATGTAGATTGGCTTGTCTGCCTTTCGTGATCTGAGGGTGGAAGATGATTGAACACTAGAGTGCCCAGAAATTTGCACTCGCGTGAAGTGAATGTCGATCGATAATATCAGGAATAGGCTTACAAATTCCATTTGGAAGGTGATGGAGAACCGTCAGGGATGGGCTTAAAGATGCCATCTAGAGAAGATACTGGTTGCATAAGAGATTCCTTTGCGAGAATTCCTGTACCTGCCGCTGAGGAGGACTTCACCAAGGAAAGTTGATTTATGTCTTGGGAAATAGAGTATAGGAGCTTCGGTTGTCCATTACTCTACTGGGGAATTAATTCTTGATTGAGGAGGTGGAAGTGAACTTCATATCTGGTCAGGGTCCAGTGCTGCACAGTGACTTACTGGGGAAGGGTGAACTCGACCGTAACTGGTTGGGTCCAGGTCTTACAGTGCTGTAAACTGTTGTCTGGAGATAAGGGAGAAGGAACCTGGATAGTAGGGTTTCTTCGAGGTGAAAGTCTGGATAGTAGGGCTGTGAGAAGGAACCTGGATAGTAGGGTTACTTCGGGATGAGAGCCTGGATAGTAGGGCTATGAGAAGGAACCTGGATAGTAAGGTTACTCCGGGATGATAGCCTGGATAGTAGGGCTGCGAGAAGGAACCTGGATAGTAGGGTTACTTCGAAATGAAATCCTGGATAGTAGGGCTGTGAGAAGGAACCTGGATAGTAGGGTTACTTCGAAATGAAAACATGGATAATAGGGCTTTGAGAAGGAACCTGGATAGTAGGGTTACTTCGAGATGAAAGCCTGAATAGTAGGGCTATGAGAAGGAACCTGGATAGTAGGGTTACTTCGAAATGAAAGCCTGGATAGTAGGGCTGTGAGAAGGAACCTGGATAGTAGGGGTTACTTCAAAATGAAAGCCTGGATAATAGGGCTATGAGAAGGAACCTGGATAGTAGGGTTACTTCGAAATGAAAGCCTGGATAGTAGGGCTATGAGATTGAACCTGGATAGTAGGGTTACATCGAAATAAAAGCCTGGATAGTAGGGCTGTAAGAAGGAACATGGATAGTAGGGTTACTTCGAAATGAAAGTCTTGATAGTAGGGCTATGAGAAGGAACTTGGATAGTAGTGTTACTTCGAAATGGAAGCCTGGATAGTAGGGCTGTGAGAAGGAACTCGGATAGTAGGGTTACTTCGAAATGAAAGCCTGGATAGTAGGACTATGAGAAGGAACCTGGATAGTAGGGTTACTTCGAAATGAAATCCTGGATAGTAGGGCCGTAAGAAGGAACCTGGATAGTAGGGTTACTTCGAAATGAAAATCTGGATTGTAGGGCTTTGAGAAGGAACCTGGATAGTAGGGTTACTTCGAGATGAAATCCTGGATAGTAGGGCTATGAGAAGGAACCTGGATAGTAGGGTTACTTCATTTGGTTACATAGATTAGTTGACCCGTTTGATCTTCGGGAACTGATTTCCATTGGCTGCCTAAAGATAAAACAACGTACAGCTGCTGGAATTGTTGAAGATAATCGTCTTTCATAAAAATATAACAAGGTTAATTATATGTGCAACGCATGAAATGCCTCGTGAGATGATGTTCTCAAAATAAATGAGATTATGCCGTATATGATATGTATGCGCACGTCATGATGTATGCACATGAAATTCTGTTGGGACATGTCCGAGCCTGGGAAAATAAATCCCTGACTGCTGCTAGAGAGTATATCATTCCTGACTGTTGTAGAGAATTGTGGTTTTTCCACTTCCGCCGGGGATGGCGAATAGAAATGACTATGCTGGAGATTTACTCTTTGTTATTTATGAATATTCTGTCAGGAAGAGATTTCGTTTGAGAATAATTCTGCGGGGGAATAACTCTGTTAGAGGATGAACCTCCATAGCCGAAGGGATAAACTCTGTCGGGGATTGAGCTTCTATATCCAGATAAATAAACTCTGCTTGGGAGATGAAATTTACTGACCCACTCGTGATTCTGAAATTCGGATGGGGGACATAGCTGTCAGGTTTCTGAATGACCCTGGCCGGGGAGATTACTTCCTGTTTTGGGAAAGCCGACATTAATGCTTTTGGATATTTTTACTCTGTAGGGAGTGTATGTACTGATGATTATGCTCCAAAGCTATCCCTGTCCCGATACCTGCTAGGCAGAGTAACTCTCGGGTTTGACACTTCTTGTTTTTGCCCCTGTTTCTGGAATTACGAGTAATTGTCTTTTGTTTCTTTATGTAAATATTTATGAGAAGCGATCATATTTAAATGCATATGTAAAAAATAAATCATTCAACGTTCTTGCAAAACAAAACAGAAAAAGAAAAACTCAAAGTTTCTTATGAAAATGATTTTGTATTGATTTTTTTGATGTTGGCCTGTAATATGCGTTTTCGTACAAGGAGGCTGACGTTCTAGTAAGAGAACGCCACTGTAAAAATAGAAGCTATACAAATTTGTGTAAAAAAAACAGCTATGTGAAACAATCCCATTGAGTTCCAACTCTGCTATTACCCCTATGTCTTCGAGCGTCTCATCACTTGACTGTTTTTCCGAAGTTGATTAGGTTGATCGATACTGTTCGAGCTTAATAATTGATACCGAAGTCTGGTCGCAAGATGATCCAATGGGACATAGTGATGCGCTTTATATCCCTAACTTTTGCCTGGACTACCCTTTCGGGTTTTCAGTCCACCGGGATACCCTTTTTTGCCCAAGCCTCCTTTTCAGGTTTTCGGCTTGCCGGGTGTACAGATTTTTCCATTTTCATCCCTTATTTTTGCCCGAACCCTTTTGGTTCGCCGGGAAGCCCTTATTTTTGCCCAGGCCAATCAACCTAGCGGGCCTTTTAATTAGGCGTAGTATCTTTTCACTATGTCTGCATTGACAGGGTGAGAAAGGTCGTCACCGTCCATGGTAGTTAGAATCATAGCTCCACCCGAGAAAATGTTTTTAACCACAAATGGCCCTTCGTATGTGGAGGTCCATTTTCCCCTGGGATCACCTTGTGGTAGTATGATACGCTTGATCACTAGATCCCCGAATTTATATTCTTGACGCATGACTTTCTTGTTAAAAGCCTTGATCATTCGCTTTTGATACGCCTGACCATGACAGATAGCAGTAAGTCTCTTCTCATCGATTAGATTTAGCTGATCAAGCCAACTTTGGATCCAATCGTCTTTGTTCAAATCCGTGTCCTTCATAATCCTGAGGGAAGGTATCTGGACTTCGATGGGTAGCACTGCCTCCATGCCATATACCAGAGAGTAGGGTATCCATGAAGAGCCAATGGTAACATCTCATGCCAGTCTTTGTACGTCACCGTCATCTTCTGTACAATTTTTTTGATGTTTTTGTTAGCCGCTTCAACAACGCCATTCATCTTCGGCCGGTAGGGAGAAGAGTTATGATGCTGTATCTTGAACTGTTTACATAGCTCAGTGATCATTGTGTTGTTGAGATTCGTACCATTGTCAGTAATAATTCTCTCTGGCACACCATACCGACATATTTGATTATGTCAGATAAACCGTGCCACAACGTTCTTGGTCACAGTAGCAAAAGAGGTCGCCTCAACCCACTTCGTGAAGTAATCAATGGCCACTAGAATGAAAAGATGTCCATTGGAAGCAGTGGGCCTGATTTCTCCGATCATGTCAATACCCTACATTGCAAAGGGCCACGGAGCTGTCAAGACATTCAAGGGAACCGGAGGCACATGCACCTTATCAGAATAGATTTGGCACTTATGACAAGTTCTAGAGTGCTGATAACAAACGGCTTCCATAGTGGACCAGTAATATCCTGCCCGTAGGATCTTCTTAGCCATAGTATGTCCACTGGAATGGGTTCCGAAGGTACCTTCATGTAGATCTGTCATAATCCTCTCTGCTTCGCTCTTGTCTACACACCGTAGTAATGTAGAGTCATGATTATGCTTGTAGAGGATTCCATTACTGAGGAAGAACTTCGCAGTGAACCTTCTCAGAAACTTCTTATCGTTGACAGATGCCCCTTTGGGATACTCTTGAGCCTCGAGATACCTTTTGACTTCGTGAAACCAGGGTTTGTCTGCCACCTCTTCGGTATCAATTTCACAGCAGTGTGCTGGTTCATGCAACCTCTCAATGGTGATTTGGGGAGCTTCATTGTCCCACCTAACTTTGAACATAGAAGACATGGTAGCTAGCGCGTCTGCTAACTAGTTCTCCTTTCGCGGGAAATGTTCAAAAGTTACCTCCTCAAAGTGTGGGAGCAATGTCAACACGTACTCTTTGTATGGGATGAGATTCAGGTTTTTTGTATCCCATTCTCCTTTGATCTGACTTATTACCAAGGCTGAATCCCTGAAAACGTCCAAGAACTTGATCCTAAGGTCAATAGCGGCCTTGAGACCCATGATACAAGCTTCATACTCCGCCGTGTTGTTAGTGCAGTTGAAACATAGCCGAGTAGTTAAAGGAGTATGACAGCCCTCGGGAGATATGATTACTGCACCAATGCTGTTACCGAGTGTGTTTGAAGCTCCGTCAAAAACCATAGTCCACTGGAATCCCTCCTCGAGTCTTTCATCCGGTCCAGGTTCTTCGTAGTCAGTTACCAGCATAATATTCTCATCCGAGAATTTAAAATTCATGGACTGGTAGTCATCCACGGCCTGATAAGCCAAATGATCAGCCAATACGCTCCCTTTGATTGCTTTCTGGGTTGTATATTGTATATCGTACTCGGTTAAGATCATCTGCCATCTTGTTATTCTTTCGGAGAGAGCAGGTTTCTCGAAGATGTATTTGATTGGATCCATCTTAGATATCAACAAAGTAGTGTGGGTCAGCATATACGATCTTAGTCGGCGAGCAACCCATGCCAAAGCGCAACAAGTTTTCTTGAGCAGTGAGTATCTTGTCTCACAGTCGGTAAACTTTTTGCTAAGGTAGTATATCACATGCTCTTTTCGACCAGACTCGTCATGTTGCCCCAGCGCACACCCCATTGAATTGTATAGCACTGTTAAGTGCAATATCAAAGGTCTTCCTTCAACCAGAGGCATCAGAATTGGCGGTTCTTGAAGGTATTCTTTGATTCTTTCGAAAGCGGTATGACATTCATAATTCCACTTTACCACTTGATCTTTCTTCAGAAGCTTGAAGATGAGCTCACAAGTAGCAGTCAGATGTGAAATGAACCTGGCCATATAATTCAAGTATCCCAAGAAACCTCTAACCTCCTTCTCTGTAAGGGGAGCCGACATCTCTTGTATGGCTTTTACCTTCACATGGTCTACTTGGATGCCTTTGTCACTGACAATGAAACCCAGAAGTTTACCAGACCTTACCCCGAAGGTGCACTTGTTCGGATTCAACCTCAACTTGTATATCTTCAACCTGTCGAATAACTTTTGTAGATGATCAATGTGCTCTTCCTCAGTTTGAGACCTGTCTATCATGTCATCAAAATAAACTTCGATCTCGTGATGAATCATATTATGGAACAAAGCAACCATGGCGCGCTGATAAGTTGCCCCACATTCTTCAACCCGAAAAGCATCACCTTATAATAGAAGGTTCCCCACTGTGTGATGAAGGTTGTCTTATCTATGTCTTCAGGAGCCATCTTTATTTGGTTGTAGCCAGAGAAACCATCCATGAAGGAGAAGATTTTGTGTTGCGCGGTGTTGTCAACCAGAACATCAATATGAGGAAGTGGGAAATCGTCCTTGGGGCTTGCCCTGTTCAGATCTCTATAATCCACACACATCTGTACCTTACCGTCCTTCTTAGGTACTGGAACGACATTAGCAACCCACTGTGGATAAGAAGTGACATCTAAGAACCCGACATCGAACTGCTTCACGACTTCTGCCTTAATCTTCTCTGACATTTCAAGGCGCATACAACAAACCTTCTATTTAACCGGAGGACAACCTTCTTTGGTCAGCAGACGATGAACCACAATATTAGTGTCTAAACCTGGCATGTCTTCATATGACCAGGCGAAGATCTCAATGTAGTCGTGCAACATTTGTATCTACCGCTGCTTGTTCTTAACTTCCAGATTTGCGCCGATCTTGACTTCTTTTCTGTCTATCTCCGTGCCCAGGTTTATTGTCTCAACTAGCTCTTCATGAGGCTGTATAACCCTTTCTTCCTACTGTAATAGTCTAGCAAGTTCTCCAGGCACCTCACAATCATCCACCTTCATCCTCGACTTGGTTGATTGGATTTTCGAAGTCATAACGGACAATAGCATAGTTATTATCAATGGGATCCAGAGTGGATATGGATCTGCAGTATGATACGTGAGTGTGTGTAAGAGCATAGCTGTTTTGGTAAAGTGAAAAAAAAAGAAAAAAATAGAGAGCGCAAAATTTGTATGCAAGGAACGTCCAATGTTTTATTGATGATATATGAAATGATAAATAATAGCCCTCACAAACAAACCCAATGTGCCTCGGGCAAGACACAAGGCTGTAGAGTTTAAATTGTTTATTACAAATCTCAAAACAAGTAAGACAATTACTGCAGAATAAAAGAAACTGGTATAAAGTCCCTAGCCATCCAGTTACTCGGTCCACCGTTGGTAGTTGGGTAGATCTAGCTGTCAAGGTATGAGTCTTACTCGCTGTCTTAATGGCATTAATTCCTCGATTGCTGATGCGTAGGGGAGGTCCTCTAGCCCGAGCGCGTCGAACAACCCTTTGAGCTCCTGACATAAAGCCTAAACCAAACTTGTCAGTTTTGTGAGTAAAATCAGGGAGTTGTCCCCAATTGGTATACCTACCTTCTTCAACCACCGCTCTGGCGTCTTTGAGAGAAGCCATCTTCAGAGGAGGTTTGTTGGTAGTAGTTCCAGCCGATGCCAAGATCTGGGGAACCTCTTCAAAGTTCTGGAAAGGAGTCTCTATGAATTCCCCGTCCATCTCTATGTACCTGAAGGAATTAAGATGGCTCACCATATACTCCTCCTCACCACGCACAATGACAATCTTCCCTTTTACTGGATACTTCAGCATTTGGTGCAGTGTAGAAGTAACTTCCCCAACTTCATGGATCCAAGGACGACCCAACAAACAAGAGTATGATGGCTGGATGTCCATTACATAGAAAGTGGACTGAAAAGTATGGGAACCTACTTTGACGGGGATGTCCACTTCCCCATGCACCATTATCTTTGACCCATCAAAAGCCCTCACCACAATGTTACTAGGCTTTAAGGTCAAGCCCTCATAGTCCAACCGATCTAATGCCTTCTTAGGAAGAACATTCAGCAAAGACCCAGTATCTACCAGCACATGAGCCATAGTGGTGCCCCTGCATTCAATCGAGACATGTAGAGCATCATTATGCTTCCTCCCCTTCAGTGTTAAGTCTGCATCTGAAAAACCAATCTATTGTCAACAGTCAGGCTGGCCACATAATCTTTGAATTGATCAGCTGAGGTCTCTTGCAGCACATACGTAGTCTTGAGGAATGAAATCAAAGCCTTCGCATGGGCCTCGAAGCACAATAGCAGGGACAACATGTAAATATTTGAGGGGGTCTGCCCCAGCTGCTCGACCACATTGTAGTCACTCTTTTTGATTATTTTCAGTATTTCCTCTATCTCTTGCTTAGAGGCTTCCACGAAAATTTTTCTAGGTGCCTCTGTCCGGGCAGGCTCACCTATAACTTATTTGTCCCGGGTCCCAGATGACTCGACAACGAGAGTGATAATTGGAGTAAGCACAGGAGTGGTAGTTGATATACCAATAGGAGTAGCAGACGGAATAACAATAGGCTTATTGACAGTCTTCGAGGAAATCTCGAGAGAGAAAACCCTTCCACTTCGGGTAACCTTGCTGGTCCCGACAATGTTACTGACATTAGGATCAACCTCTTCATTTTTCATATCTGGTTTGATGCCATGATAGTACACATCGACACCATAATGCCAGGGGACAGCTTTGCCTGAGGCATACGGGACATGACCAGGAACAGTGATTATTAGCGGAGCGACTCTTGGAACAGATGTAGTCCTAACAGGTCTTCTCTAGGAGACCTTGGAAGGATTGGAGGAAATGGTTATAATAGCAACGTCTTCAAATGGAACAACAGGAATCAAATTTTTCTCAAACAAAATTTCTTTGCTGTCCATCAGGCGCTGAACACCTGACTTCAGTAAATGGCAAACAAAAGGCAGAAAGGAACACATGTGGCAACCTTCACCACAACCCGGAAATAAACCGAATGACAACAAATTCTTCTTAACCATCATAAGAGGAGTAGAAACTTCATCCACTAAGGTCACAAACAGATTGGTATCAACAACATTAACTCCACGACCGTGCTTAGGCATGGGAGCAGTTATGACATTGGATTTTTCTGGAGCCTCGAGCTCAATCTCCTTGGCTTTGATCAGATCCTGTACCTTATTTCTCAGAGCCCAACAGTCGTTGGTGTCATGGCCAGGACTCTCAGAATGATAGGCACACTGAGCATTTGGATTATATCAGGGAGATGTGGTGTTCGGATTCTTGGGAGCCTCTTTCAAGGTTGTCAAGTTGGATCTTAGCAGACGGGGTAGAACTTCAGCCAACATCATGTTGATCCAGGTAAACTTCCATTGTGGTCTTTCCGCCTTTTGTTGATTGTTGCATTGTGGAGCAACTACAGGCCTAGGTATCATTACGTCCTTACTGTCTAACGGTGTTCAGCTCTGCTTTGGCCTCTCGGACTATAGATGGCACTGGCTTCCTTCTTACCAGTAAAAGGCTTCTTTACCGAACTCGAAGAGGCATCCTTCTGTATTTTACCGCTCGGAATCCCAACTTCTACTCTCTCTACAATTAGGATCAGCTCGGTGAAACCAGCTGACGAGCTGCCGATCAAATGATTAAATAATGGACCAAATAGCGTCCCCAGAAACATATCAACCAACTCCCTATCAGACAACGAGGGTTGAACTCTTCCAGCCAAGTCTCCCCACTTCTGTGCATAGTCCTTAAAGCCTTCACTTGCACCCATGGACATACTCTGGAGTTGAGTACGAGTAGGAGCAAGGTCGGCGTTGTATTGATACTACTTATAAAAAGCAACAGCCAGATCTTCCCAATTTTGGACATTGGCTCTCTCTAGTTGGTAGAACCATTCAAGCTTAGTCCCTGAAAAACTGTCTTGAAAGAAGTGAACCCACAAATTTATATCAGCGGTGTGGGGCTAGATCTTTCTGACGTAGGAACAGAGATGGAGCTTTTGGCAAGACACCCCATCGTACTTAGCAAAAATTGGAGCCTTGAACTTCTACGGGATGACCACTCCCGACACCAATCCCAATTCTTCGAAATCCAACCCCGGTATCCTCTAGACCTCCATAGCACTCATACGGTCTTCCAACTGCTTGTATCTATCCTTTATAGGAGGATACTGCTCATCATTATAATCTGTATCATTGTCAGAAACTTCAGGGCTGGGGTCCATTTCCCTTGTCTCTTCTTTTTGATTCTCCCCTTCTTTGGATGAAGAGGTAAGATCGACTTGCTGCTTCAACGGCCCCCTGAACCTTCTGCCCATATTCAGAATACCAACGACCTTCTTCTTTTTCTTCTTCTCCTTCAGGATGAAGGCCTTCAGATCCTCCTGCCCTTTTGCTAGATTTATGAACATCTGTTGGAACTGGGCGTTTTGTGCCTGAAGATCCTTGATGCTTTGTTCGGAAGACATTTCTGCTGAAATAAACAGCGAAGAAGATGAGAAACCTATAATGGTACCTGTTTATGCGATGCTATGAATGGGATGCGTATGCAATGATTTCAAGGATTCTTAAAGGCTCAGATTTGTTTAACCAAAAGAAACACACGTCAATTGAATTAATAAGTTCAAATTGTTACAAAGAATGACTTTAGGATTACAATTAAAAAAAGCAAAACTTAAATCAAAAAAGAAACTAAGTCTCCCAGGAGCGCATCCTTTTTTGGTGCAATGTAGGCGTTTATGCTCCGTTCTTCATGAAGTAGCCTAGTGAGTTCCATGACCTTCTTCTCGCTAGCATAGAACTGAGATTCAAATGTCTCTCGCTCCTCTTTGAGTTGAACCCAAGACTTCTGTAACTCTTCCTGATCGTTTGGCATGTCAGGGTGATGACCAAGTGAAGTAGTATCTCCCTCAATAGCTGGCTCCAGAGTTACTGGTAGGACAACAGGGTAAGGCATCATGAGGCTTTGGGCGCGAGCTCGTACCCACTGGAGATAAAGCTCAAGAGGAATAGAATTCTTGTGCCCTAGCGTCTTGCTATCAATTTTATGCACCATGCCCCAAGATTTTAAGAACCTCTTGCGGTACCCCTGAGCATCTTTCTCATGGTTGAAGGCGATTCCTTGGATAAGCGTGTCGTGAGGACCATCTCTTCTTGCATAACCAAATTGACGCAGTGCCAAACAAGGTTTGTAAGTGATTTCTCCCCTAATGCCTAAGAGAGGGACATTAGGGAATTCACCACAACGATCGATGATGGTAATATCTTCCGAGAACCGTGAACACCAATGAATGTCTAAATGCTTAAGGGAAATAAGCCTACGAGACCATTTCATACCCTGCTCGTTCTTCAAAACAGTCATGGGTAGGTGAGAAATAAACCACCTAGCCAATAGAGGAGTGCAACACGGGAGGGTCCCCCTTCTCTTAAGAGTGCGAGCATGCAGAGAGTGTAGAATATCCCCGAGTAATGTAGGCACTGGATTATGAGACTGAAAAACCTTAATAGTGCTCACATCTACGAGTTGATCCGCATTAGGGAAAAGTACCGTCCCTTAAACGAGAAGTGCCAGCACCTCTTCGAAATCTTGTAAATCTAAAGTATCCCAAAAATGGTAAGCCTTCTCGAATAGAAACTTAACCAGAATTCCATGGACACTCCCTCCAGTCTCCCAATTTGTCACTATGTCAGACCGTTGTAAAAACAGATCTCTGGAAATCTCTTCAGGTTTTGGATGTTTTTCCGTACCGTTGAAAGGTAATTGATAAAGAATAGGTACCTGTGATACGGTGGGAGAACTGACTTGGGATTTTACGTTTGTGTTCGCAAATGTTTCGGTTTAGCAAGAGTCGCCACCGACTTTTTATTTTATCCTAAGGAAAGGTCAAAAAGCACAGGAAAGACCTTTGAGATGTTTTCTTGGGTTCGGGGAGTAGATTATAGAAAGGGAAGGTATTAGCACCCTTTCTATCCATGGTTATCCATGGGCTCTTAGTTACTTGCTTAGATCACTTGCTTTACTTTTCGATTGTTTGAAATGGTGCTCTTAAATTGTTTGAAATGGTGCTTTGTGTATGGTTTTGAAAGATGTTTTGAAAAGAGGCCATCGTTGTGGCAACCTTTGTAATAATTCTTGTTTGAATGTATACAAAGGTGTTTTTGTCTTTTTGAAAAGTTTTCAATGTTTGAAAGTAGGGTTTTGAAATTGTGTTGTGAAGTGTGTTTTGAAAATAGCAAGGATATTTTTGCAAGTTTTGATCAAGTAACTAAGAGTTGTCTACCCTATTTTACTCAAAGATCTTTCTTATGTTTTTAACCCTTTTAACAGTGTTGTTTCACGATTGTGTTTGGTGAACAACCTTGTGTTTGGATGTTAAACGGGACAGGTGCGGGTCATCGTATAGACCATGATAGCAATTGTGTCAAGTATTTTTGGCAATTTTCTTGAGGGACTTGATCATTTTGTTTAGGCAACTCAGATAGCGTCATCGAGGGACTATGATCTTTTGTTTGTTTTTGTTTTGCCAAAGTACTTGACATGCATATCATGGCCCATTTTTGAAGGCAACAAGTGGATTGTAACCCTAGGGGTGCAAGTGTGCATTGTGTTTTTTTTTTCATGCATTTGTCTTTGATTAGGTCAAACTATTTGTTGATTTGATTTTGCATACAAACCCTAAGTCTAATCATGGCATAATTGAAAGCATTTAAAGGTGCGAGAATTTAAATTCTACACTATTACAACATGATATAGGGAGGGGGGGTACAATTTATAATAGGGGATTATTTAGACAAGAAATTAAATTCTAAATTATTACAACCAAATTGAATGTGTAAGGCATAACAATTAAATGTACAATATTTAAATAAATACAATATTAAATAAAATGTGTTATGCAAAAAAGTTTTTATGTATGTAAAAAAGTATTTTTAATGTGAAATATAAATAAATAAAAAGTCAATTTTAATTATTTTTGTTTTTAGGGCAAAAACCCTAATTTCTTAAATAAATAGTATTATTTATTATTTATATACAATAATGCATCAATTTGTACAAAAATAAAAGTATATTGAAAAAAAGGTATTTTTAGTATAAAATTTTAATAAAAATAAAAATGTATTATTTTTGTGTTTTTTGTTCTAATTATTAATAAAATATAGTATATATGTATATATATGTATTGAATATATTAAGTGTGTATAAAAATAAAATAAATTATTTACAAAATGTATATATTTCAAGAAAATATTTTCAAATGTGTATAAAAAGAATAAATGAAAATAAAAGTATTATTTGTATTATTTTTTTAATTTAAACAAAATGATATAAAAGCATATAAACATCTTTATACTAGTAAAAATAAAAATAAATACCAAATAAATGCAAAAAAATATAAAAATATTTTTGGATCATTTTTCATGTCTGAAAATAAAACATCAAAGTCAGAAATAAAATAAAAATGCAAAAAATGACAAATATACAAGAAATGGGCCAGGGGGTGTAAAAAGAAAAGTGGGGGGGTGCCAAAAGCAAGCCTGTCCAGGCCCAGCCCAAAACCAACTTCATCTTCTTCCTCTAGACAGAAACGCGCGCGTTCTATGCACAAAATGCTATCTCCTGATTCTGTGCTTTTTTGATAAAACTCATAACATAAAACTTGTAGAGCATCAAACAACGAATCTAACCATATAAAAAACTTAAGCTAACTCTCAAAGACCAGAGATAATTTCTCTGGGCCTAATTCTTAACCTAGTTTTTTCAGAAAGTTCATGGATGAAATTCTCCTAGCACGATTAATATAAATGAAAACTAAGCACATGTATGGTTTCATGGCTATGAATACAACATCTTTCATTCACAAACCTAAGTCTAACTATTCCTAAATAGAGAGATAGAAGTTCATGAAATACCTGTTTCAGTTGAGTTTAAGCTGGACAATGTAGCAACTTTCAATGGTGCTTGAGGTTCTTTTGAGCTTGCCTGATGTCCACTAAAGATCTCCCAATGCTTAGTTTGTTTTGAAGTAGCCTGAATCGTGCTACAGAACTCAACTTGCAAAGCTTCCAAACAAAAATGGCAATGTGTGTTAATGGAGTTACAGTTGGTAATGGAGGCCTGGAATAGTTTAGGTGAGTTGAATGTAAGGTGTTGGAACAAGTTTGAGGCAAAACGCACGAGGCAAAGTGGAGAAGGAGGTGATTCTGCAGGGCTTGCCCTGTTTTGCAGAAAAATGGAGAATTTGTGTACAAGGAGGTTTGAGTGGTGAAGAGCTCGTGTTTATGGCTCAAAGGGTTGTGTGAAATGTATTTTCAATGTTTGTTTAAGCTATCATGGATTTGTTTTCAAGTTGGCAAGATTTGGACAAATTTCTTCTTTGTGAAGCAAGAATGTGTAACTTGTCATTACATGCCTGTACCCTCTATCTTGTATGCTGCATACTTTGCCCTTGGTTACTGGAATTTGTGGATTTGATTTGGCTTCAGAGATATGGCCCCATGCTTCAAAGATCATGGTTTGACATAAAGTATAACTTTTCAAGAATGGAAATGTACCTTTTTCCACTTAAGGCTTAGTTTTGTATACAATGCCCAAATGGCCAAGATAATGCATTAGCTCAGTGGATTTGCATTCAATTAAGGAGTGTGAATTGGTTTAGAGGTCTGCAAGCTAGTACAAAGCATGCTGGTTTGAAAATGCAAGTTGTATGAACATGTATTGGCCATGGATCAAAGTGAGTTTTTGCCAACTTCAAGCATTCGATTCTCCCTAACCACAGAGGTGTTTGAGGAGTTCTTGGACAATTTGGAAAGCTTGAAACATGTAATATAATCCATCTTTGAAATGCAACTTAAGACTCCAAGTGGAACTATGTGAAAAATGGCCAAGAAGATGGGTCAAAATCCTGCCTAAACTAGGGCAAAATTTCTCAAAGTTAAAAGTTTTAGGTACCCTTGTTCCAAAAATCATAACTTGAGATCCAAGATTCTTTTGAGAAAACTTTGTGAATCAAAGTTGTATACTTTGTGATGGACTACAACTTTCATGTTGCAAGTTTTGTTTTAATCTATTTGCATCTTGGTGAAAAAGTGGGGCAAAGTTAGGAAAAAATAAGAAAATTTCATAACTTAGAAAATTTCTAAGTTATGAAAATTCATTTTAAACCCTAATTTGCAATTTTGGGTTTCTTGATGAATAAGTTTCATAATTTGACATGTCTCGATGAAAAATGACCCTTGGCACTTGATTTTGACCAAAAAGTCAAAGTTTGACTTTTCAGTGTACAGTCAAATTTTGATCAGTTGACTGAAAAATTCATCTGTCAATCCTATGCATTTGAGATCTTTTGAACTTGTTGAATGGGTCAAGACAATTTCATTGAGTCCATGAGTCTATAGTTGAGCTTGATTTGCCATTGGCTAGGTCAAACAGTCAAAAATTGCCTTTGTACAGTCAAAACCCTAAAAATGACCATTTTGCCCTTTTGGTGATCTGATCAAATTTCTTGTGGAATTATGATCCAAACTTGATCAAATGGTTCATATGAGTTCATAATGTTGATGTGGGTCAAAATTCATGAAGTTCGACTGTCAATTGGCCACAGTTGACTTTTTCCCCAATACAGTTGATTTCTAGGTCAACTGTCCAATTGACTGGGCAAAAATTTGAATAAAGGCTTGAAACTTGGTATGGACAAACTTGTGAGTCCAACATGAAGTATGAAAGTCATTTTGGGCATTGTAGGTCAAAAAATCCTTGTGCAAACTCAAACCCTGATTTAGGTCAACAGTGCAAGGAGGTATCTTGAGCAGAGCAAACCCTAGCTTGATCTTGAGCTCCGAGAGTCTTGTGATGAGAAAATGTTGGTGAAATGAGAGAGCAAATTTTGGGGTACAACAGTTGCCCCTGTTCAATCTTCTTGAACCTGAAGAGTTAGATTGGCAAGTTTGCCTTTCGTGACTCGAAGGTAAAAGAGGATTGGACACTAGAGTGCCTGTAAATTTGCACTCGTCAAAATATAGCTGAAGAAATAGGCTTAAAGATGCCATTTGGAGATGGTAGGGTCTTGCTGGAGATGGGCTTAAAGATGCCATCCAATAATGTTTGTTGAATTGCAATGTGGTAGGTCAGAAGAATGAGCATCAAAATGGTATCCGTGTTTGGAATGCATTTGAACTGTATATGGAGACTGAGTCTTTATGAGCAAAAGAATGGCGTTCGTGTCTGGAGCGTATCCAAGATGTAACTGTATTTGAATCTTTGAATGAATATCAGAATGACTGGCGTGTCTGGAGTGTATATGTATTCTGAATAGGCGACAGAGAAACATCTGTGTATGGAGCATCTCTGGGCTGGGGACAAATTTCGAATGAGTGACGGAATGGCAACCGTGTTTGGAGCGTATCTGGACTGTATCTGAAGTTGAGATATGTATGAGTAGCAGAATGACTTCCGTGTCTGGAGTGTATCTGAAACTGTAACTGGGATCTGAATAAGTGACAGAATGGCTTCCGTGGCGACTGCACTGGGGAGAATCAAACTGCTGGTGTAAAGGCCAGAATGGCATCCATGCTTGGAGCGTATCTGAACTTGAAGTTGATAGTTGAATCTGAATGAGAGATAGAATGGCCGCCGTGTCTGGAGCGTATCTAGTCTGTATCGGATTACTGAAGTCTGAACGAGTAGTAGAATGACCGTCGTGTCTGGGTTGTATCCGTACTGTATTTTGACTTGAAATTCTGAATGAGTAATAGAATGACCGTCGTGTCTGGGGTGTATCCACACTGTATCTGAATAATTGTTAATGATAGCATTTTAATCTTATCCTGAAAAGGGGTAAAATGTTAGCTAAAACACAAAGTTATGTTGCATGATATGCATGATGCAATGAACTGTATTTCATTAATGTTTATGATATATGAATGTAATGGATGTGCATGCAAGCTGATTAGCTGTCTTGCTGAGGAAAATAAATCCTTGATAACTGGAGACAATGAAATCCTTAACTGCTACCGGGGAAAGTGAATCTTTGACCAGTGCTGAGGATTCAAAAACCTTTGATTGCTGAAGATGAGAAATCCTTGTTGACTGCTTGGGGATTAAAAATCTCTGATTGCTTGAGAAGGAGAGATCCTTGGACCACTGTTGGGGATTGAAAATCCTTAGTGACTTGTGGGGGTTCACAAGGGTTCTGACAACTTCTGCGGGGAATGAGAATCCTTCACTACTTTCCTGGGACATAAGGAAAATCTTTATTGGGGAGTTAAGACCTGGTGGGCTTCTGCTTGGAGAAATGAAACCAGGAATCCTTGATCTGCTGGCAGACAACTCTGTGGGGAGAATATTTATTCGGCCGGTGAAATCAAGAGCTTTGGGTTGTATGCCAAACTACTGGGGAAGTTGGGGGAAATTGAACAGTTCCCACCGGGGGTTGATAGTTGGAATTTTGACTTCCGGGGAAGAAGGTTTAGAATACTCTGGCTCCGCTGGGGGATAGGTTTTTCAGGGTTTTCAGGCTCCACTGGGGGATCGGGAGTTTGAACTCTGGTGGGAACTTCGAAACTTATCTCAGCTGGGGAATCCAGTTTAGAATGCACTGGCTCCGCTGGGGATCTTGAAGCTTAACTCCGCTGGGGACTTGTACTCCAAGGTTTTAACTTTGTTGAGGATCTGAACAAAGTACTGCAGGGGTTTTCTTCTGGAATGGCACAAAGATATCTTCATACACCTTCAACCTATCAGTAATTATCCTTTCTCAATTTTGTTTTATCTGTGAGCAGTGATTATATTCAAATGCATATGCCTATTTAATAAAACATTGGATGTTTTTGAATAAAACATAAGTGTAAAAAGGCAAAGAAAGGTAAACAAATTTCTGCACTTTGAAGTATCTTTGTATTAAATTTTGTAAGTATCTTCGTACAAAGGAGACAGACATCCTAGTGAGAGAATGTTGTCGTAAAAATTGAGAAAATTTTTATACAAAAGGAAGATGGCTATGTGTAATAATTCCATGGGGTTCCCATTCTGCTATAGCCTTCACAACTCTGAGTGCCTTGTCCATTCGCTGCTTCGTCCGTCGATGACTGGATTGATCAGTAGCTTGGAGCTTTGTTGGTGAAGAGATTGTCCTTAAAGTGATCCGACGAGACATAGTCATATGCTTTAATTCCCTAACTTTTTCCTGGACCGCCCTTTCGGGTTTTCGATCCATCGGGAAACCCTTTTTTGCCCAAGTCGCCCTTTCGGGTTTTCAACTTGCTGGGTGTACAATTTTTTTTGTTTTATCCCTAATTTTTGCCTGAACCGCCCTTTCGGGTTTTCGATTCACCGGGATGCCCATTTTTGCCCAAGTCGCCCTTTCGGGTTTTCAACTTGCCGAGTCGTTTTATGCATAGTATCTTTTGACTATGTCTGCGTTCGCAGGGTGTGGCAAGTCGTCGCCGTCCATGGTGGTTAGAATCATTGCCCCACCAGAAAAGATGCTCTTGATCACAAATGGTCCTTCATAAGTAGGAGTCCACTTGCCCCTGGGATCACTTTGCGGCAAGATGATCCGCTTGATTACAAGATCTCCGACTTGATATACCTGACGTCTGACTTTCTTGTTGAAGGCCTTGATCATCCTTTTTTGATACGTCTGACCATGACAAACAGCAGTAAGTCGTTTTTCGTCGATAAAGTTAAGTTGATCAAGCCGAGTCTGAATCCAATCGTCTTCACTTAAACCGGCATCCTTCATAATCCTCAAGGAAGGAATCTAAACTTCCATTGGTAAAACAGCTTCCATGCCATATACCAACGAAAAAGGAGTTCCCCCTGTTAAAGTACGTGTCGTGGTACTATATCCATGTAGAGCAAACGGTAACATCTCGTGCCAGTCCTTGTAGGTGACTGTCATCTTTTGAATGATCTTCTTGATATTTTTGTTCGCGGCTTCAACAACACCGTTCATCTTCTGCCAATGGGGAGATGAATTGTGATGATAAATCTTGAACTGTTCGCATAGAGAGGTGATCATGGTGTTGTTCAAATTTGTACCATTGTCCGTGATGATCCTGTCGGGGACACCATACCGGCATATGAGGTTCTGCTTGATGAAGCGAGTGTTGTACCCCAAAATTTGCCCTCCCATATTCATCAAGAATTGTCAAAGTCAAGGTCACAAAATTCCCCCAGGGTTGTACAGCTCAACTGTCTCCTAGACAGTCAAAACTAGGGTTTGAGTTCTGGTCAAGCAAATGAACTTCTCAAAGGCCTAATCAAGTCTCATATGCCTACAAAGGTGGTCAAGCATCCTCATGTCAAATTTCAAGGCATTCAGCTCAAGATTGCACAGTCAAAACCCTAGATTGCACTACAGTCAACTGTAGGGGCAAAATGGTCATTTGACAGTCAAAAGTTCAAATTTTTGGTCAATATATCATTTTGAAGCCACAAACATCATTTGATCAATGCTTGATCATGATTCTCAAGATTTGGCTCAGAAATCATCAAGATGCAAAAGTTGCTATATTTGGACAGCTGAAAAAGTCAACTGAAATTGACCAGGGCATAACTTTCACATGGATTATCAGAAAAATTCCATCCAAAGCTCATTTTGAAGAGAAAGACATTTCCTACAATTCATCTTCATGTTCCAAGTCCAAGAAATGCTCTCACAAAAAGTTATCAATTTCAACATTATAGGTCATTTTCAAAAGTCAACAAAAAGTGACTTCAAGTCAAAGGCCATAACTTGAGATTGGTAAATCAAAATGACATGGGACCAAAGGCATTGGTTAAAGGACTCAAAGACCTTTCCAAAATGTCCAAGAACATGTGAAAAGCTTAAAAATTGACCAAGTTATGCTTTGTGGAAGTTGGGAAATTTTTGGAAATTTTTGAAAGTCAACATTGATGCAAAAGGCCTAAAAATGCAAATGGGCCCAATTTTCTTCCAAATTTCTTCATGCCAAGCCTATGCACGACCACTAGGCCCAAGGGGAAGTATTCTCATATTTTTTAATTATTTATTTGAATTAATATTAATTTATATTCATTTAAATGATTTTAATTCATGAAAAGTATAACCTTAAGCAAAACAAATCTTTTTATGCATGATTTAAACTTGAGATTTCGTGCACATGCCAATATAGAAGGTTTTGGCTTGATTGAGACCTAATTGATACAAATGCACATGGAAAAGATTCAAAAAGATTTCATAAAAAATCAAATATACAAAACCATGAATGCTTGAGATTTTGTGTAATTTTCTTGACCTAAATCATTCCCTATATGATCAACATCACAACCCTAATGCACAGACTGAAAAAGCTGCGCATACACAAGCTTTGGCCTTCTTGAAAATTCACAAAAAACTCAAAACTGAAAAGTGCATTAGAGGTCAATTCAAGCTTCGATTTTGATCCCATTAGCATTCTCATACATCCCTGGACATATTCCAACCATTGGCATCAACTCAAACGCCTTGAACTGGTATCTGGAACTCAAACCGTATCAAGAACATCTTGAAATCGCATAGCATTATTTAGACATCCTTTTGCATTTTTATTTGTATATTCTTACTCCTTGTGAAGTTTGTGAACTAACCATGATAGTTAATTGAATTTTTGTGGCATAAACATGAATCCACCATGAATGGTTGTTAGGGTTTCAGGAACTCAAAAAGAGGGTTTCCTTCCTACAGAAAAATTAAGCAACAAGACTAAGACCATGAAACTCAACGCGTCTGGACGATTAAGATGGTATACTCGCGATGGATTTCTGATCAGTAGAATTCTATTCGCTATTTTTTGATACAGGGGTTTAGGCAACGCAACGAAACCGTTGCCTATAGGTTTTGTTTTACAGGGATAGTGGAGAAGATGACGTCGTGTCACACGGGGACTGGCCAATTTAAATCTCGCGCGTTTTTGACCCACTAACGCCATGTTTTACTTATTACGTTTATGTATTATTATTTGTTAATTGAAACGCAAGTGGCACAGATGGCAGGCGAAGGCATGGTTAATCAGCAAGACCTGGGTTCGATTCCCAGGTCTTCAACAATTTCACATTATTTTTCCTTTGATGATCATATGCAGGCATGACGTGTTGGTCCATAATGCACACTCAACATCCAAGGAGCCACGCGTCTAGCTGCTCCAGATCAAGGGCTCAGGATTGAGACGTACCATGGGCATAAGTCAACGTGTCACACATGATCCAAACAAAGTCACTAAACTCAAGATTAATGGCCCTGGTTTGCATTTTCTCATTTTTGTTTATAGCTTATTTATTTTTTTAAATTGCAACTTTATTCAATTTGCCCTCTCAATTAATTAATTCTTTTACCAAAAAATAAATAAAACATTCGAAAAATCAGAAAATACACAAAAATATAATATTTATTTTATTACAATTATTTTCATAAATAAACTAGCATGTAAATAAATTAGTGTAATTAGGTTTTAATTCCAATTCTTCTTTTTTATAAAAATCCAAAAACAATTAGAATTAGGTAAATTAATAGTTTCCACTCTTTTAATTTTTTTTCTTTTGTTTCATCATATTATTTATTTATTTTATTTTCATAAATTAAAATTGTACATAATCAATTAGGTTTAATTTAGGTCATATTTTAATTCTTTCGTAATAAATAAAAATATTAGAATTAGGGCTTGCCGTTTAATTTAATTTTAATTAATTTCCTTTTTTCATTAAATCTAAAAAATACAAAATACCAAAAAGCATTTAATCATTTAATTTTTAATTCTCATTAACTTTTAATTATTTGCAAAAGGGTCCAACGCCCTAGTTTCGTTTTAATTACTCAATTTTGCGCATTTACTTTTTATCGTTTAATTATAATTTTGTAAATATCCCAAAGCCATGTAATTTAATTTTCTCGCACTTTTATTTATTCGCTTTATTTATTTTCCGCTAAATCGGGTCCGGTTTAATTTTGGCGATGTGGACCCGCGCCTTTGTAATAATCTTAGATTTATTTCCTCGCAAGATATTAACTGTTAATAAGCATGAAAGAATGTATGGCAATAATTAAAATCAAGCGTAGAACACGACAAACATGACAAGACAAATATCAATGAACATGACACACAATTCGCACACACCACCCCTAGGGTACGCCTCACTGTTGCCTTTCGAAAGGTGATCGTCGAGTAGAGGATGTCTTAGTAAGTCCTCATGATCCGGGAACCTGGCATGAGGGTAGCTTCTAAGGTGTCTTCCCATTGCTCCGGTGATCACCATGTCCCTAAAAATCGAATTGACCCGAACACCTCCAACGGTGGTGCTACCTACCTCTCAATGGTGGGATGGCACTACTTTAAGGACATTTACACAGACGAATTCCTTAGGGTAGGTAGGTTCTCAAGGATACTTGCTCTAATTTCAAACAAATCAAAAGACTTTTCACATTGACACATTTTCAAAAGCTTTCAAAACAAACTTTTCAAACACTCTGACGTATGAGTCGATCTGAAATTTTTCCAAGAAACTTTTTTTAAACCCACATTGAAAAGCACGCAAAACAATTTGAAAACACAAGGAGCAAGTATCTAAGAGCCCATGGATAACCATGGATAGAAAGGGTGCTAACACCTTCCCTTTCTATAACCTACCTCCCGAACCGAGAGCAATCTCTTTAAGGAATTTTTCTGTGCTTTTGTCCTTTCCATTTGGAGAAAATAAAAGACGGTGGCGACTCTTGCTTCCGCGACATTTCGCGAACCAGCGTTAAACAGTCAGTTCCAGATCCACCGATCACAGCGAGCAACCACATTCTTTGTAACTGAGGCATAGGAAGCTGCCTCGACCCATTTGGTGAAGTAATCAATAGCCACCAGGATGAAGCGATGTCCATTGGATGCCGTAGGCTTGATCTCTCCAATCATGTCAATGCCCCACATTGCGAATGGCCAAGGAGCTTTCAGAACATTGAGAGGAACAGGAGGAATATGTACCTTATCAGCGTAGACTTGGCATTTGTGGCAAGTACGGGAATGTTGATGACAATCAAATTCCATGATAGACCAGTAGTAGCCTGCCCTTAGAATCTTCTTAGCCATCGTGTGTCCACTCAAGTGGGTGCCAAATGTGCCACTATGTATTTCAGTCATGATAAACTCTGCTTCAACTTTGTCCATACAACGAAGTAGAACACAATCATGGCTGCGCTTATAAAGGATGCCATTTCTTAGGAAGAACTTGGCAGCGAATCTCCTTAAGAACTTTTTGTCATTGAAGGAAGCTCCTTCAGGGTATTCTCGAGTCTGGAGATACCTTTTGATTTCATGAAACCAGGGTTGTTCCACTACTTCTTCGGTATTAATCTCATGACAGTGCGCCGGTTCGTCCATTCGCTCGATGGTAATTTGGGGAGCCTCGTTATCCCAGTTGAGTTTAAACATGGAGGACATCGTAGCCAGAGAATCTACTAGCTGATTTTCTTCTCGCGGGAAGTGCTCGAAAGTAATCAGCTCGAAATGAGGCAACAATGTCAAGACATGTTCTTTGTATGGGATAAGATTAGGATGTTTGGTGTCCCACTCTCCTTTGACTTGACTGATAACCAAAGCCGAGTCTCCAAATACGACCAAAGATTTGATTCCCAAGTCTATAGCAGCCTTGAGACCAAAGATGCAAGCTTCATATTCAGCCATGTTGTTGGTACAACTGAAGCAAAGTCGGGCAGTGAAGGGTGTATGGCAACCTTCCGGAGAAATGAGTACCGCACCGATACCGTTTCCAAGTGCATTTGAAGCACCATCAAAGTACAGGGTCCATCGGGATCCTTGTTCAGGTCCGTCATACGGTCCATTACCTTCAATGTTGTCCAATGTCATGATGTCCTCGTCAGGGAAGTCGAATCTCATAGATTGGTAATCTTCGACGGCTTGATGAGCTAGATGGTCAGCTAGTACACTCCCCTTTATAGCTTTTTGGGTAGTATACTAGATATCATACTCAGTCAGGATCATTTGCCATCTAGCGATTCTTCCAGATAAAGCAGGCTTCTCGAAGATATACTTGATAGGATTCATTTTGGAAATCAGCAGAGTGGTATGAGTCAACATATACTGCCTTAGCCGGCGAGTAGCCCATACCAAAGCGCATCAAGTTTTCTCGAGCAGTGAGTAGCAAGTCTCACAGTCGGTAAACTTTTTTCTAAGGTAATAAATGGTATGCTCTTTTCGGCCAGACTCTTCATGTTGGCCCAGTACGCACCCCATTGAGTTATCCAAAACAGTCAGATACATGATTAATGGCCTTCCTTCGACGGATGGCATCAAGATAGGAGGTTCTAGTAAATACTCCTTGATCTTATCAAAAGCAACTTGACAATCATTGTTCCATTCAACTACCTGATCTTTCTTCAACAGTTTGAAAATCGGCTCACAGGTAGATGTCAGGTGAGAGATGAACCTCGCGATATAGTTTAAGCGTCCCAAGAATCCTCTAACCTCCTTTTCAGTGCGGGGGGCAGGCATTTCTTGTATAGCTTTACTTTAGCTGGATCAACCTCAATGCCTTTGTTGCTGACAATAAATCCCAGAAGTTTACCAGACCTAACTCCAAAAGTGCACTTGCTTGGGTTTAATCTGAGCTTATACTCCTTCAACATGGAAAACAGCTTTTGCAAATGATCAAGGTGTTCTTCTTCCGTCTGTGATCGAGCTATCATGTCGTCTATGTAAACTTCGATCTCATGATGTATCATATCATGAAACAAAGCTACCATGGCGCGTTGATAGGTTGCCCCTGCATTCTTCAGTCCGAATGGCATCACTTTGTAGCAGAAGGTACCCCATTGCGTGACAAAAGTAGTTTTCTCCATGTCCTCGGGTGCCATTTTAATCTGGTTATAGCCCGAGAATCCGTCCACAAAAGAAAATACTTTGTGCTGAGCTGTATTGTCAACCAAAATGTCGATGTGTGGTAGGGGAAAATCATCTTTAGGGATAGACCTGTTTAGGTCCATATAGTCCACACACATTCTGACTTTGCCGTCCTTCTTAGGCACGGGCACAATGTTAGCAACCCATTGTAGAGAGGAAGTAACAGCCAGAAAGCCAGCGTTGAATTGCTTCATTACCTCATCTTTAATCTTCTCAGACATGTTAGGCCTCATTCAGCGGACCTTTTGCTTGACCGGTGGACAATCTTCTCTTGTAGGGAGACGGTGAACCAGGATATCTGTGTCTAGTCCCGCCATGTCTTCATAAGACCAGGCGAAGATTTCAACATATTCGTTCAACAACTGCACTAAGCGTTCTTTGACACTTGGTTCCAGGTTGGCACCCACTTTTAATTCTCTCCTGTCTTCCTCTGTCCCCAAGTTGATGGTTTCTAGCAACTCTTCATGGGGCAAAATATCCCTCTCTTCTTGTTGTAGAAGTCTGGCTAACTCTCCCGGCACTTCACAGTCTTCGTCAACTTCGTACTCAGCATGATTGACCAAATCTTCAGAGTTATCGAAGGCTAAAACAGAATAGTCACCCATGGAATCCGGAGTGGATGGGTACCTGCATTTGTGAGTGCGGGTGTGTGTAAGGGATAGCCATCCTTAAACAAACAAAAATGCAAAAGGAAAGAAAATGAACACAACAGTTTATAGATGAAAAACGTCCAATGATTCATTAAAACATGGCATATGATAATGAAGAAAATCAAGCCCTTACAAATGGACCTACATGCCCCGGGCAAGGCATGAGGTGAAAATAGTGTGCAAATTGTTTAGTTATTACAGACCAACAAATAGGAAATTGTTCAAAGATAAAATTACTGGTTGATAAAGGCGATGGGAATAAAATCCTTTGCTTCCCAGTTGCTTAGACCCTCTTCGACGGTCAGAAAGATCCAATCTTCGAAGTTGTTCTCTTCATCTTCATCTTCAACAACAATAACTTCATGGTGAGTGATCCTTACAGGTAGCCTTCCAGTCTTGGAGCGACGCATAACTTTTTGTCCTGCAGCTGTAAACCCTAGTCCAAATTTGTCCGTCTTATGGGGAAAATCAGGCAATTGCCCCCATACTGTACTCTTCCCTTCCTTAATCACCACCTCTGCGTCCTTGAGAGATGCCATCCTAGGCACATGCTTGGGAATGATAGGTACCTTAACCATTGTCTTCGCAACTGCTACCTCTGGAGAAAATTCCTCAAAATGTTGGAAAGGCGTTTCGATGAACTCGCCATCCAACTCCACATAGCGGAAGGAATTGAGATGACTTATCATGTACTCTTCCTCACCGTGCACTGTTATAATCTTACCCTTAACAGGATATTTCAACATTTGGTGCAAAGAAGAGGTAACTGCCCCGGCATAATGGATCCACGGTCTTCCTAACAAACACGAATATGATGGACGGATGTCCATCACATAAAAGGTGGAGTTAAAAACTTCTATGCCTACTTTGATAAGAATGTCAACCTCTCCATGAACCATTCTTTTGGACCTGTCAAAGTCCCTAACAACGATGTTACTAGGTTTGAGGGTCAATCCTTCGCAGTCCAAACGGTCTAAGGCTTTCTTCGGAAGCACATTCAAGGAAGAACCAATATCAACTAAGACATGGGCGAGGGTGGTTCCCCTGCATTCAACTGAAACATGTAGCGCGTCGTTATGTTTCCTTCCTTTGGGAGTAAAGTCAGCATCGGAAAAGCCAAGGCCATTATCAGCAGTAAGACTGGCCACACACTCCTGAAACTGGTCAGCCGAAGTCTCTTGGGGTACATGTGCCTCCTTAAAAAATTTGATTAAGGCCTTAGCATGGGCCTCAGAGCAGAGAAGAAGAGCTAACATTGAAATTTTAGAAGGGGTCTGCCCTAATTGTTCCACAACATCGTAATCACTCTTTCTGATTATTTTCAAAATTTTATCCATTTCTTTCTGGGTGGTTTCGGGGATAACCACAACATGAGCCTTCGTCCTGACAAGCACTTCTAGTATCCCCTTACCCTTATTGGTAGTATCAGCAGATGGTCTAACTTCAGGAGTATCCAATTCTTCAATTATCGGGTCTCGCACAGATGACTTAACAGGTGCAGATGCTTTCAAGGGTCCGAAAACTGCTCGGGGGGGAGCAATCTCCGGAAAAAAGATCCGGCCGCTGCGGGTTATCTTGCTTGTACCCGCAATGTTCCCTACATCAGGGCTTTCTTCTTCAGAATTCTCTTGGACTGCCTCAATCTGTTTGATACCATGATAGAATATTTCTCCTCCATAGTTCCATGGTATCGTCTTGCTAGATTGGTACGGGACAGGTCCCGACATGGTGATTTTTAATGGTACAGATTTAGGGTCGGGCGTAATCCTGACAGGCCTTTTGCAAGCCTTGGGAGGATTATCGAAAATGTTTATGATTGCAATATCGTTGGTTGAAGTAGCAAAAGTAGCAGGTGTAACAGGAGTGAAGGTATCAATAGGGTTTTTTTGGAAGAGTATCTCTTGGGTATCCATCAGGCGTTGGACACCTGATTTCAACATTGGCCAGTCAGCTCGTATGTTCAAACAAAAGTAACAGTCCTTCCTGCAACCAGGAAATATCCCGACTCTCATCAAATTCTCTTTAATCACTAGTAACATAGTCAAAAGGTCAGCAACATCAGTAACATGAAGGTCCTCCATAACGGCATGAACATTATTACCGTGCTTGGGCATCGGAGCAGAAATCACATTGGGCTTCTCAGGAGCATCAAATTCTACTTCCTTGGCGTCAATCAGGTCCTGGATTTTATTCTTAAGCCCCAACAATTATTAGTATCATGCCCAGCGCTGTCAGAGTGGTAAGCACACTTAGCATTGGAGTGGTAGTATGGAGAGGAGGTGTTAGGGTTCTTTGGCGCTTCCTTCAAACTGGTAAGATTCAGTTTTAACAAATGAGGGAGTACTTGCGCTGGCATCATGTTGATTCGGGTGAACTGCCGTTGTGGCCTTTCTACCCGTTGTTGATTAGGTCTTGACTGATTGCCGCGAGGTTGATCATTTGAAGAGTTTTGAATCATCACAACCCCTACAGTTGGCCGGCGCTCGGTTCTTCCCTGACTTTTCTGAGAGTAAACAGCAGAGGATTCCTTCTTAGCTGGGAAGGCTTTCTTGAGAGCGGTGGATGCAGAGGTATCTTTCTGAATCTTACCACTTTTAATACCGGCCTCGACCCTTTCGCCGGTAAGAATTAGTTCAGTAAATCCCGCGGAGGAACTCCCAATTAAATGATTGAAGAAAGGGCCCGACAGGGTCCCTAAAAACATGTCAACTAACTCTCTGTCCGATAATGGTGGCTGCACCCTTCCAGCCAGATCACGCCACTTCTGGGCATACTCTTTAAATCCTTCATTGGAAGCCATCCCCATACTTTGTAACTGAGTACGAGTGGGTGCCAAATCAGCATTGTATTGGTATTGACGGTAAAATGCAGCAGCTAAGTCTTCCCAATTGTGAACATCTGACCTCTCGAGTTGATAGAACCAGTCCAATTGTGTGCCTGACAAGTTGTCTTGAAAAAAGTGTACCCAAAGGTCTTTATCAGATTAGTGGGGTTGGATCTTTCTGACATACGATCTCAGATGCATCTTTGGGCATGACAGACCGTCATACTTAGCAAATGTTGGTACTTTGAATTTAGGAGGGATGACGATCCTAGCGACCAACCCTAGTTCTTCAAAATCTAAACCAGGTACCCTCTGCAACTCCATGGCAACCAATCTATCCTCAAGATTCTTATATTTATCATCCGCCGGGGGATATTGTTGTTCGGAGTAATCTTCGTCTTCTTCCTCTTCCTCTTCTTCAACTTCAGCTTTAGACGGTACCGCAACCCCTTTTCCTTTACCAGCCCCTTCATCAGACGTTGAGGGGAACTCGAGAACTTTTCTAGGGTTGCTTTCAAACCTTCTTCCAAAAGTGGCTACTCCGGGCCTCTTCTTCTTTTTCTCTTTATTCTTCTCCAACAGTGCTTTCAGATCCTCTTGACCCTTTGCTAAGGTCATAAGGAGTTGTTGGAATTAAGAATTCTATGCCTGCAGATCCTTAACCGTCTACTCCAAATCCATCTTGCTGAAATAAACAACAGAAAGATAAGGAAACCTGGTGTGAAGACCTGTTTATGCATATGATGAATGATATGTTATTCATGTAATGCATTCAAAGATTCAGAAATTCAAATTTGTTGCAAACAAAAAGGAACACACGTCATATTAAGAAGAAATTGTTAGTACATATGTTCCCCATGGGCAAAATATTACAAAATTCTTAATGTAAAAAGACATTGCGCATCCTCTTTGGTGCGATGTAAGTGTTGAGGGTTTCCTCCTCATGAAGTCAGCGGGTGAGCTTCAAAACCTTCTTCCCACTGGCATAGAAGTTGGCTTCAAAAGTATTCCGTTCTTCTTTGAGTTGGATCCAACTCTTTTGCATTTCTTCCCATGATGTTGGCATGTCAGGATGTAGGATGGTGTATGGAACCTCTCCTTCCATAACAGGCTCTTTGATCAAGGGGAGAATGTGAGGGTATGGCATCATAAGATTCTGGGCGCGGGTTCGTACCCACTTGAGATAAGGCTCAAGGGGGATAGAATTCTTGTGCCCTAGTGTCTTACTATCCACTTTGTTGGGCAACCTCCAAGCTCTGATGAACCTTTGTCGAAGTCCTTGCGCATCGTTGTCGAAGTCAAAAACTAGGTCAGGAATAAGCATGTCATGAGGGCCATCCCTCCGAGCATATACAAACTATCTTAGAGCTAAATAGGGGTTGTAGGTAATTCCTCCCCTAATGCCAAGTAGTGGGACATTAAGGAATTCCCCATAATGATCAATGATGATGACATTTTCTCTGGACCGAGAACACCAATGAACATCAGAATGTGTGAGGGTCATCAACCGTTGTGACCATCTTAAACCCTGCTCATTCTTCAAAACTGATTGTGGAAGGTGGGAAATAAACAAGCTTGCTAGGAGAGGAGTACAACACATGAGAACACCTCTTTTCCTCATTGTTCGTGTGTAAAAGAGTGTAGAATGTCCCCAAGCAATGTAGGTATAGGATTCCTGGATATGAAAATCTTGACAACATTCACATCTATAAGTTGATCAGGGTTTGGGAATAAGACCAACCCATAGATAAGGAGTGCCACAATCTTGACAGCAGTCTTGTGCCTTCTAAAATAGAAACTTTTCCAAGAAACCCTTGACACCACTTCTGGTTTCCCAATGCCCCTTGATGTCAGATGGTTGCAAGTGTAATGCTTGAGCAACATCTTCAGGCTTTGGTTCTTTTTTCGTACCGTTGTAGGGTAGTTGATGAAGAATAGGAATTCTCAAGAGTTGAGAAAATTCCTCCAAAGTAGGTACTAGCTGGTAATCAGGGAATGTGAAACAGTGGTGTAGGGGGTCAAAGAACTGGAAGAGAACTTTCACCATGTCTTCTTCAATATTGGAGTTGACCAAGTTGAGAAGTCTACCATGTCTTTCACTGAAGAGATAATTCTCTGGAATCCTGGAAGTGAGCTCCTTGAGTTGAGGAGAGATTCTCACAAGGTTGACTTGAATTGTTTTCCTGCGAAGAGATTCCATGACCTACAAAACAAGAACAAAGATGAAGATCCAAACCCTTGAAATGGTTAGTGGATGCATATGATGCTTTATGATGTTCATGATGTATGCACAAGCACATGTACAAGCAAGTCACACAAAACCCTAGTTTCAGGCTTGCATGAGGTTTCATAGGTAAATACCCTCTTGAGTTTAGTTGGCTCAAACCTGTCCTATAAATAGTAACCGGGATCTAAGGAGCTCAATATCACTGGATTGTTTTCTATGTTCATTGTTTTGGTTTAGCCACTTAACTAGCAACCAAAATATTCCAAGAAAACAACCCTCAATGAGTGTAGTATCGAGTATCTACCAACTTCGGACTGCACCAAAGCCGGTCATCTCACTACCCCTAATAAAAGGCCAAGATGGTCAAGTAAGGTTCTAAGAGTTCATTAGTGCTTCATGACATCACTCAGCGGCCCCGTATTCTCTTTCATTGACTCAAAGGCTACCGGTACTCACAAATATGTCGCACTAATATAGCTATTGCTTCAACCATGTCGGTATACCCCGCAGTTTCCACAATGTATTGCTATTTACCTATGAATGTTTCCCAAATCCGGGTAGATGATTTCAAGCCCAAACAAGAGAACCAAATGTAAAGCAATCAAAGCAAACAATATAATCATGCAAAGGGTGATCTAAGCCCTAAGGTTACTCCACTTTTAAAGAAGTCCCCAGCAGAGTCTCCAGTTCTGTGATACGGTGGGAGAACTGACATGGGATTTTGCGTTTGTGTTCGCAAATGTTTCGGTTTAGCAAGAGTCGCCACCGACTTTTTATTTTATCCTAAGGAAAGGTCAAAAAGCACAGGAAAGACCTTTGAGATGTTTTCTTGGGTTCGGGGAGTAGATTATAGAAAGGGAAGGTATTAGCACCATTTCTATCCATGGTTATCCATGGGCTCTTAGTTACTTGCTTAGATCACTTGCTTTGCTTTTCAATTGTTTGAAATGGTGCTCTTAAATTGTTTGAAATGGTGCTTTGTGTATGGTTTTAAAAGATGTTTTGGAAAAAGGCCATCATTGTGGCAACCTTTGTATTAATTCTTGTTTGAATGTATACAAAGGTGTTTTTGTCTTTTTGAAAAGTTTTCAATGTTTGAAAGTAGGGTTTTGAAATTGTGTGGTGAAGTGTGTTTTGAAAATAGCAAGGATGTTTTTGCAAGTTTTGATCAAGTAACTAAGAGTTGTCTACCCTATTTTACTCAAAGATCTTTCTTATGTTTTTAACCCTTTTAACAGTGTTGTTTCACGATTGTGTTTGGTGAACAACCTTGTGTTAGGATGTTAAACGGGACAGACGTGGGTCATCGTATAGACCATGATAGCAATTGTGTCAAGTATTTTTTGCAATTTTCTTGAGGGACTTGATCATTTTGTTTAGGCAACTCATATAGTGTCATCGAGGGACTATGATCTTTTGTTTGTTTTTGTTTTGCCAAAGTACTTGACATGCATATCATGGCCCATTTTTGAAGGCAACAAGTGGATTGTAACCCTAGGGGTGCAAGTGTGCATTGTGTTTGTTTTTCATGCATTTGTCTTTGATTAGGTCAAACTATTTGTTGTTTTGATTTTGCATACAAACCCTAAGTCTAATCATGGCATAATTGAAAGCATTTAAAGGTGCGAGAATTTAAATTCTACACTATTACAACATGATATAGGGAGGGGGGGTACAATTTATAATAGGGGATTATTTAGACAAGAAATTAAATTCTAAATTATTACAACCAAATTGAATGTGTAAGGCATAACAATTAAATGTACAATATTTAAATAAATACAATATTAAATAAAATGTATTATGCAAAAAAGTTTTTATGTATGTAAAAAAGTATTTTTAATGTGAAATATAAATAAATAAAAAGTCAATTTTAATTATTTTTGTTTTTAGGGCAAAAACCCTAATTTCTTAAATAAATAGTATTATTTATTATTTATATACAATAATGCATCAATTTGTACAAAAATAAAAGTATATTGAAAAAAAGGTATTTTTAGTATAAAATTTTAATAAAAATAAAAATGTATTATTTTTGTGTTTTTTGTTCTAATTATTTAATAAAATATAGTATATATGTATATATATGTATTGAATATATTAAGTGTGTATAAAAATAAAATAAATTATTTACAAAATGTATATATTTCAAGAAAATATTTTCAAATGTGTATAAAAAGAATAAATGAAAATAAAAGTATTATTTGTATTATTTTTTTAATTTAAACAAAATGATATAAAAGCATATAAACATTTTTATACTAGTAAAAATAAAAATAAATACCAAATAAATGCAAAAAAATATAAAAATATTTTTGGATCATTTTTCATGTCTGAAAATAAAACATCAAAGTCAGAAATAAAATAAAAATGCAAAAAATGACAAATATACAAGAAATGGGCCAGGGGGTGTAAATAGAAAAGTGGGGGGGGGGGTACCAAAAGCAAGCCTGTCAAGGCCCAGCCCAAAACCAACTTCATCTTCTTCCTCTAGACAGAAACGCGCGCGTTCTATGTACAAAATGCTATCTCCTGATTCTGTGCTTTTTTGATAAAACTCATAACATGAAACTTGTAGAGCATCAAACAACGAATCTAACCATATAAAAAACTTAAGCTAACTCTCAAAGACCAGAGATAATTTCTCTGACCCTAATTCTTAACCTAGTTTTTCAGAAAGTTCATGGGTGAAATTCTCCTAGCACGATTAATATAAATGAAAACTAAGCACATGTATGGTTTCAGGGCTATGAATACAACATCTTTCATTCACAAACCTAAGTCTAACTATTCCTAAATAGAGAGATAGAAGTTCATGAAATACCTATTTTAGTTGAGTTCGAGCTGGACAATGTAGCAACTTTCAATGGTGCTTGAGGTTCTTTTGAGCTTGCCTGATGTCCACTGAAGATCTCCCAATGCTTAGTTTGTTTTAAAGTAGCCTGAATCGTGCTACAGAACTCAACTTGCAAAGCTTCCAAACAAAAATGGAAATGTGTGTTAATGGATTTACAATTGGTAATGGAGGTCTGAAATAGTTTAGGTGAGTTGAATGGAAGGTATTGGAACAAGTTTGAGGCAAAACGCACGAGGCAAAGTGGAGATGGAGGTGATTCTGCAGGGCTTGCCCTGTTTTGCAGAAAAATAGAGATTTTGTGTACAAGGAGGTTTGAGTGGTGAAGAGCTCGTGTTTATGGCTCAAAGGGTTGTGTGAAATGTATTTGCAATGTTTGTTTAAGCTGTCATGGACTGGTTTTCAAGTTGGCAAGATTTGGACAAATTTCTTGTTTGTGAAGCAAGAATGTGTAACTTGTCATTACAGGCATGTACCCTCTATCTTGTATGCTGCATACTTTGCCCTTGGTTACTGGAATTTATGGATTTGATTTGGCTTCAGAGATATGGCCCCATGCTTCAAAGATCATGGTTTGACATAAAGTATAACTTTTCAAGAATGGAAATGTACCTTTTTCCACTTAAGGCTTAGTTTTGTGTACAATGCCCAAATGGCCAAGATAATGCATTAGCTCAGTGGATTTGCATCCAATTAAGGAGTGTGAATTGGTTTAGAAGCCTGCAAGCTAGTACAAAGCATGCTGATTTGAAAATGCAAGTTGTATGAACATGTATTGGCCATGGACAAAGTGAGTTTTTGCCAACTTCAAGCATTCGATTATCCCTAACCACAAAGGTGTTTGAGGTGTTCTTTGAAAATTTGGAAATCTTGAAACATTTACTATAATCCATATTTGAATTGCAACTTAAGACTCCAAGTGGAACTATGTGAAAAATCGTCAAGAAGATGGGTCAAAATCCTGCCTAAACTAGGGCAAAATTTCTCTAAGTTAAAAGTTTTAGGTACCCTTGTTCCAAAATTCATAACTTGAGATCCAAGCTTCTTTTGAGAAAACTTTGTGAATAAAAGTTGTAGACTTTGTGATGGACTACAACTTTCATGTTTCAAGTTTTGTTTGAATCCATTTTCATCTTGGTGAAAATGTGGGGCAAAGTTAGGAAAAAATAAGAAAATTTCTAAGTTATGAAAATTTTCATTTTAAACCCTAATTTGCAATTTTGGGTTTCTTGATGAACAAGTTTCATAATTTGACATGTCTTGATGAAAAATGACCCTTGGCACTTGATTTTGACCAAAAAGTCAAAGTTTGACTTTTCAGTGTACAGTCAAATTTTGATCAGTTGACTTAAAAATTCATCTGTCAATCCTATGCATTTGAGATCTTTTGAACTTGTTGAATGGGTCAAGACAATGTCATTGAGTCCTTGAGTCTATAGTTGAGCTTGATTTGCCATTGGCTAGGTCAAACATTCAAAAATTGCCTTTGTACAGTCAAAACCCTAAAAATGACCATTTTGCCCTTTTGGTGATCTGATCAAATTTCTTGTGGAATTATGATCCAAACTTGATAAAATGGTTCATATGAGTTCATAATGTTGATGTGGGTCAAAATTCATGAAGTTTGACTGTCAATTGGCCACAATTGACTTTTTCCCCAATACAACTGATTTCTAGGTCAACTGTCCAATTGACCGGTCAAAAATTTGAATCAAGGCTTGAAACTTGGTATGGAAAAACTTGTGAGTCCAACATGAAGTATGAAAGTCATTTTGGGCATTGTAGGTCAAAAAATCCTTGTGCAAACTCAAACCCTAATTTAGGTCAACAGTGCAAGGAGGTGTCTTGAGCAGAGCAAACCCTAGCTTGATCTTGAGCTCCAAGAGTCTTGTGATGAGAAAATGTTGGTAAAATGAGAGGGCAAATTTTGGGGTACAACAGTACCCCTAACAACTGAGAAAATTCCTCCATAGTAGGTACTAGCTGGTAATCTAGGAAGGTGAAACAATGGTGCACATGATCGAAGAACTTAAATAACACTTTTAATAATTCTTCATCAGGTTTTGCAGTGACCAAATTGAGAAATTGGCCATTCTTTTTAGTGAGATGATAACTTTCAAGAACCCTTAATGCCAGGTCCTTTAGTTGGAGATACACTTTCACCAGGTTGATCTATATAGTGTTCCTACGGGCGGATGCCACGTACTACAAAACAAAGCAAAAATGAGCCCTAGGAAATCCTTGAAATGGTTAGTCATGATATGCCATGCTTATGATGTCATGAATATGTTAGAAAATCACAGGTATAGCAAACAACAAACAAGTCACACCAAGTCCTTAGGTTTAAGGCCTGCATGATTTTTAAGGTCATACCCTCTTGAAGTTGGATTAGTTCAACCTGTCCTATAAATAGTAACCGGGTACTAAAGGATCTCAATATCACTGATCTTTCTCCCAGCTTCATTCAATAGGCGATTTAATCGCAACCAAATAAAACTCAAGAGCCAAACCTCAATGAGTTTAGCATCGAGTATTTGTTGACTTTGGGAATACACCAAAGTCGGCCATCTCGCTACGTCCTACTGGCCAAGTTGTGCAATTAAAGGTTCTAAGGTCATTTGATGCTTCGTGACACCACGCAGCGGCCCCGTACTCTCCCTGATTGACTCAAGGGTTACCGGTACCAACCAAAGTGCCACATCAACATAGCTACTGCTTCAACCGTGTCGGTATACCCCGCACAGTTCCCTCACAGTTTATTGCTACTTACTTAAAAGGTATCCCCAGATCTGGGTATAGAATCTATGTAACCCAAACAATCCCTTAAAAGTAAATCAATCAAGACAAGTAAGAGAAGCAATTAAATTACCTAGATCCTAAGGTATACCCACTTATTTAACATTCCTCAGCAGAGTCGCCAGTTCTGTGATACGGTGGGAGAACTGACTGTTATACTAGTTTGTGTTTTTTGTTCGCAAATGTCGTGGTAAGCAAGAGTCATCACCAACTTTTATTTCATCCAACAAAGGAAAAGGAAAAAGAACAGAAAAAACCTTTTTTCGAGAGTTTGAGTACGGGGGGTAGATTATAGAAAGGGAAGGTGTTAGCACCCTTTCTATCCATGGTTTTCTATAGGCTCTTAGGTACTTTGCTCATTTTTAAAATTACTTGTGTATGCTTGTTTTGAAAAAGTTTTACTTCGTGATAACCCTTGTATCAGTCCTGAAGAGTGTGACGAAGTTATTTTGAAAATTGTTTTGAATAGTGTTTGTGTGAAAAGTTTTGTTTGAGAAAGTACCTAGAAGCTAATCTTACTCGAAAAAAAGTTTGTTCGTTTTCCTTTAGACAATGCTATCCTATTATTAAGGAATAGGTAGCACCGTCGTTGGAGTTATAAAGGGACGTTCGAAGGGACGAAATGGTCTCTAAAGGAAACAAGTAAGGATACCTTAGCATTTCGAAGGGACTATCGTCATAAGATCAATTCATAGGCAACTCGAGGGACAAGTAGGGACTATGATCTTTATAACAATTTTGAATCGCGGGTCATTGCTAAGGTATTCCTACATTCGAGGGACACGACTATTATTTCCGAGGCAACCAAGTGGAGTAAACCCTAGGAGTGAGCATGTGAAAGTGTATTTTTTTAATTAATTATCTTTTCACAATTAGGGTTTTCTACTGTTTTAATTTCAATTCGTCTTTCCATACAATCCTATACATACATCTAAGCAGTTTATAGTTTGCGGAAATTAAAATGCGAGAAGCTAGAGTCCTAATTATTACATGGCTTTGGGCAGATACATAATTATTTTGACTGAAAATAAAATGCGGAATTAAAACCCTATTTAAATCTATTACAAACTCGGAGCAGTTACAAATAATAATAAAAAAGGAAAATTAAAGGCGCGCGATAAATTAAATACGAGAAATAATTAGACGACCTAAAAATCTAATTTGAGAAAATATTTATGTTTTTTTTGAGGAAAAAATTAGGTTAAGTACAAAATTAAACTCTAATTCTAATTATTTTGAATTATAATATAAAAAAAAGCATTAAATTACCTAAATTTAATTAAACTAATTAATTAATAAAATATTTTTGTGAAAAAATTGATTTTGATGTTTTTTATGATTTTTTTGATTAAATAAAAAAAAAATTTTTTTTGAGTTATTTAAAAAAGACATAATTAGAAAATAATAAGAAAAGAATTAAAAAAAAGTGAAATTGGGCCTGCATAAGCAACCCAGGGGGGGTGTGTTTCTAATTTTTGTTAGGCCCATGCACACTGAGCCCAATCCTGCGCCAGATCCTGTGTTTCTCTCCTCTGATGATGCATGGTAGTCCCTTAACGTTGGAACGTGAGATTTGGTCTGATGATGGATCTCAGGGCTAAGATTTGGGGTACACGATGGGCGTTAAGTTATGAGGCACGCTGAATCTGCGTTTAAATGGCCAGAAAATAAGAAAACGTTTAGACCTGGGTTTGAACCAAGGTCCCTTGCTTCACACGTTCCTACCCCTGCTATCTGCGCTGCGTTGGTTAGTTGTTATAATAATAACATTACATCATAATATGTAAAACAAAGTGGATGGGCTGAAAACAATGAAAAAGTGCGCGATTATTCAAACGGACTAATGGAATGGTGACAAGTCATAATCTTCTTCCTTGTCCGTCGTCTTAGGTTTCAAGCTTTTACCTACGGACAATACGCCAAAGCCATAGCCCTGCAAGCTTAAAAAATGAACACAACGCATGATAAATTAAAAGTGAGTACATGGATCAATTCGTCTTGATCCTACGAGCATCATGGCATCCTTTTCTTGGCCTAATTTTACTTGTACAGAGAAGCCCTAAAATGGCTTCTTAAACCCGAGCCATGGAAATTATCCAGATATGCATCAAAATGCAAAGTTAAATAAACTAAAACATTCCAAATGATGATACAGACATAATGCGATGCTTAAAAGTAGTTAATCATGCGTAAACTGTAAAATCAAAGTCAAGCTTATATGTGGAAACCGTGAGTTTACCAGGCGCGACTCTGGGCTTGAGAAGGATTGCAATGGATCGTGCTAGCTTCAGGAGACGTCCAGGAAGTGATTGGAAGCCTTGGAATTTCTTGAATCACCCTCTAAGTCAGAAAATGATCCACCACTTTTTTTCCAAAAATTGAGTTTTCTTTCTCTGTTTTCATGACTGCAAACCTTGTTCTCTTGCCTTGTTTTTGTTCATTATATGTAGTCATATGAATTAGGGTAACAAAAACGACCTGAATCTTTTGGAATCATGGAGAATGAATGTGATTTGTTTACCATATGATATCTTTCCATAATCATCCAAATCATGCCATTTTTTCCTCAAGTTTCCTTGATTCGTTTTGATCTGATTAGGCCATCTTAATTAGATTTGATTTTCATCAAAATCAGATCATCAACACAATCTTTGATATTGTTTGTTATTTATTTGATTTAATATGATTTTTAATAAATAAAAATCAAAATAAAATAAATAAATAGAGAAAATAATATATGGCTGCTGATTTGGGTCGTGGACCATGTCCTTAACAAGATACAAACCTGAAATGCTAGGCCCATTTGACAAAAAATACACTTTTGAGCATATTTGACTTTTGGCAATTTTCCAAAAATGGTCAACTTTGACAATACATATCTCTTCCAATTTTAACCCTAGAGAGGTGTTCTTGGACTTTTAAGAAATCTTAGGATGTCCCCTAAACAACCCTTTTGGTCTCATTTCAATTAGGTCTTACATGTTTACGTAAGAAGCTTTGACCCAAAAGGTGTTTTTGTTGACTTTTCAAAAGGACCTATAATGTAGAAATTCATATCTTTTTATGAGTGCATTTTTTGAACTTGAGGGATGAAGATGAGTTGTAGGAAATTGAATTCCCTTCAAAATGAGATTTGGATGAGAAATTTATGATAAAGTATGAGAAAGTTATGCTTGGTCAAAGTTTGGTTGACTTTTCCTAAGAAACCCTAATTTAGTAACTTTTGAGTTTTGATGAATTAGGAGCATTCCTTGAGGAATCATGATCAACCCTTGAACAAATGATGGATATCACTTCAAAATGTTGATGTTGACCAAAAATCTTGAAGTTTGACTGTATGTGGGCCACATTTGACTTTTGACCTAATATAGTCGATTCTCAAGCATCTGAGCAGTTGACTGAGCAAACTTCTTGTGCAAGGCTTGAAGTTTTACATGGAGGGTCTTGAGGACATATTAGGACTATGGAGAGAATTTTAGGCCTTTGGAGCTTACCCTTCTTGATGAAAATGGAAACCTTAGTTGGAGGTTCATTACTTTAGGAGATAGTTTGTCTGGTCAACTCTTGGGCATCCTTAAGCAAGTTAAGGGTCTTAATGAGCATGTGTTGAGTAAAATGGGAGGGAAAATTTTGGGGTACAACAACACCCTTTTCATCCATAGTTATCTACGGGATCTTAGTTGCTAACTCACATTGAAAATGCTTTGTTTGAAATGTGTTTATGATTTGTTTTTGAAAAGTTCCTTCGTTTATGAGAACTTTGTAATGATTCTCGTCTCTATAAGAATGCATATAAAGTGTTGACTTTTGAAAATATTTCATTTGAAAGTGTTGGTGTGTTTTGAAAGATGTTTTGAAAATGGTTGTGAGCAAGCAACTATGAATGTTCTACCTACTCAAAAAGTCTTTGTTCATTTCCTCCTCCTCTAAATATTTCTATCTTACCATTGATTGATAAGAATCCCTATCGTTGGATGTGAAGGAACGAGCGTGGGTCATCGTATAGTCATAGAAATCAACATTGTAGGATACTTTAGCAATTTTTGTAAGGGTCGAAGGTCATTTATGAAGGCAACATTTGAAGGGTCATCGAGGGACTATGATCTTGTTTTTGATTGTTTTGGCTAAAGTATCCCACGTTTGCGTAACATGAATATTTTTATATTTAGGAAACAAGTGTGCAAAGTGTTTGTTTTCATGTTCTTTGTCTTTGAATTAAGGTTTTCTACTTGTTGATTTTATATCTTGCCATACAAACCCTAATTATTAACATTTATATTGAAAGCGATAAATTATGGAAACATAAAGTTCTACGCTATTACATCATTTGGGGATGGGGATATAATTTAAAAATGGGGTGATAAAAGAAAATAAACCCTAATTTACTATTACAACCATATTGAATATAAACAAATAATGTACAAGAATAATGAAGGCAATGTGAAAGGAAAAAAATCGTTTTTGTTTGTTTTTTATGAAAGGTTTTAACTTAATTAAACTAACAGAAAGAAAGAAAGTAATTTTCTAGTCTAGGTGGATTTAACAAGAACTAAACCTAAATTAAATAGAAAAAGAAATTAAATTAATTAAGAAAACAATTTTTTGGGTTTTTATGAAAAAGGTTTTAACCTAATTAATTAAAACTAAAATAAATGGAAGGAAATTAATTAATTAAACTACTAAGTTTTAAATTAATTTAATTAAAATAAAACTAAGTCTAATATTAATTTAATTAAGAAAATAAATTTGTTAAAGAAATGTTTTTGGTCTTTTTGTCTAAAAGAAATGAAATAAAAATATACTAAATATCTAAATAATAAATATACAATATTTTTGGTATTTTTGGTTTTTAAAAATAATAGTATTAATATTAATAAAAATAAAAATAAAATAAATAGAAAAATAAAATAAAATAAAAACTAAAATTAAGTCAGGGGGTTTGGAAATAATTTGAGGTGTAAACAAGTAAAATGATTTTGTTTGTGAGGCCCATCATTGATTTTTTTGTAAAGTCAGAAAATAAAACAAAAAAATGGAATGGGCTACGTGACATTAGCATACAGGGGGTGAGAGAAAGTAAAATGGTAATGGCCCATTTGCTGGAGGCCCAACGCGCTAGCTGTTTGAACAAAATGAAGCAAAAATGTTAAGAAATAAAACAAAAGGTGTCCCTGGGGCTTGAACCCAGGACCCTTTAGCAATAAGGCCCTTACGCGCGTGCTCTCTACTACTGGGGTGGCTATACATCGGTTTATTAAAACAAAACCAACACAATATATTACAAAACCAACCCTAGGCATGTGTCATCATCTTCCTCGCGCCATACTGAACATCCATTTTTCAAATCTTGTAACTTCTTCATCTCTCAACTATTTGCAAAAATGTAAACATCAAACTTATTTGAAATTTAACCACGATCCCATAAATGTAAGTAACTAAAATTATAAATCAAAGATGAGCACAAATTTTGAATGGTATCAAATCTGACCTAATTTTTCCAAAAATTTCAAACCTAAAATTCTCACTACTCAAGCAATATAAATGAATTCTAAGGACATGGTCAGCTTCAAGGCTATGATGTCTACATTTTATATTTAAAAATGGAAAGCTAACAATACCTATATGAAGATTTCAAAAGTCAGAAAACTTACCTCAAAAATGGAATTCGTGTTTTGCAAATGAGCTTGCTTCAAGGTGTTGCAATGATCGGGTTAAATCCCTTGAGTCACTAGGAAGCTAATGCAATGCTTAGCTTGGGTTGAGAGTGACTGAAATGTCCCGGAGAATTCCAACTGCAATGCCCTATTTTTGATTATGGAAGGTGAGGAAAATGGTGTTACATAACTGTAACAGGTGTTTGGTTGATTTGTATTTGAGGTATAGAAGCCTTGTGGATGGTTTGGAGAAGAAACATACGAGTAGGTTTTGTGTTTCAAGTTTCTTGGCCAGAAATGTCAACAATGGAGTTTTAGTGAATTCTGAGTTTGGGAGTGTTTCAGGGAGTTTTTTGGGCTTGCTAATTTGTGTGTGTTGTACCCCAAAATTTGCCCTCCCATATTCATCAAGAATTGTCAAAGTCAAGGTCACAAAAGTCCCCAAGGGTTGTGCAGCTCAACTGTCTCCTAGACAGTCAAAACTAGGGTTTGAGTTCTGGTCAAGCAAATGAACTTCTCAAAGGCCCAATCAAGTCTCATATGCCTACAAATGTGGTCAAGCATCCTCATGTCAAGTTCCAAGGCATTCAGCTCAAAATTGCACAGTCAAAACCCTAAATTGCACTACAGTCAACTGTAGGGGCAAAATGGTCATTTGACAGTCAAAAGTTCAAATTTTTGGTCAACATATCATTTTGAAGCCACAAACATCATTTGATCAATGCTTGATCATGATTCTCAAAATTTGGCTCAGAAATCATCAAAGATGCAAAAGTTGCTATATTTGGACAGCTGAAAAAGTCAACTGAAATTGACCAGGGCATAACTTTCACATGGATTATCAGAAAAATTCCATCCAAAGCTCATTTTGAAGAGAAAGACATTTCCTACAATTCATCTTCATGTTCCAAGTCCAAGAAATGCTCTCACAAAAAGTTATCAATCTCAACATTATAGGTCATTTTCAAAAGTCAACAAAAAGTGACTTTAAGTCAAAAGCCATAACTTGAGATTGGTAAATCAAAATGACATGGGACCAAAGGCATTGGTTAAAGGACTCAAAGACCTTTCCAAAATGTCCAAGAACATGTGAAAAGCTTAAAAATTGACCAAGTTATGCCTTGTGGAAGTTGGGAAATTTTTAGAAATTTTTGAAAGTCAACATTGATGCAAAAGGCCTAAAAATGCAAATGGGCCCAATTTTCTTCCAAATTTCTTCATGCCAAGCCTATGCACGACCACTAGGCCCAAAGGGAAGTATTCTCATATTTTTTAATTATTTATTTGAATTAATATTAATTTATATTCATTTAAATGATTTTAATTCATGAAAAATATAAACCTTAACCTAAAAAATCTTTTTATGCACATTATAATGTCAATATTTCGTGCACATGCTGATTAGGGAGAATTGGATTGAATTGGATATGATTTGCACAAAAACCATGTGAAAAAGATTGAAAAAATAATGGAAGAAAATCAAATCTTCAATTCATAATTGCAAGAGATTTTTGTGGAAATTGTTGACCTAACATGCTCCATATATGATCAGAAGATAACCCTAATGCACTTGGACTGAAAAAGCTGCGCAAAAACAAGCATAGCATTCTTGAATTTTCTCATAAAAACTCAATACTGAATTCAAGGATATAGGACGATTCAAGCTTGGATTTTTGTTTCAATAGCATTCTGAGACCTTCCTGAACCTTTGTCAATCATTAACATCAAGAAAAACACAAGGAATCGTTGGTTAGGATTCAAACTGTACCACAAATTTTTCCAAATCGCATATCATTATCTAGGCATCTTTTTGCATTTTTTTTTGTGGATTGTTATTTGTCATGATGTTTCTGTGCTAACCAATATGCTCAATTGAATTTTCGTGCCATATTTATGCTTTCACCATTGTCAAGAAGCTAGGGTTTACAGGTTTCAAATTTGGGGTTTCTCACCCAAGGAACAATTGGGATGCAAGACTGTTACCATTGCATTCAGCATGTTCTTCTGAATAAAACGTATGCCTCGCGAACAATTTATGATGCCTAGGATGTTATTCGCTATTTTCTCGAATCGTCCCTAAGGCCATGCTACAAAAACCGTCGCCTATGCATTTTGTTTTACAGGGTGGGGAAGAAGACAACCTCGTTGTCACCACGTGATAGGCCCTTTTGAATTCACGCGCGCTTAGTCCGTTACGCATTGATTTTACTTTTTGATATTTAATTATTATTATATGTTAATTGTAAACGCGATGGCTCAGTGGTAACGTGTTGTGTATATGGCCTCAAAGACCTGGGTTCAAGTCCCAGGTCTTGCAACTTTCATTATTATTTTTTCAAAACAAATTCACATGCAGGCTTGACGTGAACGTTCACCATACACGCTCAATAATCCATCGCCCACGTGTCTCAGGCAACCAAATCAGTGGTCAATATTCCAGATGCACCATGTACCAGGTCAAAGCGTTGACATGTGATCCAGGAAAGTCAACACGCTGTAAGCTTATTGGGCCAGGCCTATTAAATTTGAACCTCCTAAATTGGGGACAGCACCCCCACTCTGGTTTGATTTCTTGTTTTTATTTATTTCATTTATTTTAATTGATTGTTTATTTTAATTGTTTGTTTTAATTAATTATTTTAACAAAAATCTAAAAACATTACAAAAATCAGAAAGTACACAGAAATATAATATTTATTTAATTTAATTGTTTTCATAAGTAAATTATATGTAAATGTTTAGTTAATTAGGTTATAGCTTTAATCTTTTTTAATAAAAATCCAAAAAAATAGAATTTAGGTTAATTACTTTTTATTTTCTTTTATTAATTTTAATTTTCTTTCAGAATAACAATAGTATTTATTTATTATTTTATTTTCATAAATTAAAAATTGTACAAATTAATTTAGAGTTTAATTTAGGTTTAATTTAAATCTTTCATAATAAATAAAAAATACTAGAATTAGGGTTTGCTTCTTAATTTAATTTTATTAACTCTTTTTTCTTTTAAATCTTAAAAAATACAAAATATCAAAAACATTTAATTTCCTTTTTTTATTATTTAATTTTTAATTCCCGTTAACTTTTAATTATTTGCAAAAAGGGTCCAATGCCCGTCATTAATCATTTAATTCGCGCATTTATCTTTTATCGTTTAAATAATTATGTAATTGCCCCAAAGCATTGTAATTTACTTTTCGCACTTTATTTCTTCGTATTATTTATTTTTCGCTAAATCGGGTCCGGTTTAATTTTGGCGATATGGACCCGCGCCTTTGTAATAGTCGTAGATTTATCTTTTCCGCACTCCTAACTGTTAAATAAGCATGCAAGAATGAATGGACTTAAATTAAAATCAAGCGTAGAACACGACAAACATGACAAGACAAATAAATGAAACATGACACACGAATCGCACACACCACCCCTAGGGTACGCCTCACTGTTGCCTTGCCTCGAAAGGTGATCGTCGAGTAGAAAACGTCTTAGTAAGTCCTCATGATCCGGGAACCTGGCATGAGGGTAGCTTCTAAGGTGTCTTCCCATTGCTCTGGTGATCACCATGTCCCGAACCTTCGAATTGACCCGAACACCTCCAATGGTGGTGCTACCTATCTCTCAATGGTGGGATGGCACTACTTTAAAGGACATTTACACAGACGAATTCCTTAGGGTAGGTAGGTTCTCAAAGATACTTGCTCTCTTCAAAACAAACTGAAATCTTTTCACACCAACACTTTTCAAAAGCTTTCAAAGCAAATTTTTCAAACACTCTGACGTACGAGTCGATCTGAAATTTTTCAAAGAAACTTTTTTTAAAACCCACATTGAAAAGCAAACAAACAATTTTGAAAACACATTGAGCAAGTATCTAAGAGCCCATGGATAACCATGGATAGAAAGGGTGCTAACACCTTCCCTTTCTATAATCTACCTCCCGAACCGAGAGCAATCTCTTTAAGGAATTTTTCTGTGCTTTTGTCCTTTCCATTTGGAGAAAATAAAAGACGGTGGCGACTCTTGCTTCCGCGACATTTCGCGAACCAGCGTTAAACAGTCAGTTCCAGATCCACCGATCACAGAACTGGCGACTCTGCTGGGGACTAAAACTTAAAGTGAGGTGTACCTTAGGGCTAGGTCATAACTGTGTTTTCACTTGTATTGTTTTGCTTGCTTTATTATTGTGGGTTGCATCGGAGATACATAGATCCTAACCCGGATCTGGGGATACCCTGTTTAGGTAGCATAAGCTGTGAGGGACCTGTCCGGCGTAGACCGACACAGGTGAAGCAGTGGCTACGTTGGTGTGACACCTTAGTCTGTACCGATATCCCTTGTGTCGCAACGAGGAGAATATGGGTCTTCTAAGGAGTCATTAAGCACCAACAACCTTAGAACCTTAATTGACACAACTTGGCCAATAGAAACAGTAGCAGTATGCTACGCCCATTGAGGCTAAACTCTCGTGATGGTTCTGGCCGCAAGAAAAGATTGCGATGCTGGAGTTATGACCGATTGAGGGTAGTCAATGATATTGGGATCCTCTAAGAACCCGGTTACTTTTGATTAGGACAGGTATGAACCAACAAACCGGAAGAGGGTAGTACCTAGACCTCATGCTGGCCTAAACTTTAGGGGCTTGCCTTGTGTGACTTGTGTGCCTTACCATGTTTGCTTTTGTATCTGTATGTGGTGTGCTTTATCATAACATCATAGCATCATGAACATTGCATGCATCCTGACCATTTCAAAGACAAGAGGGTTTCATCTTTGCTCTGTTTTGTAGGACATTATGATGCCTGTGCGAAGGAATACTATCCGGTTCAACTTTGTTCGTTCACCTGAGTTGATTGATGAGTTGGTTAGCAGAATTCCAAACACCACTTCCTTCATTCAGAGGCATGGTTCTCTTCTCAGTTTAGTCACTGCAAAGCGGGATCAACAGTTGATGAGTGTTCTGACCCAGTTCTATGACCCTCAGTACCAGTGCTTCACCTTCCAAGACTTCCAGCTGGTCCCTACCCTGGAAGAGTTCTCTAATCTGCTTGGTATCCCTATCTCGGATCAGACTCCCTTTACTGGTTGGGAAAAGACCCTCAGGCTTGAGGACATTGCTGCAGCTCTTCCTTTGACCCATCAAGAGGTAACAGACAACTGGGTAACTAGAAGCGGAGTTAAGGGTTTCTTGGCCAAGTTTCTGATTGGTAAAGCTAACAGCTTCTGGAATGACTTGGACTTTAGGGCATATGAAGACATCTTGGCTCTCCTAATCTATGGTTTGGTCCTGTTTCCTAATCCTGACAACTTCATCAATGTCACTTCCATTAGGATCTTTATGTCTCAGAATCCTGTGCCCACTCTCTTGGGTGACATCTTGCAACAACTCCATGCCCGTACTACCCGACGACGAGGAACCCTATGGTGTTGTATCCCTTTGTTGGTGAGGTGGTTTATTTCGCACCTCCCTAAGTCCGTACTGAAGAACCAAGAAGGAAGAGGTTGGGCTCACAGGCTAATGTCTCTCACCGATAAAGACATCATATGGACTTGCAGAGGTTTAGATGAGATAGCTGTTATTGATCGATGCGGGGAGTATCCTAATGTTCCTCTGATTGGTACTCAAGGAGGGATCTCGTACAATCCATGTCTAGCACTCCGTCAGTTTGGAAGAGCAAGAAGAGCAGGCCCTCATGAGATGTTGGTGCCTCACATCAGTTTCGAGTTTCAGGTGGATAGTGACGAGCTGCGTCGTAGGTTCATCAAGGCTTGGGAGAAGGTTCATAAAGCTGACCCACAAGAGCTAGGGCCAAAGACTTCTCTACCTATGGAAGCCTACTACAAATGGGTCCGCATCCGTGCTCAGAAGTTAGGTATGCCGTATGAAGCTGTCAGACCCGTCATTCTTGAGTGTCCTGATAAAGATGGTGTTCCTCCAACTGTCCTTCCTCCTCAGATACCTACTGATTATGAGACATTGAAGAGATCTTGGTCGCAACTGCAAGAAGAACGGGATTCTTACCGGGAAAAGTTCAATGAGCAGGAATCAAAGGTCCAGAAGCTGACAAAGCAGTTGGAGAATGAGAGAGCTCTGAATGCCTACCTCCGTACTGAGAAGAGGAGACCATGGGATCAATGAGGAGTGCTGAATGTGCCTTTACAGTTTTTATTTCCTTTCCAGTTGTTTCATTTCATGTAAACGCCTAAGGGCTACTTGTTGAATAATCTCAGTCACAAAGTTGAATCTAATGAAGTGTGTTCTTTCTTTGTTTACAAAGTTGATTCCCGATTGTCTTTGAAAACATAATTCATACGCACTTCATACATCATGTGCATAGCAGGTTTTTCCCTTTTTCAGGTTGCTTACAGTTCTTCGCTGTTTATTTCAGCATCATGAATTCCGGATCTGAATCAACTGAGACTTCAATCAAGGCTCTCCAGGCGCAGAATGCGCAGTTTCAAGAGCTAATCCTGGGTCTAGCTAAAGGCCAAGAGGAACTGAAGACTATGCTCCTGAAGAAGGAGAAGAAGAAGAAAAGAAGAACTGTTCTATTCAACTCGGGCCGAAGGTTGGGTAATACTCTGCACCAAGAAGAGGTTGTTTCTTCTGTTGGCAAAAGTCCTTCTCAGGCAGAAGCAAGGGTTCCTAGTCCGGTGGTCTCCGACAACGAGACAGATTTTGATGAGGAACAATATCCTCCTGAAGACAACAAGTACAAACAACTGGAGGACAGGTTGAAGGCCATGGAAGTTCAACAGGTACCTGGGCTGGATTTCGGAGATCTGGGTTTGTCAACTGGTGTGGTTATTCCACATAAATTCAAAGCTCCCACCTTCTCCAAGTATGACGGGGCATCCTGTCCCAAGCTGCATTTGAGGTCCTATGTTCGGAAGATTCAGCCGTACTCTGCGGACAAGAATCTATGGATCCACTTCTTCCAGGAGAGTCTTTCAGGGACTCACCTCGAATGGTTCTATCAGCTGGATGGGACCAAAATTCGTAACTGGGAGGAGCTGGCTACTGCTTTCTACAAGCAGTATCAGTATAATGCCGACCTTGCCCCCACGCGTACCCAACTCCAGGGTATGTCGTTGGGCGTAAGCGAAGGTTTTAAAGAGTACGCGCAGAAGTGGAGAGATCTGGCTGGCAGGGTGCAGCCACCTTTGACTGATCGAGAGTTAGTGGATATGTTCTTGGGGACCCTATCTGGGCCGTTCTTTAATCATCTCATTGGGAATTCTTCTGCTGGTTTCACTGATTTGATCTTAACTGGAGAGAGAATTGAAGCTGGGTTGAAGTCTGGAAAGATTGCAAAGGCTGCATCATCATCTGGGTCGGACAAGAAACCGTTTAAAAAGGAGTCTAGTGCTGTGTATGGCTCCAGAAAATCAGAAAGACCTGATCGCCGCCAATCTGTCAGTGCGGTCATGATTGCTACGCCTGCTGCCGCTCCCCGGTCAAACAATCCTCAAAGGGCTGATAGACCCCGGAGAGAGTTCACTCGGTTAAGCATGACCCTGTCGCAAATCCTGCCACAGTTACTATCCACCAATTTGGTGACTGTCAAGGAGGCGCCAAAGTTCCCTAACACTACCTCTCCCAAGTACAACCCGAATGCCCGTTGTGCTTACCATTCAGACAGCCCGGGGCATGCCACTGATGACTGTTGGGCGTTAAAGAATAAGGTGCAAGACCTTATCGATGCTAAAGAGATACAATTCGAAGCGCCCGCAAAACCGAATGTAGTTACTGCCCCTATGCCTCAGCACGGGGTAAATGCCGTTGATGAAGATGTTTATGCTGTTTCTGTGGATGATCTAGCCACTCCTTTAAAGATCATTAAGAAGAACCTACTGCAGGCCGGTTTATTTCCGGGTTGTAGTGAGGGTTGCCTGTTCTGTGTTGTGTCCCCATCCGGTTGTCCCTTGCTCAAGTTAGGCATCCAAAGCTTAATGGATAGCAAGGAGATCTTATTCAAGAAGTCTGCTGTTCGTATGGTTCCAATGGAAGAAGTCTCTGTGGTGACTATCTTCAACAATCCGATCCCGGCTCTCCAGAAGAAGCCTGTCCAAATTCTGACCGTTGCACCTGTTACTATCACTGTTCCTGGGCCCCTGCCCTATGTATCCAACAAAGCTATCCCTTGGCACTATGGGGCAGATGTATATATAAACGGAGTGAAACAAGAGCTCAACGCTGGCGCCAGCATCTGTGACATCACTGGCCCGGCCAAAGTTACCCGCAGTGGCAGGCTCTTCTCGCCTGACATTGCGCCACCTGCTGCTAGAAGACCACTCCTGATAATTCCTGCAAGTGTACCTACTCCCGTTGCTGATCAAGTTGTTATTCCTGCTGCTGATCCTATTGTTTCTCCTGCTGCCGAGTCATCCAATGCTCGGGGCAAGGGAATTGAAATTGAGCCTGCCCAGATGGAGGCACCCATACCCATAGCTGCTGAGGCCTCCCCACAAGAGATGGAGGAAATTCTAAAGATTATAAAGAAGAGTGACTTTAATGTTGTGGAACAGCTGGGGCATACGCCCTCCAAAATCTCCATGCTCTCTTTACTGCTGTGCTCTGAGGCCCATGCAAAGGCCCTCATCTCATTCCTTAAGAAAGCTCATGTGCCACATGAAACTTCTGCAGTCCAATTCACTGATTGCGTGGCAAGTCTAACGGCGGACAATGGCTTGGGTTTTTCAGATGCTGACTTGACCATGAAGGGGAAAGATCATAATGATGCTCTGCATGTCTCAATCGAATGCAGGGGCACCACCTTGGCACATGTGTTGGTTGATACGGGGTCATCTTTGAATGTGCTACCCAAGAAAGCTCTGGATCGTCTAGATTGTGAAGGCCTGGATTTGAAGCCCAGCAACATCATTGTCAGGGCCTTTGATGGTTCAAAGAGGATGGTCCATGGGGAGGTGGACATTCCAATTCGTGTGGGTTCTCAGGTGTTCGATTCCACTTTTTATGTGATGGATATCCGTCCATCTTACTCTTGTCTGCTGGGTCGACCCTGGATACACAAGGCTGGGGCAGTGACCTCCACCTTGCATCAAAAACTGAAGTACCCCGTCAGAGGGAAGATCGTCACCGTGCAAGGTGAGGAAGAATACATGGTGAGCCACCTAAACTCGTTCAGATACATTGAGATGGATGGGGAGTTCATTGAGACCCCCTTTCAGCATTTCGAGGAGGTGTTTCCAATCGCAGCAGAAACAGCAGAAGCAGGTGGTCCTCTGAAGATGGCTTCCCTAAAGGATGCCAGGGCTGTAGTGCAAAAGGGTGAAGATGCCAACTGGGGCAGACTGCCAGACTTCACCCAGAAGACTGATAAACTTGGGCTGGGTTTCACCTCAGAAGGGCAGAGAGCTATGAGGAAAGAGAAGATCGGAAGGCCTCCGGTGTTTATTAAAGGTTCAGAAGCGAATGCTGTCGGGGAAGACTTTGAAGTGGACGAAGCCGAATTCAACAGCTGGATTTATCCGACGGCCGAAGAAGGATTGAACAATTGGAGTGCAAAGGATCACACCCCTGTTACCTTTGTGACACAGTAATGAATTCCCATGTTTTGTTATTTTGTAATAGACAATGATAAACTCTATGGCCCGGTGTCTTACCCGAGGCACCGCGGTTCTATTTGTGAGGGCATATGAACTGTCATTTTATACATCATAAATGAAAATCTTGGACTATTTTCGCATTGCAAATATTGTGTTCCTTTTCTATCTTTCCTTTCCTTTACATAATTATCAAAACAGCTGTATTTACACACACACTCACTCATACAGGTTCCAATCCACTCTGGATCTCACTGATAACAGCTCTGCTAATGCCAATTATGACTTCGAAAATCCGATCAACTTAGCCGAAGACGAAGGTGAAGATGATTGCGAAGTGCCTGGCGAGCTTGCAAGACTGTTGCTTCAGGAAGAAAGGGCAATTCAACCCCATGAAGAGCCAGTGGAAACTATAAACCTGGGTACTGAGGCAGACAAAAAAGAGGTAAAGATTGGTGCTAACCTAGAGCTCAGCGTGAAGCAACGGTTAACCAAGATGCTGCATGACTATATGGAGATCTTTGCCTGGTCCTACGAAGACATGCCAGGGTTGGATACCGATATTGTTGTCCATCATTTGCCGACTAGGGAAGACTGCCCTCCAGTTAAACAAAAGGTTCGTCGGATGCGTCCAGAGATGTCCGAGAAGATTAAAGCCGAGGTCATGAAATAGTTTGATGCCGGGTTTCTTGCAGTGACTTCCTATCCTCAGTGGGTTGCAAATGTGGTGCCGGTGCCTAAAAAGGACGGCAAGGTCAGAATGTGTGTGGATTACAGGGATCTGAATAGGGCCAGCCCCAAGGATGACTTCCCTTTACCTCACATTGATGTCCTTGTTGATAATACAGCTCAGCATAAGGTGTTCTCTTTCATGGATGGCTTTTCAGGTTACAATCAGATTAAGATGGCACCTGAAGACATGGAAAAGACTACATTCGTCACTCAGTGGGGCACCTTCTGTTACAAGGTCATGCCGTTCGGGTTAAAGAACGCTGGGGCAACTTACCAGCGTGCCATGGTTGCCTTGTTTCATGATATGATCCATCATGAGATCGAAGTGTATGTGGACGACATGATCGCTAGGTCCCAGACTGAAGAAGAGCATCTAGATCACCTGCAGAAGTTGTTTGACCGTCTGAAACTGTACAAGCTGAGATTGAACCCGAACAAGTGCACCTTCGGGGTAAGATCTGGGAAGTTGCTAGGCTTCGTGGTCAGTGATAAAGGTATTCAAGTGGACCCTGCCAAGGTCAAGGCTATTCAAGAGATGCCAGTTCCTAAGACAGAGAAGGAAGTCAGAGGCTTTTTAGGACGCCTGAATTACATCGCTCGATTCATCTCTCATCTGACTGCTACCTGTGAGCCAATCTTCAAGCTACTGAAGAAAGATCAGGTAGTACGTTGGAACGATGAATGTCAGGCTGCTTTCGACAAAATCAAAGAGTATCTCCAAGAACCACCCATCCTCATGCCACCGGTTGAAGGGAGACCTCTGATACTATATCTGACAGTGCTAGACAACTCAATGGGGTGTGTGCTGGGGCAGCATGACGAGTCTGGCCGAAAAGAGCACGCCATTTATTACCTTAGCAAAAAGTTTACCGACTGTGAGACCCGATACTCACTGCTTGAGAAAACTTGCTGCGCTTTGGTATGGGCTGCTCGCCGGCTGAGACAGTATATGCTGACTCACACTACCTTGTTGATCTCAAAGATGGATCCGATAAAATACATATTCGAAAAGCCTGCTCTGTCTGGGAGAATTGCAAGATGGCAGATGATCTTGACGGAATACGACATTCAGTATACAACCCAGAAAGCCATCAAGGGAAGTGTACTGGCAGACCACTTAGCTCATCAAGCTGTAGATGACTACCAATCAATGAACTTCGAGTTTCCGGATGAAAGCATCATGATTGTGACTGATTGTGAAGTGCCTGGACCGGATGAAGGACCTGAACCAGGATCCCGATGGTCTATGCACTTTGACGGAGCTTCCAATGCTTTGGGAAATGGTATCGGCGCCATCATCATATCCCCTCAAGGTACTCATACTCCACTCACTGCCCGGCTGTGTTTCAACTGTACCAACAACATGGCGGAGTATGAGGCGTGTATCATGGGTCTTCAAGCTGCGATCGACTTAAGGATCAAGTTCCTCAGTGTTTTCGGAGATTCCGCTCTTGTGATCAATCAGATCAAAGGAGAGTGGGATACGAAACATCCAAACCTGATTCCTTACAGAGAATGTGTGTTGACCCTGATTCCCCACTTCACAGAGATAACCTTTGAGCACTTTCCAAGAGAAGAGAATCAGTTAGCGGACGCGTTAGCTACAATGTCTTCAATGTTCAAGGTCAAATGGGATAATGAGGCTCCCCGGATCATCATCTGGAAACTGGACGAACCGGCATACTGTTGTGATCTCGAAGCTGAATTGGTAACTGAGAAGCCTTGGTACCACGAAGTGAAGAGATATCTGGAAGCTCAGGAATACCCTGAAGGTGCCTCTATCAATGATAAGAAATTCCTGAGACGGTTCGCATCCAAGTTCTTCCTAAGCAACGGCATCTTGTACAAGAGAAACCATGATTCAACCTTACTGCGTTGTGTGGACAAGACTGAAGCGGAAAGAATCATGGAAGAGCTACACGAAGGGACCTTTGGTACGCATTCCAGTGGGCATACTATGGCTAAGAAGATCCTACGGGCAGGATATTACTGGTCCACCATGGAAGCTGATTGCTACCAACATTCTAGGACATGCCACAAGTGCCAGATCTATGCAGATAAGGTGCATGTTCCTCCGGTTCCCCTGAATGTTCTGACTGCGCCTTGGCCGTTTGCAATGTGGGGCATAGACATGATCGGCGAGATAAGACCTACGGCATCCAATGGACATCGCTTCATCCTAGTGGCGATTGACTATTTTACGAAGTGGGTTGAAGCAGCATCCTATGCTACAGTAACCAAGACTGTTGTGGCACGGTTTATTCGGCACAATCTGATCTGTCGATATGGCGTCCCTGAACGGATCATTACAGACAACGGTACCAATCTGAACAATAAGATGATTGCCGAGCTTTGCGAACAATTCAAGATACAGCACCACAATTCTTCTCCTTACAGACCGAAGATGAATGGGGCTGTAGAAGCAGCAAATAAGAACATCAAAAAGATCGTGCAAAAGATGACAGTAACATACAAAGATTGGCACGAGATGTTACCGTTCGCTCTGCATGGGTACCGTACCTCAGCTAGGACGTCAACCGGGGCAACTCCCTTCTCTCTGGTTTATGGTATGGAGGCAGTCTTGCCGATCGAAGTACAAATTCCCTCTCTCCGGATAATGAAGGATGCAAACCTGAACGAAGATGATTGGATCCAGACACGACTTGACCAACTCAATCTCATTGACGAAAAAAGACTTGCTGCTATCTGTCATGGTCAGACGTATCAGAAACGGATGATCAGGGCATTTAACAAGAAAGTCAGGCCGCAGGAATATCAAGTCGGGGACCTGGTTATCAAGAGAATCATCCTTCCTCAAAGTGATCCAAGGGGCAAATGGACCCCTACGTACGAAGGGCCATTTGTGGTTAAGCATGTGTTCTCAGGAGGAGCAATGATATTAACCAACATGGATGGTGACGACCTTCCTCACCCCGCCAATGCAGACATAGTTAAAAAATACTACGCATGAAAAAAGACCCGCTAGGCTGACATGCCTAGGCAAAAATCAGGGCTTCCCGTCGAACCAAAAGGGTTCGGGCAAAATGTAGGGATGAAAATGAAAAAATCTGTACACCCGGCAAGTCGAAAACCTGAAAGGGCGGCTTGGGCAAAAATGGGTATCCCGGTGGACTGAAAACCCGAAAGGGCGGTCCAGGCAAAAATTAGGGATAAAGCGTAAAACTATGTCTCATTGGTCACTGTGCATCCAGAATCCGGTATCGGCATCAAGTTCAAAACGGCATCGATCAGTCAGCTTCACCTTCAACCAAGGTCATCAAGTGATGAGACGCTCGGAGTTATAATGGCAATAGCAGAGTTGAAACCCAGTGGATCATTCATCTTTCACACAGCTGTTTTATTTTTCTTTTGTACAAAACTTGTATAAACTCTTTTGATCGGCGACGTACCTCTTACTAGGACGTCAGCCTCTTGTACACAAAACGCCTATTTTCAGGCCATTCAAAAATCAATAAAAATATATTTTCAGTTAAACGTGCCAAGTATTTTTCCTTTCTCTGTTTTTGTTTTGCGAAGAACGTCCAAGGTTCAATTTGTGATGCATGCATTGACAATAATTTGCTAACTCATAAATATTTGCATACGAAACAAAAGAATTCGTTGCAGGTGACACTAGAAACAGGGGCAATAAAAGAGTTGTCTGAGCAGTCTAATTGTTCTATCCTCCAAGGTACTAAGGTAGGTTCAGCTAAGAATACGGCCAAGTGTATCTTAATTCCCCAGAGAGTAGTTCAGTAAAGCAGTACATCTCTCTCCAAGCAAAATTATCAAGTCCCGAGGAAATTGAGTATCCTCCCGTAGATCTCAAAACTTCCCCAGCAGCACGCATTCTTAACAAGTATCCCCGGCAGTCTTGGCCTAAAGATTGTTCTCCGGCGGTATCTCAACATCCAAAGGAATCACTCCCCCGCAATTCAAACCTCCCCCAGAAGAGTCCAATCCAGCTTCACCAGCAAAGTTGGAACTCATATCTCCCCAAGCAGCAAGCTTATCCCCAGTAGATTCTGGAAGCTTATCCCTCTCAGAGCACGAACGCGTCGTCCCGGCTTGATTTAAAGAGTTATTTCCGTAACAGGATATAACTGGGTTATCCTCAGCCAAAAGCCACGGAAAGAGCGTCCTCGGCAAAGTATCTTCCTACCCCAGCGAAGTCTATCAACACTTCCAGCACAACAAGGATATCCTCAGTATAACTCATCAACGGTATCCCCAGCGGAGTTGTCTTCATCAACTCAGCAAAGCATCGCTATCCCCACAGAGTAGCACTCCCCAGCATGGTCGCTAGAGGATCTTTTCTCCCGCAGAATTATCTCATTTGCCAAGTTTATTCCTCAACGGAGTTGTCTCCTCCTACCGGTATTCTTGCAACGAATCATCCACAGCGGAAGCAAAATCTCTTCATCAGCCCAGGATATGACTTCCCGGCACCCGTCAAGAATTCATTTTCCTAGACAAAAACATACATGAATCATCACATACATCATTATAGCATGCATAACGTATTGCATCATACAAGTCTCCTTTATATTGATAACATCATTACTTGATCCATATCATGCATCGCATATAACTGACCTTTACCTTTCAGGAAAGATGCAGTTGAAATTCTCAAACATATTTCAAGGATTTCTCTAGTCCAGTTAAATCGACTCCAAACAGATTTTCTGATAAAGACTCAGTAGAAGTTATGGTCCCCTCTCCAACGGCGTGTGAGGTGGTAATTCCTTCTTCAAGATGTTCTCCTCTCCGGCATGAGCGTGAGGTGATATTCTCTTATGGTCCCCTCTCCGACGGTGAGCGTGAGGTGGTAATTCCTTTTTCAAGATGTTTTCCTCTCCGACGATGAGCGTGAGGTGATATTCTTTTGTGGTCCCCTCTCCGACGGTGAGCGTGAGGTGGTAATTCCTTTTTCAAGATGTTTTCCTCTCCGACGATGAGCGTGAGGTGATAGTCTTTTGTGGTTCCCTCTCCAACGGCGTGTGAGGTGGTAATTCCTTTTTCAGATGTTTCCCTCTCCGGCATGAGCGTGAGGTGATATTCTCTTATGGTCCCCTCTCCAACGGCGTGTGAGGTGGTAATTCCTTCTTCAAATGTTTCCCTCTCCGGCATGAGCGTGAGGTGACATTTCCTTCCAGATTATAATTTCCTATAGTTCCCTCTCCAACGTGAGTGAGGTAACTCCCCTTGAGATTATAATGTCCTTTGGTTCTCTTCCCGACACTACAAAGATGGTAATTCTCACCAAGATTTTTCTCAACGAGCGTTGTTGAAGTTAAAATCACCCAAGGTTCACTTATCATTCAGGCTAAGGCAGTAACCATCCCTGGTTCATTCATCAACGTTTGAAGCTCCAGATCCAGCTCCTGTAACCAATCAGGACATATCTATGTCAAGCATCTAAAATCAGCCCCTGCGACGTGTCAGGTACTCATTTTTTCTGTTTTGCAGGTATGCAGGTTCTCGCTAAGGGATCTCCTATGCGATCAACATCCAGATGGCATCTATAAGCCCATCATCCTATCCAGCAATCTCTAAATGGCATCTATAAGCCCATTCCCTCATCATCACTGTCACTATATGAGCGCAAATTTCTGGGCACTTTAGTGTTCAATCATCTTCTACCCTCGGATTACGAAAGGCACGTCAGCCAATCTGCATCCTCAGGTCTAAGAAGATTGAACAGGGGCAACTGTTGTACCCCAAAATTTGCCCTCCCATATTCATCAAGAATTGTCAAAGTCAAGGTCACAAAAGTCCCCAAGGGTTGTGCAGCTCAACTGTCTCCTAGACAGTCAAAACTAGGGTTTGAGTTCTGGTCAAGCAAATGAACTTCTCAAAGGCCCAATCAAGTCTCATATGCCTACAAATGTGGTCAAGCATCCTCATGTCAAGTTCCAAGGCATTCAGCTCAAAATTGCACAGTCAAAACCCTAAATTGCACTACAGTCAACTGTAGGGGCAAAATGGTCATTTGACAGTCAAAAGTTCAAATTTTTGGTCAACATATCATTTTGAAGCCACAAACATCATTTGATCAATGCTTGATCATGATTCTCAAAATTTGGCTCAGAAATCATCAAAGATGCAAAAGTTGCTATATTTGGACAGCTGAAAAAGTCAACTGAAATTGACCAGGGCATAACTTTCACATGGATTATCAGAAAAATTCCATCCAAAGCTCATTTTGAAGAGAAAGACATTTCCTACAATTCATCTTCATGTTCCAAGTCCAAGAAATGCTCTCACAAAAAGTTATCAATCTCAACATTATAGGTCATTTTCAAAAGTCAACAAAAAGTGACTTTAAGTCAAAAGCCATAACTTGAGATTGGTAAATCAAAATGACATGGGACCAAAGGCATTGGTTAAAGGACTCAAAGACCTTTCCAAAATGTCCAAGAACATGTGAAAAGCTTAAAAATTGACCAAGTTATGCCTTGTGGAAGTTGGGAAATTTTTAGAAATTTTTGAAAGTCAACATTGATGCAAAAGGCCTAAAAATGCAAATGGGCCCAATTTTCTTCCAAATTTCTTCATGCCAAGCCTATGCACGACCACTAGGCCCAAAGGGAAGTATTCTCATATTTTTTAATTATTTATTTGAATTAATATTAATTTATATTCATTTAAATGATTTTAATTCATGAAAAATATAAACCTTAACCTAAAAAATCTTTTTATGCACATTATAATGTCAATATTTCGTGCACATGCTGATTAGGGAGAATTGGATTGAATTGGATATGATTTGCACAAAAACCATGTGAAAAAGATTGAAAAAATAATGGAAGAAAATCAAATCTTCAATTCATAATTGCAAGAGATTTTTGTGGAAATTGTTGACCTAACATGCTCCATATATGATCAGAAGATAACCCTAATGCACTTGGACTGAAAAAGCTGCGCAAAAACAAGCATAGCATTCTTGAATTTTCTCATAAAAACTCAATACTGAATTCAAGGATATAGGACGATTCAAGCTTGGATTTTTGTTTCAATAGCATTCTGAGACCTTCCTGAACCTTTGTCAATCATTAACATCAAGAAAAACACAAGGAATCGTTGGTTAGGATTCAAACTGTACCACAAATTTTTCCAAATCGCATATCATTATCTAGGCATCTTTTTGCATTTTTTTTTGTGGATTGTTATTTGTCATGATGTTTCTGTGCTAACCAATATGCTCAATTGAATTTTCGTGCCATATTTATGCTTTCACCATTGTCAAGAAGCTAGGGTTTACAGGTTTCAAATTTGGGGTTTCTCACCCAAGGAACAATTGGGATGCAAGACTGTTACCATTGCATTCAGCATGTTCTTCTGAATAAAACGTATGCCTCGCGAACAATTTATGATGCCTAGGATGTTATTCGCTATTTTCTCGAATCGTCCCTAAGGCCATGCTACAAAAACCGTCGCCTATGCATTTTGTTTTACAGGGTGGGGAAGAAGACAACCTCGTTGTCACCACGTGATAGGCCCTTTTGAATTCACGCGCGCTTAGTCCGTTACGCATTGATTTTACTTTTTGATATTTAATTATTATTATATGTTAATTGTAAACGCGATGGCTCAGTGGTAACGTGTTGTGTATATGGCCTCAAAGACCTGGGTTCAAGTCCCAGGTCTTGCAACTTTCATTATTATTTTTTCAAAACAAATTCACATGCAGGCTTGACGTGAACGTTCACCATACACGCTCAATAATCCATCGCCCACGTGTCTCAGGCAACCAAATCAGTGGTCAATATTCCAGATGCACCATGTACCAGGTCAAAGCGTTGACATGTGATCCAGGAAAGTCAACACGCTGTAAGCTTATTGGGCCAGGCCTATTAAATTTGAACCTCCTAAATTGGGGACAGCACCCCCACTCTGGTTTGATTTCTTGTTTTTATTTATTTCATTTATTTTAATTGATTGTTTATTTTAATTGTTTGTTTTAATTAATTATTTTAACAAAAATCTAAAAACATTACAAAAATCAGAAAGTACACAGAAATATAATATTTATTTAATTTAATTGTTTTCATAAGTAAATTATATGTAAATGTTTAGTTAATTAGGTTATAGCTTTAATCTTTTTTAATAAAAATCCAAAAAAATAGAATTTAGGTTAATTACTTTTTATTTTCTTTTATTAATTTTAATTTTCTTTCAGAATAACAATAGTATTTATTTATTATTTTATTTTCATAAATTAAAAATTGTACAAATTAATTTAGAGTTTAATTTAGGTTTAATTTAAATCTTTCATAATAAATAAAAAAATACTAGAATTAGGGTTTGCTTCTTAATTTAATTTTATTAACTCTTTTTTCTTTTAAATCTTAAAAAATACAAAATATCAAAAACATTTAATTTCCTTTTTTTATTATTTAATTTTTAATTCCCGTTAACTTTTAATTATTTGCAAAAAGGGTCCAATGCCCGTCATTAATCATTTAATTCGCGCATTTATCTTTTATCGTTTAAATAATTATGTAATTGCCCCAAAGCATTGTAATTTACTTTTCGCACTTTATTTCTTCGTATTATTTATTTTTCGCTAAATCGGGTCCGGTTTAATTTTGGCGATGTGGACCCGCGCCTTTGTAATAGTCGTAGATTTATCTTTTCCGCACTCCTAACTGTTAAATAAGCATGCAAGAATGAATGGACTTAAATTAAAATCAAGCGTAGAACACGACAAACATGACAAGACAAATAAATGAAACATGACACACGAATCGCACACACCACCCCTAGGGTACGCCTCACTGTTGCCTTGCCTCGAAAGGTGATCGTCGAGTAGAAAACGTCTTAGTAAGTCCTCATGATCCGGGAACCTGGCATGAGGGTAGCTTCTAAGGTGTCTTCCCATTGCTCTGGTGATCACCATGTCCCGAACCTTCGAATTGACCCGAACACCTCCAATGGTGGTGCTACCTATCTCTCAATGGTGGGATGGCACTACTTTAAAGGACATTTACACAGACGAATTCCTTAGGGTAGGTAGGTTCTCAAAGATACTTGCTCTCTTCAAAACAAACTGAAATCTTTTCACACCAACACTTTTCAAAAGCTTTCAAAGCAAATTTTTCAAACACTCTGACGTACGAGTCGATCTGAAATTTTTCAAAGAAACTTTTTTTAAAACCCACATTGAAAAGCAAACAAACAATTTTGAAAACACATTGAGCAAGTATCTAAGAGCCCATGGATAACCATGGATAGAAAGGGTGCTAACACCTTCCCTTTCTATAATCTACCTCCCGAACCGAGAGCAATCTCTTTAAGGAATTTTTCTGTGCTTTTGTCCTTTCCATTTGGAGAAAATAAAAGACGGTGGCGACTCTTGCTTCCGCGACATTTCGCGAACCAGCGTTAAACAGTCAGTTCCAGATCCACCGATCACAGTGTGTTATGTTGCAAATGGTGTCTCTATTTATAGAGAAAAGGTTTGGAGGCTTGGAGAAGTCAGAAGTACAAAATCACATGTTTGTGGATTTTGACTTGTTTTTGAAGCAACATGGACAAACATAGTTTCAAGGAAAGGTATGGTAGCTTAGCAACTTTAAACATGTTTGTTCTGGTTGTTTAGGCTTAGTGTATGCAGAAGAAACAAATACAAGGCTCAAGGAGAATGGATTTTGTGATTAAAGTCACTTTTCCAAAATGGAAGTGTGAACTTTCTACCATTAATGGCTATATGGTTTGGATAATGCTTAAATCACTTAGATCATAACTTAAAAGTTTGTGTAATCCATTAATTATGGAGTGAAACATAAGTTAGAAGCATGCAAAGTGAGATTTATGCAGCATGGCTATGGATTTGAATTCTTGTTCATCACAAAAATGACCTATAATTCAAGAATGAATGTCCAATTTCTTGACTTCGATTATCTTAACTCAAAAATGATCTCATTGAGTTATTGAACATTTTAAAAAGCTTGAAACATTATATAAAACTTTCTTGTTGGCGATTTTGAAAAAATCCTCTTGTATCTTGGTAAAACTAGGTCAAAATTTCACTAAGTGTTTTAAGAAAAAGTGCATGACTTTATGGATTCATAATTAAAAATCCAAGAATTTCTAGGACTTGATCAGTAAAGAAAAGTTGTATATCTTGTCTAAATCTACAACTTTCATGTTGGAAGTTTTCTTTGAATCATCTTGCATCTTGGTGCAAAGTTTGCATGAAGTCATGAAAAAATAAGACTTAAAACACTTAGAAAATTTTCTAAGTCTTGAAAACTTTGACTTTTCAAAATGACTTTTGAATTTCTTGATTTCTTGATGATAAAGTTTCATATTTTTGAATGTTTTGATGAAATGTGATCTTTGAAACTCAATTTTTACCAAAAAGTCAAAGTTTGACGTTTGGTGTATTAGTTGACTTTTCATCAGTTGACTTTTTCATCAGTTGACTGAATTTAAACTATTAATCAATTGATCTTGAGAAATGTTTTGATCCATTAAATTAGGTATGCATGTTGTATTTGAATCCCTGAGATTATTCTTTAAGCCATTAGATCATGTATTAGGTCAAAAGTCCTTGATTAGTCAAAACCCTAATTTTGACCATTTTTCCCTTTTGGTAAATTGAGTGCTTTTCTTGAGAGATTGTGATCAAAAATTGATCAATTGACACATATGACTTCAAAGTGTTGATATTAGTCAAAAAAATTGAAGTTTGACTGTAGGTTGACCACAATTGACTTTTTACACAATACAACAGATTTTGGGTCATCTGATCAATTGACTGAGCAATTTTGAGATGCAAGACGTGAAACTTGACATGAGCATTCTTGAAGGTCCACAATGATCCATGAGAGTTAATTGAAGCATTATAAGTCCAATTGTCCTTGTAAAAATCCAAACCCTAATTTGAGGCATCAATGTTGAGGATATGGCTTGACCTAGTCAATACTTGTGCAAGCTTGAGTTATTGAAGATGTTTGTGAGAAATATATTGAGAAAAGAGAGGGAAAATTTTGGGGTACAACAAATTCTGATCAAAGATGTCCGTTATTCTTATTGTTTATTCGTGCGGGGGAGAGTTGTGTCATTTAATAGGAATTCAGTCAGTCAGTACTTGAATCATCCTCTCAATATTCAAAGGGGTGAACTTTTCTCTTATCAAAAAAAGGTGGAGAGTAAGAAATGGCGATTGGATTTAGTATGTGAAACTCTTGATCTTACTCCTAATCATGGCTTATTTCTCAATGCTTCTAATCAGCCTATTCACTTCAAGAGATGCGACATGAACATTAAAGCACAATTCTATGCGACTCTTCTGCGTTACAACATTAAGCTAAGGAGTCACACTTCAACTATTCCCGTTGATTCAACTTGCTTATTAAATTACATGATTAAAGGGTGGCAGATTAATGTTGCTCAGGTGATTTCTGATGAGATTCAAAAAATTTCCATCAGTCGCCATACTCATTGTATAAAGGCCCCTATGACTATTGATTTTCCGGTTCTTATTACGAGGTTGTGTAGGAAGGCGGGTGTTGACATTCCCAATGTGGATACTAAAAGGATAAGTAGCATCGTGAATGATGATTATGTGCTTAGGCATTGTGTGCCAAAGTTGGTAGGTGAGGCAGCTCCTCGACCTCAGGCGCATGCTCCTCTGGCGGGTCTGGCTCGGTATAATGAACAACAAGCTTGTGTTTATAATTGGAAGATGATGGAGGCTCATATGAGAGATTATTTCTTTCTTCATGATTCTATGCAACTTTTGTATCGTCATCAGATTGCTCCGAAGGAGGTTCCTACTTTTCCTACTCGTGAGGAGTTTTCTGCGTATGCAAATTACCCTGTGGACAGGCCATTCTTCCAGGAGGAGGCAGTAGCTAATGCTAATGTTGACGTTGAGGAAAGTGAGGAATAGAAGGAAGATGAAGAAGTGGAGGAGAGTGATGATGAGTGGAGCGGTTGATCCGGCGGGATTGGTTTGCATTATTATCATAATTTTTATGTTTTATTTGTTTATTTAGTCTTTTGTTCTAATTTCAAAACAATTATCATGTTGTGTTCCATCCTCTTAAGGATGATGTTTTGTGGTTGTATTTTGGTTTTAATACTTTTGGAGGCATTTTTATGCCATGGATGACTTTGGAACACCATTTTGAGGAGTTTGATTTTACTTTGGGATATTTTTAATTCTATGGTATTATATTAATATGTTTGTTAGCTTATTTTAAATTTTTTTTTTAAAAAGTAATAAAAAGAATGAAGCAAAAGCTTATGTTTGTTCCTTAGTTTGACAATTGTGAAGGAACCAAGTGAACTTGTACAAATGTGGTTCAACTTGCAATTGAATGGTGATGATATGAAGTGAATCATAGTAACAACTTCAAGGTACATGTTTATTGTTTTCTAAACTTAGCATAAATATTAAACTTGTGGTTTGTGCATAATGTCGTACCTTTAATTCTTTAAAAATAATTGTCAATTATGAGTCACCTTAGAACTTAACCTTGTGTGAGGAAGCTTTTCATTATGCACTTAAATGCGGGAAACCAACATTTCTTGTTAACTCGATTTTATCATGTTTAATCATGCATCGGTGTTGATGTGTGAAAGTTGGAAAATGATCAAGGCATTCATTATTTTATTTTGAGAAAAACCACTTGAGCAAAATATATTATAAATATACCATGTGAGTAAGTGATCACTTGTTCACCCCAATTGAGCCTTTTTATTAAGATCCTTGTGATGATTTAATTGTGTAAATATTTAAAATGAATAACAAATTAATCATTAAATTTTTACAAAGGATCTTGATTTTTGTTGCAGAAATGTTTGAACTCTCAACCTCAATGTGGTTGCTTTTATTCTTTCTTTACCTTAGTGTATGAGAACATTCTTGCTACTATGTTGGGTTGTGTTCAAAGTTGGAGATATTTATGTAGATTATTTATTGTGAAAGAAAAAGTGGTTGAAGGAAAATTAAAAAAAAAGAGAAATATGATTGAAAAAAAATATAGAAAATTGAATCAAGGAATTTGAGCTCTTAGAAAGAAGAAAAAAAATAATTGAAAAGCCTAGGACATAAATTTGTCGGCATAAGAGCTCATGGTTGTAAGAATATGCAAGAAAAAATTACAAGAGGGATAAAAATGTTGAATTGTGTACGGGTGTGATGAATTGAATGTTCTCATGTGTTAGGAAATTTAGTTTCAATTTCATTGAGAAATATCTCTTCCTTGTAACTAAGCCAAATTACAACCCTATCAATGCCTTGTGATTCTTGCTTTACGCGTTTGATACTTTTTTGTGTGATGAATGCATGATTTAATCCAGATGATGGCATGAATGTTGGATGAGTGAAAAAGCCCTTTGTTTCTCATCCACTGATGAGTGTGCGTTTAGGTGTGATTCATTTTTGAGTTGTATTGTTTTGAAATTTTTGTTATGTATGTTGTACTTAACCATTGTTTCATACTTATGGTTGGATTTAGATAGTGGTAAGAATTACCTTGTTTGTTCTTGTTCATTTGAACCATAAAATTATAGTGTGAAAAGCTTGTTGTTTCCCATTTTGAGGTTTGTCTTGGTTTTCTTTTAGTTGGAAAATTTTTGTTTAGGGACAAACAAAATGCTAAGTTGGGGAGAGTTTTTAGAGACAAAATTATTGATATATTTGTAGATAATTTTATGTTCTTGGAAAGTCGAAGAGTGATGTGGCTTTGTAGGAACATTCAACAAAAGAAACCAAAGGAAAAGGAAAGTGGTTCAACAGAGCTAGAGGCGGCTACAACAATTCGACTGGTAGAGGAAACTAGAATGAAGTAAACATGTTGAATCAGAGAAGACCATAGAAAGGCAACCAAAGAGGTGGTGTTGCAAATAGAGGAAGAGGTGGTGGTCGAAAACCTCACAAGAGTCACATTCAATGTTTCAACTGTCAGAAGTATACTCATTATTCTACTGATTGTCCAGAGAAGCAAAAGAATCAAGGAAGTGACGCAAAGTTCGTAAAGTATGAAGAAGAGGTGATATTGATTGTTACAACAAGAGATGAATAGAAATTCAAGGACCAATGGTACTTGGATTCAGAATGCTCATCACACATGTCTGGAAGGAAATATTGGTTCGTCAACATGAAACCTCAACAAAGAACACAAAGGAATTTGCAAATGACAATACTCTAGCAGCTGAAGGTATTTGAGATGTTTTGATCATGAGTAAATATGGAAAAAGATCAGTAATTTCTATTATGTTATATATTCCAAGCATGAAGAGCAACTTGCTTAGCATAGGGCAGTTGGTCAAAAAGAATTACAAAGTATTGATCAAAGGCAAGATGATGAGAGTCGTCGATGGGAATGGAAGGTTAATCTTGAAGGCCCCCATGTCTCAAAATAGAACCTTCAAGATTGAACTTAATATGATGGGGCACAATTGCCTTTTGACTGCAACTAGCAGAGATGAATGGATATGGAATTATCAATTAGGCCATCTCAACTTCAGAGATATCAGAGATTTGAAGATAAGAAATATGGTTTCGGGATTTCCAGAAATTAACATTCTAAATGAAGTGTGTGCAGGAGAAGAAACAAGAATAAATTCAGAAAAAATGCAGGAAGCAAATCAAAGGCTATTCTTGAAATCATATACTTTGATGTATATGGACCAATCCAGGTGGATTCGAATAGAGGTAACAAATACCTTGTTACATTCATAGATGATTTTAGTTGAAAACTATGAACTTACCTAATCAAGAATAAAAGTGAAGTGATCAAGGTATTTGTCAAGTTTAAGTCTATGGTCGAAAGACAAAGTGGTTGAAATCTCAAAATTTTGAGAACTGATGGTGGTGGAGAACATGTGTCTAAAGACTTCGACAGGGATGTGCAAAGGAAGGGATTATGCATGAGGTGGTGCCACCGTACACTCCAAATCATAATGGAACTGCAGAAAGGAAGAATCAAACCATCATGAATATGGTGAGAAGTATGTTGAAAGGCAAGCATTTACCTAAAGAGTTTTAGGGTGAAGCCGTGTCGACTGCAACATATATTTTGTATAGATGTCCTACAAAGAAGCTAGAAAGAATTACTCCAGAAGAATGTTGGTCTGGTGTGAATCCTAGCTTGAGTCATCTGAAGATATTTGGATCTATTGCACATAGACATGTGTCAGATCAGTTGAGAAGAAAACTTGATGACAAGTCGAGTAAAATGATTCTAGTTCGATATCATTCGTCCGGAGGTTATAAGTTGTTAGACCCAGCGAACAAGCATATTGTGATCTACAGGGACACAATCATAAATGAGCTTAAAGAATGTGATTGGACTGAAAATGTCAAGAAAGATTTAGTGGGAATCCTACTCGAAGAACCAGAAGTTGAAGTCGAAAGACAAGAGGAACCAACAGTTATAGATCAACCAAGTACAAGCAGACCTTAAAGAACAAGAGGCATGTCTGCAAGGTTGTAAGAATGTGTGATAACATATGATGATGTGGTTGATAACAAAGGTGAGGTGGTGCGTGATGATTTCTATGCAGATGTCAAACCAGTCAATGCAGATGAAGCATTGAAGGATTTAAAGTGGGTGAAAGCAATGAACAAAGAAGTGAAGTCCATCGAAGACAACAACACTTGGTCACTTGTCGAATTGCCTCAAGGCAAGAAGGAAATTGATGTCAAGTGGGTACACAAAGTGAAGATGAATCCCAAAGGGGAAGTAACTCGATACAAATAAGGCTCGTGGCGAAAGTATTTATACAGAAAGAAGGAATATACTTCGATGAAGTTTTGACACCTGTGGCTAGAATCGAAACAATTAGGTTGGTTGTTGGTCTAGAAGAAATAAACAGTTGACACATATGTCATATGGGCGTGAAGTGTGCATTCCTGAATGGATCCTTAGATAAAGAAGTTTATATTAAACAACCAGTTGAGTTTTTAAAACATGACGAAGAGAGAAAGGTGTACAGGCTGCATACAGCTCTTTATGGATTGAAACAAGCTCCAAGAGCTTAGAATAAGAAAATTAATAGTTTCCTAAGGGAGAAGGAATTTGTGAAGTGCACATTTGAACATGGAGTATATGTAAGAAGAAGAAGAGTGAATTTCTTATACTATGTCTCTATGTTAATGACTTGTTAATAACAGGTAACTGCAAAAATAAAATCAAATACTTCAAAGGTAATCTCAATAAGTAATTCGAAATGTCTGATCTGGGTGACATTTCATACTTCCTTGGTATTAAATTATACAAGAGTAATAGAGGTTTGATGATGAATCAAAGTAGATATGCAAGATAAATTCTCAACAGATTTGAGATGGAAGAATGCAACTCAACTTCAACACATACTGAACCAAGGTTGTAACTGTCGAAAGATGCAGATGAAGATGTTGTCGACCCAACCCAATATAGAAGACTTATTGGGTCATTAAGATACCTTTGTCACACAAGGCCTGACTTGGCATACAATGTAGGTATGGTAAGTAGATTCATGCAGAAGCCAAAGGTATCACACATAGTAACGACGAAAAGGATACTGAGGTATCTAAAAGGAATTTTTGACTATGACATTTTGTTTCCTACAACTGATAAAAGAAAAGAATGCAAGTTAGTGGGATACACTGATTCGAGTTGGTGTAGTGATGCTGAGGATCAAAAATCCACAGCAGGATATGTGTTTATGCTAGGTGGTGCATCAGTTGCTTGGAGTTCATAAAAGGAACCCGTAGTGGTATTATCATCATACGAAGCAGAATACATAACTGCTTCTCTTTGTGCATGTCAAGAACCATGGATGGTGAACTTGGTCGAAGAGATAACAGGTAAAGATCATGGAGCAATTACCATGAAAATCGACAACATGCCAGCTATCAACCTAGAAAATAATCCAATAGCTCATGGTCGAAGCAAGCACATCAAAATGAGGTTCCACTATCTTCGAGAGCACGTAGCAGATGGGAATATGAACTTGGAACACTGCAGAACTGAGAATCAGATTGAAGATATCATGATGAAGTGAGTGCATATCAAAGTATTTCAAATACAAAGAGTTATAATGAATATAAATAGTTTAGACACAATAAATTAGGTGTGTGTCAAATTGTAATTCATAGTATCAAAACTATGTGTGTGTCGAAGGGTTAGAGATTGTCGAAGTAGTTTGCTTGACAAATTAGATTTATTTTAGATTTAGATAGATTTGATTTAGATCTAAAATAGAATAGATTTGATTTAGTTCCAAAATATGTATTTTGGGCTTTTACAGTTTTGGGCTTTGGCTTAGGGAGCAAGCTAACGTAAATTTATAAATAGAGAGAGTAACCCCTATTTTTGTAATCAAGTTAATTCTTTGTATTCACATAATTTGCAGTTGCAAGTGGATAATAAAGTTTTCCACAGTTTGTGAGCAGAGAGAAACTCTGCTGAAAATTAATTGTCTTGTTTCTTTTCTTTTCTCTTAATTCATTGTCATTGTATGATGATATCAATTTTGTTTATCAAGATTTCTAAAAATTTATCATAGATATTTGATGGATTTCCAACACACACACACACACACACACACACACACACACACACACACACACACACACACACACACACACACACACACACACACACACACACACACACACACACACACACACACACACACACACACACACACACACACACACTCTTACGCACGCACACACACACACGCACTCGCACGCATGCACACGCACGCGCACACACACACACACACATACACATGCTCTCACGCACGCACTCGCACACACATACGCACACACACACACACACACATGCACGCACGCACACACAAACACATATACACACACGCGCGCGCGCACACACACATACACACACATGAAAAATATTAGAATTTTAATTTATAATTTATTATAAATATTAGAGTCTAGTTAGAAATATACATTTATTTTTTTCTCTATTATTTAAATAATAGGTCATTCATAATCGATCTTAACTATTAAATTTATTTATTATTAAATCAATTATACTTTTAATAGTTTACCATGATAAAGAAATAAGTTTAATTCACTATGTTATCCTTTACCATTTAGCTAATGCCTATAAATTGAAAAATTTATTCCATAGGTAGATGATATTTGTAACTAAGTATTATAATAATTTGTGCTCTAAATACATATATTAAGAATATCACATATTTTTTTAAAAAAAACACTAAAAAAATAAACTTTAAATATTTAGTATAGTCAATGTGTACAATTTCAAAATAAATTTTAATATTTAATTGTTAATTTATACCTTTAGAACATATGTTAACATTATTAATAAAATAAACAAATAACGTTTTTCTTATAAACAAGTCTATTGATAAATGTTAGCAAAAGTTTTGTTACATTAGGATTGAGTTTAGCAAGTCTAATTTTATTTTTGTCCAAAATGGTTTTTTGGGTTAGTTTATGGGCCTGAGAATTCATGTCTCTCTTAATGAAATCAATTTTATCCATCTAAGACTTCTCTAAGATATTTAGAAGGCAATTTTTTTCTTTTTATTTTTATAACGTGATTCACATTTTTAAAAATTTAAAATTTCATTTAGAAATTTTTGGAGATGTATTTTTGAACACACATAAGATTCATTTTTGTCAAAAACTAGTCCGGAGATGCATCTGTAAATATTTCTAGAATAAATTTGAAGATAAATGTTTGAAAACTTTTATTTCAGATATGTATATTCGGAAATTTCCCTACACGCATTTTGCGCAGAAACATTGTCTAAGTTGTATTTGTTTAATTCAAAGTTATTTTAATTCGACTAACAGTGTCATAATTCATAATTTGATTCAAGCATTAATAAACACGACAATCATAGAATAAGGTGATGCATTAATTAAAGAAACATCCCAAAATATTACAAACATAGTTCTGAAAGTATAGAAAATAATACTAAAACATCCGAAAATACAAAAAAACACATAACTTACTGCGTATGTCTAATCCTAACCCCTTGGGTCCTCCTCTGTCACCGGTAACCTAAGGAATTTAGTGTCTCAGTAAGAATTAAATGTGCTAAGACAACCACATCATCGTCATCTCTCTCAAAGAGGTCAAACTATATGCCCTCATACGTAATCCGTATAATATCCTGACAAATCGGTAACACATCAACGACACGGTCATCTCTGACCTTCTCATTCTCTAGGATCTCCTTATGAGTAAGCCTAGGTGGATGTCCATGAGCGTCTGGTGTCATGACATTGTGTGACACATAATAGAACAAAGTCATGTAACTATTAGCATAATTCCATTGACTTGTGGATGACATACTCTAATACTCTTCTAGTAACAGACGATTCTCATAATCTGCCAGTATGTCATCAAGACGTCTGTGGGCGATGCTGTTAGGAGAAGCCTCAAATGAGGGATCTCAGAATGATCTACACAAATCATAACTAACGCATGCATCACTCCAGCATATACCTTCACATCATATTACTCCCACATGCCAGTCATCTGGAGTAATAGAAATAGGGTCAAAAGTTACAATGTGTCGGTGAGTGGCGTATGGTGCCCAATTGATGTCATCATGCTGAATCCTATTAATATACACATAGAATAGCCAGACAACATCATTCCATTTCCGTAGAGAATAAAGTCGTATGGAATTTGTTTAAAAATAAAAATAACAATCGTTAATAAATATACATCTCTGATCCAAACATGTCGAGCAATGATCTTTGTAGTATATAAGTAAAGAAGTATCAGAAGGTGTTAGAGACAAAATTGTTGATATATTTGTAGATAATTTTGTGTTCTTGGCACTCTATTTTTGATAATTAGTTGTGTTTAAGTAGTAAATAGATATAAATAAGCAATTATATAGTTTTTAAGATAAAATTGTTGATATATTTGTAGATAAGTTTATGTTCTTGGCACTCTATTTTTGATAATTAGTTGTATTTTAAGTAGTAAGAAATTATATAGTTTTTAAGATACATCACGTTGTTTACTTAGTTTTTTTGCTCATTTTGTAGGTTTTGATGTTGGAACATTGGAGCATTGGAACTATGGGCAAGCTAGAGCCAAGAATGTGGTGCAACAAGTCAAATTTGGAATTTTTGTTCAACCTAGCGCGCTAAACGCAAGTTACAGCACGCTTTTGGTGTTTTGCGCATTTGGCAGAATGGATGTTTTTCTGGGCGCACTAAGTGGCCTCATCCCGCTTAACACGGTCCACTGAAGCCGATTTTATAACTTTTACGCTGAGCTCACTTAACGCGCCCTGGCCGCTTAGCGAGACTCACTTTTTGGGCACTTGTATAAATAGCTACTTTTGTGATATTTTAGCCACCATATCTTGTACAACATTCACAAATCAGATTTTTAGGGCTAAGAAACAACTTTTATCATTTTGTAACTCAAGATTAAAGATTTCTACTTCAAATCTTTGATATTTTCTTATTGATGTTCATCAAGCTTCACACTTTTCTTGTTCATCAAACTACCATGGTGATGGGTAGCTAAATCATTCTTTTGTTTCAAGGTTAGAAGTAGTTAACCTAGACTTTATATATTTCTTTTAATCATTTTGCATATGAACTTGGTTGAAGATTAATACATGTTGAATATCTTTGTTATCATTGTTCTTTTTATGGTTTGGATCATTATTGAGAAGTAATTTTCAAGCTTAACCTAAGATATTCATCTACTAATAAACAAGCTCTAGACATAGATTTGTGAGTTAGTATTCACTTGTATCATGTTTTAAAGATTATCATGTTAATAGTTAGGTTGAGAGATCATTTAATGATTAACATGATAATACTCACAATATTGCTGAGTCATGAGAAATATTGAGAGGATACGTGAATGTATCGATCATTAATTAGTTCATATGCGTGATTAATCGAATATATTTGGAATAGGTTGATGAAAAACTAATCTTGACATACCTTTTACGAAAACAAGCCTTTTCAAACAAAAACCTCTCTTTTATCCAAATCACAATATAGTGCATGAAACTTAATCTTTTGTTACAAAAAGCAAATACCAAAACTTTGTTCATGATTCAAATACTTAAAGTCATTGAAACTATAGAACTACATTAATAGTACACCAATCCCTAAGGAAAACGATAATATAAATACTTGTGTTGAAAACATTCTACAACAGAAGGCCTTCTTGGATAAGAGTGTATGAGTGGAGAAACATTGTCACGTGTACCAGAAGCTTCCTCCTGGTCTACATGAACAAGGGAGAAATGCCCTTGGGATGAGGACCCCTGTGACAGGAAGCTCCTAGAACTCGATGTTTTCCCATCATGAGGCCTAAGGAAGGTTCCATGCCTAGCTCTGGCTTGTTCATTTTGAAGAGCCCTCATGTAAAAAACAAACACAGTTAGGGTTTCATGGCCGAGTCTCATTTTGTTGTTGTTGTTGTTTGCATCCATTTTCTTGGAAAAAATGAGAAAAAACATCCCTGTGCAATTCTGGTCATTTTTAGATATGCATCTTCAAAAACCATAAATGACCTAGTTCAGAGATGCATCTTCGAGAAAGCTCATGTTTGCATCAATGGCAGAATCAGTTACCTCTCTTACACTAACAACCCAAAATTCAACCAAATCATAGTGCATGCTTGTAAGAGCTACCTATTTCAAATTCTAATGCTACCTAATGCATTAAAAGTAAACTATTTTACCTAATACATTAATAAAAAAAATTAAATAAAAAACTTACTCAAAAAAGTGTTGATGAGAATGAATAATGTTCAATGTAGTATGTGGATTGAGTTAGGATTGGTAAGATTGAAGTAGAGGATCTTCCGTTACTTGAAAAATTTACTGGAACAATGTTGCTCACGAGCTCCAATGGGGGAAGAAAAAGTTTGAGAAAATGAAGAAAGAGAAGAGGAATGTGTTACACAATGGAGACTTATCTAGAGGGGGTGGATATATCACTAAGCCAAAATACCAATTAAAATTGGAGTTTTAAAAAGTTAATTGGAAAGAGTACAAGCGAAAGGTTTTAATATAGATTGGTAAAAGTCGTCTTTACGAGCCTAGTTACTAGAACTCGGATATGCAATTAAGCCTTATGAAATAAACAACACAATAATATAAATTTATACACTTGAAACAAGAAACCTAATATTATTCGTTTATAGCAAGTTACTAACAATTCTATTTCCAATGAAATTAACCAAAAATAACGAACTATGCATTTGTCAAACACTTGGTATGCGAACGAATTTTCAGAATTTTTCCTTGAGTTGTGTTGATATGAAAAAGCACTTATAATCAAAGTGATTATAAGATAGTCAGCAACCAATTAAAAAAAACCACCAGAAAATTCTTACGAGTTGATTGATCAATCAATGATGTTTAACAAATTGCTTAATAATAAGTAAAGTAAGTAAAGAGATAAGAGAGATCGACATGAGGATTTATTTTGGAAGTTCACTAACCATCCTCGCTATGGATACGTCTCCCCCTAATTCCGTTTTGGAATTAGGATAATTTATTAGTATGCAAAAATTTGATTACAAAAGAAGTGTTCCAAGAGCAACCTTATAAACCCTAACTGTTTGTTGTTGATTCAACCTCTTATCTTCCTTTGATCTTGAGCAAGACCAAGACACAATAGCTACCAATTTATTTATCAAATCTTGCTACTCCTTTGAGTACCAAACTCCAAAGCTCTTTCGCGCACGATCAAGTGTATCTATTGAACACAAGTATTTTCAATTTAATTCATCGTTCTCTCGCTACTTCCTTGGGTACCAAAATACGAATGCTTTTCACTTAGTCACAATCCTCTTTGAAAATCTTGAATAAAACCCCCAAATCTACCAAAAATCTTGGAGGATAAACCCTAAGTTTTTCTGTATGAAACCCCCCACAATTCTCAACCTAATATTTTCGATTACACAAAAACCTAATTGGACGTTATCAAACCTCTCCAAGATGGCACCCCGACAAAAGATCATTATATGTGATTTATCAGTGTGTATGCATAGGTTGGAGGTTGAAGGTGAAGAGTAATGGTGGTAAGTGTTTATAGTTTCATCAAGTTGGAATGATGCATGAATGATGTATTTATAGTTGTGGAAGTTTTTTTTCAAAAAGGTAATTTTCAGAATTGAAAAGAATTGAAAAATTGACCATAGAAAACAGTAAGTGTTGACCTGAAATACATGTGTGCTTTCACATAAGTCAAAAATTAACAGTATGTGCCGACCTAAAAAGGCAGATGTGTAGGTCTATGCAAGTCAGTAGCTACCGCCTTTAATACTTCAACAGATGTTTCGACCTTGAAATCGTATGTGTCGACACATAAAACTTAAAGTTATAGTATGTGCCAGTCTATGTGATGCATGTGTCGACATTTATCAAACAGAAGCTACAAGCTTCATTATTGAGTTACATGTGCCATCCTGAAACTCGTATGTGTCGGCACATGCAAGCAATTTTTTTGTAGAAAATTGATTTTCAAGGTTTTGGTCAATTTGAAAGTGGTTTTGAATGACTCCTAAGACCTCTAATGCAAGGGAGTGCCACATGACATAGAGATACCGTCCAATATAAAGAAATGCTAAGTTTTCCTAGTTTTGACATCATGCAAAACATCTAATGGTGAAGTTGGACTCACATAACCCCCCTTTTTTATGATGACAATACTTGCGATGAGGCATTTCATGTCATTATCGAAGGCTCCCCCTGACTTTGTGCTTCCCAACTTCAGCTCGCATTTGCTTCTCCCCCTTTGGCAGCATTAAAAATAAAGATAACAAATCGTGAGAAGTATCATATTCCAACACAAATACGAATATATCACTCATAGGCGTTTGTGCATAGAAGAGCAATAATCACATATCCCCATATGTATATGTAATGATGCGAAATTGATAAATAACTAGCATACAACATTACCAAACACATAATGAAATGCATGAATAATATTGAATATGATGTGTAACACCCTGTGATGCGGTGGGAGAACTAACTTGAGGTTTTGCGTTTGTGTTTGCAAATATTGCGGTTAGTAAGAGTCGCCACCGAATTTTCTTTTATCCAAAAGGAAAGGTGAAAAAGCACAGGAAAGACCTTTGAGATGTTTTCTTGAGTTCGGGGGGTAGATTATGAAAAGGGAAGGTGCTAGCACCCTTTTCATCCATGGTTTTCCATGGGCTATTAGTTACTTACTTAGATCATTTGCGTTGGTTTGTTTGAAATTGTGTTTGGTGTGGTTTTGAAAGTATTTTGTAAAAGAGGCCATTTGTTTAGGCAATCTTTGTAATGATTCTTGTTCGTAAGAATGTATACAAAGATGTTTGTCTTTTGAAAATGTTTTCAATGTTTGTAAGATGTATTTGAAATGTGTGTGTTTGTTTTGAAAATAACAAGGATTGTTGTTTGAAATGGAGCAAGTAACTAGAAGCTATCTATCTACTCAAATGTCTTTCTTATGTATTTTCTATTCCTTTGACATTGTTGTCTTACCATTGATTTGGTAAGCAACCCTATCTTTGGATGTAAACGGGACGGGCGTGGGTCATCGTATAACCATGATTAGCAATGTTTGAAAAGCATCTTATCATTTTTGAGGGACCAAGATCATTTTGTAAGGCAACTTTTGAATAGCGTCATCGAGGGACTATGATCTTATATTTATTTTGTTTTGCCAAGATACTTCGCATGCGTAATATGGCTAATTTTATTTTAGGCAACCAAGTGGAGAAACCCTAAGGGTGCTCGTGTGCAAGTGTATCATTTTCATGCTTTGATTTTGTCTTGTATTTAAGGTTTTCTATTTTTCTTTGTTTTGTTCTTGTCATACAAACCCTAATTACTAATCATGGCATATAAAGCGATAAATTGCGTAATGTAAATATTCCTAAGCTATTACAACAATTTATTGGAGGGGGGAATCCAAATTGGAATGGGGATTTGCAAGAATATAAACCTAAATAAATTATTACAACCAAATCGAATTTGTACGAAATAGAATAAAAATAATACAATATTTAAAATGCAATGGAATGTATATGTGAGAAAAGATGTTTTTTTGTCTTATTTTTATGTAAAAGAAAATTTATTCTAAACCTAAAATATATAGAAAAGGAATTGATTTTTAAAAGGGGTTTAACCCTAATTATTATTTAAGAGAAAATAAAGTTTCTTTAGATATTATTTTGTGCATTGTCTTGTCTAAAAATAATAAATAATATTGTATACAAATATTAAAATTAAGTATATGCAAAAATAAGTATTTATAAGTATGAAATAATAAAAAAAAATTTAAAATAAATATGTTTAAATATATTTACAAGTTTATTAAGAAAATAAGTGGTATCCTATTAAAATAAAATATATTTTATGTGAGAAATAAACTAAAAAAATAAAATAAAAGTGCAATATTATTAATTTACATTTTTTGGGATTTTTATGTTTTAAAGAAAATATTTAAAATATTAAATATGAAAACAAAACAAATAAAATATAAAAAAATAAAAAAACGCAAAGAGTTAGCAAGGGGGTGATATAGTAGAACTGATGGTAACATGCTAGCAAAAACTCCAGGCCTACAAGACCATGCCCAACCTGCAAAAAATGTGAAAATGGAAAAGAAAAAAGAGTGAAAAATACAAAAGTAACGCGCCCAGGTTCGAACCCAGGACAAGGGTCTCACCAGCGCGCTACTTTGCCACTGTGGTGGCTATACTTCCATTATCTTCAGTGAAACAAAAATAACATATTACAAAATGCGCCTTATGCCCTGTTTCATCTTCTTCCTCAAGCTTTGGCCGGACACCCTGTAACTCTCTCATACTTCCATGAAAATAAAAACATATAACATGAAAAATATAGTACTTGAACTCACGATTCCAACCATATAAGTTATCTAATCTAACTATCAAAGATCAAAGAGAATTTTAAAAGCCCTAAATTCTAACCTAATATTTTCAGAGATTTCAAGTTCCAAATTCTCTCAGCACAAGTAAAATCAATGCAAGATAATGGTATGTACAACTTTGTTATGATGAGGACTACATTTTTTATTCATAAATCGTGGCCTAAGGTTGCTTGTACAAAGAGATAGAGTTTGAGATTTTACCTCCTTCAGTTGGAATCGTGTATGAAAATGGAGTGATTTTAATGGAGGCCTGATGCTTGCTTGAGCTTCCTTGAGCTTCCCTGAATGTATTCCAACCCTTGCCTTGCTCTGAAAGTGGCTGGATCTCCTTGGACAAGTCAAGCTGCAAGCTCAGAACTCAACAATGGAAGATTGTGGAAAAGTGATTACAGATCAGGGATGATGGTTTGGATGGGCTTGATATCAATTATGTAAGGTGTTTAAATGATCTAAACACAAAACGCACGAGCCAAATGGAAGATGGATCTGCTTATGCAAAATCTGCAGTTTTGGACAGATTTTTTGGTGTTTTTTAGCTTGGGAGTGTTTTAGGTCTTGGCCAAACGTGTTATGTGTTGCATAATGTTTGTATATTAGTATTGAAATAGTTTTAGGTCAGCTCCCCAACAGATCTACAAATTCTAGCCTTTTGGCCACCTTTCTTGTACTTGAAGCAAAGTGATAAGACCAAAGCTTCACATGCTTGTACCTGCTTGCTTAGGGTTGGTATTAGTTTTTAAAACTTACTTGAGACATGTGAGACTTGTATGCACCAAGGGGACATGTCCAAAGCTCAAAATTGTAAAGTTTGTAAAAGTTTCTCTTTTTCAAAATGGCAATGGAACCTTTTTGCCATAAATAGAATTACAAGTTGGATAAAGGTTCAAAAGCATGGATCAAAGCTTTGTCAACTGAGTAATCATTTAATTAAGGAGTGTGGAACAAGTTTAGGACCTTTACAACATGAACTAGCCAGCATAGGATTGATTTGCAACTTTGTTCTTCATGAAATGGCTTGGACAAAAAGTGACAAATTGCCAACTTCACCTCTTCGATTATCCCTACTAAAAAATTATCTTGAGGAGTTCTTGGACATTTTGGAAATATTGAAATGTGCTCTATAATTCATCTTTGAAATGCATTTTGAGATACCTCTTGAAACTAGGTGAAAAATTGCCATGAAGTTGGGTCCAAAACCTGCCTAAATTAGGGCAAAATTTCACTAAGTTAACAAGTTCATGACCATGTATTCATAAATTTATATCTTGAGATCCAAGCATCTTTAGGGAATAGTTTGTGAAGAAAATTTGTAGATTTTATGGAGGTCTACAACTTTCATGTTGGGAACTTTCCTTGAATCAATATGCATCATGGTGAAAAAGTGGCCTAAAGTTGAGAAAAAATAAGAAAATTTTCATACTTAGAAAATTTCTAAGTTATGAAAATTTTCAAATTCAAACCCTAATTTTCAATTTTGGTTTTCTTGGTGAACAAGTTTCACATTTTGGCATGTTTTGATGAATTATTACCCTTGGCACTTGATTTTGACCAAAAAGTCAAAGTTTGACTTTTCAGTGTACAGTTGACTTTTGATCAGTTGACTACAAATTTCATCTGTCAATCCAATGAATTTGAAATGTTTTGGGCCATGTAATTAGGTAAAGATGAATCCATTGAATCCTTGAAATCATGCTTGAACTCAACTGGTCATTTTCTAGGTTAAAAATAAGAAATTTCCCTTCCTCAGTCAAAACCCTAACTTTGACCATTTTGCCCTTTTGATGATTTGATCAAATTTCTTGAGGAGTTGTAATCCAAACTTGATCAAATGGTACATATGAGTCTAAAATGTTGATGTGGATCAAAAATTATGAAGTTTGACTATAAATTGGCCATGGTTGACTTTTTCCCCAATACAGTTGATTTTTAGGTCAACTGTTCAATTGACTGATCAAAAATGTGGTTCAAGGCTTGAAACTTGTCATGAGCAATCTTAGGGATCCATAATGATATTTGAAAGTCACATGAAGCATTGATAGTCCAAAAATCCTTGTGCAAACTCAAACCCTAATTTTGGGTTGTCAGTGCAAGATGAGATGTCTTGAGCTGACCAAACTCTAATCTTGTCTTGAGTCAAAGAGATCTTGTGAGAGAAGTCTAGATAAATGAGAGGGAAAATTTTGGGGTACAACAGCTGCCCCTGTTCAATCTTCTTAAACCTGAAGAGTTAGATTGGCGAGCTCTGCCATTCGTGACTCGAAGGTGAAAGATGATTGGACACTAAAGTGCCCATAAATTTGCACTCAGCGACGTGTAGTTGTGGGAATGGGCTTAAAGATGCCATTCAGAGAAGTGATAGAGTCTTGTTGGAGATGGGATTGTAGATGCCATCCAAGAATGTTTATTGAATTGTAATTTGTAAGCTGAAAGAATAAGCATCAGAATGGTGTCCGTGTCTGGGACGTATCTGAACTGTATCTAAAAGGTTGTATCTGAACGAGTATTAGAATGGAATCCGTGTCTGGAGCGTATCCATATTGTATTTGAACTTGAAATCTGAATGAATAACAGAATGGCATCCGTGTCTGGAGCGTATCCGTACTGTATCTAAACTTGAAATATGAATGAGTGACATAATGGCATCCGTGTCTAGAGCGTATCCGTATTGTATCTGAACTTGAAATCTGAATGAGTGACAAAATGACATCCGTGTCTGGAGCTTATCCGTACTGTATCTGAAGTTTGAATCTGAATAAGTAACAGAATGGCATCCGTGTCAGGAGCGTACCCGTACTGTATCTGAAGTCTGAATCTGAATAAGTAACAGAATGGCATCCGTGTTTGGAGCGTATCTGAATTGTATTTGATTGCACATTGTTTAACAGTAGTTGTTAATCTTATCCTGAAAAGGGTAAAATGTTAGCTGGAACACAAAATTATGTTGCATGAAATGTATGATTCAATATATGTGTTTTATTAATGTTTATGATATGTGGATGTAATGTATGCACATGTAAGCTGATTTGCTGTATTGCTGAGGAAAATAAATCCTTGACTGCTGCCGAGGATATGTGGATTCTTCATGTCTTGAAGTTGGAGTATTTGACAAAAATTCTGTTGTTAGAGTAATGTCGTATACTGCTTGAAGAATTTTCTTGGGGAATCCAAGGAATTTTGATGACTTCTACTGGAGATTAATAACGGGAGTCTTTGTTCCGTTGGGGAGTATCAGCAGTCAGCTGTTACCCAGTTGGATTTCATGCTTCAAAACAACTCGCTGGGGAATTTGGAGAAATTGGATGGTTTCTACCGGGGATTTAAATGACGTACTGTGGGGATTGCTCATGGAATAGCCTAAAGACGTTTTCCTATTCTTTCAACATGTCAGTAATTGTCTTTTTTCATTTTGTTTATTTGTAAACAGTAATTATGTTCAAATGCATATGTTCATTAATGAATCATTGGAAGTTTTTGCAAATAAAACACAAGTGTAAAAGAAAAGGACAAATAGTTTTCTGTACTTTAAAGAGATATTTTTGTATTTACTTTGAATAAGTATTTTATACAAAAGAGACAGACATCCTAGTAAGAGGATGGTGCCGTAAAAGTAAGAAAAAATTTATACAAAGAAAGACAGCTATGTGTGATAATCCCATGGGGTTCCCGTTCTGCTATAGCCTCTGTATCTCCGAATATCTTGTCTATTTGTTGCTTCGTCCGAAGATGATTGAATTTATTAGAAACTTCGAGTTTATCAGTGAAGAGATTGTCCTCAAAGTGATTTGATGGGACATAGTCATACGCTTTAATTCCCTAACTTTTGCCTGGACCGCCCTTTCGGGTTTTTTGTCCACTGGGAAACCCCTTTTTGCCCAAGTCGCCCTTTCGGGTTTTCAACTTGCCGGGTGTACAGATTTTTTTATATTTTTATCCCTAATTTTTGCCTAGGTGTGTCAACCTAGCGGGTCTCTTACGCATAGTATCTTTTGACTATATCCGCGTTCGCAGGGTGTGGCAAGTGGTTAAGATGTTCTTGATTACAAATGGTCCTTCATAGGTAGGAGTCCATTTGCCCCTGGGAACACTTTGTGGTAAGATAATGCATTTGACCACTAGATCTCAAACTTGATATACTTTGCGTCAGACTTTCTTGTTGAAAGCCTTGATCATTCATTTTTGATACATCTGACCATGACAAACAATAGTAAGTCTCTTTTCATCAATTAAGTTTAGTTGATCAAGTCGAGTCTAGATCCAATCGTCTTCATTCAAACCTGCATCCTTCATAATCCTCAAATAGGGGATTTGAACCTCTATAGGCAAGATAACCTCCATGCCATAAACCAAAGAATAGGGTGTTGCCCCAGTTGATGTGCGAGCCGTGGTACGATACCCGTGGAGAGAAAATGGCAGCATCTCATGCCTGTCCTTGTAGGTGACTGTCATTTTTTGTATGATCTTTTTAATGTTTTTATTAGCAGCTTCGACTGCACCATTCATCTTTGGCCGATAGGGAGATGAATTGTGATGTTGAATCTTGAACTGCTCGCACAAGGCGGTGATCATAGTATTGTTAAGGTTTGTACCGTTATCAGTGATGATCCTTTCTGGGATACCGTACCGGCAAATGAGATTCTGCTTGATGAAGCGGGCAACAACATTCTTAGTAACGGATGTGAAGGAAGCTGCTTCGACCCACTTTGTGAAATAATTGATGGCCACTAGAATGAAACGGTGTCCATTGGAAGTTGTAGGCTTGATCTCTCCAATCATATCGGTTCCCCACATAGCAAAGGGCCAAGGAGCCGTTAAGATATTCAGAGGAACCAGAGGTACGTGCACCTTGTCAGCATAAATTTGACATTTATGACAGGTCCGGGAGTGTTGATAGCAGATTGCTTCCATGGTAGACCAATAATAGCCTGCCCGTAGGATTTTCTTTGCCATCGTATGCCCACTGGAGTGAGTGCCAAAGGTACCTTCATGTAATTCAGCCATGATCTTTTCAGCCTCAATCTTATCCACACAACGGAGCAGAATAGAGTCATGATTGTGTTTGTACAGGATGCCATTACTTAGGAAGAACTTAGCAGAGAATCTCCTTAAGAACTTCTTATCATTGATTGAAGCTCCTTCCGGATATTCCTGAGTCTCAAGATACTTCTTGACTTCCTGAAACCAAGGCTGATCAACTACTTCTTCAGTATTAATCTCGTGACAGTGTGCTGGTTCACCCATTCGTTCAATGGTGATCTGGGGAGCCTCGTTATCCCAATTAAGTTTAAACATAGATGACATTGTGGCTAGAGCATCTGCTAGCTGATTTTCTTCTCGCGGAAAATGCTCGAAGGTAATCTGCTCAAAATGTGGTAACAATGTCAAGACATGTTCTTTGTAAGGGATAAGGTTTGGGTGCTTAGTGTCCCATTCTCCTTTGATCTGACTGATGACCAAAGCTGAATCTCTAAAGACATCTAAAGATTTGATTTCCAAGTCCATGGAAGCCTTGAGACCAGAGATGCATGCTTCGTATTCCTCCATGTTGTTCGTACAGTTGAAGCAAAGTCAGGAAGTAAAAGGAGTATGGCACCCTTTCGGAGATATGAGTACAGTGTCGATACCATTACCAAGTGCATTGGATGCCCCATCAAAGAACATGGTCTATCGGGATCCTTGTTCAGGTCCGTCATATGGTCTGATTTCTTCACAGTTGTCTAATGTCATGATGTCTTCACCCGGGAATTCAAACTTCATGGACTGATAATCTTCTACAGCTTGATGAGCAAGATGATCTGCTAGAACACTGCCCTTTATAGCTTTCTGGGTAGTGTACTGTATGTCATATTCTGTTAAGATCATCTGCCATCTAGCTATCCTTCCAGACAGAGCAGGCTTCTCAAAGATGTACTTTATCGGATCCATCTTAGATATCAGCAAAGTGGTATGAGTCAACATATACTGTCTTAGCCGGCGAGCAGCCCATACCAGAGCGCAACAAGTTTTCTCGAGGAGTGAATATCTGGTTTCACAGTCGGTAAACTTTTTGCTCAGATAGTAAATAGCGTGCTCTTTTCGACCAAACTCGTCATGCTGCCCCAATACACGCCCCATTGAGTTTTCTAAAATGTTCAGATACATGATCAGCGGTCTTCCCTCGACTGGTGGCATCAAAACAGGAGGCTCTTGTAATTACTCCTTGATCTTGTCAAAAGCAACCTAGCATTCTTCGTTCCATCTGACTACTTGATATTTCTTCAATAATTTGAAGATTGGCTCACAAGTAGATGTTAGGTGAGAAATGAATCTGGAAATATAGTTCACGCGTCCCAAGAATCCTCTGACTTCCTTCTCAGTATGAGGAGCAGGCATTTCTTGTATTGCTTTAATCTTAGCAGGATCAACCTCGATGCCTTTGTTGCTGACAACGAAACTTAAGAGTTTACCGGACCGGACTCCGAATGTACACTTGTTTGGGTTCAATCTTAATTTGTACTCCTTCAACCACACAAACAACTTTTGCAAGTGATCAAGGTGCTCCTCTTCAGTTTGTGATCGGGCTATCATGTCATCTACATAGACCTCTATCTCATGATGTATCATATCATGAAACAAATCTACCATGGCATGTTGATAGGTTTCCCCAGCATTCTTCAGTCCGAACGACATCACTTTGTAGTAGAACGTCCCCCACTGTGTGACAAATGTAGTTTTCTCCATGTCCTCCGGTGCCATTTTGATCTGGTTATAACCTGAGAATCCGTCCATGAAGGAAAATACCTTGTGTTGGGCCGTATTTTCAACCAGGATATCAATGTGGGGAAGTGGAAAATCATCTTTAGGGCTGGCCCTGTTTAAATCTCTATAATCCATGCACATCCGTACTTTACCATCCTTTTTAGGAACGGGATTAATGTTGGCAACCCATTGAGGATAGGAAGTGACAACCAAGAACCCAACATTGAATTGTTTCATAACTTTCACTTTGATCTTCTCCGACATGTCAAGTCTCATGCGGAGGACTTTTTGTTTCACTGGTGGACAATCTTCTCTTGTGAGTAGACGATGTACCACGATGTCTGTATCAAGTCCTGGCATGTCTTCGTATGACCAGGCAAAGATCTCAACATAATCATGCAATAGCTGAATTAGGCGCTCCTTGACACTCGGCTCTAGGTTGGCACCCACTTTGATTTCCTTTTTAACTTCCTCGGTACCCAAGTTGACTGTATCCAACGGTTCCCCATGAGGCTGAATAACTCTTTCCTCTTGTTGTAGTAGTCTGGCCAATTCCCCTGGCACTTCACAATCTTCCTCACCTTTGTATTCGGCTTGATAGATTGGATCTTCAGAGTCACTAAAGGCTATAGCAGTATTATTACCCATGGGATCCGGAATGGAGGGGTACCTGCATTTGTGAGTGTGGGTGTGTGTAAGGGTATAGCCATCTTTAAACAATAAAATGTAAAAGAAAGACAACAAGCACAAAAGGTTTGTATGTGGAAAAACATCCATGATTCATTGAATGTCATATGAAGATGAAATAAAAACCCTTACAAATGGACCATTGTGCCTCGGGTAAGACACAAGGTTTTTAAAGTGTGAATTGTTCATGAATATTACAAGTCCAACAGAAATGTAAAAGATAAATTACTGAGAGATAAAAGTTATTGGGACAAAGTCTCTGGCTTCCCAGTTGCGAAGTCCTCCGTTGACAGTAGGAAATATCCAATCCTCCAAGCTTCCATCTTCTTCAACATCCTCCACTGCGTTGACCTCCTGGTTACTAATCTTCAAAGGTGGCCCTCCAGCACGGGCACAACACACAACCTTCTGAGCAGTTGAAGTAAACCCTAAGCCAAACTTGTCTGATTTATACGGGATGTCTGGAAGCTGCCCCCAGATGGTGCATCCACCCTCCTCTATTACTGCCTTTGCTTCCTTTAGAGATGACATCCGAAGCGGAGGTCTTGTGATCTTGGGAATCGAGGATACTGCCTTGGTTGCCGCTACTTCTTGAGAGACTTCCTCGAAATGTTGAAAAGGAGTTTCAATGAACTAACCATATAACTCCACATATCAGAAAGAATTCAGATGACTAATCATGTACTCCACCTCCCCGTGGACAGTTATGATCTTTCCTTGGACCAAGTACTTCAGCATCTGATGCAGCATGGAAGTGACAACACTGGCATTATGGATTCAGGTCCGTCCTAACAGACAAGAGTAAGAGGGGCGGATGTCCATCACATAGAAGGTTGAGTTGAAGGTATGAGTTCCCACATTTATGGGGATGTCCACCTCCCTGTGGACCATCCTCTTTGAGCCATCAAATTCTCTCACAACTATGTTACTGGGTTTTAATGTCAAACCTTCGAAATCCAACCTGTCCAGGGCTTTCTTCGGTAAGACGTTCAAAGATGAACCCGTGTCCACCAAGACATGGGCCAGAGTCGTTCCTCTACACTCCACAGAGACATGCAATGCCTCGTTGTGTTTTCTCCCTTTGGGTGTCAAATCAGCATCAGAGAAGCCTAGGCCGTTATCAGCTGTCAAACCGGCTACACAGTCTTGGAACTGGTCAGCAGACGTCTCTTGTGGCACATGGGCCGTCTTCAAAAAATTTACCAGAGCTTTCGCATGTGGCTTAGAGCACAACAGTAAGGCTAGCATGGATATCATAGAGGGAGTTTTCCCCAACTATTCAACCACGTCATAGTCACTCTTCTTTATTATCCTCAAGATCTCTTCCATTTCCTTCTTGGATGTTTCGGGGATAGCTAGTGATTGAGCCTTCGTCTGGACAGGCTCTTCTTGAATGCTTTTCCCTCGATTTTCAGAAGTAGAAGTATTGGTAGGGATAACAGCAGGTATTGTTTCGTCTTTGTCGGTAGGTACACTTGCAGGTATGATCATCGGTACAGAGTTAATATTCGGAACGACCACGGGTCCAAAAACTGCCTTTGGAGGGGAAATCTCTGGAGAGAAGATTCTACCACTACGGGTAATCTTTCTAGTTCCGACAATATTGCTAATGTCAGAATTTTATTCTTCAGAGCTCACTTCTTTGGTGGTCGACCCATCTTGTTTGATACCATGGTAGTAGATTTCTCCACCGTAATTCCATGGTACTGTTTTATCTGACTCATACGGGACCGGCCCAGGCATTGTGATCTTAAGAGGAGTAGTTTTTGAAACTGATGTAATCCTAACGGGCCTTTTAGGGACCCTGGAAGGATTGGCGGAGATGGTTATGATTGAAATGTATTCAATAGTAATAGGTAAAGCGGGAGCATTTTCAAACAGAATTTCTTGATTGTCAATCAGGCGTTGGATACCTCTCTTCAACAGAGGGCAAACAATTGGTGAAGATAAGAAATGATGGCAGTCTTTATTACAACCTGGGAATATCCCAGCTTTCAACAAGTTCATTTTAATGATCGGGAGCGGAGTCAAGAGTTCATCTACTGTAGCAACAAATAAATCTTCTTCGATAGCATTGGCATTGTGACCATGCCTAGGCATCGGAGCGGAAATGACATTCAGTTTCTCAGGCGCATCAAACTCAAATTCCTTTGCATCTATAAGGTCTTGAATTTTGTTCTTCAAAGCCCAACAGTTGTTAGTGTCGTGCCCTAGACTTTTGGAATGGTATGCGCATCTGGCATTCGGGTGATAATGAGGGGACGCAATATTGGGGTTCTTTGGGGCCTCCTTTAAAGTTGCCAGATTCAATTTCAGAAGATGTGGTAAAACCTGGGCTAGAGTCATATTAATCCTGGTGAATTTCCGGACTGGCCTTTCCACCCTCGGCTGGTTATTTCTTGGTTGATCAGATGCAGGCTTTGGGATCATAACGGCCCCCACCACTGGTCGGCGTTCAGTTCTTCATTGATTCCTTTGTGAATAAACAACAGATACCTCCTTCTTCCCGGTGAAAGGTTTTCTCATAGCTGTAGAGGCAGACGCATCCTTCTAAATCTTTCCACTTTTTATACCAGCTTCCACCCTTTCTCCGGTTAATATTAACTCAATAAACCCAGCAGATGAGCTCCCAATCAAATGGTTGAAGAAAGGGCCCGATAGGGTACCCAAGAACATATCCACCAACTCCCTTTCAGACAGAGGGGGTTGCACTCTTCCAGCTAGATCTCTCCATTTCTGCGCGTAATCTTTGAAACCCTCATTTGAAGCCATAGCCATACTCTGAAGTTGAGTACGAGTAGGCGCCAAATCTGCATTATACTGGTATTGCTTATAGAAAGTTGCGGCAAGTTCCTCCCAGTTGTGGACGCCAGCCCTTTCCAATTGGTAAATCCAATCAAGTTGTGTTCCGGATAAGCTGTCTTGGAAAAAATGGACCCACAAGTCTTTGTCGGCGGAGTGCGGCTGAACCTTTCTGACATATGATCGGAGGTGCATTTTAGGACATGACACCCTATCATATTTTGTAAATAATGGCACTTTGAACTTTGATGGGATCACAATTCCTGACACTAGCCCCAATTCCTCAAAGTATAGACCTGGTACTTTCTATATTTCCATAGCGGTCAAACGCTCTTCCAGGTGTCTATACTTATCATCAACCGGAGGGTACTGTTCTTCAGAGTAGTCTCCCTCTTCCTCCTCCTCTTCAAAGTCTGACAAAACTGCTGTTTCTTTTCTTTTTCTTTCCCCTTCATCAGATTTTGCTGGAAAATCCAAGGTTCTTCTAGCCTGTCCCTGAAACCTTCTTCCCATTATTACCACACAGGTTGGTTTCTTCTCTTTCTTTTTCTTCTCTTTTGCCAACAGAGTCTTCAGCTCCTCTTGCCCTTTGGCCAAAGTTGTGAGTAACTGTTGAAACTGCTTGTTTTGAGTCTGAAGATCTTTGACAGTCTGTTCGAGATCCATCTTACTTAAATAAACAGTAGAGAGACGAGGAAACTTGTTGCAAAAGACCTGTTTATGTTATGATGAATGATATGTATACATGCAATGCTTTCAAGGATTTCAAAAAATCAAATTTGTTTTAAACAAAAAGAAACACACGTTATATTAATAAGATAGAATTTGAGTGCATCAATGCCCCTTGGGCAAAATAATACAAAATTCTAAGATAAAAAAGTGTTGTGCATCCTCTTTGGTGCTATGTAGGTATTTAGAGTCTGCTCCTCATGAAGTAGCCTAGTGAGCTCCAAAACCTTCTTCTCGCTTGCGTAGAATTGGGCTTCGAAAGTATCTCGCTCTCCTTTGAGTTGTATCCAATCCCTTTGTAGGTCTTCAAGAGATGTGGGCATGTCAGGATGTAGGATAGTGTATGGAACTTCTCCCTCCTTAACAGGCTCAATGATCACCGGGAGAATGGAAGGATAAGGCATCATAAGACTTTGAGCACAGATTCGTACCCACTTGAGGTAAGGCTCAAGAGGTATGGAATTCTTGTGTCCCAAAGTCTTGCTATCCACCTTGTTTAGCATCCTTTAAGCTCGGATGAATCTCTGGCAAATTCCTTGATCGTCGTTGTCGTAATTGAATACCAAGCCTTGAATAAGCATATCATGTGGGCCATCCCTTCGGGCATAACCAAACTGTCTTAGAGCTAAGCATGGATTGTAGGTGATGCCTCCCCTAATGCCAAGTAGAGGGACATTAGGGAATTCCCCACAACGGTCAACAATGATAACATTCTCCTTGGACCGGGAGCACCAATTAATATCTGAATGTTTAAGCGTCATTAACCTTTGTGACCACCTCAAACCTTGCTCATTCTTTAAGACTGATTGGGGAAGATAAGAAATAAACCATCTTTCTAGGAGAGGAGTACAACACATAAGAACACCTCTTTTCCTCATTGTACGAGTGTGAAATGAGTGTAAGATATCCCCAAGCAATGTAGGCACTGAGTTGTGTGACATGAAGATTTTGACAGCGCTCACATCTATGAGTTGGTCAGGATTGGGGAACAATACCATCCCATAGATAAGAAGAGCCACAATCTCCTCAAAAGCTTACAAGTCTAGGGAATTCCAACAGCTTTGGGCTTTCTCAAACAGAAACTTTGCTAAGAGGCCTTTAACACCACTTCTAGTTTCCCAATGAGTTGTGACATCAGATGAGTGCAAGTGCAAAGCTTGAGCAATTTCTTCTTGGTTTGTATCTCTTTCCGTACCGTTGAAAGGTAGTTGATTAAGAATGGGAATCCTCAAGAGTTGATAGAATTCTTCCAAAGTGGGAACAAGTTGATAGTCGGGAAATGTGAAGCAATGATGCAAAGGATCAAAGAACTGGAAGAGAACCTTCATCATATCCTCCTCTGTGTTGGAGGTGACCAAGTTGAGTAGACGACCATGCCTCTCGGTGAATGGAGAGTTCTCAGGGATCCTTCAAGCTAGCTCCTTGAGTTGTGGAGGAATTCTTACAAGGTTGACTTGGATAGTTTTCCTGCAAAGTGAATCCATATCCTACAAAACAAGAATAAAGATGAATCTCCAAAATCCTTGAAATGGTTAGTGAATGCATATGATGTTCATGATGTCCATGATGTTATGTACAGATATGCATATACAAGAAAATCAAACAAGTTCTTAGTTTAGGCTTGCATGGGGTTTTATAGGTAAGTACCCTCTTGAAGTTTAGTTGGCTCAACCTGTCCTAACAATAGTAACCGGGTTTTAAGGAGCTCAATATCACTAGATTGTTTCCTTGGTCATTGTTTCAGCTCAAGCCTCTTTAATGGCGACCGAAATATCCCAAGAAACCAACCCTCAATGAGTGTAGTATCGAGTATCTACAAACTTTGGACTGCACCAAATCCGGCCATCTCACTACATCCTAAAGGCCAAGTTGGTCAAGTAAAGGGTTCTAGAAGTTCATTAGTGCTTCATGACATCACTCAGCGGCCCCGTATTCTATTTGATTGACTCAAAGGCTACCGATACCCACAAATATGTGACACTAACATAGCTATTGCTTAGACCATGTCGGTATACCCCGCACAGTTTCCACAACATATTGCTATTTACCTTTAATGTTTCCCCAAATCTGGGTGGAGGATTCAAACCCAAACAAAGAACCATAATGTAAAGCAAACAAGTCAAAAAATGTAAGCAAATAAATGTGATCTAAACCCTAAGGTAACCCCACTTTTATAAAACTCCCCAGCAGAGTCGCTAGTCCTGTGATGCGGTGAGAGAACTGACTTGAGGTTTTGTGTTTGTGTTTGCAAATGTTGCGGTTAGCAAGAGTCACCACCGACTTTTCTTTTATCCAAAAGGAAAGGTGAAAAAGAACAGGAAAGACCTTTGAGATGTTTTCTTGAGTTCGGGGGTAGATTATGAAAAGGGAAGGTGCTAGCACCCTTTTCATCCATGGTTTTCCATGGGCTCTTAGTTACTTACTTAGATCACTTGCTTTGGTTTGTTTGAAATTGTGTTTGGTGTGGTTTTGAAAGTATTTTGTAAAAGAGGCCATTTGTTTAGGCAATCTTTGTAATGATTCTTGTTCGTAAGAATGTATACAAAGATGTTTGTCTTTTGAAAATGTTTTCAATGTTTGTAAGATGTATTTGAAATGTGTGTGTTTGTTTTTAAAATAGCAAGGATTGTTGTTTGAAATGGAGCAAGTAACTAGAAGCTATCTATCTACTCAAATGTCTTTCTTATGTATTTTCTATTCCTTTGACATTGTTGTCTTACCATTGATTTGGTAAGCAACCCTATATTTGGATGTAAACGGAACGGGCGTGGGTCATCGTATAACCATGATTAGCAATGTTTGTAAAGCATCTTAGCATTTTTGAGGGACCAAGATCATTTTGTAAGGCAACTTTTGAATAGCGTCATCGAGGGACTATGATATTATATTTGTTTTGTTTTGCCAAGATACTTCGCATGCATAATATGTCTATTTTTATTTTAGGCAACCAAGTGGAGAAACCCTAAGGGTGCTCGTGTGCAAGTGTATCATTTTCATGCTTTGATTTTGTCTTGTATTTAGGGTTTTCTATTTTGCTTTGTTTTGTTCTTGTCATACAAATCCTAATTACTAATCATGGTATATAAAGCGATAAATTGCATAATGTAAATATTCCTAAGCTATTACAATAATTTATGGGAGGGGGGAATACAAATTTGAATGGGGATTTGCAAGAATATAAACCTAAATAAATTATTACAACCAAATCGAATTTGTACGAAATAGAATAAAAATAATACAATATTTAAAATGCAATGCAATGTATATGTGAGAAAAGATGTTTTTGTGTCTTATTTTTATGTAAAAGAAAATTTATTCTAAACCTAAAATATAAAGAAAAGGAATTGATTTTTAAAAGGGGTTTAACCCTAATTATTATTTAAGAGAAAATAAAGTTTCTTTAGATATTATTTTGTGCATTGTCTTGTTTAAAAATAATAAATAATATTGTATACAAATATTAAAATTAAGTATATGCAAAAATAAGTATTTATAAGTATGAAATAATAAATAAAAAAATTAAACTAAATATGTTTAAATATATTTACAAGTTTATTAAGAAAATAAGTGGTATCCTATTAAAATAAAATATATTTTATGTGAGAAATAAACTAAAAAAATAAAATAAAAGTGCAATATTATTAATTTACATTTTTTGGGATTTTTATGTTTTAAAGAAAATATTTAAATTATTAAAAAATAAAAATATGCAAAGAGTTAGCAGGGGGGGTGATAACTGATGGTAACATGCTAGCAAAAACTTCAGGCCCACAAGACCAAGCCCAACCTGCAAAAAATGTGAAAATGGAAAAGAAAAAAGAGTGAAAATACAAAAGTAACGCGCCCAGGTTCGAACCCAGGACAAGGGTCTCAGCAGCGCGCTACTTTGCCACTGGGGTGGCTATACTTCCATTATCTTCAGTGAAACAAAAATAACATATTAAAAAACGCGCCCTATGCCCTGTTTCATCTTCTTCCTCAAGCTTTGGCCGGACACCCTGTAACTCTCTCATACTTCCATGAAAATAAAAACTTATAACATGAAAAATGTAGTACTTGGACTCACGATTCCAACCATATAAGTTATGTAATGTAACTATCAAAGATCAAAGAGAATTTTAAAAGCCCTAAATTCTAACCTAATATTTTCAGAGATTTCAAGTTCCAAATTCTCTCAGCACAAGTAAAATCAATGCAAGATAATGGTATGTACAACTTCGTTATGATGAGGACTACATTTTTTATTCACAAATCATGGCCTAAGGTTGCCTGTACAAAGAGATAGAGTTTGAGATTTTACCTCCTTCAGTTGGAATCATGTATGAAAATGAAGTGATTTTAATGGAGGCCTGATGCTTGCTTGAGCTTCCTTGAGCTTCCCTGAAAATTCCAACCCTTGCCTTGCTCTGAAAGTGGCTGGAACTCCTTGGACAAGTCAAACTGCAAGCTCAGAACTCAACAATGGCAGATGGTGGAAAAGTGATTACAGGACAGGGATGATGGTTTGGATGGGCTTGATATCAAGTATGTAAGGTGTTTAAATGATCTAAACACAAAACGCACGAGCCAAATGGAAGATGGATGTGCTTATGCAAAATCTGCAGTTTTGGACAGATTTTATGGTGTTTTTTAGCTTGGGAGTGTTTCAGGTCTTGGCCAAACGTGTTATGTGTTGCATAATGTTTGTATATTAGTATTGAAATAGTTTTAGGTCAGCTCCCCAACAAATCTACAAGTTCTAGCCTTTTGGCCACCTTTCTTGTACTTGAAGCAAAGTGATAAGACCAAAGCTTCACATGCTTGTACCTGCTTACTTAGGGTTGGTATTAGTTTGTACAACTTACTTGAGATCTGTGAGACTTGTATGCACCAAGGGGATAGGTCCAAAGCTCAAAATTGTAAAGTTTGCAAAAATTGCTCTTTTTCAAAATGGCAATGGAATGTTTTTGCAATAAATAGAATTACAAGTTGGATAAAGGTTCAAAAGCATGGATCAAAGCTTTCTCAACTAAGTAAGCATTTAATTAAGGAGTGTGGAACAAGTTTAGGACCTGTACAACATGAACTAGCCAGCATAGGATTGATTTGCAACTTTGTTCTTCATGAAATGGCTTGGACAAAAAGTGAGAAATTGCCAACTTCACCTCTTCGATTCTCCCTACTCAAAAATGATCTTGAGGAGTTCTTTGAAATTTTGGAAAGCTTGCAATGCGCTCTGTAATTCATCTTTGAAATGCATTTTGAGATACCTCTTGGAACTAGGTGAAAAAATTCCATGAAGTTGGGTCCAAAACCTGCCTAAATTAGGGCAAAATTTCACCTAAGTTATCAAGTTCATGACCATGTATTCATAGATTTATATCTTGATATCCAAGCATCTTTAGGGAAAAGTTTGTGAAGCAAAGTTGTATATTTCATGGAGGTCTACAACTTTCATGTTGGGAACTTTCCTTGAATCAATATGCATCATGGTGAAAAAGTGGCCTAAAGTTGAGAAAAAATAAGAAAATTTTCATACTTAGAAAATTTCTAAGTTATAAAAAATTTCAAATTCAAACCCTAATTTAAATTTTGGTTTTCTTGGTGAACAAGTTTCACATTTTGGCATGTTTTGATGAATTATGACCCTTGGCACTTGATTTTGACCAAAAAGTCAAAGTTTGACTTTTCAGTGTACAGTTGACTTTTGATTAGTTGACTGCAAATTTCATCTGTCAATCCAATGAATTTGAAATGTTTTGGGCCAATATAATTAGGTCAATATGATGCCATTGAATCCTTGAAATCATGCTTGAACTCAATTGGTCATTTTCTAGGTTAAAATCAGAAATTTCCCTTCCTCAGTCAAAACCCTAATTTTGACCATTTTGCCCTTTTGATGATTTGATCAAATTTCTTGAGGAGTTGTAATCCAAACTTGATCAAATGGTACATATGAGCCTAAAATGTTTATTTGGATCAAAAATTTTGAAGTTTGACTGGAAATTGGCCATGGTTGACTTTTTCCCCAATACAATTGATTTTTAGGTCAACTGTTCAATTGACTGATCAAAAATGTGGTTCAAGGCTTGAAACTTGTCATGAGCAATCTTAGGGATCCACAATGATGTTTGAAAGTCACATGAAGCAATGATAGTCCAAAAATCCTTGTGCAAACTCAAACCCTAATTTTGGGTTGTTAGTGCATGATGAGATGTCTTAAGCTGACCAAACCCTAATCTTGTCTTGAGTCAAAGAGATCTTGTGAGAGAAGTCTAGATAAATGAGAGGGAAAATTTTGGGGTACAACACACCCCAAAAATCTAGGTTAATTATTTTATTAGTTATTTAATTGATTTAGTATGAAAATTGGTGATTATGGAAGAATATATGAATTATTTTAATTTATATGATGCGTTGAGGCTCAGTGTTATGGTGTTGTGGGGTAGTGTTGGAATAAGAAATATATGAGGAGTATTTGATTAGTTTATAATTATTTAGAATTTAAATGATTATTTTAGATTTATTAGATCTAATAATAATATTTAGAATTATTATTAATAATAAAATAGAGGAGTAATTAGTGTAGAGGAGATAAGGGCAAGGTGGTAATTGATGAAAGGCTAAGTGGGGACAAGTTGGGCAAAACATATTAGGGGTCCAAAGGTTAAACAAGGAATAAGGGAAAATATTTCATTTGATACGATTGTGAAAACATTCGAAGAGAAGAGGAGAAAGTTAGGGCAAAAAGAACATAGAGGAATTTCGGTAGATCGTGAAGAGAAGAGACCCAAGCTAGGAATCTAAGGTAATATGTTTAATCGCGTTTATTATAATTGATATCGGGTTAAGTTGTTGGTAGGTTTGTGTTTTATGTGATGATTTTGAGGAACGCTGATGAAATTGATGAAAATCATGTGTTGAATGAATGAATCCTTGATGAAGGTATGACATTAGGACCTATAAATAAGTGTTATAGACTGTTATAAATATTATATAACTATAGGATTTTGAATTCTGAAATCGGGACTTTTTATGGAATCAAATTCGAAGGTCCGGAAGGCCTCCAATAGCGGAAAATCGCAGACTGAGAAGTGATGTCCTGTAAGCAGCACCCCAGCAACACCAGGTGGTGAAGAAGCAACATGAGTGCCAATAGCAGTTCCAGGTGGTGCAGAAGCGATGTAGTCTGGAAACGACATTCAAAACATCACTTAAGTTTTAGGAGTCTGTATGACGCACCGTTCGAAGCGTTTGGAAGCTGACGTGAAGAATTAAATTATGATTGAATTGTATGAGTGTTTTTATGTATGAGTCCAGTATCTATGTTTTTAATAGATTGATTTATTTCATGTTGCTACTACTATGATGTGCTATTTTGATGATAAACGTGATTATTGATTAAATGATGTTAATGTTGTTATGGCTTAAGTGATGTTTAGTGATGAATGTTGATTTGAAGATATGATGATGTTATGATTTGTATTGATAATGTGGAAGTGTGAATACGATATAAGATGTGTGATAACATGAGTATTTGTTGATGAATTGATGAAAATACCATGCAGATATGCCATGAGTTGATAAATATGATGTCTGTAATTATGCCTTGATATTATATGATGAAACCCTGTTGAAAAGTATGGAATTTGGATTGTATAGGTATGGAAATCACATGGAATTGAGAATAGGATGAGGCAGAAAACACAACAAGAAGTTGCTATCAGGAGGCCAGCGCTTGGCAATGAGACTTTGCCCAAACTACGTCGGGAGAGAGTCTGGTGGTGGGAGTAGAAAAATAACACGCTCCTGGAAAAATAAGCGAAACGCCTCAGTATCGTCGAGCAAGCGCGAGGTGAGGGGCAGTGTTGGGCAGTCACTTGCAGCGTCGAGTGATGCTCAACTTTTCTGTCTGCTTCGCCGAGCGAGCCTCAAGCGAGTAGACTAGGATAAATTCATTTTAAAACTTTGAAAATTCATAACTCAAGCTATGAGTATCCAAATGATGTGTGGTTCGGATCATTGGAAATTTGGTTCAACGTACTTTCTCTTAAAAATATCTTTTGTACCAGAATTCATACTATTTGACGCGTGGACGGTTGTTTTGCACCATCGAGTTATGTCATTTTATAAAATTCATGCAAATGGTTTGTGTAATTGATAATTGGTGATGTTATGGGCCTAATGATAGTAATGACGTTGTTGTACAATTAATTAGATGACTTTGATGTTGAGGTGATGTGATGAATGTTAGTTGTAGTGACATTTGATGAAGTGTATGATAACTTTATGTATACATGCTATGTGATGATGATTATGTGAAGACGATAATGTGATGATGAATATGTGATGATATTGTGATGATTTCATGAATGATGATACGTTTTGACTAGTCGTGGTCATGTGTTATTGTGTTGTTGTGAATCATGCATTCATGGTATATGATTATGGATTTGGTCCAGTGATGTTGTTAGGAATTCGGTCCAGTGATGATGATAAGACGTTAGTCCAGTGATGACCTCAATATCATAGTGTGGATTGAGCGCAAGATTGTGATGTGCTCTAGTTCCAAGAGGGAATTTATCTTATTGGTAGGGATCTTTGGAGAAACGATGACTAAGTCATCATTGAAGTTTTTGTACCACATGCATGAGTCTATGACATTGTATTTCATTATATGTGACATTGCATAAAATTGTTGATGAATGGTGAATAAATTTGAACTATGTGACTAGGTGATGTTTTGACGATGAAAGATGTATAAATGATGCTTTGATGGTGATTGTCGATTAAGTGAGTTGATGATGCTGTGAATTAAATTGTGGTTGGATGATTTATAACAAGGATGTGTATACGTTATTATGATATAAAAGTGTGAGTATAATACTTGTTAAATAATGATGTATGAATTTCATGATGATGTTGTTTGTAACTACTATATCTTTTCCTTATATCTTTTGTAATGAATTGAGATTACTCACCCTTTCTGTTTGAATGTTGCCTCCACGTGGGTAACACATAAGTGATCGAGAATAGTTCATAGAAGCTTGAGGATAGCTTGAAGTCTTTAGTGTGTTTGGTTTGAATAAAGAGGGTCTTGCTCTGATATGTAACGTCGGGGTTTGTGAAACATTTGATTTGAACCTTGTGTTCCTTTATTGCAATGAAGTATAAGTTGTTTTGAATAGTTTAAGTAGTTTTGAATTATGTATTATGAATGGTGAAGCATGACGATGTTTTCTTTGAGAAATTATATCGAAAATATATTGAGATAATTATTCTGCTGCGAAGTTTGAATTCATGTGTTGATGTTGTTAAATAATTAATTGTTTTAATTTCTGAAAACTCGTGTTACGGAGCAAGATGTTTGATTAAGATTTTTTTGAGAAGAACGTGACACCCTTTTTGGTGTTTTACTCTGATTTAATTATTAAAGTATTCTTGAACACTCGTTGGGATTAGAAGGGTGTTACATTAGTGTATCAGAGTAGGTTGATTCGTCTGACCATGTTGTCTAATATTGTTTGTTCCTTAGTATATGACAAGTGTGTGAAACACTGGCAGTACTTGCTTGTTTTTCTAACTGCTTGTTTGCAGGAGTGGGATTAAAACAAATGGGGGAGAATCTTTCGCTTCTCTTAGATATTTCAGGTGTGGAGATTTGGTGCAGCGTACCACTGATTGCAAGAGTGTAAGTGTTATTGAGGTGATGTTATTTTTCAATTTCAAAGGAAGTATGTATTTAAGATTTATTCAGAAAGACCTTGGTCATTTCCTTCTCTTCTAGAGGAGGAAATATTTAGGCGCCAACCTCACACCATTTTTGTGCATATTCCTTGAAGCTTTCCTTGTCTTTTGGGGACATAGCTCGAAGTTGATCTCTGTCCGGAGCCATGTCAACATTATATTTATACTGGCAAACAAAGGCTTCACCAGGGTCTCTGAAAGTACGGATCTGTATGCTATCCAAACCCATGTACCACTTGAGAGCGGCACCAAACAAACTATCTTGAAAATAATGAATTAATAGCTGGTTATTATTAGTTTATGTTAACATCTTTCTAGCATACATGACCAGGTGACTTTCTGGATAAGAATTCCCTTTGTACTTTTCGAAGTCAGGTACTTTGAACTTTGTTGGTATCTTCACATTTGGCACCAGGAACAAGTCATAAGCATTCTTCCCAAATAGGTCTTTCCCGCGAAGGGCCTTCATTTCTTTCTGCATTTCTTAAAATTGGTTTTGGAAATCATCCATCCTTTCCTCAACACCCAAACATTCAGACGGTTCAACATGGTAGACTTGTTTATTTCCAAATGGGGAAGTATGTACCATTGTAGGAGGGGTAGACATCATAGGAGGAGGAATAGACATCCCATGAGGGGGAGAAGACATCACATGTTGCATTGTAGGAACCTCAACATCAGGTTAGTATCCTTCAGGCATAAAATTGAGTGGCATGCCCCAAGAATATCCCTTAGGCATATGATATTATGGAGCACTAACTGGAGCTACAAAAACAGGAGTGGGGACAACTTCAGATATCACTGTGGCCCGTAATGCTTGAGTTGAACAAGGAGATGGGGGAGTCGGTGACTGATTTTTAATAGTTACCAAGTTCTCCACCAAAGTTGTCAATCTTTCCATTCCGACCCGAAGGGTAGTCACCTCTTTACGAAGCGCGTAATTATCTTGTTCTAGTGTTATATCCATCTTCTTAGTGATTAGCCCAAGTGCAGTTTGAATCTATTGGAAGGAAAAGGAATGAGTAAGACTCTAGAATGCAAAGAATAGATGGAGAATGATATGATACACTCTGTAATACGGTGGGAGAACTGACTTTTTGGTTTTGCGTTTTATCGCAAATGTTGCAGATAGAAAGAGTCACCACCGAATTTTATTTTATCCAATAAAGGAAAGGTTGAAAAGAACAGGAAAGACCTTTGAGAATTTTCTGAGTTCGGGGGGGGGGGGGGGGGGAGGGGTAGGTTATGAAAAGGGAAGGTGTTAGCACCCTTTTCATCTGTAGTTATCTATGGGCTCTTAATCGCTAGCTCACTTACAAAAACATTTCTCACACATACACTATTTTCTAAAATATTGTCAAAGACAAACACTTTGTACGCGTTCTCAACGATACAAGAATCATTACAAAGTTTTCTGCACTTAGGCATTTTTCAAAATAGTTTCAAACTTACACATTCACAAGCATTTTCAAAAGGGAACTAGCAATTAAGAGCCCGTAGATAACTACGGATGAAAAAGGTGATAACACATTCCCTTTTCATAACCTACCCCCCTTACTCATAAAAATTCTCAAAGGTCTTTCTTTTCAACCTTTCCTTTATTAGATAAAAGAAAAGTCGGTGACGACTCTTGCTATCAGCAACATTGATGATAAAACACAAAACCAAAAGTCAGTTCACCCACCGTATTATAGAACTGGAGACTCTGTTGGGGAAAATACTAAAAGTGGGGTTACCTTAAGAGTTAGATCACATTGTAAATTCTTTGCTTGATTTGTATGCTTTATATTTTAGGGGATTTTGATAGGGTTATTTTTGTAAAGATCCTATACTCGGATCTGGGGTATTTTAGGTAAGTAACAATAGATTTTGAAGACTGTACGGTGTATACCGATATGGTTCAAGCAATGGCTACGTTAGTGCGACACATTGGTTGGTGTCGGTGTCCCTTGAGTTAAGTCAAGGAGAATGTTAGGCTGCCACGTGGTGTCATAAAGCACTAATTGACCGTAGAACCTTAGTTGACACAACTTAGCCATTAGAAATTAGTGAGATAGCCGACTTTGGTGCAAACTGAAGTTGGTTGATACTCGATTCTACACTCATTGAGATCAGAATCTCGAGATATTTCGGTCGCAAATCAGATGCTTGTCCTGAAACAATGCCTGAGAGAAAGATCAGTGATATTGAGGCTCCTAGAACCCGGCTACTTCTTTTAGGACATGTTGAGCCAACTAAAACTTCAAGAGGGTACTTACATATAAACTCCTTGCAAAGCTTAAACCTAAGACCTTGTGTGTTTTGTTTGTGTATGATTAAATTTTTCGAACATAACATCGTCACATCATGACATCATACCATATAATTTTCACTAACCATTTCAAGTACCAAAGGATTTATCTTTGTTCTTTGTTGTAGGTTATGGCCTCCGCTCGCAGAAATACTATCTAGATCAACTTTGTAAGAGTGCCTCCTCAGCTTAAGGAGTTAGTCTCAAGGGTTCCCGAAATTTCTCCATTTATCAAAAGGCATGGTCGACTACTCAGTCTGGTTACCCCGGGTTTTGACGAAGACATGATGAGTGTTATATTCCAGTTCTTTGACCTGCACATCACTACTTCACTTTCCCAGATTATCAGCTAGTGCCCACAATGGAGGAGTTATCTCAATTATTATGTGTACCTGTTCTTGATCAGACACTCTTCACCGGTTTAGAGGAAACTCCGAAACCAGAAGTTATTACAGCAGCCTTACATCTGAAGCAGTCAGTCATCGTATCTAACTGGGAAATGAGAAGTAGAGTCAATGGTTTTCTGGCTAAATTTCTGATAGAGAAGGCTCAACTATTTCTGGATGCTATGAGTTTTCAGGCTTTCGAGGAGATCTTGGCTCTTTTAATCTATGGGTTGGTACTATTCCCTAATCCCTACCAACTCATAGATGTGAACACCATCAAAACATTTCTTTCTCGTAACCCTGTGCCTACTTTGCTCAGAGACATTCTGCATTCTCTTCACACTCGTACTATAAGGAGGCGAGGAACTCTCATGTGTTGTATACCTCTGTTATCCAGGTGGTTTACTTTGCACCTTCCCCGCTCGATAATGAAGAATGAACAAGGTTTGAGGTGGTCCCGAAGAATAATGTCACTTTCTCATACAAACATTTACTAGTATTCCTGATCTCATGAGGATATCACTATTATTGACCGTTGTGGGGAATTACCTAATGTTCCACTCCTTGGCATTAGAGGAGTTATTACTTACAACCCTTATCTGGCTCTACGCCAATTCAGTTATGCTCGAAGAGATGGTCCTCACAGCGTACTTATCCAGGGTATTGTGTTCGACTATGAAAGTGATCCTCAAGGTTATCATTGAAGGTTTATACATGCTTGGGGAATGGTAAGGAAGATTGATAGTAAGGCTTTAGGACATAAAAACTCCATCCCTCTGGAGCCCTATCTAAAATGGGTACGAGCTCGAGCTCAAAACCTCATGATGCCATACCCAGCCGTCTTACCAGTGATCAAGGAGCCTGTTTTCGAAGGAGAGGTTTCTTGCACCATCCTCCGTCCATACATGCCCACTGACCTTGAAAAATTGTATAAGTCTTGTATCAACTCAAGAAATAACGGGATACCTTTGAGGCTCACTTCTATGCAAGTGAGAAGAAAGTGTTAGAGCTTACAAAGCAACTTCACGAGGAGCAGAGTCTTAATGCATACATTAACACAAAAAGGAAGCGTTCGTGGGAAACTTGAGTCTTAGATTTGAGGAGTTCATATTGTTGTCTCTTTGAGACCTTTTTTGTTTTATTGTAAGCCTAAGAGGCAATTGTAATTTTGAACTTACTAATAAAAATCTTTGTTTTTGTTTCCTCTTAGTTAGAAAATTTAAATCTCCTAAGGTCCTTGAAAACATTGCATTTACATATCATGCATCATTATATAACAAGTTTTCATATAGGTTTTCTCATCTACTTACTGTTTATTTCAGTATAAGATGGCCCTCGAACAAAGTGTCAAGGATCTCCAGGCTCAGCATGCACAATTTCAAGAGACTCTTCTGAATCTGGCACAGGGGAAGAAAGGTCTGATGGCGCTCGTCACCAAGAAAAAGAAGACTAAGAAGCCGGCTGTTATCCTCAATATGGGGAGAAGATTCAAGGGTCATGTTCAACCGGTTCAAATGGATGATGTTTCCTCTGAGGAAGACGACAACAAAGAAAAAGATGGTAGAAGCATCAAACTGGAAGGTAGAAATAATCAGGTTTCCCAAGATGAAGACTACTCCGACGAACAATACCCTCCTGCAAATGACAAGTACAAGCAGTTGGAAGACTGACTTAAAGCTATGGAAATCCAGAAGGTGCCTGGATTAGATTTTGGAGAATTAGGTCTGATCCCGGGGGTAGTCATCCCTCATAAGTTCAAGGTCCCCGTCTTCTCTAAATATGATGGTTTCTCTTGTCCCAAACTTCATTTGAGGTCGTATGTTCGAAAGATCCAACCTCATACTGCATACTGGAAATTATGGGTCCATTTCTTTCAAGAGAGTTTGGCTGGCACTCAACTTGAATGGTTCTATCAGCTCGAAGGAACCAACATTCACACATGGGAAGACTTGGCTACTGCTTTCTATAAGCAATATCAATATAATGCTGACCTGGCACCGACTCGAGTGCAACTGCAAAACATGTCCATAAGCTCGAATGAAGGGTTCAAGGAATATGCATAAAAATGGAGGGATTTAGATGGAAGGGTGAAACCTCCCTTGTTTAACCAGGAATTGGTGGATATATTCATGGACACTTTGACAAACCCATTCTTTAATCTATTAATTGGAAGCTTGTCGTCTGGATTTACGAAGCTAATACTGACTGGAGAAAGAGTTGAAAGTGGTATTAAGAGTGGGAAGTTTCTGATGGCTACATTTTTTAATGCTTTGAAGAAGCCATTTATAGGTAAAAAATAAGTCAATGTTGTCTATAGCCAGAAGGGGCGTAGTAAAAGTAACCGCCATCAGTCTGTGGGAGCGATGTTGATCTCTAATATGGCGCATATTCAACAAAAACAACAACAAGGCAACCGACAAAAGCTAGACGCTCCATTAAGATGGTTTACCAAGATCGGCATGACTTTATCTCAGGCATTGCAACATTTGTTAAAGGCTGGACTCATTTCACTGTGGGATCCTCCTCAGAATCCCAACACATCCTCTCCAAAGTACAATCCAAATGCGAGGTGTACCTATCATTCGAATAGTCCTTGGCACGACACCAACAATTGTTGGGCCCTGAAACGCAAGATTCAGGATATGATTGATAATAAGGAAATTGAGTTCGATCCTCTGGAGACTCCAAACGTGATTATTATACCTATGTCAGAGCATGATAAGGGCATTAGTTCTATTGAAGATGTTCTGTGTGTTGCCTCTGTAGGTGATGTGGTTACTCTCGTCTCGATAATAAAAAAGAATTTGTTACAAGCCGGTTTATTTTCGGGTTATGTTGAAGAATGTTATTGTTGTTCAGTCCAACCCAGTGGTTGCAGGTTACTAAAGGAAGGCGTTCAACACCTGATGGATGAACATGTAATTTTGATTGAGAAAGTTATGTATGCTGAGAATTTGTGCCAAGATTTGTCTGTCGTATCCGGTACTCCTTTCAGGATCACTTCCAAGGGTCCTGTAAGGATTACCTCCAATCCAAAAGTTGCTCCTTTAATCATTACAACACTTGGGCTCATCCCATATTCCTCGGAAAAGTCTATTCCATGGAATTATGAGTCTGACGTCTAGTACCACGACATTAAACAAGAGTTGTCTGATGAAGAGGCTGATCCCAGCATTGTCAATATTGCAAGGACCAGCAAAATTACTAGAAGTGGAAGGATTTTCTCCCCGGAAATATCTTCACATGTTCAAGTCAAAATTACCAAGACAACTGCCGAGGCTCAGGGTAAAGAGCCAATGATAGAGCCTGCCTGGACGGAGGCACCAAATGAAACCACAATCAAGGACACTTCTGGACAAGAGTTGGAAAAGGTTTTGAATATCATCTGCAAGAGCGAATATAAATTTATTGAACAGCTGGGGCAGACCCCGTCCAAAATCTCCATGTTATCTTTACTATTGTATTTTGAAGCCCATTCACAGGCTTTAGTAAAGTTCTTGAAGACTGCTCATATGCCACAAGAGATTTCTCCTGATCAATTTAGAAGTTACGTGGATAGTTTGACAACTGATAATGGATTAGGCTTCTCTGATGCTGACCTGACTCCAGAAGGGAGAAATCATAATAAGGCCCTATATGTATCCATAGAATGCAGGGGCACTACGTTGGCCCATATGTTGATTTATACTGGCTCTTTGCTGAATGTTCTTCCAAAAGGCGCTCTTGACAGACTAGATTATGAAGGGGTTGTGCGGAAGCTCAGTAATATCACAGTTCGAGCCTTTGACGGGTCCAAAATAATGGTGCATGGAGAAGTGGACCTCTCAATCAAAGTGGGTTCACAGATATTTGAGTCCACCTTCTATGTAATGGACATCCGGCCAGCTTATTCTTGTCTATTGGGATGCTCCTAGATCCATGGGACAGGTGCTGTTACCTCTACCTTGCACCAGAAATTAAAGTATCTTATGAAAGGAAAGGTTGTTACTGTCTATGGAGAAGAGGAGTACATGGTCAACCACCTGAATTCATTCTGGTACGTGGAGATGGACAGAGAATTTATCGAGACTCCATGTCATGCCTTTGAAGTGATTTCCCATGCCGCTGTTAAAGATGTTTCTTCCATTCCGAAGACCACCAGGATTCCGCACAAGATGGCTTCTTTGAAAGATACCAAAGTAACTATAGAAGAAGGTGGTTGTACTATTTGGGGTCAGCTTCCTAATATCCCTTACAAATCTGACAATTTTGGTTTGGGCTTTACTGCAGAAGGTTAAAGAGATGTTCATCACGCTTGAGCTAGAAAACCTCCATTCTGTATCAGCAACAATGAAATCAATGCTATATAAGACGCTGACAGTGATTGTGATTTCGATAGCTGGATATTCCCTACCGTTGGTGATGGACTCGACAATTGGAAAGCAGAAGACATTTTCCCTATCTACTTTAGGCATAAGTAATAGCTACATTCCTGTCTTATTGCTTTTAAAAGATTTTGGTTATGTAATAAACAATGACTTTAAACCTTCTGTCTTACCTGGGGTACAATGGTTCATTTGTTAAGGGTTGATAATTCATAAACATTGTTCATTCAATAAAAACATTGGACGTTTTGCATTCGAATTTTTTGATCTCTATTTTTCTTTTATCTTATTGCATTTTCAAATAGCTATGTGTTATTACAAACACCCACACACTACATTGCAGATCCTCATCCACTTTGGATCTCGTTGATAACGATTCTGCTACTGCCGCTTATGACTTTGAAAATCCGATCTACCAAGCCGAAGACGAAGGTGAGAAAGATTGTGAAATACCTGGAGAATTTTCCAGACTCTTAATACAAGAAGAAAAGGTTATCTAACCACATGAAGATCCAGTTAAAGTGGTGAACTTGGGTTTTGAAATGGACAAAAAAGAAGTCAAGGTAGGCGCAAACTTAGAGAGAAGTGTCAAGAACAGATTAATCGAGATGTTGCATGAATATGTTGAAATATTTTCTTGGTCATATGAAGACATGCCAGGGCTTGATACTAATATTGTGGTTCACCGCTTGCCAATGAAATAGGGTTGTGCTCCGATAAAGCAGAAGGTTCGTTGCATGCGTCCTGAAATGTCAGAAAAGATCAAAGCTGAGGTTATGAAACAATTTAATGTAGGTTCCTTAGTAGTGACATCATATCCTCAATGGGTTGCTAATGTTATTCCGGTGCCAAAGAAATATGACAAGGTACGTATGTGTTTAGATTACAAGGATTTGAACAGGGCGAGCCCCAAATATGACTTCCCGCTGTAACATATTAATGTTTTGGTCGACAACACCACTCAACACAAGTTATTCTCCTTCATGGGTGGTTTCTTGGGTTAAAATCAGATCAAGATGGCACCTGAAGACATAGGGAAAACTACATTTGTCACACAGTGGAGTACTTTCTGTTACAAGGTTATGCCTTTTAAGTTGAAGAACGTCGGGGCAAATTATCAACGTGCCATTGTAGCCTTATTTCAAGACATGATTCATCACGAGATAGAGATCTACGTCAATGAAATGATAGCAATGTCATAGACTGAAGAGGACCATCTTGATCATCTTCATAAATTGATTGAAATGCTGAGGAAGTATAAGCTAAGGCTAAACCTGAACAAGTGCACCTTTGGGGTGAGATCCGGTAAACTCCTGGGTTTTGTCGTTAATGGTAAAGGTATTAAAGTTGATCCTGCAAAAGTTAAAGCTATTCAAGAAATGTCAGATCCTCGTATCGAGAAGGAAGTCACAGGTTTCTTAGGATGACTAAATTACATTGCCCGATTCAATTCCCATCTGACTGCTACTTGTGAACCAATCTTCAAGTTGTTGAAGAAAGATCAAGTAGTAAAGTGGAACGACGACTGTCAAATAGCCTTTGATAAAATTAAGGAGTACTTACAAGAACCTCCGACTTTGATGCCATAGTCGAAGGAAGGCCTCTAATCATGTACCTAACAGTGCTAGAGAACTCAATGGGGTGCGTACTGGGGCAGCATGACGAGTCTTGTAGAAAAGAGCATGCAATATATTAGCTTAGAAAAAGTTTACTGACTGTGAAACAAGATATTCACTGCTTGAGAAAATTGATGCGCTTTGGCATGGGCTGCTCGCTGAATGAGACAATATATGTTTACCCATACTACCTTGTTAATCTATAAAATGGATCCCATCAAGTACATATTCGAGAAGCCAGCTCTCTCTGGAAGAATAGCCTGATGGAAAATGGTCTTAATAGAATATGACATTCAGTACATCACTCAAAAATCAATCAAAGGAAGTGTATTGACAGATCATTTGGCACATCAAGCTGTAGATGAATATCAGTCTATGAATTTTGAATTCCCGGATGAGAATATTATGCTAGTTACGGATTGTAAAGAGCCTGGACCGTATGAAGAACCTGAGCTAGGATCCTCATGGGCTATGGTTTACGATGGAGCTTCTAACTCACTTGGCAATGGAATTGGTGATGTACTTAACCTGAGAATCAAATTCTTGAGCGTATATGGGGATTTAGCCTTGGTAATCAGTCAGGTCAACAGAGAATGGGATACGAAGCATCTGAATCTTATCTCTTACCGAGAACATGTGCTAACCTTGATTCCATACTTCAAAGAGATTACTTTTGAGAATATCCCAAGAGAAGAGAATTAGTTGGCAGGCGCATTGGCTACCATGTAATGCATGTTCAAGGTCAGATGGGACAATGAGGCTCCCAGAATTACCATTAAAAGATACGACAAACTGGCACACTGCTATGAAATTGATACTGACGGAGTAGAAGAAAAACTTTGGTTTCATGAAGTGAAAAGGTACCTTGAGGCTCAAGAATATCCTGAAGGGGCATCGATCAATGTCAAGAAATTCCTATGGAGGTTCTCGGCTAAGTTCTTCTTGAGCAGTGGGATTTTATACAAGCGCAATCATGATTCAACTCTGCTTCATTATGTGGACAAGAAAGAAGCAGAGAAAATTATGCAAGACATGCATGAAGGCTTCTTTGGTACTCACTCCAGTGGGCATACTATAGCTAAAAATATTTTGAGAGCAGGTTACTATTGGTCACTATGGAAACCGACTGTCACCACCACTCGAGAACTTATCATAAATGCCAAATCTATGCTGATAAAGTTCACGTGCCTCTGGTTCCTCTAAACATCATGACTGCTCCGTGGCCATTCACAATGTGAGGTATTGATATGACCGGAGAAATCAAACCTACCGCCTCTATAGGACATCGCTTCATTCTCGTCGCCATTGATTACTTTACAAAATGGGTTGAAGCAACTTCATTCGCCTCTGTTACTAAGAATATGGTCGCCCGGTTCATAAAACATAACCTTATCTTCGGTATGGCATCCCCGAGAGGATCATCATGGAAAATGGTACCAACCTCAACAACACTGTGATCACTGAACTCGACATGCAGTTCAAGATCAAGCACCACAACTCTTCTCCGTATCGACCAAAGATGAATGGCATAATGGAAGTCGCCAATAAGAACATGAAGAAGATTATATCGAAGATGGTTGTGACCTACAAAGAATGGAATGAGATGTTACCATTTTCTCTGCACGGCTATCGCACTTCTGCATGAACATTAATTGGGGCAACCCCATTCTCTATGGTCTATGGTATGGAAGTTGTCCTGCCTGTCAAAGTTCAGATTCCCTCTCTTAGAATTAAGAAAGAGGTGGACTTAGACGAAGATGAGTGGGTCCAGACCATGCTAGACTAGTTAAATCTTATTGACGAGAAGAGGCTTGCGGCTGTCTGTCACAGTCAGATGTATCAAAAAGTATGATTAAGGCATTTAACAAGGAGATTAAGCATCGGGTGTATCAGGATAGTAACTTGGTAATAAAGCGCATCATTATACCGCAAGGTGATCCCAGGGGCAAATGGACTCCCACCTACGAAGGGCTATTTGTGATCAAGAAAATATTTTCTAGCGGTGCTATGATATTGATCACCATGGACGGTGAATATTTCCCACACCCTATGAATGCAGTCATAGTCAAAAGATACTACGCATGAAAACGACCCGCTAGGTTGACTAGCCTAGGCAAAAATAAGGGCATCCCAGCGAACCAAAAGGGTTTAGGTGAAAATTAGGGATATATATATAAAAGATTGTACACCTGACAAGTTGAAAACCTGAAAAGGAGGCTTGGGCAAGAAATGATACCCCGGTGGACTGAAAACCCAAAAGGGAGGTCTAGGAAAAAGTTAGGGATTAAAGCATACGACTATGTCCCATTGGATCACTTATAACAAGCTTTATTACCAAAGTCAAAGTTCAAAAGGTACATATCAGTTCAATCAACTTCTTCCGACAGCGAAGGATGAGATGCTTGAAGACATAGGGGCAATAGCAGAGTTGGAATCCAACGAGATCATTTCTACATAGCTATATGTTTTGTTTTCACTTTTTATTCCTTTCATTTCGCGACAACTTTCTATTGCTAGGATTTATGTCTCCTTGTACAAAACACTTGTTTATGAGCAAACTATTAATAGAAATACGAATTTCAAGTTTCAAACTTTTTGTTTTACTTTTTCCTGTTTTGTTTGCAAAAACGTCCAATGACTAAAATTGAATGAACATATGCATATGAATACGATTAACTGTTAACAAATATATGCATAAAAATAGGAGTATGCAGTTACTCAAGACTCCAGGTGTTGGGATAATGTCCAAGCTATCCATAAAATCCCCACGGAGAGATCCTTATTGGATTATCCCCACATAGTAGTCTTATCATACTCACCAGCAAATCACCCTGGCAGATAAGGGAATATGATCTTTTTCCCAGAAATGTCACCAACTTAAGGAGTCCCAATCAATACAGTTTATGGAAATTCTCTTCCCCAGCCGAGTTTATTCCTCCAGAACTATAAAATTTCCTGTAAATTTCTTTTCTCAAGCATAGCTCATTTCCTCAACAGAGTATGTCTTTGTCAACAAGGTTTATTTCCCCAACAGATTACCGTCTCCACATCTTGAGTTTGTTTCTACCATAAATCACCGACAATATTCCCATCTCTAGAAAAAGACAGTTCAGGTTGCTATCCCTAGAGAGTTGATACTGAATTTGAAACTGGATCAAATATTGTTCAAACCTTATTCTCTTCAGACGAGCCGATATCCATATCAGAAACTCGGTCAAACAGTATCTCAAAAGCTTATCCATCCCTTCTATCCCCAGTCAGGATATACGAGAACTATAATTCCCAGGAGAGCGATGAACAACCAATGTTCTTGGACTCTTCTCCCCAAACAGAAATACCCACCAAGATCAAAGATACACATACTCTTCATCCCCGACAACAATCAGGGATTTATTTTCTCAGAAAAAGATGTTGTACGAGTTTACAAATACACTTCAACAACATCTCACACTCACACATCATTTACAAACGTCATAGAATATGCATACGAAACACATATAGCACAGTCTCATTTATTTTGAGAACATCATTACACAATGCATTTCATGCACCATGAAATTGCATACATCTAACTCTTTACCTTTCCAGGGAAGATCAATCAATAGACAAACATCATCAACTACGTATATGACCAGACAATCTTCTCAAAGGCTACAACTAACAAATAGCTACTTAAGTAATTTCCTCAAAGGGTCATTCTCAAAGAGACATATTCTAGCTCAGATTAAATCAAGCTTAGATTTATTCTGATACTTCTTCCAGTTGAAGACGAGCATAGACATCTTCTGGATCATATTAAATCGAGCGTAGATTTATTCTGATACTTCTTCCAGTTGAAGATGGTCGTAGAAATTTTTTGTCTCAGATTAAATTGAGCGTAGATTTATTTTGATACTTCTTCCAGTTAAAGACAGACGCAAACATCTTCCGGCTCAGATTAAATCAAGCGTAGATTTATTCTGATACTTCTTTAAGTTAAAGATGGACGCAGACATCTTCTGGCTCAGATTAAATCAAGCGTAGATTTATTATGATACTTCTTCCAGTTGAAGATGAGCGTAGACATCTTTTGGCTCAGATTAAATCAAGCGTAGATTTATTATAATATTTCTTCCAGTTGAAGACGGTCATTGAATTTTCTGGCTCAGATTAAATCGAGCATAGGTTTATTCTGATACATCTTCCAGTTAAAAGTCAGGTGTGACATCTTTTGGCTCAGATTAAATCGAGCATAGATTTATTCTGATACCTCTTATAGTTAAAGTCGGGCATAAACATCTTCTGGCTCAAATTAAATCGAGCGTAGATTTATTCTGATAATTCTTCCAATTGAAGACGGTCGTGGAAATTTTCTGGCTCAGATTAAATCGAGCATATATTTATTCTGATACTTCTTCCAGTTAAAGTCAAACATAAACATCTTTCGGATCAGATTAAATCGAGCGTAGATTTATTTTGATACTTCTTCCAATTGAATACGGCCGTGGACATTTTCTGGCTCAGATTAAATCGAGCATAGATTTATTTGGATACTTCTTCGAGTTAAAGTCGGACATAGACATCTTCTGGCTCAGATTAAATCAAACGTAGATTTATTCTGATACTTCTTCTAGTTGAAGTCGGGCGTAGACTTAGTCCAATTTCTATCAATAGTTACTTTGGATGGCATCTATAAGCCCATTTCCCATGACTCTCTATCACCTCTCCATATGGCATCTCTAAGCCCATTCCCAGTATAATCAACCAACAACGTCACTCCAAACACCGACGAGTGTAAATTTCTAGGCACTTAAGAGTTCAATCATCTTCTACCTTAAAGTCACGAATGGCGAGCATGCCAATCTAACTCTTCAGGTTTAAGAAGATTGAACAGGGGCAATAGTTCTGTAATACGGTGGGAGAACTGACTTTTGGTTTTACATTTTATTGCAAATATTATGGATAGCAAGAGTCGCCACCAACTTTTCTTTTATCCAATAAAGGAAATGGTGAAAATAACTGGAAAGACCTTTGAGAATTTTTCGGAGTAAGGGGGGGGGGGGGGGGGTAGGTTATGAAAAGGGAAGGTGTTAGCACCATTTTCATCCATAGTTATCTACGGGCTCTTAATCGCTAGCTTAATTTTAAAAATTCTTTGTGAATGTGTAAGTTTGAAAATATTTTGAAAACTGCCTATGTGCGGCAAACTTTGTAATGATTCTCGTATCGCTGAGAATGCATACAAAGTGTTTGTCTTTGAAAATATTTTAGAAAAGAGTGTACGTGTGAGAAATGTTTTTGTTTGTGAGCAAGCGATTATGAGCTATCTACCTATTCAAAAAGTCTTTCGCGTTATTTTCCCCTTCCTTTAGATAGTGTTATCCTACCATTAGTTAATAGGAAGCCCTGTCATTGGATGTTTGAGGGACGGGCGCGGGTCATCATAGATTAATAGAAGGCAACTCGTAGGACGCTTTAGAAATTATAGTAAGGGACTAGGGTCGTTTACCGAGGCAACATTGAAGGGTCATCGAGGGACTACGATCTCTTAACTGAAGGGTCTTTGCTAAAGCATCCCACGTTCGAGGGACATGACTGATTTTTATCTGAGGCAACAAGTGAGAGTCACCCTAGAGGTGCGCGTGTGCAAAATGTGTTGTGTTTCAGTTATTTTAATCTTGGATTTAGGGTTATCTAGCATTTACTTTTAGTCTTTTCCATACAATCCTTTTACTAACAGTTAAATATATATATACATTCATACATAAGCATGGAAAGTAAAAAATACGAGAAATAAAATCTATGTTATTACAATGCTTTGAGAATGGAGAATACAAACCATAAAACAGGGAGAAAATTAAAGTAAACCCTAATTTATCTATTACATCGCTTATCAATTACATAATTTATGAAAATATTAATGCGAAAATGAATAAGCGCACGAAGATTAAAAAAGGGAAAAATATTAAAACCTAAAAAATTTCTAAGTGTTAGAAAAATATTTTTGGTGTTTTGTTTAGAAAAATGTTTTTATAATATAAAAGAATAAATAACCCTAATTCTAATTAGTTTACAAATTAATAAATAAAATAAAAATGTGATTAAATTAAATTAATTTTTTTTATAAAAATTAAAATATTTAATAGAAAAACTAAATCTAATTTTAGTGATTTCTGTTGTGATTTTTTTTATTAAATAAAATCATTTTTAAAAGAGGTTAATTATCTAAATAAAACAATTATAAAAAAAACCAGAAAATATAATGGGCCTGAAATACAAGTAAATTGGGGGTGTGAATCTAGAATTTCTAAGCCCAACAAGGATCCTAGATTTCTTGCGTTGGATTCAGTGAGGGTGGCTCCCTGAAGGTTCATGGTGGGGTGTGTATTTGAGGCGTTAGATCTGACTTGATAAGCATCTAGTGATAGGGAATTGGAGATACATGATGCTCGCTTGAACTTGGTTGGCATGAGATCTGAAATAACAAAGTATTGAAAAATAATATGCTTGGGGCAGGGATCGAACACATGCCCTGACATACCAATGCCTTAACACACACACGCTTGTCGCTGGGGCGGCCACTACATCAAATATATAATCCCAACAAAAATAATAAAAACATAGAATGAAGTATATGGCCAGAGAAGCGCCAGAGCCCTAGCTCCGATCGTCTTCTCCGGCGACCTGCAAAATACAAGACACGTAAAGATCAATTTTTAAGAATCCAAAACATTGTGTCCCCCCTAATTTGACCCTCATGAATCCGAATTTGGCCTTATCTTTGGCTAAAAAACTCTTATATCGTGCATTTTAAAAAAAGTACACTGATCGGAGATAAAATGGCTTCTAACGAACTGGCGTGCATGGGGTCACAAAGATGAATCAGACATGCATAATAATGTCTCAGAAACATGATAAAAACATTAGCATGGTTCAAATCATAGAAAAAATCAAGGCATGAAATATATGATTATCATGCAACCGGAGGTGTATGTTATGTTGTTTTCATGCGTTTTGGATCATGGAAAATGATCCAATTTTACTTTGTGTACTTGCTGAGAGTGAATAAAGAGCACTTTTGCGATGTGAAGGTTTGAAAAACAGGATATTAGAATTCTAGGGTTTTGATAAATTTGATGTTTTAGCAAACTTTTGAGGAAGCATGTGTGTGTGTTTCTTGTTCGTGTGAGATCTGAAGTTTGCACTTATATAGAGGAGGGGAATGTCTTAACATACATGGAAAGGAATCAAGCAATCAAGCCATGATAAAACAAAAATCGAACACATTGAAAACTTTCCATTTTTGAGCTTGTTCTTCCCATTTTGAGCCTTGCATTTTTTTAGAAAGATTTGTGACAGGCTTGCACGAGTTGTTTGGGCCTCCAAGAGTTTAGACCATAAGTCTTCATGCCTTGTCCATTAAGCTTGCATTTTTTATTTAATTTAATTTTGATTTTAAATAAATAAAATCAAAATAAATAAAATTAAAACTAAAATAATGCATGAATGCACTAAAGGGTATTTGAATATGTCATGAACATATTTGAATTCCAAAACTTAGGCCCAATAGCTCAAAATCACAAGTTTGCTCAATTGAGACTTCATGCATTTCTCAAAAATTTCCCAGCTTGTGCAAATCACAACTTTCTCAATTTTCATCTTTTGAAGGTTATATTGGACTTTTTAGAAATCTAAATATGTCCTCTACAATTTCTATTTTGATCATTTTTGCATTTGGAGAATTTATCTTGATGTAAATTGCCTTGATAAAAAGTCTCTTTTGGTTAACTTTTGAAATGACCTATAATATATTAGCTCATATCTTTCAAATGAAGCACTTTTTGGACTTGAGCAAAAATACAAAGATGTAGAGATTTGAATTTCCTTAAAAATGGGCTTTGGTTGGTAAAAATTAGATGAAGCATGTGAAAGTTATGCTTGGTCAAAGTTCAGTTGACTTCTCATAAGGAAAACTCTAATTTGGCAATTTTGGAATTGTGATGATTTGAGGGATTTCCTTGAGGAATCGTGATCAACCCTTGATCAAATGATGAATATAACTTTAAAATGTTGATTTTGACCAAAAATATGAAGCTTGACTGTATGTTGACCATAGTTAAGTTTTTATCCAATACAGTTGATTTTCAACCATCTGAGCTATTGACTGAGCAAACTTGTGATGCAAGACTTGAAACTTCACATGAGCATTATTGAGGACCTATGATGAAACATGAAAACCATTTGAGACATTTTCAAACCAAATTTCCTTGAGTAAATCAAAATCCTATTTGTAGACCCCTTGCTTAGGAGGAGGTTTGACTGGTCAACTCTTGAGTAGCTTTGAGTATTTGAGACCATTGTGACATGTCTTGAAAAAAATGGGAGGCAAAATTTTGGGGTACAACACACTCAATGTTTTTATTTTAGTTTTCAAGGAACTCATTAATCATGAACATGCAAATATTACAAAGAAAACAACACTTTTAAAAAATAGCCGAAAAAACCTCATTTCATTAATCACGGAAGGGTTACATTTGAAGTATACTTTCAAAAGATCCTAAAAATACAAGATGAAAACAGCTAAATCCTTCGAGTCCTAAGGAGTCCCATCTGAAGCACTAAATGTCCCTTGCAGCTCGAGCATCTAGATCTTCTCTTTATGAAAATCTTCCATCTCATTCTTCTCTTTGACCAAATAATCAACAACTTTCTTCCAAGCATCGGAAGTGGGGCCAACATCTATCAAATCTTTTTGTTTCCTCTTCTTCTCCTTAGCACACTGCTTGAGCAAAATGGCCTTTCATCGAAGCTTCTCATCCGGTTCCACAAGCCAACCATCTTGAAGAAAATGTATATCCTCCTTTTCCTTCATTTATCTATTGAAATCCCTTTTTTCATATTCCAGGATGTGATACTTTTCTTCCCAAGTGTCTCTCTCCAACTTCATCCTAGCCAACATTTCTTGATACTCCTTCATGTTCTTAAAAAGGCGAAGGTGTGATTATCGGTCAAAAAGGATTTTCAAGGGAATAAGGCAGTTTGAGATTGCAAGCCCTATCATGGACCCACTGAGTAAAGGGTTTATAGGAAATGAAATGTTTCTTTTCTAACCAATATTTACCTTTCCTTTGAATCTTCCATGAAGCATCCATAATCTCCTCCTTCAAGTCTAAATTGTCCTCCTCATCAAGGTAAAAGAAACCTGTTAACAAAATATTATCGGGTTTTTCCTTCATCGGTTACCCAAACTGATGCCTAACAAGAATAAGGTTGTAGCTGATTCCTCCTTTTATACCAAGAAGAGGTACGTTAGGAAAACCTCCACAACTGTCAATGATTACCCCACTGTCATAGGATGGGATATACCAAGTTAAATATGAATGAGTAATGGACATAAGCCTTTGGGACCACCCAAGCTTTTCTGAATTATCTTTGAAGAGATTAGACTGCGACAAGTGCAAACTAAACCACTTGTACAATAAAGGGGCACAACATGTGGTATTTCCATATCTTTTTTAGTTCTATCATGAATAGAGTGGTAGGCATCTCCGAGCAAAGTAGGCACTGGGTTACCAATCAAGAATATCCAAATGAAATTAATATCAACAAAATGGTAAATGTTTGGGAAGAGCACAAAACCATAAATGAGTAAAGCAATAATTGCCTCAAAAGCATCAATACTATTTGCTTTTCCTAAGATAATAGCCTTTTCCATCAAGAACTTGGAAGTCAAACCTTGGAAACCTTTTCTGAAAGTAAGATTTTCTTTTACCTCTGATGCTTCTAAATGAAGGAATTTATCAATAATAGGGGGGTTTTGGGACCTCTTCAAAAACACTGAAAGGAAAATCATCTGTTACTGGAAAATCAATCCAAAAAGAGTACTCTTCTAAGGTAAGAACCAACTGGTAATCAGGGAACATGAAGCAATGGTAAAGAGGATCATAAAACTGAACAAGAGTTTCAAGAATTCCATTTGGAACCTTAACTTGGATAATACTCAAAATCCTCCCATAACATTTTATGAAATATTCATGATTAGATACCAAAGACCCTAACTTTCTCAACTCTCATAACTCAGGACTCTTGAAATCGTACTTCTTGGTGTTCCTCCTTTCGATATCCATGATCTCAAATTCTATTTATATTTTCAATGAGAATTTATAAGTTCCTTGAAAACTAATTAAACTATTTTTTATGAATGCATGAGTTCATGGTTATGCAATAATCAACATACATGGTTCAATGGTTTAACATCACGAGCATGGAGCCATAGGCAAGAACCACCCCATAAGGTATGTACTATGAATTTATTGTACATGTAGAATAAGTAGGGGTGGCTAAACAGATCCGGCCCGTTGAGCATGCTCGTTTTACCCGCACTTTAGTGCGGGGCGGGCCAAGAATTTAGGCCCCCACCCTTTAATGTGACCACCCTGTCCCGTCCCGTTTTCTTCGTGGGATTTTGCGGGCATGATTATTAGCATAAATTTTTTTATTTTTAAGCCTAAAAAGTGCAGTTTCTGTGGGCTTTCTTCGTCTCGCACTCACTTTTTTGTGGAGCGGGCCTAAACGGAGTGGGCATACCCGTTTTCCACCCCTAAGAACAAGGCTCTAAAAGTTCTCAGAGTCGTGATTCCTCTCTCGGATATTACTACTTTACACAACTACTTGTGAGTACCAATGATATCCTCAAGAAAAATTCATCTGAGCGTAGTATCGTGTAATGAATAATTCAAGACTACTTTTGAATTATCACCACACTACATCCCTAAGGCCAAGACGGGTAAAGGGGTTTGTGATGCGGTGGGAGAACTGACTTGAGGTTTTGTGTTTGTTTTCGCAAATGTTTCAATTTAGCAAGAGTCACCGTCGACTTTTTATTTTATCCAAAGGAAAGGTCAAAAAGCATAGGAAAGACCTTTGAGATGTTTTCATGGGTTCGGGGGGTAGATTATGAAAAGGGAAGGTGCAAGCACCCTTTTCATCCATGGTTATCCATGGGCTCTTAGTTACTTGCTTAGATCACTTGCTTTTTCTTTTCAATTGTTTGAAATGGTGCTTTGTGTGTGGTTTTGAAAATATTTTGAAAAGAGGCCATCATTGTGGAAACCTTTGTAATGATTCTTGTTTGAATGTATATAAAGGTGTATTGTCTTTTGAAAAGATGTTTCAATGTTTGATTGTTTGTTTTTGGAAATGTTTTGAAATTGTGTTGTGAGGTGTGTTTGAAAAATATCAAGGATGTTTTTGCAAGTTTTGATCAAGTAACTAAGAGTTGTCTACCCTATCTACTCAAAGATCTTTCTTACACATTTTTAACCCTTTTGACAGTGTTGTTTTACCATTGCATTTGGTAAACAACCTCGTATTTGGATGTTAAACTGGACAGGCGCGGGTAATCGTATTGACCATTATAGCAATAGTGCTAAGTATCTTTAGCAAATTTTTGAGGGACTAGATTGTTTTGTATAGGCAACCAAGATAGCGTCATCGAGGGACTATGATCTTTTGTTTTGTTTTTGTTTTGCCAAGATACTCAACATGCATATCATGGCCATTTTAAAGGCAACAAGTGGATGAAACCCTAGGGGTGCATGTGTGCATTGTGTTGTCAATTTCATGCATTTTTGTCTTGCATTAGGTCTAACTATTTGTTTTGATTTTGGATATTGCATACAAACCCTAATCTCTATCATGGCATATTTAAAAGCTATAAATGCGTGAAATAAATCTACGACTATTACAACATTGATATGGGGAGGGGGGATACAATTTTGAAAGGGGAGTATCTGCGAGAAAATAAAATCCTAAGATTTACTATTACATCCAAATTGAACTCTTTGCATCAAATAATAAATAAGCAAAATTTAAATAAGCAATTTAAATATAAATATGTAAAATATTATAAATATGCAAAAAATGTTTTTGTTTATTTTTATGTGTATAAAAAATATAATTTTTAATGTGTTAAAAAAATAAGAAAATAAAAAGTTATTTTTGTTAAGGGAAAAACCCTAAATTTTGTTTTAAGAAAGTATATTTATTAATATTATTTATTTATGTACAATAAAAAATAAAAATATATACAAGTATTTAGAAAATAATAATATATGAGAAAATATTATTTAAGTATATAAATATCAAAAATGAAAATATTATATTTTTATATGTTATTTACAAGTTTTTATTTGAGAAAATAAATATAGTAAACCTAATAAACTAAATATTGTGTAAAAATAAAATAAAATAAATAATAAAAATGTGAAAATTTAAGGAAAATATTTTTAGTAATTTTTTATATTTGGAAAAAATAAAATAAAGTCAGAAATAAAAAGAAATAAAAATAATATGAAAATATAAAACAAATGGGCCAGGGGGTGCAGTCAGCAAAGGGGGAGGTGTCAAAAGCAATCCAAGTCAAGGCCCAGCCCAGATCAGCTTCATCTTCAACCTTTGAATCACAAAACACACGCCTGTGTACAAAATCTGGAAATCCTGCATACGTGCTCTAAAGCAAAAACTCATAACACCAAAGTCATAGCATTTTTCAAGACGATTCCAACCATATAAAGAACTTAATCTAACTTTCAAAGACCAGAGAGAATTTCTCTGGCCCTAATTTCTAACCTAACTTTTTCAGCAAGTTCATCAATCAAATTATCTCAGCACACTTAACTTAAATGAAAACTAAGCATATGTACAACTTAAGGGCTATGATTACTACATTTTTTATTCACAAACCTAAGCCTAATGATTCCTAAATAGAGAGATAGAAAGTTGACAAATACCTGTTTTAGATGAACTCGTGTATGGCAATGTGGAGGTGTTCAATGAGGCCTGAGATGTTTGTGAGCTTGCCTGAACTTCCTCTGACCTTCCCCAATACTTTGTTTGCTTTGGATTTGCTTGAACAAGCTTGTAGAAGTTAACCTGCACAAGCTGAAAACAGAAATGGTGAAGCTTGCAAATGGAGTTACAGTCAAGGGCCAACGGTTGGGATAATTCAGGTGGGTTATATGGAAGGTATTGGAACAAGTTTGGGGCAAAATGCACGAGTAGTTTTTGTTATGCAACTCAAAGTGCAGAAACTGCCCTGTTTTGCAAGAGGAAGGTGATTTTGTGTTTTGGAAGGCTTGAGGGTTGAACAACTCGTGTTTCTGGCTTAAGGCAATGTGAAAAACTTGTTTGGAATGCTTACAACCTTTTGTTATATCAGATTTCAAAGATGTGGACTTTTGGCACAATGACTTGTTTTTGAAGAAAAGGTAGGAAGTGACAAAGGCCAAGGTTGTACAAGCTAGCTCAAGGTATGCATAGGGTTGGTGAGATTTTTCTGAATTTTATGGACTTTGTTTGTATCAAGAGATCAGGTCCATGGCTCAAGAAATACAAAATTGCAAAAAGTATGCTTTATGGAAATGGTATTGCAACCTTTATGCCAAAAATGGATTAATTCATTGTGCCAAGCTTCAAAGGTCAGAATAAGACCATTGTCCATTGTATTTGCATTTAATTTTTGAGTGTGGAAGGGTTTAGAGACCTGTAATCAAGTACAAAGCAAGTTTGGACAGATTTTGCAACTTGTGTCAACATGAAAATGCCATGGATCAAAGTGAGTTTTTGCCAAATTCAAATCTTCGATTCTCCCAAACCATAAATGATTTTAGAGAGTTCTTGGACATTTTGGAAAGCTTTTAACATTCTCTACAATCCATCTTTGAAATGAATTTTGAGATTCCAAGTGGAAATATGTGAAAAATGGTCATGAAGATAGGTCAAAATCCTGCCTAAACTAGGGCAAAATTTCACTAAGTTAAAAGTTTCATGGACCCTTGTTCCAAAAATCATAACTTGATATCCAAGCTTCTTTTGGGAAATTTTTTTGAATAAAAGTTGTAGAATTTGTGGAGGACTACAACTTTCATGTTGGAAGTTTTGTTTGAATCCAATTTCATCATGGGGAAAATGTTGGGCCAAGTTGAAAAAAAAAGCAAATTTCATAACTTAGAAAAATTCTAAGTTATGAAAATTTTTCAATCTTAAACCCTAATTTGCAAAATTAGGTTTCTTGATGAACAAGTTTCATGTTTTGACTCATCTTGATGAAAAATGACCCTTGGCACTTGATTTTGACCAAAAAGTCAAAGTTTGACTTTTCAGTGTACAGTCAAATTTTGATCAGTTGACTGAAAAATTCATCTGTCAATCCAATGTAATTGGGATCTTTTGAACCTTGTGAATAGGTCAAGATGATGCCATTGAGTCCTTGAATCCATGCTTGAACCCAATTTGCCATTGGCTAGGTGAAAAATCAGAAATTGCCCTTATATAGTCAAAACCCTAAAAATGACCATTTTGCCATTTTGATGATTTGATCAAATTTCTTGAGGAGTTGTAATCCAAACTTGATCAAATGGTTCATAGGAGCCTAGAATGTTGATGTGGATCAAAAATTATGAGGTTTGATTGTAAATTGGCCACAATTGACTTTTTCCCCAATACAGCTGATTTCTAGGTCAACTGTCCAATTGACTGGGCAAAAATTTGATTCAAAGCTTGAAACTTGGTAGAGGAAATCTTATAAGTCCAACATGAAGTATGAAAGTCACTTTGAGCATTGAAAGTACAAAAATCCCTGTGCAAACTCAAACCCTAATTTAGGTCATCAGTGCAAGGAGATGTCTTGAGTAGAGTAAACCCTAATCTTGTTTGGAGTTCAAAGAGTGTTGTGAGGGGAAATCTTGATAAAATGAGAGGGAAAATTTTGGGGTACAACAGCTGCCCCTGTTCAATCTTCTTGAACCTGAAGAGTTAGATTGGCGAGTTTGCCTTTCGTGACTCGAAGGTAAAAGAGGATTGGACACTAGAGTGCCCGTAAATTTGCACTCGTCAAAATGTAAATGAGGGGATAGGCTTAAAGATGCCATTTGGAGATGGTAGAATATTGCTAGAGATAGGCTTAAAGATGCCATCCAAGACTGTTTGTTGAAAATCAGGAGAATGAACACCTGAATTGTATCCGTATCTGGAACGTATCTGAGTTGTATTTGGGGATTGGATTCGTATGAGCAAAGGAATGGCGTCCGTGTCTGGAGCGTATCCGAGCTGTAACCGTATTTGATTCTTGAATGAATATCAGAATGACTGTTGTGTCTGGAATGTATCTGTATTGTATCTGAATTCTGAATGGGCGACAGAAAAACATCCGTGTATGGAGCTTCTCTGGGCTGGGGATAAATTCTAAATGAGTGACAGAATGGCAACCGTGTCTGGTGCGTATATGTACAGTATCTAAAGATGAAACCTGTATGAGTAGCAGAATGACTTCCGTGTCTGGAGTGTATCTGTACTGTAACTGGGATCTGGACAAGTGACATAATGACGTCCGTGTCTGGAGTGCATCTGAACCTGAGGTTGATAGTTGAATCTGAATGAGAAATAGAATGGCTTCCGTGTCTGGAGCGTATCTAGTCTATATCCGATTGCTGATGTCTGAATGAGTAGTAGAATGACCGCTGTGTCTGGGGTGTATCCATACTGTATCTTGACTTGAAATTCTGAATGAGTAATAGAATGACCGCCGTGTCTGGGGTGTATCCATACTGTATCTCAAATCTTTGAACATTTGTTAAAGGTAGCTTTTAATCTTATCCTGAAAAGGGTAAAATGTTAGCTAAAACACAAAGTTATGTTGCATGACATGTATGATGCAATAAAATATGTTCTATCAATGTTTATGATATATGAATGTAATGGATGCGCATGTAAGCTGATTAGCCTTCTTGCTGAGGAAAATAAATCCTTGATAGCTGGAGATAATGAAATCATTGACTGCTGCCGGGGAAAATAAATCTTTGACCGTTGAGAATGAGAAATCCTTGGACCACTGTTGGGGATTAACAAGAACTTTGACAACTTCTGTGGGGACGTGAGAATCCTTCATGACTTTCCTGGGGATATAGGGATCCTTCAAGTCTGCTTGGGAAACCTGCTTGAGGAATCCAGAGAGTTTTGATGACTATGGCTGGGGAATAAGGAAAACTCTGACGATCTCTAATGGGGAATTGAAACCTGGGAGGCTTCAACTGGAGAAATGAGAATGAGAATCTTCGATTTGTTGGGAAATAACTCTGTGGGGAGAATGTTTATTCTGTTGAAGAGTTCTCAAGGGCTTGGGTTGTATGCCAATCTACTGAAGAATTATCCGAAGCTGTCGTCTGGTTAGTTGTCAGGCTCTAAGATAACTTGCAGGGGAATCTTCTGGTTTTAAGACAACTCTCTGGGGAATTGGAGAAAACTGGATGGTCTTCCACTGGGGTTTAAGGGTTGAAGTTTTGGACTCTGTTAGGGAAGAAAGTTCTATCTTCGCTGAGAGTATGTAGTTCAAAGTTTTCTGGCTCCGCTGGGGATTGGGAGTTTGGAAACTTACATCTGATGGGGATTTTGAAACTTAACTCCGCTGGGGATATGTATTTCAAGGCTTTTAGCTCTGCTGAGGATTTTTCCCGGAATAGCCTAAAGACTTTTTCCCATACTTTCAATCTATCAGTAATTATTTTTCCCTCATTTCATTTTATTTGTAAGCAGTGATTATATTCAAATGCATATGCTCATTTAATAAATCATTGGACGTTTTCAAATAAAACACAAGTGTAAAGAAAAATAAATGGCAAATAGTCTTCTGCACTTTGAAGTATCTTTGTATTAACTTTGTGTAAGTATTTTGTACAAAGGAGACAAACATCCTAGTAAGATAATGTTGTCATAAAATTGAGAAAAATTTATACAAAGAAAGATGGCTATGTGTAACAATTCCATGGGGTTCCCATTCTGCTATAGCCTTCGTAACTCTGAGTATCTTGTCCATTCGTTGCTTTGTCCGCAGATGATTGGATTGATCAGAAGCTTGGAGCTTGTCTGTGAAGAGATTGTCCTTAAAGTGATCCGACGAGACATAGTCATACGCTTTAATTCCCTAAACTTTTCCTGGATCTCCCTTTCGGGTTTTCGATCCACCGAGAAACCCTTTTTTCCCCAAGTCTCCCTTTCGGGTTTTCAACTTGCCGGGTGTACAGATTTTTTATTTATTTATCCCTAATTTTTGCCTGAACCGCCCTTTCGGGTTTTCAATTCACCGAGATGCCCATTTTTGCCCAAGTCGCCCTTTCGGGTTTTCAACTTGTCGGGTCGTTTATGCGTAGTATCTTTTGACTATGTCTGCGTTCGCAGGGTGCGGCAGGTCATCACCGTCCATGGTGGTCCGGATCATTGCCCCACCAGAAAAGATGTTTTTGATCACAAATGGTCCTTCGTAAGTAAGAGTCCATTTGCCCCTGGGATCACTTTGTGGCAAGATGATCCGCTTGACTACAAGGTCCCCGACTTGATATACTTGTCTCTTGACTTTCTTGTTGAAGGCCTTGATCATACGTTTTTGATACGCCTGACCATGGCAAACAGCAGTAAGTCGTTTTTCGTCAATCAAGTTAAGTTGATCAAGCCGGGTCTAAATCCAATCGTCTTCACTCAAACCAGCATCTTTCATGATTCTCAAGGAGGGAATCTGAACCTCGATAGGTAAAACAACTTCCATGCCGTATACCAAAGAAAAGGGTGTTTCCCCAGTTGAAGTGCGTGCCGTGGTACGGTACCCGTGCAGAGAAAACGGTAACATCTCATGCCAGTCCTTTTAGGCGACTGTCATATTTTGAAAGATCTTCTTGATATTTTTGTTTGCGGCTTCGACATCACTGTTCATCTTAGGTCGATAGGGAGATGAATTGTGATGTTGAATCTTGAACTGCTCGCACAGAGCGGTGATCATAGTATTGTTCAAATTTGTACCGTTGTCAGTAATGATCATGTCGGGGATACCATACCGACATATGAGGTTCTTCTTGATGAAGCGGGTAACTACATTCTTTGTAACGGAGGCGAAGGAAGCTACTTCGACCCACTTGGTAAAGTAATTAATGGCCACCAGGATGAAGCGATGTCCATTGGATGTCGTAGGCTTGATCTCCCCAATCATGTCGATACCCCACATTGCGAATGGCCAAGGAGCTGTTAAGACATTGAGAGGAACTGGAGGAATATGTACCTTGTCAGCATAGATTTGGCATTTGTGACAAGTACGGAAATGTTGATGACAATCAGCTTCCATGGTAGACCAGTAGTAGCCTTCCCGTAGAATCTTCTTAGCCACCGTATGGCCGCTTGAATGGGTGCCAGAGGTGCCATTATGTAGTTCAGCCATGATCTGCTCAGCTTCAACCTTGTTCACACAATGGAGTAGGACACAATCAAGATTGCGCTTTTATAGGATACCATTGCTCAGAAAGAACTTGGCCGCGAACCTTCTTAAGAACTTTTTGTCGTTTACTGAAGCTCCTTTAGGGTATTCTTGTGCTTCGAGATACCTTTTGACGTCATGAAACCAAGGTCGGTCCACTACTTCTTCGGTATTAATCTCGTGACAATGAGCAGGTTCGTCCATTCGCTCGATGGTGATTTGAGGTGCCTCATTATCCCAGTTAAGTTTAAACATGGAAGACATTGTAGCTAGCGCATCTGCTAGCTGATTCTCTTCTCGCGGGAAGTGCTCGAAGGTGATCTGCTCGAAATGTGGTAACAATGTCAAGACATGTTCTTTGTAAGGGATGAGGTTTGGATGTTTAGTATCCCACTCTCCTTTAATTTGACTGATAACCAAAGCTGATTCCCCAAATATAATCAATGATTTGATTCCCAAGTCAATAGCGGCCTTGAGACCAAAGATACAAGCTTCATACTCGGCCATGTTGTTGGTGCAGCTGAAGCAGAGTCTAGTAGTGAAAGGTGTATGGCAACCTTGTGGAGAGATAAGTACAGCGCCGATACCGTTTCCAAGTGCGTTGGAGGCACAATCAAAGTACAGAGTCCATAGGGATTCTTGTTCAGGTCCGTCATACGGTTTGTTTTCTTCAATGTTGCTCAAAGTCATGATATCCTCATCGGGGAAGTCGAACCTCATGGATTGGTAATCTTCGACAGCTTGATGAGCTAGATGGTCAGCTAGTACACTCCCCTTTATGGCTTTTTGGGTTGTGTAATGTATATCATATTCGGTGAGGATCATCTGCCATCTAGCGATTCTCCCGGATAAAGCAGGCTTCTCGAAGATGTACTTGATCGGATCCATCTTAGAGATCAGTAAAGTGGTATGTGTCAACATATACTGCCTTAGCCGGTGAGCAGCCCATACCAAAGCACAACAAGTTTTCTCGAGCAGTGAGTAGCGAGTCTCACAGTCGGTAAACTTTTTTGCTAAGGTAATAAATGGCATGCTCTTTTCGGCCAGACCCGTCATGTTGGCCCAATACGCACCCCATTGAATTCTCCAGGACAGTCAGATACATGATTAGCGGCCTTCCTTTGACGGGTGGCATCAAGATAGGAGGTTCCAGCAAATATTCCTTGATTTTATCGAAAGCAACTTGATAGTCATCATTCCATTTAACCACCTGATCTTTCTTCAACAGCTTGAAGGTTGGTTCACAGGTAGATGTTAGGTGAGAGATGAACCTTGCAATGTAGTTTAGGCATCCCAAGAAACCTCTGACCTCCTTCTCAGTGCGAGGGGCATGCATTTCTTGTATAGCTTTGACTTTGGCAGGATCAACCTCGATGCCTTTGTTACTGACGATGAATCCCAAAAGTTTACCGGACCTGACCCCTAAAGTGCACTTGTTAGGGTTCAGTTTGAGCTTGTACTCTCTCAATCTGACAAACAGCTTTTGCAGATGGTCGAGGTGTTCTTCTTCTGTCTGTGAACGGGCTATCATATCGTCTACGTAGACTTCAATCTCATGATGTATCATGTCATGAAACAAAGCTACCATGGCGCGCTGATAGGTTTCCCCGACATTCTTCAGTTCAAATGGCATCACTTTATAGAAGAAGGTACCCCACTGCGTAACAAAAGTAGTTTTCTCCATGTCTTCGGGGGCCATTTTGATCTGGTTGTACCCTGAAAATACGTCCATGAAAGAGAATACCTTGTGTTGAGCTGTGTTGTCAACCAAGATGTCGATGTGCGGTAGTGGAAAGTCATCTTTAGGGCTAGCCCTGTTTAAGTCTCTGTAATCCATGCACATTCTGACTTTGCCATCCTTCTTAGGCACGGGCACAATATTAGCAACCCATTGTGGATAGGAAGTAACAGCAAGAAACCCATCATTGAACTACTTCATCACTTCGGCTTTGATCTTTTCAGACATGTCGGGACTCATTCGGCGGACTTTCTGTTTGATTGGTGGACAGTCTTCTCTTGTAGGGAGACAGTGAACCATAATATTTGTATCCAGTCTCGGCATGTCTTCGTAGGACCAGGCGAAGATCTCAACATATTCATTAACAACTGAACTAAGCGCTCCTTGACACTTGGCTCTAGGTTGGCACCCACTTTAACTTCTTTTCTGTCTTCCTCTGTTCCCAAGTTGATAGTCTCTAACAACTCCTCGTGAGGCAGAATATCCCTTTCTTCCTGTTGCAGCAGTCTAGCCAACTCTCCAGGCAATTCACAGTCTTCATCACCTTCGTATTCGGCATGATTGACCAGATCTTCAGAGTCACTGAAGGCCATAGCAAAATTGTTACCCATGGAATCCGGAGTGGATGGGTACCTTCATTTTGTGAGTGTGGGTGTGTGTAAGGGATATCCACCTTTAAACAAAAATAAAAATGTATAAAGAAAGAAAATGAACATAAAAGTTTATATATGAAAACGTCCATGATTCATTAAAAATGGCATATGAAGATGAAAAATCAAACCCTTACAAATGGACCTATGTGCCTCGGGTAAGGCACAAGGCGAAAAGTGTATGAATTGTTTAAAAATTATTACAGACTAACCGAAAATGTTCAAAAGATAAATTACTGATTGATGAAAGTAATGGGAACGAAGTCTTTTGCCTCCCAGTTGTTCAGCCCTCCTTCAATAGTTGGAAAGATCCAGTCTTCAAAATTGCTCTTCTCTTCATCATCCTCTAAAGCATGAACTCCATGATGGGTGATCTTCAACAGCGGCCCTCCAGCCCGGGAGTGGCGTATAGCCTTTTGAGCAGAAGCAGTGAAACCCAAGCCGAACTTATCTGTCTTGTAAGGAAAATCTGGCAGCTGACCCCATACCATGCTTCCTCCTTCCTCAATCACAGCCTTCGCATCTTTAAGGGATGACATTCGGGACACATGTTTGGTAATGATGGGCACATAAGTCATTGTCTTGGCTACCGCACTTCAGGAGAAACCTCTTCAAAGTGTTGAAAGGGGGTCTCGATGAATTCACCATCTAATTCAACATAGAAGAATGAATTCAGATGGCTTATGATATACTCCTCCACGCCACGAACTGTCACAATTTTCCCCTGGACAGGGTACTTAAGCTTTTGATGCAGAGTGGACGTAATGGCCCCAGCATGATGAATCCAGGGTCTTCCTAACAAGCAAGAGTAGGAGGGACGGATATCCATGACATAAAATATGGAGTGGAAAGTTTCAGTACCCACTTTAATTGGGATGTCCACCTCCCCGTGGACCATCCGCTTAGAACCATCAAAGGCTCTTACAATGATATTGCTGGGCTTTAAGGTCAAACCTTCACAGTCCAATCTGTCCAACGCTTTCTTAGGCAAGACATTTAAAGACGACCCGGTATCAACCAGAACGTGAGAAAGAGTAGTCCCTCTGCATTCCACCGAGACATGCAGCGCGTCATTATGCTTTCTCCCCTTAGATGTTAGATCGGCATCGGAGAAGCCAAGACCATTGTCGGCGGTTAAGCTGGCTACACACTCCTGGAACTGGTCTGCGGAGGTTTCTTGAGGCACATGGGCCGTCCTCAGGAATTTGATCAAGGCTTTGGCATGGGCTTCGGAACAGAGCAATAGGGCCAACATAGAGATTTTTGAAGGGGTTTGCCCCAGTTGTTCTACGACATCATAGTAGCTTTTCTTAATTATTTTTAAAATCTCCTCCATTTCCTTTTGAGTGGTCTCAGGGATAACCAAAGTGTGATCGGTGGATCTGGAACTGACTGTTTTTAGCTGGTTTCGCGAAATGTCGCGGTAAGCAAGAGTCGCCACCGTCTTTTATTTTCTCCAAATGGAAAGGACAAAAGCACAGAAAAATTCCTTATAGAGATTGCTCTCGGTTCGGGAGGTAGGTTATAGAAAGGGAAGGTGTTAGCACCCTTTCTATCCATGGTTATCCATGGGCTCTTAGATACTTGCTCATTGTGTTTTCAAAATGTTTGTTTGCTTTTCAAGGTGAGTGGGTTTTGAAAAAAGTTTCGTTTGAAAAATCTCTAAGTGACTCTTGTATCTGTCCTCAAGAGTGTATGAAAAATTTGTTTGAAAACTTTTAGAAAGTGTAGGTGTGAAAAGTATTTTATTTGTTTTTGAAAGGAGCAAGTATCTATGAGAATCTACCTACCCTAAGGAATTCGTCTGTGTAAATGTCCTTTAAAGTAGTGTCATCCCACCATTGAGAGGTAGGTAGCACCACCATTGGAGGTGTTCGGGTCAATTCGAGGTTCGGGACATGGTGATCACCAGAGCAATGGGAAGACACCTTAGAAGCTACCCTCATGCCAGGTTCCCGGATCATGAGGACTTACTAAGACATCCTCTACTCGACGATCACCTTTCGAGGCAAGGCAACAGTGAGGCGTACCCTAGGGGTGGTGTGTGAATTGTGTGTCATTTTCAGATATTTTTATCTTGTCATGTATTGGTGATCTACGCTTTGATTTTATTTTTGGGCATTCATTCTTTCATGTTATTTCTTAACAGTTAAAAGTGCGGGAATTTAAAGTGCGGAAAGGATAAAAGGTCCTACGCTATTACAAGGGCGCGGGTCTACAACGCCAAATTAATCCAGACCCGATTTAAAATAAAGTGCAGAAAATAAACGTCTAATTAACTATTACAGGGCTTTGGAACAAGTACATTATATTTACAATAAAGAAATAAATAAAACGCGCGAAAAGAGAATATAATCGAATGCGAGGGCGTTGGACCCTTTAAAGGAATTAAAATGAAATTATTAAATAATTAAGTTAAATAAAAAGAAAGAAACTTATTTTTTATGTTTTTTTTTGTATTTATGACATTAAAGAAAAAATTAAATTAAATAATTCTAATTCTAATTGTTTTTTATTTTATTAAAGAAAATGCATTAAAGTTAAAACCTAGAATCAAAATTAATTAATTATAAAATTTATTTACAAAATTAATGGTTAATGATACTTATAATAAAAATATTTAATTAATTAAAAAAAGATAAAAAGTGCTAAAAGCCTATTTTTTGTTATTTTTGGTTATTGAGAAAAAGAATTAAATTAACAACCTAAAATTAAAACTAAATTTATTATGGGATTTATTTACAAAATTAATACTAAAATAAAATATTTATTATTTTTATCTTTTCTGATTTTTTGTTTTGTGTTTTTTATATTATATTGAAAATATTAAATTAATTAATAAAACAATAATTAAAAGAAAGAAAAATAATAATAAAAAAAACAAAGAATGAAAAAGTTTGCAAACCTAGGGGGTCTGTCCCTAATTTTGGAGGTGAAGCCCAGTAATTTAGGGCCCAATTCCTTAAGCCTCGTTGACTTTGACACTAGGGTGTGAGGTGGTTGACTGCAGTCCATGGTGCGCTTCAGATTGTGGCCATTTGATCCATCTCCATAGGCACGTGGATAGCCAGACTGTATGGACATAGGGTGCTCCTTCAGGCTGAAACTGCATGGGAACATTGCATGAAAAATAACATGGAAATAGTGAGGGACCTGGGGCTCGAACCCAGGTCCTGTAGTTTGCCAATGTTTGTGCCTGCCACTGAGCCATTTTGTTTCTTTGTTAATTAAATAAACAACAATCAATAAAATATAAAACAACACGCTAGTGGATTTTTAGCGCGCGATTTTAAACGGACCAACCAGAACCGGCCACTTTATCGTCTCCTTCGCTTGGCTTTTTTCCTGAAAATACAATAAAACATAGGCAACGGTTTTTACACCGTTCCAGAAAGTGACATTACAAGAAATAGCGATTAGGCCGTGGTGGGAAAGAAATAGGGCGTGATGGTTCGAATCCACTCAGTGGAAGGCCCTGATTTTAATGGTGGCAATCTTAGGCTCCAATTGTTCCTGATATGAAAACCCCTAAATCAATTTCCATGGAACCCTAATATGCTCTCATGGTGGATCCTTCATTTTAGCATGAAACTCCAATTAAATTACGCAGGTAGCTTGCAAACATCATTCTAATCACAAAAACAACAATAAAATATGTCAAAAACGCATGAATGATGGAAAACGATTTTGGAATTTTCCTTACCAATTTCAATGGTGATTTCGTGTTTTCTTGAGTATGGGACTTGATGAATGATTGGAAAACGTTCTGTGATCCTTAAGGAAGGTGTTTGAACAACTCTTTTGCCTTGAATCCACCTCTAGCCTTGTTTTCAGTTTTGAATTTTTTGGCCAAAAGTGTGAGTTTTCTTTTAGTGTTTTTTTCGTTTTTTCAGATGCTTAGCCCTCAATTTTCGTTTGTATCACTTGTATAGGTCTTATGCCACATGTATGAAGAGGAATTATGGCTCCATAATGCATAGCATTCAATTTCAAGATTCTCCATAAACCTCCATAACCAAATTTCCATTTTTGAACCATTTTTTGAATTCTTGCTTCTTTGAGCCTTGGCATGAAAATGGGATATACATAATGGTGCTTCAAGGTTAATCAAAGCCAAATATTCCCTTAAATTAATTTTTTTGAATTTCTCTTGATTTTAAAAGATTTAAAATTAATTAAATCCAATAAAATCAATAAAAAATGAAAAAATTAATTAAAAAATCTGAAATAAAAGGTGGGACACGTGGGAAGCATGGCCAAGTTAATTTAAGTGGAAAAAGTGGGCCCCTTTTGTCAAAAATGAAATTTCAAGGATAAATGATTTTGGCCATTTCATAAAAATTTCCCAACTTCTCCAATGCATATCTTGCTCAATTTTTAAGCTTTGATCATGTTCTTGGACATTTTAGAAAGGTATTGAAGTCCTCTAAACAATGTACTTTGTCCCATGTCATTTTGATTTACCAATCTCAAGTTATGGCCTTTGACTTAAAGTCCCTTTTTGTTGACTTTTGAAAATGACCTATAATGTTGAAATTGATAACTTTTTGTGAGAGCATTTCTTGGACTTGAAGTATGAAGAGGAGTTGTAGGAAATGTCTTTATCTTCAAAATGAGCATTGGATGGGATTTTTCTGATGAACCATGAAAAAGTTATGCCCTGGTCAATTTACAGTTGACTTTTCAACTGTCCAAAAATAGAAACTTTTGACACTTTGATGATTTTTGAGCCGTTCTTTGAGAATCATGATCAAGCATTGATCAAATGATGTTTGTGGCTTCAAAATGAGATGTTGACAAAAAATTTGAACTTTTGACTGTTAAATGACCATTTTGCCCCTACAGTTGATTGTAGTGCAATTAGGGTTTTTGATTGTGCAATTTTGTGCTGAATGTCTTGAAACTTTGCATGAGGATGCTTGACCATATTTGTAGGCATGTGAGACTTGATTGGACCCTTGGAAACTCCATTTTCTTGATCAGAACCAAAACCCTAATTTGACTGGCCTTAGGAGAGTGGTTGACTGTGTGGCCCTTGAGTAGACCTTGAAGCATTTGAAGAGGATGTTTGGCAAAACTTTGAAGATTATGGGAGGGCAAATTTTGGGGTACAACAGTTTCCCCTGTTCAATCTTCTTAGACCTGAGGATGCAGATCGGCTGACGTGCCTTTCGTAATCCGAGGGTAGAAGGTGATTGAACACTAGAGTGCCCAGGAATTTGTGCTCACATAGTAGCAATGCGATGATGGGAATGGGCTTATAGGTGCCATTTAGAGATTGACGAGTAGGATGATGGGCTTATAGATGCTATCTGGACGTTGATCGCATAAGAGATTCCTTAGCGAGAACCTGTATACCTGCAAAAGAAAAATGAGTACCTGACATGTTGCAGGAGCTGGTTTTAAGATGCTTGGCATAGATGTGTCCTGACTGGTTACAGGAGCTGGATCTGGAGCTTCAAATGGTGATGAAGGAACCAGGGATGGTTACTACCTCAGCATGAACGGTGAGAGAACCTTGGGTGATTTAACTTCAACAACGCTCGTTGAGAAAATCTTGGTGGGAATTACCATCTTCGCAGTATCGGGAAGAGAACCAATAGGCAATTATAATCTCAAAAGTGGACGTCTGAGAAAAACCTGGAATGGAATTATCATCTCCACAACGTCGGGAGAGAGCCAAAGGAAATTATAATCTCAAAAGCGGGCGTTTGAGAAAAACCTAAAATGGAATTATCACCTCCACAACGTCGGGAGAGAACCAAAGGAAATTATAATCTCAAAAGCGGGCGTTTGAGAAAAACCTAAAATGGAATTATCATCTCCGCAACGTCGGGAGAGAACCAAAGGAAATTATAATCTCAAAAGCGGGCGTTTGAGAAAAACCTAAAATGGAATTATCATCTCCACAACGTTGGGAGAGAACCATAGGAAATTATAATCTCAAAAGCGGACGTTCGAGAAAAACCTAAAATGGAATTATCATCTCCACAACGTCGGGAGAGAACCAAAGGAAATTATAATCTCAAAAGCGGACGTTCGAGAAAAACCTAAGATAACTTCTACTGAGTCTTCATCAGAAAAATCTGTTGGGAGTCGATTAAGCTGGACTAGAGAAGGCCTTGGACTGGATAAGAAATCTTTGGGGTCGATTAACGGAACCGGTCCAGGTCTTGAAATATGATTGAGAATTTAGCTGAAACTTTCCTGAAAGAATAGAGGTCAGTCATATGCAATGCATGATATGGATCAAGCAATGATGTTCTCAACATAAATGAGATTTGTATGATATGATACGTCTATGCATGCTATAATGATGTATGTGATGTTTAGGAATGTATGTTTTCGTCTAGGAAAGTAAATCCTTGACGGATGCCGGGAAGTCGTATCCTGGGCTGACGTTGAAAAATAGATTTTGCTTCCGCTGGGGATAAGAATTGCAAGAATACCGGTAGGAGAAAATAACTCCGTCGGGGAATAAACTTGGCAAATGGAAGATTCTGCAGGGAGAAAAATACTCTAGCGACCATGCTGGGGAGTGATACTCTGTGGGGAGAGGGATGCTTTTGCTGAATTGTTGATAATAACTTGCTGGGGATAAGAAGACTCCGTCGAGGACGCTCTTTCCATGGCTTTTGGCTGAGGATAACCCAGTTATATCCTAGTACGGAAATAACTCTTTAAATAAAGCCGGACGACACGTTCGTACTTTGCGAGGATAGGCTTCCAGAATCTACTGGGGATAAGCTTATTGCTTGGGGAGATGGATTCCAACTTCTTGGGGAAACTGGATTGGATTCTCCTGGGGAAATTTTGAGACGTATCGGGGGAAGTGACACCACTGAATGTTTGATATACCGCCGGGGAACAATCTTTAGACCAAGACTGCCGGGGATGCTCAACCTTCCTTAAGGTCTGATAACTTTGCTTGGAGAGGAGTGCACTGACTTGCTGGCTCACTCTCTGGGGAATTAGGATATACTGGTCATGCCCTTTAACTGAACCTACCTTGGTACCTTGGAGGATAGAACAATTAGATTATTTAGACAACTCTTTATTGCCCCTGTTTCTAATGTTACCTGTAATTAATCCTTTGTTTCGTATGCAAATATTCATGAGTTAGCAAATTATTGTCAATGCATATATCACAAATTGAACCTTGGACGTTCTTCGCAAAACAAAACAGAAAAGAAAAACAATTGGCACTTTTAACTGAAAATATATTTGTATTGATTTTGAATGGCCTGAAAATAGGCGTTTTGTGTACAAGAGGCTGACGTCCTAGTAAGAGAACGCCGCCGAACAAAAGAGTTTATACAAATTTTGTACAAGAGAAAATAAAACAGCTGTGTGAAGTGAATGATCCCACTGGGTTTCAACTCTGCTATTGCCGTTATATCTCCGAGCATCTCATCACTTGATGACCTAAACGAAGATGAAGCTGACTGATCGATGCCGTCTGAACTTGATGTAGATACCGGATTCTGGATGCAAGGTGATCCAATGAGACATAGTATTACGCTTTATCCCTAATTTTTGCCTGGACCGCCCTTTCGGGTTTTCAGTCCACCGGGATACCCATTTTTGCCCAAGCCGCCTTTTCAGGTTTTCGACTTGCCGGGTGTACAGATTTTTTTTTCATTTCATCCCTTCATTTTGCCCGAACCCTTTTGGTTCGACGGGAAGCCCTAATTTTTGCCTAGGCATGTCAGCCCAGCGGGTCTTTTTATGCGTAGTATCTTTTTACTATGTCTGCATTGGCGGGGTGAGGAAGGTCGTCACCATCCATGTTGGTTAGAATCATGGCTCCTCCTGAGAACACATGTTTAACCACAAATGGTCCTTCGTACGTAGGGGTCCATTTGCCCCTTGGATCACTCTGAGGAAGAATGATTCGCTTGATTACCAAATCCCCAACTTGATATTCCTGTGGTCTGACCTTTTTGTTAAAAGCCCTGATCATCCGTTTCTGGTACGTCTGACCATGGCAGATAGCAATAAGTCTCTTTTCATCAATAAGGTTGAGCTGATCAAGTCGTGTCTGAATCCAATCATCCTCGTTCAGATTTGCATCCTTCATTATCCGGAGAGATGGTATTTGCACTTCGATCGGTAAGACTGCCTCCATACCATAAACCAAAGAGAAAGGAGTTGCCCCGGTTGACGTCCTAGCTGAGGTACGGTACCCATGTAGAGCGAACGGTAACATCTCGTGCCAATCTTTATAGGTCACTGTCATCTTCTGCACGATTTTCTTGATATTTTTATTTGCTGCTTCTACAACCCCATTCATCTTCGGTCTGTAAGGAGAAGAATTCTGGTGCTGTATTTTGAACTGTTCGCAGAGCTCAGTGATCATCTTGTTATTCAGATTGGTACCGTTATCTGTGATAATTCTCTCAGGGACGCCGTATCGACAGATCAGGTTATGCCGAATGAACCGTGCCACAACAGTCTTGGTCACTGTAGCATAGGAAGCTGCTTCAACCCACTTTGTAAAGTAATCAATCGCTACAAGGATGAAGCGGTGCCCGTTAGATGCCGTAGGTATGATCTCACCAATCATGTCAATGCCCCACATTGCAAAAGGCCAAGGTGCGGTCAGAACATTCAGGGGAACTGGAGGAACATGCACCTTGTCTGCATAAATCTGGCACTTATGGCACGTCCTGGAATGTTGGTAGCAGTCAGCTTCCATTGTGGACCAGTAATATCCTGCCCGAAGGATCTTCTTCGCCATAGTGTGCCCACTGGAATGTGTACCAAAGGTCCCTTCATGCAGCTCTTCCATGATCCTTTCTGCTTCAGTCTTATCCACACAACGCAGTAAGGTTGAATCATGGTTTCGCTTGTACAAGATGCCGTTACTAAGGAAGAAATTTGCTGCGAACCTTCTCAGGAATTTCTTATCGTTGACAGATGCACCTTCAGGGTATTCCTGAGCTTCCAGATACCTCCTCACCTCATGGTACCAAGGTTTCTCAGTCACCAATTCAGTCTCGAGATCGCAACAGTATGCCGGTTCGTCCAATTTCTAAATGATGACCCGGGGAGCCTCATTGTCCCACTTGACTTTGAACATAGAAGACATTGTAGCTAACGCATCCGCTAACTGATTCTCCTCTCTCGGGAAATGTTCAAAGGTTATCTCTGTGAAGTGGGGGATCATTGTCAACACACATTCTTTGTAAGGAATAAGATTCGGATGTTTCGTATCCCACTCGCCTTTGATCTGGTTGATCACGAGAGCGGAATCTCCGAAGACACTCAGAAACTTGATCCTTAAGTCAATTGCAGCTTTGAGTCCTATGATGCACGCCTCATACTCCGCCATGTTGTTGGTGCAGTTGAAACATAGCCGGGCAGTGAGTGGAGTATGAGTGCCTTGAGGGGATATGATCACAGCGCCGATACCATTACCCAAAGCATTGGAGGCTCCGTCAAAGTGCATATCCCATCGGGATCCTTCCTCAGGTCCTTCATCCGGTCCAAGTACTTCACAATCGGTCACTATCATGATGCTTTCATCCGGAAACTCGAAGTTCATTGATTGATAGTCATCTACGGCCTGATGTGCCAAGTGGTCTGCCAATACACTTCCCTTGATGGCTTTCTGGGTTGTGTACTGAATGTCGTATTCCGTCAAGATCATTTACCATCTTGCAATTCTCCCAGACAGAGCAGGCTTTTCGAATATGTACTTTATAGGATCCATCTTTGAGATCAACAAGGTAGTGTGAGTCAGCATATACTGTCTCAGCCGGCGAGCAGCCCATACCAAAGCGCAGCAAGTTTTCTCAAGCAGTGAGTATCGAGTCTCACAGTCGGTAAACTTTTTGCTAAGGTAATAAATGGCATGCTCTTTTCGGCCAGACTCGTCATGCTGCCCCAGCACACACCCCATTGAGTTATCAAGCACTGTCAGGTATAGTATCAGAGGTCTCCCTTCAACCGGTGGCATAAGGATGGGTGGTTCTTGGAGATACTCTTTGATTCTGTCAAAAGCAGCCTGGCATTCATCATTCCAACGTACTACCTGATCTTTCTTCAGCAGCTTGAAGATTGGCTCACAGGTAGCAGTCAGGTGTGAGATGAACCGAGCAATGTAATTCAGGCGTCCTAAAAAGCCTCTGACTTCCTTCTCTGTTCTGGGAACTGGCATCTCTTGAATAGCTTTAACCTTGGCAGGGTCCACTTGAATACCCTTGTCGCTTACAACAAAGCCTAGCAACTTCCCAGATCTTACCCCGAAGGTGCACTTGTTCGGGTTCAACCTCAGCTTGTACAATTTCAGACGGTCAAACAGTTTCTGCAGATGATCAAGGTGTTCTTCCTCAGTTTGGGACCTTGCGATCATGTCGTCAACATACACTTCTATCTCATGATGGATCATATCATGAAATAAAGCAACCATGGCACGTTGGTAGGTTGCCCCAGCGTTCTTTAGTCCAAAAGGCATGACCTTGTAGCAGAAGGTGCCCCACTGAGTAACAAATGTAGTCTTTTCCATGTCTTCAGGAGCCATCTTGATCTGATTGTAGCCTGAAAAACCATCCATGAAAGAGAACACCTTATGCTGAGCTGTATTATCAACAAGGACATCAATGTGAGGTAGAGGGAAGTCATCTTTGGGGATGGCCCTGTTCAGATCCCTGTAATCGACACACATTCTGACCTTACCGTCCTTCTTAGGTACCGGCACCACATTAGCAACCCACTGAGGGTAAGAAGTCACTGCAAGAAACCCGACATCAAACTGCTTCATAACCTCAGCTTTAATCTTCTCAGACATCTCTGGACGCATACGGCGGACCTTTTGCTTAACCGGAGGGCAATCTTCCTTAGTTGGCAAGTGATGGACCACAATATCGGTATCCAACCCAGGCATGTCTTCGTAGGACCAGGCAAAGATCTCCATATAATCATGCAGCATTTGAGTCAACCGTTGCTTCACTCTGAGCCCTAGGTTGGCACCAATCTTTACCTCTTTCCTGTCTGCCTCAGTACCCAAGTTTATTGTTTCCACTGGCTCTTCATGGGGTTGAATTGCCCTTTCCTCTTGAAGTAACAGTCTTGCGAGCTCGCCAGGTACTTCGCAATCATCTTCACCTTCGTCTTCGGCTAAGTTGATCGGATTTTCGAAGTCATAATTGGCAGTAGCAGAGTCGTTACCAGTGAGATCCAGAGTGGATTGAAACCTGTATGAGTGAGTGTGTGTAAATACAGCTATTTTGCAATATGTAAAGAAAGGAAAGAAAAGGAGCGCAAAATTTGAAATGTGAAAAACGTCCAATGCTTTTATTTATGATATATGACAGTGGCAAACAAAAGCCCTCATAAATAAGACCAAGGTGCCCCGGGTAAGACACCGGGCCATACAGTTTCAAGTTATTGTTTATTACAAATCCAAAACAAAGAAGTTCATTACTGGGGAACAAAAGAAACAGATAGATTGTCCTTTGCACTCCAATTGTTAGGTCCACTGTCGGTTGCCGGGTAAATCCAGCTATCAAACTCAGCTTCATCCACTTCATCCTCGTCCCCAATAGCATTCACTCCATGAGCAGGCAGGGGAGCTGTCACCACATTAGGCTTCTCAGATGCCTCAAACTGTACTTCCTTGGCGTCAATAAGGTCCTGCAGCTTGCTCCTTAAGGCCCAACAGTCGTCAGTGGAATGCCCCGGGCTATCAGAATGGTACGCACAGCGGCCATTCGGGTTGTATTTAGGAGATGTAGTATTGGGAAACTTCGGAGCCTCTTTGAAAGTCACTAAATTGGTGGATAGCAACTGTGGCAGGATCTGCGATAAGGTCATGCTCAAAGGGTGAACTCTCTCCGGGGTCTTTCAGCCCTTTGAGGATTGGCTGGCCGAGGAGCGGCAGCAGGCTTGGCAATCATTACTGCACTGACAGATTGGTGGCGCCCAGATTTCTCTGGTCTCCGGGAGCTATATACAGCACTAGCCTCCTTTTTGAAGGGTTTCTTTTCAGCATTGGAGGAGGCAACCTTCTGTATCTTCCCCGATTTTATACCGGCCTCGATCCTTTCACCAGTCAGGATCAGATCAGTAAACCCAACAGAGGAATTACCAATGAGATGATTGAAAAATGGACCAGATAGGGTCCCCAAAAACATATCTACCAGCTCTCGGTCCGTCAATGGTGGCTGCACCCTGCCAGCCAGATCTCTCCATTTCTGGGCGTACTCCTTAAAACCTTCACTTGAACCTAACGACATACCCTGGAGTTGGGTACGCGTAGGGGCAAGGTCGGAATTATATTGACACTGCTTGTGTGGAATCACCACCCCAGTAGATAACCCCAAGTCTCAAAAATCCAGTCCAGGCACACGCTGAATTTCCATAGCTTTTAATCTGTCCTCCAGCTGCTTGTACCGGTCTTCAGCAGGAGGGTATTGTTCGTCGTTGAAGTCTGTTTCAGTATCAGAGACCACAGGAGTAGGGACCTCCCTTTCTTGGTGACTACCTTCCCCCACATATGGAGTAGTCCTCTCAGCCTCAATCTGTAAGGTGTTCCCGAGTCTGCGCCCAGTGTTAAATAGCACAGTCCTCCTCTTCTTCTTATTCTTCTTCAGAAGCATGGTCTTCAACTCTTGTTGACCCTGAGCCAAACCCTTGATCAGCTCCTGAAATTGGGCGTTCTGCGCCTGAAGAGCCTTGATAGATGCCTCGGTTGATGATTCAGGGTTCATGATGCTGAAATAAACAGCGAAGAACAGTCAGCAGCCTGAAAAGAAGAGTATCTGTGATGCATATGATGAATGATATGTGTTTATGCAATGCATTCAAGAGTTCGAAAATTCAAATTTGTTGTAGACAAAAAGGAACACACGTTACCATTAAGGAAATAATTGTTCAGTACATTAAAGCCTCATAGGCAAACATTACAAAGCAGATCAGTCCCAAAAGACACTACGCATCCTCTTCGGAGCAATATAGGTATTGAGATTCCTTTCCTCGTGCAGTAGGCGGATGAGCTCCAGGACCTTTTTCTCACTGGCATGTAGATTGGTTTCCATAGAATTCCGTTCTTCCTTAAGCTGGATCCAACTCTTCTGCATCTCCTCCCAGGACGTGGGCATGTCAGGATGTTGAATGGTGTAGGACACCTCTCCTTCCAAGTCTGGCTCTTTGATCATGGGGAGAACATGAGAATATGGCATCACCAGCTTCTGGGAACGGGCTCGTACCCATTTGAGATAAGGCTCCAATGGGATGGAGTTCCTGTGCCCCAGGGTCTTGCTGTCTATTTTGCTGGGCATCCTCCAAGCTTTGATAAATTTATGGCAAAGTCCTTGCGTATCCTTATCGAAGTCAAAAACTATGTCAGGAATTAACATCTCATGAGGGCCATCTTTCCGAGCATAACCAAACTGTCTCCAAGCCAGGCACGGGTTGTAAGTAATACCTCCTCTGATTCCAAGTAAAGGAACATTAGGGTACTCCCCACAACGATCAATGATAGTGACATCCTCTCTGGACCGAGAACACCAATGTATATCTGCATGTGTAAGAGTCATCAACCGTTGTGACCACCTCAAACCTCGCTCGTTCTTCAAAACTGATTGTGGGAGGTGCGAAATAAACCACCTTCCCAGGAGGGGAGTGTAGCACATAAGAACACCCCTTTTTCTCATGGTTCGAGTGTAACATGAGTGAAGGATGTCCCCCAGCAACGTAGGTATAGGATTCCTGGACATGAAGACCTTGACAGCACTGATATCTATAAGCTGATCTGGTTTAGGGAACAACACCAACCCATAGACAATGAGGGCTACAACTTCTTCAAAGGCTTGTAGGTCAAGGGAATTCCAACACTCTTGGGCCTTCTCAAACAGAAACTTTCCCAAGAATCCTTTGATACCATTTCTGGCTTCCCAATGCCCCTTGATGTCAGATGGTTGTAGGCATAATGCTTTAGCTACTTCTTCAAGTTTTGGTTCCCTTTTCGTACCGTTGTAGGGTAGTTGATTGAGAATGGGAATCTTCAGAAGCTGGGAAAACTCTTCTAGAGTAGGCACCAGCTGATAATCCGGGAAAGTAAAATAGTGATGCAGAGGGTCAAAGAATTGGAAAAGGACCTTTACCATCTCTTCCTCAATATTGGTATTGACCAGGCTGATGAGTCTACCATGCCTTTCACTGAATGACGAGTTCTCGGGAATCCTGGATGTAAGCTCCTTAAGCTGAGGAGGGATCCTTATAAGGTTGATCTGAATTGTCTTTCTGCGGATAATTTCCATGTCCTACAAAACAAGAACAAAGATGAAGATTCGAACCCCTGAAATGGTTAGTGGATGCATATGATGCTGTATGATGTTATGATGCTATGATTAAACACACCACAAATATTTACAAAGGCAAACATGTAAGGCACACAAGTCACACAAGACAAGCCCTTAGAGTTTAGGCCAGCATGGGGTCTGGGTATTACCCTCTTGAAGTTGGTGGGCTCAAACCTGTCCTATCAAAGTAACCGGGTTCTAAGGATCTCAATATCATTGGATTGCTTTCATTGTTCATCGTTTCGATTTAGCCACTGACTGGCGATCAAAATATCCCAAGAAAACAACCCTCAACTGAGTGTAGTATCGAGTATCAACCGACTTCGGAGTACACCAAAGTAGTTATCTCACTACCCTAAAGAGGCCAAGATGGTTCAATTAAGGTTCCTAAGGTCTGTTGATGCTTCACGACACCACGCGGAGGCCCCGTACTCTCCTTGATTGACTCAAGGGTTACCGGTACACACCAAAGTGCCACATCAACGTAGCAGACTGCTTCAACCATGTCGGTATACCCTGCACAGTTCCCTCACAGTCTTGTTGCTACTTTCTAAGAAGGTACCCCCAGATCCGGGTTAGGATCTATAGAACTCCCAAGAAATTCCCACAATTTAAAGCAAACAAATCAAAGCAATTGAAAACACAATGATCTTAGTCCTAAGGTACACCTCACTTTAAAGATTTTCCCCAGCAGAGTCGCCAGTTCTGTGATCGGTGGATCTGGAACTGACTGTTTTTAGCTGGTTTCGCGAAATGTCGCGGTAAGCAAGAGTCGCCACCGTCTTTTATTTTCTCCAAATGGAAAGGACAAAAGCACAGAAAAATTCCTTATAGAGATTGCTCTCGGTTCGGGAGGTAGGTTATAGAAAGGGAAGGTGTTAGCACCCTTTCTATCCATGGTTATCCATGGGCTCTTAGATACTTGCTCATTGTGTTTTCAAAATGTTTGTTTGCTTTTCAAGGTGAGTGGGTTTTGAAAAAAGTTTCGTTTGAAAAATCTCTAAGTGACTCTTGTATCTGTCCTCAAGAGTGTATGAAAAATTTGTTTGAAAACTTTTAGAAAGTGTAGGTGTGAAAAGTATTTTATTTGTTTTTGAAAGGAGCAAGTATCTATGAGAATCTACCTACCCTAAGGAATTCGTCTGTGTAAATGTCCTTTAAAGTAGTGCCATCCCACCATTGAGAGGTAGGTAGCACCACCGTTGGAGGTGTTCGGGTCAATTCGAGGTTCGGGACATGGTGATCACCAGAGCAATGGGAAGACACCTTAGAAGCTACCCTCATGCCAGGTTCCCGGATCATGAGGACTTACTAAGACATCCTCTACTCGACGATCACCTTTCGAGGCAAGGCAACAGTGAGGCGTACCCTAGGGGTGGTGTGTGAATTGTGTGTCATTTTCAGATATTTTTATCTTGTCATGTATTGGTGATCTACGCTTTGATTTTATTTTTGGGCATTCATTCTTTCATGTTATTTCTTAACAGTTAAAAGTGCGGGAATTTAAAGTGCGGAAAGGATAAAAGGTCCTACGCTATTACAAGGGCGCGGGTCTACAACGCCAAATTAATCCAGACCCGATTTAAAATAAAGTGCAGAAAATAAACGTCTAATTAACTATTACAGGGCTTTGGAACAAGTACATTATATTTACAATAAAGAAATAAATAAAACGCGCGAAAAGAGAATATAATCGAATGCGAGGGCGTTGGACCCTTTAAAGGAATTAAAATGAAATTATTAAATAATTAAGTTAAATAAAAAGAAAGAAACTTATTTTTTATGTTTTTTTTGTATTTATGACATTAAAGAAAAAATTAAATTAAATAATTCTAATTCTAATTGTTTTTTATTTTATTAAAGAAAATGCATTAAAGTTAAAACCTAGAATCAAAATTAATTAATTATAAAATTTATTTACAAAATTAATGGTTAATGATACTTATAATAAAAATATTTAATTAATTAAAAAAAGATAAAAAGTGCTAAAGGCCTATTTTTTGTTATTTTTGGTTATTGAGAAAAAGAATTAAATTAACAACCTAAAATTAAAACTAAATTTATTATGGGATTTATTTACAAAATTAATACTAAAATAAAATATTTATTATTTTTATCTTTTCTGATTTTTTGTTTTGTGTTTTTTATATTATATTGAAAATATTAAATTAATTAATAAAACAATAATTAAAAGAAAGAAAAATAATAATAAAAAAAACAAAGAATGAAAAAGTTTGCAAACCTAGGGGGTCTGCCCCTAATTTTGGAGGTGAAGCCCAGCAATTTAGGGCCCAATTCCTTAAGCCTCGTTGACTTTGACACTAGGGTGTGAGGTGGTTGACTGCAGTCCATGGTGCACTTCAGATTGTGGCCATTTGATCCATCTCCATAGGCACGTGGATGGCCAGACTGTATGGACATAGGGTGCTCCTTCAGGCTGAAACTGCATGGGAACATTGCATGAAAAATAACATGGAAATAGTGAGGGACCTGGGGCTCGAACCCAGGTCCTGTAGTTTGCCAATGTTTGTGCCTGCCACTGAGCCATTTTGTTTCTTTGTTAATTAAATAAACAACAATCAATAAAATATAAAACAACACGCTAGTGGATTTTTAGCGCGCGATTTTAAACGGACCAACCAGAACCGGCCACTTCATCGTCTCCTTCGCTTGGCTTTTTTCCTGAAAATACAATAAAACATAGGCAACGGTTTTTACACCGTTCCAGAAAGTGACATTACAAGAAATAGCGATTAGGCCGTGGTGGGAAAGAAATAGGGCGCGATGGTTCGAATCCACTCAGTGGAAGGCCCTGATTTTAATGGTGGCAATCTTAGGCTCCAATTGTTCCTGATATGAAAACCCCTAAATCAATTTCCATGGAACCCTAATATTCTCTCATGGTGGATCCTTCATTTTGAAAATGAAACTCCAATTAAATTACGCAGGTAGCTTGCAAACATCATTCTAATCACAAAAACAACAATAAAATATGTCAAAAACGCATGAATGATGGAAAACGATTTTGGAATTTTCCTTACCAATTTCAATGGTGATTTCGTGTTTTCTTGAGTATGGGACTTGATGAATGATTGGAAAACGTTCTGTGATCCTTAAGGAAGGTGTTTGAACAACTCTTTTGCCTTGAATCCACCTCTAGCCTTGTTTTCAGTTTTGAATTTTTTGGCCAAAAGTGTGAGTTTTCTTTTAGTGTTTTTTTTCGTTTTTTCAGATGCTTAGCCCTCAATTTTCGTTTGTATCACTTGTATAGGTCTTATGCCACATGTATGAAGAGGAATTATGGCTCCATAATGCATAGCATTCAATTTCAAGATTCTCCATAACCAAATTTCCATTTTTGAACCATTTTTTGAATTCTTGCTTCTTTGAGCCTTGGCATGAAAATGGGATATACATAATGGTGCTTCAAGGTTAATCAAAGCCAAATATTCCCTTAAATTAATTTTTTTGAATTTCTCTTGATTTTAAAAGATTTAAAATTAATTAAATCCAATAAAATCAATAAAAAATGAAAAAATTAATTAAAAAATCTGAAATAAAAGGTGGGACACGTGGGAAGCATGGCCAAGTTAATTTAAGTGGAAAAAGTGGGCCCCTTTTGTCAAAAATGAAATTTCAAGGATAAATGATTTTGGCCATTTCATAAAAATTTCCCAACTTCTCCAATGCATATCTTGCTCAATTTTTAAGCTTTGATCATGTTCTTGGACATTTTAGAAAGGTATTGAAGTCCTCTAAACAATGTCCTTGGTCCCATGTCATTTTTATTTACCAATCTCAAGTTATGGCCTTTGACTTAAAGTCCCTTTTTGTTGACTTTTGAAAATAACCTATAATGTTGAAATTGATAACTTTTTGTGAGAGCATTTCTTGGACTTGAAGTATGAAGAGGAGTTGTAGGAAATGTCTTTATCTTCAAAATGAGCATTGGATGGGATTTTTCTGATGAACCATGAAAAAGTTATGCCCTGGTCAATTTACAGTTGACTTTTCAACTGTCCAAAAATAGAAACTTTTGACACTTTGATGATTTTTGAGCCGTTCTTTGAGAATCATGATCAAGCATTGATCAAATGATGTTTGTGGCTTCAAAATGAGATGTTGACCAAAAATTTGAACTTTTGACTGTCAAATGACCATTTTGCCCCTACAGTTGATTGTAGTGCAATTAGGGTTTTTGATTGTGCAATTTTGTGCTGAAAGTCTTGAAACTTTGCATGAGGATGCTTGACCATATTTGTAGGCATGTGAGACTTGATTGGACCCTTGGAAACTCCATTTTTCTTGATCAGAACCAAAACCCTAATTTGACTGGCCTTAGGAGAGTGGTTGACTGTGTGGCCCTTGAGTAGACCTTGAAGCATTTGAAGAGGATGTTTGGCAAAACTTTGAAGATTATGGGAGGGCAAATTTTGGGGTACAACACAAAGGCTGAGCCCTCGTCCTGATGGGCGCTTCTTAGATCCCCTTACCTTTATCAGCAGTAACAGCAGAGGGTACAACAGAGGGAGTTATGATTTCTTCAATCACTGGAGTTTGTACATATGTGTTGACTGGCACAGGAGTAAATTTAGGAACATTTGAGGGTCTGAAGATTGCCCTTGGAGGAGCAATCTCCGGAGAGAAGATTCTTCCGCTGCGGGTGATCTTACTTGTCCCTGCAATATTTCCTATGTTAGGAGTCTCTTCATTGGAACTTTCTTCAACTGATTCGGTCTGCTTAACACCATGGTAGAAGATCTCTCCTCCATTCCACGGTATTGTCTTGTTGGACTTGTATGGGATAGGCACCGACATTGTTATCTTCAGAGGTACAAACTTTGGATCGGGTGTAATCTTAACAGGTCTTTTGGAGACCTTGGAAAGATTGTCGAAAATGGTGATTATAGCAACATCGTTGATTGGAGTAACAGGAGTAACAGGAGTTTTCTTGAAGAGGATTTCTTGATTATCCATCAGGAATTGGATGCGTGACTTCAATAGCGGACAGTCGGATTGCAAGGTCGAACAAAGGTAACAATCTTTTTGACAGCCTGGAAAAATCCCGGCTTTCAACAGATTCATCTTGATCATTGGCAATGGAGTCATTAAATCATCAACAACAGTAACATAAAGATATTTTACAACAGCATGGACATTATGACCATGTTTTGGAATTGGAGTGGATATCACATTAGGTTTTCCAGGGGAGTCAAACTCCACCTCCTTGGCATCTATTAAATCATGGATCTTATTTTTGAGGGCCCAACAATTGTTGGTGTCATGCCCCACACTGTCCGAATGATAGGCACACTTTGCATTTGAATGGTAGTAGGGAGAAGAGGTATTTGGGTTCTTCGGAGCCTCTTTCAAGTTTGTAAAGTTTAACTTCAACAGATGAGGGAGAACCTGAGTAGGTGTCATATTGATCCGGGTGTATTGCCGTGCAGGCCTTTCCACCCTTGCCTGATTGGTTCTGGGTTGACTGTTTCGAGGTTGATCAGCTACGGAATTCTGAATCATCACAGCCCCCACCGCTGGTCGGAGCTCCATTCTTCCTTGATTTCTCTGGGAGTAAACAACTGAGACTTCTTTCTTAGCTGGAAAAGTTTTCTTGATAGCAGCGGAAGCAGATGCATCCTTTTGAATACCGCTCTTAATGCCAGCTTCGACTCTTTCACCAGTCAGAATTAATTCGTTGAACCCTGCAGATGAACTCCCTATCAGGTGATTAAAGAATGGACCTGACAGGGTCCCCAAAAACATATCCACAAGCTCTCTCTCAGACAATGGTGGCTGCACCCTTCCAGCCAAGTCCCTCCACTTCTGGGAATACTCCTTAAAGCCTTCATTAGAGACCATACCCATACTCTGTAATTGAGTACGAGTAGGTGCTAAATCTGCATTATACTGATATTGTCTGTAGAAGGCCGCAACTAAATCCTTCCAGTTATGTACATCAAATCTCTCAAGCTGATAGAACCAATCCAATTGTGTAACCGACAAACTATCTTGAAAAAAGTGGACCCATAGATCCTTATTAGAAGAATGATGTTGGATCTTTCTGACGTAAGACCGCAGATGCATCTTCGGATAAGACAAACCATCGTATTTAGAAAATGTAGGCACCTTGAATTTAGGGGGAATCACAATCCTAGCAACCAACCCTAGCTCCTCGAAATCCAACCCAGGCACTCTTTGTACCTCTATGGCTGCCAAACGCTCTTCCAGATTCTTATACTTGTCGTCTGCAGGAGGGTACTGCTGCTCAGAGTAATCTTCATCCTCTTCTTCTTCTTCTTCAGCCTCAGACTCGGAGGGTACTGCAGCTCCCTTTCCTTTGCCAACCCCTTCATCGGATGTCGAGGGGAAATCCAGGACTCTTCTAGCTTGGTTCTCAAATCTTCTTCCCATAGTGGCCACACCAACTCTTTTCTTTTTCTTTTTCTCCTTCTCTTTTTCCAGTAGACCTTTGAGCTCCTCATGACCCTTTGCCAAGGTCATGAGTAGCTGTTGGAACTGTGAATTCTGCGCCTGTAGATCTTTGACCGTCTGCTCTATATCCATCTTACTTAAATAAACAACAGAGAGATAAGGAAACCTGGTGTGAAGACCTGCTTATGCATATGATGAATGATATGTATTCATGTAATGCATTCAAGGATTCATAAATTCAAATTTGTTGCAAACAAAAAAGAACGCACGTCATATTAATAAGATAGAATTTGTTAGTACATAAGTTCCCCATGGGAAAAATAATACAAAATTCTAATGTAAAAAGACATTGCGCATCCTTTTCGGTGCGATGTAGGTGTTGAGAGTCTGCTCTTCGTGGAGTCGACGAGTAAGTTCCAAAACCTTCTTCTCACTGGCGTAGAAGTTGGCTTCAAAAGTGTTTTGTTCTTCCTTGAGTTGTATCCAACTCTTTTGCAAATCTTCCAATGATGTTGGCATGTCAGGATGTAGGAGGGTGTATGGAACCTTTCCTTCCCTAACAGACTCTTTGATCATAGGAAGAATATAGGGGTAGGGTATCATAAGACTCTGGGAGCGGGTTCGTACCCACTTGAGGTAAGGCTCAAGGGGGATGGAGTTCTTGTGTCCCAGTGTCTTACTGTCCATTTTGTTGGGCATCCTCCAAGCTCGGATAAACCTTTGTCGAAGTCCTTGATTGTCGTTGTCGAAGTCAAAAACCAATCCTTGAATCAGCATGTCATGAGGGCCATCCCTTCGGGCATACCCAAATTGTCTTAGAGCCAAGCATGGGTTGTAGGTAATGCCTCCTCTAATGCCAAGTAGCGGGACATTAGGGAATTCCCCATAATAATCAATGATGATGACATTTTCTTTGGACCGAGAACACCAATGAACATCAGAATGTGTAAGAGTCATCAACCGTTGTGACCACCTCAAACCTTGCTCATTCTTCAAGATTGACTGGGGAAGGTGAGAAATAAACCACCTTGCTATAAGAGGAGTACATCACATGAGAACACCTCTTTTCCTCATTGTTCGTGTGTGAAATGAGTGGAGGATATCCCCAAGCAATGTAGGCACAAGATTTCGAGATATGAAAATTTTGACAGCATTCACATCTATAAGCCGATCAGGGTTTGGGAACAAGATCAACCCATAGATGATAAGTGCTACAATGTCCTCAAAAGCTTGCAGATCTAGAGAATTCCAGCAGTCTTGTGCCTTCTCAAACATAAACTTTGCCAAGAAACCCTTAACACCACTTCTGGTTTCCCAATGACCTTTGATGTCAGATGGTTGCAAGTGTAAGGCTTGAGCAACATCTTCAGGATTTAGTTCTCTTTCCGTACCGTTGTAGGGTAGTTGATAGAGAATAGGAATCCTCAGGAGTTGAGAAAATTCCTCCAAAGTAGGCACTAGTTAGTAATCAGGAAATATGAAACAGTGGTGTAGGGGGTCAAAGAACTGGAAGAGAACTTTCACCATGTCTTCTTCAATGTTGGAGTTGACCAAGTTGAGAAGTCTACCATGTCTTTCATTGAAGGGATAATTCTCTGGAATCTTGGAAGCAAGCTCCTTGAGTTGAGGAGGGATTCTCACAAGGTTGACTTGAATTGTTTTCCTGCGAAGAGATTCCATTACCTATAAAACAAGAACAAAGATGAAGATCCGAACCCTTGAAATGGTTAGTGGATGCATATGATGCTTTATGATGTTCATGATGTATGCACACGTATATGTACAAGCAAGTCACACAAGATCCTAGTTTCAGGCTTGCATGAGGTTTCATAGGTAAGTACCCTTTTGAAGTTAGTTGGCTCAACCTGTCCTATAAATAGTAACTGGGTTCTAAGGAGCTCAATATCACCGAATTATTTTCTGTGTTCATTGTTTCAGTTTAGCCACTTAACTGGCGACCGAAATATTCCAAGAAAATAACCCTCAATGAGTGTAGTATCGAGTATCTACCAACTTCGGACTGTACTAAAGCTGGTCATCTCACTACCCCTAAAAAGGCCAAGATGGTCAAGTAAAGGTTCTAAAAGTTCATTAGTGCTTCATGACATCACTCAACGGTCCTGTATTCTCTTTGATTGACTCAAAGGCTACCGGTACCCATAAATATGTCGTACTAATATAGCTATTGCTTCAACCATGTCGGTATACCCCACACAGTTTCCACAACGTATTGCTATTTACCTATGAATGTTTCCCAAATCCGGGTAAAGGATTTCAAACCCAAACAATAGAACCAAGTGTAAAGCCAACAAAGCAAACAAGGTAAGCATGTAAAGGTGATCTAAACCCTAAGGTAACCCCCACTTTTAGATTTCTCCCCAGCAGAGTCGCCAGTTCTGTGATGCGATGGGAGAACTGACTTGAGGTTTTGCGTTTGTGTTCGCAAATGTTTCGGTTTAACAAGAGTCACCACCGACTTTTTATTTTATCCAAAGGAAAGGTAAAAAAGCACAGGAAAGACCTTTGAGATGTTTTCTTGGGTTCAGGGGGTAGATTATGAAAAGGGAAGGTGCAAGCATCCTTTTCATCCATGGTTATCCACGGGCTCTTAGTTACTTGTTTAGATTACTTGCTTTTGCTTTTCAATTGTTTGAAATGGTGCTTTGTGTGTGGTTTTGAAAATGTTTTGAAAAGAGGCCATCGTTGTGGCAACCTTTGTAATGATTCTTGTTTGAATGTATACAAAGGTGTATTGTCTTTTGAAAAGATGTTTCAATGTTTGATTGTTTGTTTTGGGAAATGTTTTGAAATTGTGTTGTGAGGTGTGTTTGAAAAATAGCAAGGATGTTTTTGCAAGTTTTGATCAAGTAACTAAGAGTTGTCTACCCTATCTACTCAAAGATCTTTCCTACACATTTTTAACCCTTTTGACAGTGTTGTTTTACCATTGCATTTCGTAAACAACCTTGTATTTGGATGTTAAACGGGACATGCGCGGGTCATCGTATTGACCATGATAGCAATAGTGCTAAGTATCTTAAGCAAATTTTTGAGGGACTAGATCATTTTGTATAGGCAACCAAGATAGCGTCATCGAGGGACTATGATCTTTTGTTTTGTTTTTGTTTTGCCAAGATACTCAACATGCATATCATAGCCATTTTAAAGGTAACAAGTGGATGAAACCCTAGGGGTGCATGTGTGCATTGTGTTGTCAATTTCATGCATTTTTGTCTTGCATTAGGTCTAACTATTTGTTTTGATTTTGGATATTGCATACAAACCCTAATCTCTATCATGGCATATTTGAAAGCTATAAATGCGTGAAATAAATCTACGACTATTACAACATTGATATGGGGAGGGGGGATACAATTTTGAAAGGGGAGTATTTGCGAGAAAATAAAACCCTAAGATTTACTATTACATCCAAATTGAACTCTTTGCATCAAATAATAAATAAGAAAAATTTAAATAAGCAATTTAAATATAAATATGCAAAAAATGTTTTTGTTTATTTTTATGTGTATAAAAATATAATTTTTAATGTGTTAAAAAAAATAAGAAAATAAAAAGTTATTTTTGTTAAGGGAAAAACCCTAAATTTTGTTTTAAGAAAGTATATTTATTAATATTATTTATTTATGTACAATAAAAAATAAAAATATATACAAGTGTTTAGAAAATAATAATATATGAGAAAATGTTATTTAAGTATATAAATATCAAAAATGAAAATATTATATTTTTTATATGTTATTTACAAGTTTTCATTTGAGAAAATAAATATAGTAAACCTAATAAACTAAATATTGTGTCAAAATAATATAAAATAAATAATAAAAATTTGAAAATTTAAGGAAAATATTTTTAGTAATTTTTTATATTTGGAAAAAAAAAAAAAAGTCAGAACTAAAAAGAAATGAAAATAATATGAAAATATAAAACAAATGGGCCAGGGGGTGCAGTCAGCAAAGGGGGGAGGTGTCAAAAGCAAGCCAAGTCAAGGCCCAACCTAGATCAGCTTCATCTTCAACCTTTGAATCACAAAGCGCGCGCCTGTGTACAAAATCTGGAAATCCTGCATACATGCTCTAAAGCAAAAACTCATAACACCAAAGTCATAACATTTTTCAAGACGATTCCAACCATATAAAGATCTTAATCTAACTCTCAAAGACCAGAGAGAATTTCTCTGGCCCTAATTTTTAACCTAACTTTTTCAGGAAGTTCATCAATCAAATTCTCTCAGCACACTTAAATTAAATGAAAACTAAGCATATGTACAGCTTAAGGGCTATGAGTACTACATTTTTATTTACAAAACTAAGCCTAATGATTCCTAAATAGAGAGATAAAAAGTTGAAAAATACATGTTTCAGTTGAACTCGTGTATGGCGATGTGGAGGTTTTCAATGAGGCCTGAGATGTTTGTGAGCTTTCCTGAACTTCCTCTGACCTTCCCCAATGCTTTGTTTGCTTTGGATTTGCTTGAACAAGCTTGTAGAAGTCAACCTGCACAAGCTGAAAACAGAAATGGTGAAGCTTGCAAATGGAGTTACAGTCAAGGGCCAATGGTTGGGATAGTTCAGGTGAGTTATATGGAAGGTATTGGAATAAGTTTGGGGCAAAACACACGAGTAGTTTTTGTTATGCAACTCAAAGTGAAGAAACTGCCCTGTTTTGCAAGAGGAAGGTGATTTTGTGTTTTGGAAGGCTTGAGGGTTGAACAACTCGTGTTTCTGGCTCAAGGCAATGTGAAAAACTTGTTTGGAATGCTTACAACCTTTTGTTATATCAGATTTCAAAGACGTGGACTTTTGGCACAATGACTTGTTTTTGAAGAAAAGGTAGGAAGTGACAAAGGCCAAGGTTGTACAAGCTAGCTCAAGGTCTGCATAGGGTTAGTGAGCTTTTTCTGAAGTTTGTGGACTTTGTTTGTATCAAGAGATCAGGTCCATGGCTCAAGAAATACAAAATTGCAAAAAGTATGCTTTATGGAAATGGTATTGCAACCTTTACGCCATAAATGGATTAATTTATTGTGCCAAGCTTCAAAGGTCAGAATAAGACCATTGTCCATTGTATTTGCATTTAATTTTTGAGTGTGGAAGGGTTTAGAGACCTGTAATCAAGTACAAAGCAAGTTTGGACAAATTTTGCAACTTGTGTCAACATGAAAATGCCATGGATCAAAGTGAGTTTTTACCAAATTCAAATCTTCGATTCTCCCAAACCATAAATGATTTTGGAGGGTTCTAGGACATTTTGGAAAGCTTGTAACATTCTCTAAAATCCATACTTGAAATGAATTTTGTGATTCTAAGTGGAACTATGTGAAAAATGGTCATGAAGATAGGTCAAAATCCTGCCTAAACTAGGGCAAAATTTCACTAAGTTAAAAGTTTCATGGACCCTTGTTCTAAAAATCATAACTTGAGATCCAAGCTTATTTTTGGAAAACTTTGTGAATCAAAGTTGTAGAATTTGTGGAGGACTACAACTTTCATGTTGGAAGTTTTGTTTGAATCCAATTTCATCATGGTGAAAATGTTGGGCAAAGTTGAAAAAAAAAAAGAAAATTTCATAACTTAGAAAAATTCTAAGTTATGAAAATTTTCAATCTTAAACCCTAATTTGCAAAATTAGGTTTCTTGATGAACAAGTTTCATGTTTTGACTCATCTTGATGAAAAATGACCCGTGGTACTTTATTTTGACCAAAAAGTCAAAGTTTGACTTTTCAGTGTACAGTCAAATTTTGATCAGTTGACTGAAAAATTCATCTGTCAATCCAATGCAATTGGGATCTTTTGAACCTTGTGAATAGGTCAAGATGATGCCATTGAGTCCTTGAATCCATGATTGAACCCAATTTGCCATTGGCTAGGTGAAAAATCAGAAATTGCCCTTATACAATTAAAACCCTAAAAATGACCATTTTGCCCTTTTGATGATTTGATCAAATTTCTTGAGGAGTTGTAATCAAAACTTGATCAAATGGTTCATAGGAGCCTAGAATGTTGATGTGGATCAAAAATTATGAGGTTTGACTGTAAATTGGCCACAGTTGACTTTTTCCCCAATATAGTTGATTTCTAGGTCAACTATCCAATTGACTGGGCAAAAATTTGATTCAAAGCTTGAAACTTGGTAGAGGAAATCTTATAAGTCCAACATGAAGTATGAAAGTCATTTTGAGCATTGAAAGTCCAAAAATCCTTGTGCAAACTCAAACCCTAATTTAGGTCATCAGTGCAAGGAGATGTCTTGAGCAGAGTAAACCATAATCCTGTCTGGAGTTCAAAGAGTCTTGTGAGGGGAAATCTTGATAAAATGAGAGGGAAAATTTTGGGGTACAACAGCTGCCCCTGTTCAATCTTCTTGAACCTGAAAAGTTAGATTGGCGAGTTTGCCTTTCGTGACTCGAAGGTAAAAGAGGATTGGACACTAGAGTGCCCGTAAATTTGCACTCGTCAAAATGTAAATGAGGGAATAGGCTTAAAGATGCCATTTGGAGATGGTAGAATCTTTCTAGAGATAGGCTTAAAGATGCCATCCAAGACTGTTTGTTGAAAATCAGGAGAATGAACACCTGAATGGTATCCGTATCTGGAACGTATCTGAGTTGTATCTGGGGATTGGATTCGTATGAGAAAAGGAATGGCGTCCGTGTCTGGAGCGTATCCGAGCTGTAACCGTATTTGATTCTTGAATGAATATCAGAATGACTGCTGTGTCTGGAGTGTATCTGTATTGTATCTGAATTCTGAATGGGCGACAGAAAACATCCGTGTATGGAGCTTCTCTGGGCTGGGGATAAATTCTGAATGAGTGACAGAATGGCAACCGTGTCTGGTGCGTATATGTACTGTATCTAAAGTTGAAACATGTATGAGTAGCAGAATGACTTCCGTGTCTGGAGTGTATCTGTACTGTAACTGGGATCTAGACAAGTGACAGAATGACGTCCGTGTCTGGAGTGCATCTGAACCTGAGGTTGATAGTTGAATCTGAATGAGAAATAGAATGGCTTCCGTGTCTGGAGCGTATCTAGTCTGTATCTGATTGCTGAAGTCTGAATGAGTAGTAGAATTACCGTTGTGTCTGGGGTGTATCCATACTGTATCTTGACTTGAAATTCTGAATGAGTAATAGAATGACCGCCGTGTCTGGGGTGTATCCATATTGTATCTGAAATCTTTGAACATTTGTTAAAGGTAGCTTTTAATCTTATCCTGAAAGGGTAAAATGTTAGCTAAAACACAAAGTTATGTTGCATGACATGTATGATGCAATAAAATGTGTTCTATCAATGTTTATGATATATGAATGTAATGGATGCGCATGTAAGCTGATTAGCCGTCTTGCTGAGGAAAATAAATCCTTGATAGCTGGAGATAATGAAATCATTGACTGCTGTCAGGGAACAAGTTTCATTTTTTGACTCATCTTGATGAAAAATGACCCGTGGCACTTGATTTTGACCAAAAAGTCAAAGTTTGACTTTTCAGTGTACAATCAAATTTTGATCAGTTGACTGAAAAATTCATTTGTCAATCCAATGCAATTGGGATCTTTTGAACCTTGTGAATAGGTCAAGATGATGCCATTGAGTCCTTGAATCCATTCTTGAACCCAATTTGCCACTGGCTAGGTGAAAAATCAGAAATTGCCCTTATATAGTCAAAACCCTAAAAATGACCATTTTGCCCTTTTGATGATTTGATCAAATTTCTTGAGGAGTTGTGATCCAAACTTGATCAAATGGTTCATAGGAGCCTAGAATGTTGATGTGGATCAAAAATTATGAGGTTTGACTGTAAATTGGCCACAATTGACTTTTTCCCCAATACAATTGATTTCTAGGTCAACTGTCCAATTGACTGGGCACAAATTTGATTCAAAGCTTGAAACTTGGTAGAGAAAATCTTATAAGTCCAACATGAAGTATGAAAGTCACTTTGAGCATTGAAAGTCCAAAAATCCCTGTGCAAACTCAAACCCTAATTTAGGTCATCAGTGCAAGGAGATGTCTTGAGCAGAGTAAACCATAATCCTGTCTGGAGTTCAAAGAGTCTTGTGAGGGGAAATCTTGATAAAATGAGAGGGAAATTTTTTGGGTACAACAGGGTTCTACGATCCTCAACTTCCCGTGCTCTCAGGTTGAAAGTAATAATGTTTTAAAAACGGACTTGTTTAGCATTATCACCTCCAAAGAGGCCTCCACGGAGGGGTTATCATATTCTACTTATGTCAGGATTACTCCAGTCATGTAACTTTTTATTATACCACCATAATAATCTTAAGTGTAACTTAGTCTGGGTGTAGGACTTGTGTTTTGCAAAAATCACCAAAACACCCTCCAAGAAAACATAAAACAATACATATATACAAGAAAACAAATAATAACAAAAGCAGATAACATAAATTAGGCTTTAACCCTCTTGAGGAGATCCCTAGTGTAGTTGCCAATTCTATCGCGGTGAAAAATTGAGGAGATCTGGCTATTGAGAAACTTGACTCGCAAAGACTTTAAGAAGTCACCACCGAACTTTATTATTTCCAAAGAAAAGGGAAAAGATCGAAGCCCTATTATTTGAACATGCAATGCAAGAATTAAAGACTAGAATCAAAGCACGAAGAAGAGATCTAAGGTATGATAGTTTTTTTATACAAACGGAAGGTATTAGCATCCTATGTATCTGTAGTACTCTACATGAACCTTTTATGATATCTATTTTTTGGTTTAAAATTGTTTGCTTGTAAAATATTATTGTGATGAGAAAAGACTTATGTTTTATTTGGAAAGACATAGTCTTATACCTACGTACCAATGAAGGATTAAAACCTCGTAGTCCGTGGTAAAAATAACAAAAGGGTTTGTTGTGGTTGATTTTAGGATAAGAGATATTTCATAATCTTAAGGAGAATGCTCAACTAATACCACCACAAGTATGAGAAGATGGATCTTGCATCATCATGAAGGAAGGGCTACTAACTTGGATATAAAGATTAATAAGTTTCCACTAATTTCCTTATGTGGAAACAAATCAACATTGGCTTCAATCATTACTATGGGAATAGGAGAATCATATCTCAACTATAAAGAGGATTTGTATTTAATATCTTTGAGAAAATATTTTAAATTGAAAAGTCAAGTGCCAAAAAGATTTAGGTGAGGTTAAGTCAATTATAGTATTTTAAATTTTGTTTTTATATACTTAAGTATATTTAAGCATTTATTAAAGAAAGAAAGTTTTAAAATGCAATGACACAAAGTCAAGGTTTTTATATGAAAGTGGTGAAAGTTTGACAATTGGTTTTTCTTGAGGGTTAAGTGAAAAAGGTTTTTAGAGTACATAAAGATACATAGGGTAAAAATCAACAATTACAAGGATAGTATACAAATGTAAACACAAAAGGGTAAACCTAAGGTAATGCACATGCACATGACTATAAAGTCAATAAAACTATCCCTTTTCCTTGGATTTTGACACAAGATATAACAAAATATAAATATTAATTACTAACACAAAGGCAAACACACACATCACAAGTTTTAAGGACAAGATCACAAAATAACATGGCTTTTAAGAGAGTCATTTAAGAAAAAGTTAGATCAAAGATGAACAAGTATTAAAAGGGTGAAGTCAACATGCTTATCAAGTAAATGTTGTGAACAAATATAGAAAATGAAAACATACTTTGACAAGGAAATCAAACATGGGTAACATGGGTATGTAAAAAAACACACAAGATACATGGCAAAGCAAACAACTATCTTATCATGTCAAACATCAACTTTAAACAACAAGAGAATTCAAACAAAGTAGTCATCAAAGTAATGAAAGTCATGGCATCAAAGTTAGGAGCATACATGAATGTTTAATAGAAATAGGCTTTAACTCATGATAACCACGTCAAGACATTTATCATGGTAGAAACAAGTGAGATCAACAAGACATTGTACTTAGAAGCCAAAGGAAAAGATCCATAACCAAATTAGTTTTTTTTAAATCATCACACATAAAATTTATTTTATTAAACATACTAAAAACCTAAATTAAGCTAATTAAAACATATCATCAACATCAAAGGAAACTAAACCAAGGCATTCTATGGTTACTTAAACAGAAATGATCAATTAAAGAAGAGAATAAATCAAAAGAATATCACAAAAGCTTTTAAAACACTTGAAAATGGCTAATTTTAAATTGAACAAAAATAAGTGAAATAAATGTTATTTTTGAGATTTTATCATGTATTCCTAAAATAGAGGCAATACATTAAAAGTGTGCAAAAAATCAGCTTAAAATAAATTAATTTGCATGGGGAAATAATGGAAAAAATTTGTGAAAACTATTAAAAAGATACATGTGCTAAAAATTAAGCAAGGGGCTGCCAAGGTTTGAACCTACGCCCTTGAGGTTACCAATAAAACTATTATCCACTATGCCGCACACTCAATGGTGATAGCAAACACATACATAACATTATATTTAAAACAAAACGTTGAATGTATAATAGAACAAAAAAAGGAGAAAAAAATGCCAAAAGGGGGATTCACATTCGTTCGAACCCTCGCCCTCTCGCTTGCAACACAAAAACCTGACCAGTGGGGCTACGCTATCATCCATTAATAATATGGCGTGCAATAAATATAAAATGAACTTGCTTTTGAAAATGATAAATGAACGCCCTCCCTATCTTGTTCTTCCTCACGACTGAACAACAACATCCATGGACAAAATTCCATCTCTCTCAATTCTCAATCATTTTAAAATATGTAAACATCAAAATTGCTCTAAATTTCACAAGCAATCCAAAAATGAAATTAACACAAATTAAAACATGTTGTAACTCATCAATTTCCAAATGAAATAGAAAACCTAACAAATTCCAATTAATCAAAACTTCACACATAAGCAAGATACATATAAATTAGAATAGGGTTTAACTTTAACATATTACAATCTACATTTTTGCTTTAGAAACCAGATATTAATGATACGTGTATGATGAGTTCAAAGTTTGAGTTTTATTACCAATTGGAGAAAGTCTGATGCTTATTTCAATGCCTCCAGATGAGAAATAATTATGTGAATAACTTCCTAGGGCCTTGGTGAAGCTAATGGAATGCTTAACTTGCCTTGAGATAGCCTCCAACCATTTGTCCAAGTCAACTTGCAAGCTTGTAAAGTGAGATATGGGGGGATGATGATGGAGGTGTTACAATCGTGCAATGGGGGTTTGGATGAGTTCTATATGAGTTATAGAAGCTGTATGGATGGTTGGTTTGCAAAAGACTTGAGAGATTTTGCAAAATTGAAATTTTGTGGCTTTTAGAGAAAAATGGCTTTTGCGTGAGATAGTGAGTTGGAGAATTCAAGTTTGTTTGCATTCAGAAGCAAGGCCCTTTATTTATAGGCAATATTTCTGGTTTGTGAGAGAAAAAATCAGTTCAAATGGAGTTCTCAAACAAAAGTTGGTTTAGTTGGATTGTAAGTGAAAGTATATGAGATTTGTGGTTTCAATGTGAGCATGACCTTATTTTAGGGGTGCTTTGCATGTTGTAGATGGTTGCTTCTTGGTGCTGAGATGTATTATGATCAGAAGTAACAACGTATGGGCTCAAGGAGTGTACTTTTATGATTAAAGCTACTTTACAAGAATGGAAGTGTTAACTTTGTGCCAAAAATGAAATAATGCATTGGACAAAGCTTCTAATCCTTGTGTAATGGCTCAAAATTTCGTGAAATCTTCCGATTATGGATAGATTTAGAGGCTAAGAGGTCTGAAAAGAAATATTTCAAATCATGGCTTGGAGATTTGATCATAAATTTGTCATAAAAATGACCTATAATGCAAGCATGGAAAGCCAACTTCATCTCTTTGATTCTCCTTGCTCAAGCATGATAAATTTGTGCCTAGGAACATTTTGGAAAGCTTGAAGCATTATCTACAACTTTCATGTTGACCATTTTCCTTGAATCAGATGGGATCTTTTTGAAAAATGCCTCACAACATTGTTGTTTTGGACTGAAATAAACATTTTACAAATTTTTTGAAGTGTTGAGATTTTGACAATTTTGAGGTGCTAACTTCATCAATTCATATCTTCAAATATATGTATTTTTTGGAGATCATCCCTGAATGAAAAAGTTATAGTATGAAACATTCTCTTCAATTTGAGCATTAGAGCAAGAAAAATGGTTACTTGATGAAGAAGTTACAAACTTTGCAATGTAGCATACTCGAACATGAATTTTTCAAAGACATAGTGAATTTTCCAAAACCCTAATCTTTGATCTTTAATTATTTCTCTTGATTTCCTTCATTAAAATTGATCAAATGTCTTTATTAATCATATTTTCATGACCCTTGGCTTGAGAAGTCCATGGTTGACCAAAATCTTCAAAAAGTCAAAGTTTGACTTTATAGTTGACTTTGTACCAGATGAATCTAATTTTCCCAATTTCAATGGAAACACTTGATTATGGTGCAATCCTTAGCATGTTGAGATGTCTTTGAAGTTCATAAGATGGTGATATGGTTAAGCCTTGAGTGACACACAATTGGAGACCTTCAACCTTAAATCTCAGATTTTCATCTGAGGGACCACAACCCTAATTCACTTGATGAATCCAATGAAACCCTAATATGATGAAGATATGGTGAAGATGATGATTACTTGATCACCATGAATGAGGGGCTTGAATATATGAGGAATACATGCTCTTTGATCAACCAATTATTGGATCCACTAACCTACCTTGCACAGGCAACAAACCAAGCATATATTTGCAATCTCATAAGGTTAGTGGATGCAAATATGAATGAGATGATCTTTTAATATTATGAAAATGATGAAAAATGAGGTGGGATATTAGGTCAAAAATTAGGGTACAACAGGTCCCTCAATCGTTCTTCTTCTTGACCAACGAAAACTAGAGCCACAAACTCTAATTCCATGGTCGAAAGATTAATACGTGTTTATTTCTTGATCTTCCAAGAAATTAAACTTCCATCTAGTGTAGTTATCCACTCAACTGTAATTTTATGATCTCGAACACTCAATATCCAACTCACATTAGTATATCCTTCTATTATGGAACCTACCATAATGGAGGTCAAGATTTTGGTTTTAAAAAAAAAAGAGAATCGAAAATCCTTATGATGGCCTTCCAATCTTCACCATTTGGATTGATAGTAAATCTACTTATTTACTTATTGTAAGTGCTATATCGGGTCTAGTATATTGCATCAATTACTATAGATAACCAATTGCACTTGTGTTATACCCTAAAATTTACCCTCTCATTTCTCTAGATTTTCCCACAAGAATTTTCCATGACTCAAGTTTGCAGTACTGATACATCAATTTAAGTTTGGAATTGGCACATGGGCAAAATGGTTAAAATGCACACTGAAAAGTCAAACTTTGACTTTGGGATCAAAATCAAGTTTTAAGAATCATATTTCATCAAGACACGATAGAATATGAAGTTTGTTTCATCAAGAAAATCAAAAGTCAATTTTTCTGTGGAAAATTCAAAGTTCTGAACACTTAGAAATTTTTCTAAGTGTTAAGAAAATATGATAAGTTCAGAACTTCTGGCCAGATTTTCGTCACAATGCAAGATGATTCAGGAAGAACTTCTGACACAAGAGTTGTAGATCTCAATGAGATCTAAAATATTTCAGAATAAAACTTCCCCAAGAAATGCTTGGATTTCAAGCTATAGATCCTTGAAGACACGTTCATAAAACTAAAACACTTAGTAAATTCTGAGCCTTTCCAAGTCAGAATTTGGTTAGAACTTCTGGGAAAGTTTGCACGCAGGTGCAATCAGAGTTTGCGACGATGATTCAAAGAGGGATTACAAAGCATGTTACAAGCTTTTTGAAAAGTATGATAACTCCTTCAGATCATGCTGGAACAGGGAGATTTAAATATCAGAAGTTGGACATTTGTTCTTAATTAAAGTTACGTTTGTGCTGAACTTCTAATCTAGATTCAAGCTTGCTGCACAATCTCATGTTATAGGTTTTCCTGTTTGTTAAATCTCATCATCATTTAATGCTCACACCCACTTTTGAGTCTTTATCCAAAGGATTTTCCCACATGTGGCATGAAAGTACCATTGTTGTCCTTGGAAAGTAAACTTTTGTACAAAGTTGATGTTGGGCCCATGCTTTACTTTTGCTTCTGAGTGTACTTCTCCATAAATCATGCCTACAAAATTAGATTAGGCACGGCTAAAAGCTGCTAACCACTCTATTTTTCTTTGAACCATACTTGTCCAAACTTGCTTCAAGAACAAGTCAGCGCCATAACACATGATGGTTGTACTCTTGACTTCTCCAAGCTCCTAAATCCTTTGCCTATAAATTGAGCTTCATTTGAAACTGTTAAAGGTGGGAATATTTGAGAAAAATCCTTGAAACTTTGCTGAAATTTCTAAGAACGTGAAATTGCAAACATAAACACGAAACCTGCTAGTTTTTTCTGATTTCTGCATTCAAACTCTAATTTTTCTTGTGTGTTTCTTAACCAAATCCTCCATACATTTTCTAGAATACACATAGAAGCTTTCAAACTATAAAACAATATTTACCACTCTCTGTTTCAAAACCAGAATTTTGCACCCTGACTGCACCAGAACTTTCTAAGCATCCATAGCTCAAGCTAGGAGTTGCTTTAGCTTTCTGAGAACTTGAAGAAGCTGATTAGAACAACACAGTAACCTGAACCAGTCTCTAATTCACAGAACAATTTCCAGCTTCAAGGTAAGTTTCTTCTGACTTTTATCTCCTTACTTAGGCACTGCTAGGGTTGCATTTCCAAACATACAATGTAGACATCATGATTCTGATTCTGTACATATTCATAGATTTCGTGTATTTTTGCCTAAGTAGAGAGAATTTCTGATCATAACTTATTGAGGAAGTTAGGTTCTAGAATTAGAATTATCCAAATTCATGCTTGCTTCTGATTCACAGTTCTGATGCTTTATATTTCTGAAACCATGATGAAATTTGCCATGATTGCTATGTTTGCATTTTCCATTTTTGTTGAGAAATAACTAAGTTGCATATGCTCTGGCTGGCGTGGAGAAGGAGATGAAGTTCATCATCAGAACTTACCTTGTAATATATGTTTATGTTTTTGTTTCCAATACCAGATGTATAGCCACCCAGTGGTACAGAGCGCGCACATAAGACATCAGTGTTAAGGGTCCTGAGTTCTAGCCCTAGAAACACCTTTTTATGTTTATTTCTTGACATTTTTCCCTATTATCTGTCAAACTTGTTCCTGGACCAGAACTTCTAGATCAAACCCCTCCATTTGGTTGTCAAGACAGTACTCCCGGACTAGAACTTCTAAACTCTCTCAACAATCAGAACTTCCAACCTTCTAGTAACATTAGAACTTCTAGGCTCCCTTAAACAATCAGAACTTCTAGGCTTTCCTTTATTCCTAGCAACCCCAAAACTTTAGTGTACCCAGATCCAGAACTTCTGGCCTTCCCCATTTCTACTAACATTTCCTTTCTGATTTGCAGCGCATCAGAGTCAGAACTTCTGATCTCTCCTCTTTCAGCAACGAGTTGATTCTGACTCTTACTCTTTTATTATTTTTACCAACACTTTTTATTTTCATTAAACAAAAACACCAAAAACACCAAAAACACTTTATTCACATACTTTATTTTATTTCTTTTAAAACAAAAAAAAGACTAAAAATATTTTCTTAAGTAAATTTATTTCTTCTCTTAACAAAAACAAAACAAGTCTATTTTACATTTCTTGTACATTATTTCAATATGGTTGTAATAGATAATTAGGACTTTAATTTCTTGCGATCCCCATTTGTAAATTTATACACCCCATTCCCTAAATGATTGTAATAGCGTAGTAATTTTACTTTCCACAATTTATCGCTTTTATATAAATGATAGTAATTAGGGTGTGTATGGCAAGATTAAAACCAATGCTTAGAAAACCTTAAATTCAAGACAAAAATACATGCAATCAAACACACTTTGCACACGTACACCCCTAGGGTTAACTCCACTTGTTGCCTAAAAATAGTCATGATATGTATGTGAGACGTCTTAGCAAAAACAATAAAAAATACAAGATCATAGTCCCTCGATGACGCTTCAAATGTTGTCTTGTAAATGATCTTAGTCCCTCAAAAGAAATGCTAAGATATCTCACAATATTGCTATCATGTCTATACAATGACCCACACCTGTCCCTTTACATCCAAAGATAAGGATTCTTACCAAATCAATGGTAAGATATCAACATCTAAAGGAGGAGGAAAAGAACACTAAATACCTTTTGAGTAGGTAGGTTGCTCCTAGTTGCTAGCTTGCTCACAACAAAAATATCTTATACACCAACACTTTCCTTTTGAAACATTTTCAAAAGACAACACTTTGTATGCATTCTTATAGAGACGAGAATCATTACAAAGTCACCTTTTCAAAACCACTTTCAAAAAACAAACACTTCTTTGAACTATTTTCCAAACAACACTTTGTATGCATTCTTAAAGAGACGAGAACCATTACAAAGACGTTTTCAAAATACTTTCAAAACCCACACCACAAGCACACTTTCAAACAAAAGCAATGATCTAGCAAGCAACTAAGAGCCTATAGATAACTATGGATGAAAAGGATGCTAATACCTTCCCTTTTCATATCTACCCCCCGAACTCAAGAAAATATCTCAAAGGTCTTTCCTGTTCTTTTCAACTTTTTCTTTATTGGATAAAAGAAAAGTCAGTGGCGACTCTTTCTATCCGCAAAAATTGTGATCAAACACAAAACATCCCAAGTAAGTTCTCCCACCGTGTTACAAAATTGGCGACTCTACTGGGGAAAAATATTAAAAGTGGGGTTACCTTAGGGCTAGATCACATTTACTTGCTTTCCTTGTTTGATTTTTTTGCTTTACATTATAATTCCTTATTTGGGCTTGTTTTGATCCTCTACCCGGATCTGGGACACCTTTTTAACTAAGTAGAAATAGATTGTGAAAATTGTACTGTGTAGACCGATATGGTTGAAACAATGGCTACATTAGTGTGACACATTTGTTAGTACTGGTATCCCTTGTGTTAAATCGAGGAGAATACGGGGCCGCTGAGCAGCGCCATGAAGCACTAACTGACCTTAGACCCTTAATTGAATAACTTGGCCATTAGGAAGTAGTGAGATAACCAGTTTCGGTGGAAAGTTGAAAATTGGTTGATACTCGATACTACACTCATTGAGATTGGACTTTTGGGATATCTCGACCGCAAGAAAAGATGGATTGTGCTGAGACAATGCCTAAAGGGAAGGTCAATGATATTGAGATCCTCTAAAACCTGGTTACTTTCTAGGACAGGTTAAGCCAACTAAACTTCAAGAGGGTACTTACCTATCAACTCCATGCAAGCCTAAACCTAAGGACTTGTCTGCTTTGTGTGTACATAACAACTTGCTTACTTGTACATAACATCATAAACATCATAACATCATAAGCAGTCTCGCTAACCATTTCAAGGGTTTCGGAATTTATCTTTGTTTTGTTTTGTAGGCCATGAATCCCGTATGAAGGAATACTATCAGAATCAGCTTCGTGAAAGCAAACCCTCAACTCCAAGAATTAGCATCAAGGGTGCCGAAAGACTCTTCTTTCACAAAGAAATATGGTCGACTCCTCAGTTTGGCTACCTCCAATTTCCAAGAAGAGATGATGTGCGTGCTCTTCCAATTCTTCGATCCCATGCATCATTGCTTCACTTTCCCTAATTATCAGTTGGTTCCAACACTAGAAGAATTCTATCTACTATTAGGAGTTATCGTGCTTGATAAAGCACCATTCATTAGTTTAGAAGGGATTCTGAAACCTGAAGTCATTGCCGAAGCCGTACATCTGAAGAGAGCTGACATTATAGAAAATGGGGAGACAAGAAGCGGAGTTAAAGGGTTCCTATCCAAGTTCTTATTGGAGAGGGCTCGTTCATTCTGGGAAGATATGGATTTTCAAGCCTTTGAAGATGTCCTGGCCCTTCTCATCTATGGTTTGGTTCTATTTCCCAACTCAGACCAATTCATATATGTGAATTCCGTCAAAGTCTTTCTCTCTCGTAATCATATACTTACCTTACTGGGAGACATCTTACATTACTTCTATACCCACACCATGAAGAAAATAGGTACTCTCTTGTGTTGCATTCCCCTACTCGCCAAGTGGTTTACTTTTCACCTACCTCGATCAACATTGAAGAACGAGCAAAAATTGACACGGTCTCAAAGGATGATGTCCCTAACCCACTCTGACATTCATTGGTGTTCAAGATCCTTGGAAGATACTCTTATCATTGACCATTGTGGGAAATTCCCTAATGTCCCTCTGCTTGGCATTAGGGGAGGTATCACTTACAACCCTTGCTTAGATTTACGGCAGTTTGGGTATGCCTGAAGAGATGGTCCTCATGATATGCTCATCCAAGGAGTAGTGTTCGATTATGAGAGTGACGATCAAGGCTACCGTCAGAGGTTTGTGCGAGCTTGGATGATGGTAAATAAAATGGATAGTAAGACACTTCGACGCAAGAATTTTATTCCCCTTGAACCTTATCTTAGGTGGGTACGATCTCGTGCTCAAAAGCTCATGATGCCTTACCCCTCCATCCTACCAGTTATCGTAGAGCCCGTTGCTGAAGGAGAAGTCCAGTATACTGTCCTCCATCCCAACATGCGTACTTATCTTGAAGACTTACAAAAGAGTTGGATTCAACTAAAGGAAGAGCGAGATGCTTTCGAAGCTCAATTCTACACTAGCGAGAAAAGGGTTTTGGAGCTTACAAAGAAACTCCATGAAGAACAGAGCTTGAACGCCTACCTTGCACCGAAGAGGATGCGTTCAACCTTTTTATCTTAGGAATTTATCTTGTAAGCCCAAGAGGCACGTTGTAACCATTTTGAACTGATTAATGTAATTTAACGTTTGTTTATCCTTTGTCTAGACAAATTTAAGTCTTATAAATCCTTGAAATCATTTGCATACACATTTTTCATGCATCATAACATAATAGGTTTTCCACGATAGGTTTCCTTATCTTTCTGCTGTTTATTACAGTAAGATGGATATCCGGAAAACAATGAAGGACCTACAAGCACAAAACTCCCAGTTTCAAGAGACTCTGCTGACCCTGGCCAAGGGGCAACAATAATTGATGACGTTGCTGGCATCCAAAAAGAAACCAAAGAGGATAGCCCTAGTCAACATGGGTAGAAGATTCAGAGAACCGATCCGCCAGATGCGATAGTTGAAGATTCATCTGAGGAAGACGAAAATCAAATTGGAGAAGCAAGGAGTAACCAGGATGGGTGTATCAATGATCGAGTGTCCGATGATAAAGACTATTTTGACGAGCAGTATCCTCCTGCCGATGAAAAGTACAAGCAGCTAGAGGATAGACTAAAAGCCGTTGAGATTCAAGCCATTCCTAGTTTGGACTTTGATGATTTGGGTTTAATATTTGGGGTTGTCATTCCCCATAAATTCAAGATACCAGTCTTCGTTAAATATGATGGGGTTTCCTACCCAAAGCTTCATCTGAAGTCATACGTGCACAAAATACAACCGCACACCATCCATAAGAAACTTTGGGTCCACTTCTTTCAAGAAAGCTTGGTTGGGACTCAAATAGAGTGGTTTTACCTATTGGAGGGTTCCCGTATCCATACATGGGAAGACTTTTCCACTGCTTTCTATCACCAATACTAGTACAATGCCGACCTAGCACCGGCTAGAGTTTAACTACAAGACATGACGATGGGTAAAAACGAAGGGTTCAAAGAGTACGCTCAAAAGTGGAGGATCTTCTGGTAGGGTCCAACCACAATTAAATGATAGGGAACATATTGACATGTTTATGGGTACGTTATTTGGCCCATTCTTCAACTTATTGGTTGGGTGTTCTTCGTCTGGTTTCACCGAGCCGATCTTGACCGGTGAAAGGGTTGAAAGCAGTATCAAAAGCGGGAAAATCCCTATGGCGTCTGCTTCCACTTCCAACCCCGTAAAGAAACCCTTCACCGGGAAGAAAGAAACTAATGTTGTGTATGGGGCAAGGGCCCGTACCAAGAAGGATAACCGTCCATCCGTTAATGCTGTTCTGATTTCCAACCCGACTCCTGTTCAAAGACAATCTTCTAATCATCAATAATTTGAGGCTCCACAAAGACAATTCACAAGGATAGGCATGTCTCTATCCCAAGCCTTACAACACCTGTTAAAGGCTAATTTGGTGACACTGCGTGATCCTCCGACAAATCCGAACACCTCCTCACCTAAATACAATCCAAATACCAAGTGTGCATATCACCCAAATAGTCTCGGGCATGAGACCGATCAATGCTGGGCACTGAAGAGAAAAATTAAAGACCTAATAGACAATAAGACAATCAAATTTGATCTTCCTACAATTCCCAATGTGATAATGGCACCGATGCCAAACCATGGAAAAGGTGTCAATGCAATTGAAGACACCATTTTTGTTTCCTCTGTCGTAGACTTGACTACTCTGTTAACCCTTGTTAAAAAGAATTTGTTGAAAGTCGGGGTTTTCCATGGCTGTTTAAAGGACTGTGATTGCTGTGCCACACAAATTAATGGATGCAAATGGCTGAAAGAAGGTGTTCAACGCCTGATGAATAGTCATGAGATCCTATTTGAGAAAACTCTGCTCGCCAAAAGTTTGACCAATAAGATTGAAGACCTCTCCATCATAACAATTTCAAACAAACCTCTTAGGATCTCCTCAAAGGGTCATATCAGGATTTCAAATAAACCTAATGCTGCTCCTATGATAATTACTGCCCCTGGGCCAATTCCGTACTCTTCCAATAAAGCAGTGTCGTGGAACTACGGTGCTGATGTGTTTTACCATGGAATAAAGCAAGATGCTTGGATTGAAGAAAGCAAGGATGATGACATTTGTAACATTAGTGGATCTAGTAAGGTGACCAGAACGGGGAGAATATTTTCGCCTAACATTTCACCCCCAACTGCTACAACGACACCTCTCTGCATCACCGCTGCTAAGCCTAGTGCTGACACAAGGGGAAAAGAGAAAGTAGTTGAGCCTGCTGAGATAGAAACGCCTGCAAAAGACATTGTTGCTGAGGAACCTTCTGCTCGAGAAATGGATGAGATCTTGAAAATTATAAAGAGGAGTGATTTCAAGATAGTGGAGCAGTTGGGGAAAACCCCTTCCAAGATCTCCATGTTATCTTTGCTACTTTGTTTCAATGCTCATGCCCGGGCATTGATCAAATTCTTAAAAAATGATCATGTCCCTCATGAGACCACAACTGACCAGTTTTAAAATTGTGTGGCAAGCTTGACGACCGACAGCAGTTTGGGGTTTTCGGATGCTGATCTGACACCACTTGGAAGAAACCATAACAAAGCTCTGCATGTTTCTGTTGATTGTAAGGGGACTACCCTAGAACATGTTCTGGTTGACACTGGCTCTTCTTTAAACGTACTACCCAAGGGTGCTTTGGACCGTTTAGATTGTGAATGACTGATTTTGAAGCCAAGTCACATTATTGTAAGGGCTTTCGATGGGTCCAAAAGGATGGTTCATAGAGAGGTGGATCTCCCGATCATAGTGCGCTCACAGATTTTCAACTCTACTTTCTATATCATGGACATCCATCCTGCTTACTCCTGTTTGCTGGGTCGCCCTTGGATTCATGGAGTAGGGGCAATAACATCTACGCTTCACCAAAAGCTAAAGTACCCAGTAAAGGGAAGGATTGTCACTGTCTGCGGTGAGGAGGAGTTCATGGTAAGCCACCTCAATTATTTTAAATATATGGAGATGGATGGCGAATTTATAGAAACCACATGCCAGGCTTTTGAAGTTGTTCTGCCTATGGTTTCTACTGCCAAAATTTCCTCTGACATGCCCAAAGATGATAAGGTTGTGCCAAAGATGGTTTCATTTAAAGATGCTCGTTCCGTAGTCGAAGAAGGAAGTTGTGATACCTGGGGGCAACTCCCCGAGATCCCGTTCAAAGTAGACAAATGTGGGTTGGGTTTTACTATCAAGGCTCAGAAAGAAGTGAGGCGCACTCATGCGGGAAAGCCCCCTCTCCGTATTGGAAATCACGAAGTAAACGTTGTAGAGGATTCTGATGATGAATGTGCATTTGAAGAATGGATATACCCTACTACAACAGAGCTCAATAATTGGCGCACAAAGGACTTTGTTCCCATCTCCTTCATCGAGGAGTAATTACTTGTTTATTGCTTTCTATCAATTCAAGAACCTTTTATCTGTAATATTAAACAACGACTTTTAAGCCATATGCCTTGCCCAGGGCACTTTTATTCATTTGTTAAGGGTTTTATTCATGTTCATTTTATCATATGATCATTCAATATAAACCATTGGACTTTTGTATTCAAATTTTTGTGCTCATTGTCTTTCTCTAAATACCTTTTTCAAACAGCCATGTATCTTACATGCACACACACACACACTCTCTTACAGGTCCTCGTCATTCCGGATCTCATTACCAATGACTCTACTATTGCCACCTATGATTTCGAACATCCAATTAACCAAGCCGAAGACGGAGGAGAGGAAGATTTTGAAATACCGGGAGAACTAGACAAGCTTCTAATGCAAGAGGAAAAAGCTATTCAACCGCACGAAGAGTCAGTGGAAGTCGTCAACCTAGGCACCGAGACAGACAAGAAAGAGGTCAAGATCAGTGCCAACCTAGGAAGCAGTGTCAAAAGTAGATTGGTTCAGATGTTACATGACTATGTAGAAGTGTTTGCTTGGTCGTATGAAGATATGCCAGGATTGGATACCGGTATTGTAGTTCATCTTCTACCAACAAAGGAAGATTGTCCCTCTGTCAAGCAAAAAGTTTGTTGCATGCGGCCTGACATGTCTGAAAATATAAAAGTTGAGGTGATGAAACAATTCGACACAGGATTCCTAGCTGTGACATCTTATCCCCAATGGATTACAAAAGTGGTTCCAGTGCCGAAGAAAGACGTAAAAGTTCGTATGTGCGTAGATTATAGGGATCTGAATAGGGCAAACCCCAAGGATGAGTTCCCTCTACCTCATATTGATGTTTTGATCTATAATATCGCTCAACATAAGGTTTTATCTTTCATGGATGGTTTTTCCGGCTATAATCAAATTAAAATGGCTCCCGAAGACATGGAGAAGACCACCTTTGTTACGCAATGGGGCACCTTTTGTTACAAGGTCATGCCATTCAGGTTGAAGAATGCAGGGGAAACATATCAAAGAGCTATGGTAGCTTTGTGTCATGATATGATCCATCATGAAATAGAGGTATATGTGGATGATATGATTGCAAGGTCACAAACTGAAGAGTAGCATCTCAATCACCTATACAAATTGTTCGAGGGGCTGAAAAAGTACAAGTTGAGGCTGAACCCTAATAAGTGCACATTCGGAGTACGATCTGGAAAGATTCTAGGTTTTACTGTCAGTGATAAAGGCATCGAAGTTGATCCTTCAAAGGTAAAGGTTATTTAAGAAATGCCAGTCCCCCATTCTAAAAAGGAGGTCAGAGGGTTCTTGGGTCGTCTTAACTACATGGATCGCTTCATATCTCACCTAACTGCTACTTGTGAACCCATCTTCAAACTCTTGAAGAAAGATCAAGTATTCAAATGGAATGATGAATGCCAAGAGGCCTTCGACAAGATCAAAGAATATCTGCAAGAACCTCCTATCCTCATGCCTCCGGTGGAAGGAAGACCCTTGATCATGTACTTTATTGTGCTAGAGAATTCTATGGGGTGCGTGTTGGGCCAACATGACGAGTCTGGCCGAAAAGAGCATGCCATTTACTACCTGAGCAAAAAGTTCATCAACTGTGAAACCAGATATTCTCTGCTCGAGAAAACATTTCGCGCTCTGGCATGGGCTGCTCGCCGACTAAGACAGTATATGTTGACTCATATCACTCTATTGATTTATAAGATGGACCCCATCAAGTACATGTTCGAGAAACCTTCTCTTTCCAGGCGGATAGCTAGATGGAAAATGATCTTAACCGAGTACGATATTCAATACACAACACAAAAGGCCATTAAAGGAAGTGTATTGGCAGATCATCTGGACCATCAAGTTGTTGATGATTACCAGTCTATGAACTTTGATTTCCCGGATGAGAATATCATGTTGGTGACTGACTGTGCAAAACCTAGACCGTATGACGGACCTGAACAAGGATCCCGATGGACTATGGTGTTCGATGGCACTTCCAACGCTTTGGGTAATGGAATTGGTGTTGTGATAGTTTCCCCTGAAGGTTTCCACACTCCTTTCACCTCTAGATTATGCTTCGACTGTACGAACAACATGGTTGAATACGAGGCATGTATTTTGGGTCTAAAGGCTGCCATTGATTTAAGGATCAAGCAAGTGAATATGTTCGGAGATTCCGCTCTGGTGATTAGCCAAGTAAAAGGAGATTGGGACACTAAACACCCTAATCTTATTCCTTACAAGGAGCTTATGCTATCTCTGATTCCTTACTTCGAAGAGATCACCTTCGAACACTTCCCTAGGGAAGAAAATTAGTTAGTCGATGCTTTGGCCATAATGTCTTCTATGTTCAAAGTCAAATGGGACAACAAAGCTCCTATGATTACAATCGAGAGATTTGATGAACCTGCACATTGCTACAAGCTTGACACTGACGCCGAGAAGCCTTGGTACCATGAAGTGAAAAGATACCTTGAAGCACAAGAGTATCCCGAAGGATCATCCATCAATGATAAAAAGTTCTTACGAAGATTCTCAACCAAATTCTTCCTAAGTAATGGAATCATGTACAAACGCAACCACGATTCTACTCTAATCCAATTTGTGGACAAGAAGGAGGCAGAGGGAATTATGGACGACATGCATGATGGTCTCTTTGGGACTCACTCTAGCGGACATACTATTGCCAAGAAAATCTTGAGAGCTGGTTACTATTGGTCAACAATGGAAACTGATTGCCATCACCATTCAAGGACTTGCCACAAGTGCCAAATCTATGCCGGCAAGGTCCATGTTCCTCTTATTCCTCTAAATGTCATGACTTCTCCATGGCCATTTGCAATGTGGGGCATTGACATGATTGGAGAGATTAAACCTACTGCTTCCAATGGACATCGTTTCATTCTTGTCGCTATCAATTATTTCACCAAATGAGTCGAAGCTGTCTCATTTGCCTCATTCACAAAGAACATCGTAGCCATATTCATCAAACATAACCTCATCTGCCGCTATGGCATCCCCGAAAGGATTATCACTGACAACGGAACCAATCTCAACAATGCTATGATTACCGAACTTTGCACTCAGTTTAAGTTCAAGCATCACAATTATTATCCTTATAGACCTAAAATGAATGGCGCAGTGGAAGTAGCCAACAAAAACATTAAGAAGATTGTGTAGAAGATGGTAGTGACCTACAAAGACTGGCATGAGATGTTACCGTTTGCTCGTCATGGCTACCGTACTTCAGCTCGGACATCAACTGGGGCAACTCCCTTTTCTTTGGTCTATGGCGTGGAAGTTATCCTGCCAGTGGAAGTTCAGATTCCCTCACATAGGATTATGAATGAAGCAGGCTTAGGCGAAGACGAATGGATTCAAACAAGATTGGATCAGTTGAACTTGATCGATGAAAAGCGACTAACTGCTGTTTGTCATGGTCAGATGTACCAAAACGTATGATCAAGGATTTTAACAAAAAGATCAGACCTCGAGTATATCAAGCTGGTGAATTAGTAATAAAGCGCATCATTCTCCCACAAGGCGACTCCAGGGGCAAATGGACTCCCACTTACAAAGGGCCATTTGTTGTTAAAAAAGTTTTCTCTGGTGGTGCCATGATGCTAACTACTATGGATGGCGAAGATTTCCCACATCTTGTGAATGCGGACATAGTCAAAAAATACTACGCATAAGAGACCTGCTAGGTTGACACATCTAGGCAAGACAAGGGCATCTCGGCAAACCAAAGGTTTGGGAAACAATTAGGGATATATGCAAAATATTGTACACTTGGCAAGTCGAAAACCCGAAAGGCGATTTGGGCAAAAATGGGTATCCTGGTGGGCTGAAAACCCGAAAGGGTGGTCCAGGAAAAAATTAAGGATTAAAAGCGTATGATATGTCCCGTGGAATCACCACAGTCGACTTTATTACCAAAGTCCGAGTTCAAATGGTCCAAGATTAATCCAATCAACTTCTGTCAACGACAAGGGATGATCGAAAACATTGGGGCAATAGTAGAGTTGGAACGAAATTTGATTATTTCCACATGGCTATTATCTTTGTTTTCAATTTTTTTTTCGTTTCGACAATTTCCTCTTACTAGGATCTCCGTCTCTTTGTACAAAAATTCCTATTCATGGGAAAAACATCAATACAAATATACTTTGAAGTGCAAACTTTTTGTTTTTTATTTTGAGTGCAAAGACGTCCAATGACTAAAATTGAATGAACATATGATTATGAACATAATTAAACTATTTAGAAAATCTGTGCCACAAAGAAGCAACGAGCACCTCTTTAATGCATTTGAGATATCCCCACAGAGTTATCTCATTAGCATTGTCCCCACAGAGCCTGCTACAATAAACCTTTGCCCCACCAGAGTTGTCCACAAAGTTGGGTTTATGCAAACCACATCCAGAGTCTCAATCTCTTGACAACCCTCTCCCCAGTTGAGTTGGTCTTAAAAGAAGAAGCCTTGTGGATTTCTTCCTAAAGAATTCACCTTGTCAGCAGTTCGTCAAATATCCTCTTCAACAGGGTTTATTTCCCCAACAAACTAAAAATCCCCCAGCTTGAGTTTGCCTCTTAGACTACTACAAATCAGAGGACGCAACTCATAATCCCCAATGAAGTCGCCAACAAAGTCATTTTCTATCTCTGAAAGTTGTTATAAAGCCTGTTACCCGATCAGATAATAGTCAACTTCATTCTTTCAAGCAGGTTACTACGAATCCTGGACCCGAATAGATACTTGTTCAACTTTATCCTACTCTCAACCTACTGTGAAGACTGGAACCGACCAAATAATAGTTTGAATTGCTGTAACCTGGACCCAACCAGATAATAGTTTAATTTCCTCCAATTCTATGAAGCCTGGAATCGACCAGATAATAGTTCAACTTTCATTTACTATGAAGCCTGGACCCAACCAGATAATAGTTTAATTTCTCAAGATACTATAAAGCCTGGAACCAACCAGATAATAGTTTAACTTCTCGAGATATTGTAAAGCCTGGACCCGACCAGACAAGGATTTAATTTCCTTTACCCATAAGAGTTTGCCTCTACCCCCAACAAGTTACTGTGAAGCATGGAATCCGACCATATATCATTTCAACTTCTCATTTTCAAGTAAGTTATTGTGAAGCCTGGAATGCGACCAAATAGAAATTAACTTCATCTATCTCAGAAATTTGCGAAACCTGGAATCCGACCAGATATCACTTTAATGTTAGTAAGTTACTGTAAATCCTGGATTCGACTAGATATCAGTTCAACTTTTTCCTTTCAAAGCAAGTTACTATGAAGCCTGGAACCTGACCAGATATCAGTTCAACCTTTTCCTTTCAAAAACAACTTATTGTGAAGCCTGGACCCGACCAGATATCAGTTTAACTTTTTCCTTTCAAAGCAAGTTACTATGAAGCCTGGACCCAACCAAATATCAGTTCAACTTTTTCCTTTTAAAGCAAGTTGCTTCAAAGTCTAGAATCCGACCAGATATTAGTTCAACTTCACTCTCCCAAGTAATTTTCTGTAAAGCCTGGAGTCCGACCAGATAACAGTTAATTTAATTTTCCCCTGTAACTCACTTTGAAGCCTGGAAACCGACCAAATAACAATTTAACTTCAAGTAATTTTCTGCGAAGCCTGGAATGCAACTAGATAACAGTTTAATTCACATCTTCCCCTGCAAGTCACTGCGAAACCTAGAATACGACCAGATAACAGTTAACTTCATTATCCTTAATAAATTGCTGCTAAGCCTAGATTTCGACCAGATAACAACCAACTTTCAATGCTCTCCAGTCAGGATTAATTCCCCAGTAGAGCCTTGGACAACCAAAAATCCTAAAGTTTATTCCTCCAAGCAGAAATCAACACTCTCCACAGAGTTTCCTCGTGCAAAGAGCCAAAGTCAGTATTCCCCAGCGGGTTTCTCCTCAAACAATAAAACAGGGATTCCCAGCGGAAACTTTCTAAACAAGTCGAAGATACACCTATTCGGGATTCAGCCTCCCAAGGCTACCTAACATGTTATCAAGGATTTATTTTCCTAGACAAAGACACACTACAATAAATGCATCACATTCATAAATCATAACATATACATGACAAATACATACATTATAATCTCATTTATTTTGTGAACATCATCATACCATGCATACATCTGCATGCAAGTAATCCTTTTCCTTGCAGGAAAATCAACAGAAAAAAGATATCTACCACTTCAGTATAAATCAACCAAGAGGTTTATCCCGATACCTTCCCCAATCATTCTAAATGGCATCTTTAAGCCTATTCTCTACACAGTCAACTAACACATCAACGAGTGCAAATTTCTGGGCACTCTAGTGTTCAATCATCTTCCACCTTCAAGTCACGAATGGCAGGCTCGCCAATCTAACTCTTCAGGTTTAAGAAGATTGAATAGGGACAACTGTTGTACCCAAAAATTTTCCCTCTCATTTCTTAATATTTTCCCACAAGAATTTTCCATGACTCAAGTTTTCAGCACTGTTACATCAATTTAAGTTTGGAATTGGCACAAGGGCAAAATGGTCAAAATGCACATTGAAAAGTCAAACTTTGACTTTGGGATTAAAAACAAGTTTCAAGAATCATATTTAATCAAGACATGATAGAATATGAAGTTTGTTTCATCAATAAAATCAAAAGTCAAATTTGCTTTGGAAAAGTCAAAGTTCTAAACACAGAAATTTTTCTGTGTTAAGAAAATATGATAAGTTTAGAACTTCTGGCCAGATTTTCATCATAATGCAAGATAACTCAGGAAGGACTTCTGACACAAGAGTTGTAGATCTCAAAAAGATCTAAAATATTGCAGAACAGAACTTCCCCTAGAAATGATGGGATTTCAAGCTATAGATCCTTGAAGACACGTCCATAAAACTAAAACACTTAGTAAATTCTGAGCCTTTCCAAGTCAGAATTTGGTTATAACTTTTGGGCCAGTTTACACGCATGTACAATCAGAGTTTGCGAAGATGATTCAAAGAGGGATTATAAAAGCATGTTACAAGCTTTCGGAAAAGTCTGAGAACTCCTTCAGATCATGCTGGAACAGGGAGATTTAAAGATCAGAAGTTAAAAATTTGTTCTTAATTAAAGTTACGTTTGTGCTGAACTTCTGATCCAGATTGAAGCTTGCTGCACAATCTCATGTTGCAGGTTTTCCTGTTTGTTAAATCTCATCATCATTTAATTCTCACACCCAATTTTGAGTCTTTATCCAAAGGATTTTCCCACGTGTGGCATGAAAGTACCATTGTTGTCCTTGGAAAGTAAACTTTTGTATAAAGTTTATGCTGGGCACATGCTTTACTTTTACTTCTGAGTGTACTTATCCATAAATCATGCCTACAAAATTAGGTTAGGCACAGCTAAAAGCTGCTAACCACTCTATTTTTCTTTGAACCATACTTGTCCAAACTTGCTTCAAGAACAAGTCAGTGCCATAACACATGATGGTTGTACTCTTTACATCTCCAAGCTCCTAAATACTTTGCCTATAAATTGAACTTCATTTGCAACTGTTAAAGGGGGGAAGATTTGAGAAAAAGTCTTGAAATTTGCTGAAATTTCAAAGAACTTGAAATTGCAAACATAAACACGAAACTTGCTAGTTTTTCTGATTTCTACATTCAAATTCTAATTTTTCTTGTGTGTTTTTGAACTAAATCCTACATATAGTTTCTAGAATTCACATGGAAGCTTTCAAACTATAAAACAATATTCACCACTCTCTGGTTCAGAACTAGAATTTTGCACCCTGACTGCACCAGAACTTTCCAACCATTCATAGCTCAAGCTAGGAGTTGCTTCAGCTTTCTGAGAACTTGAAGAAGCTTATTAAAACAACACAGTAACCTAAACCAGGCTCTAATTCACAGAACAATTTCCAGCTGCAAGGTAAGTCTCTTCTGACTTTTATCTCCTTACTTAGGCACTGTTAGGCTTGCATTTCCAAAGATACAATGTAGACATCATGATTCTGATTCTGTACATATTCATAGATTTTGTGTATTTTTGCCTAAGTAGAGAGAATTTCATATCAGAACTTCTTGAGGAAGTTAGGCTCCAGAATTATAATTATCCAAATTCATGCTTGCTTCTGATTTACAGTTCTGATGCTTTATATTTCTGAAACCATGATGAAATTTTCCATAATTGCTATGTTTGCATTTTCCATTTTTGTTGAGAAATAACTAAGTTGCAGATGCTCTGGCTGGCGTGAAGAAGAAGATGAAGTTCATCATTAGAACTTACCTTGTAATATATGTTTATGTTTTTATTTCCAATACCGGATGTATAGCCACCCCAATGGTAGGGAGCGCGCACATAAGACATCAGTGTTAAGGGTCCTTAGTTCTAGCCCCATAAACACCTTTTTATGTTTATTTCTTGACATTTTTCCCTATTATCTGTCAAACTTGTTCCTGGACCAGAACTTCTAGATAAAACCCCTCCAGTTGGTTGTCAAGACAGTACTCCCAGACCAGAACTTCCAGACTCTCTCAACAATCAGAACTTCCAACCTTCTAGTATAATTAGAACTTCTAGGCTCCCTTAAACAATCAGAACTTCCAGGCTTTCCTTTATTCCCAGCAACCCCAGAACTTTAGTGCACCCGAATCCAGAACTTCTGTCCTTCCCCATTTCTGCTAACATTTCCTTTCTAATTTGCAGCGCATCAGAGTCAGAACTTCTGCTCTCTCCTGTTTCAGCAACGCGTTGATTCTTACTCTTACTCTTTTATTATTTTTACCAGCACTTTTTATTTTCATTAATCAAAAACACCAAAAATACTTTATTCACATACTTTATTTTATTTCTTTTAAAACAAAAAAAAGACTAAAAATATTTTCTTAAGTAAATTTATTTCTTCTCTTAATAAAAACAAAACAAGTCTATTTTACATTTCTTGTACATTATTTCAATATGGTTGTAATAGATAATTAGGACTTTAATTTCTTGCGATCCCCATTTGTAAGTTTGTACACCCCATTCCCCAAATGATTGTAATAGCGTAGTAATTTTACTTTCTGCAATTTCTCGCTTTTATATAAATGCTAGTAATTAGGGTGTGTATGGCAAGATTAAAACCAATGCTTAGAAAACCTTAAATTCAAGACAAAAATACATTAAATCAAACACACTTTGCACACGTACACCCCTAGGGTTAACTCCACTTGTTGCCTAAAAATGGTCATGATATGCATGTGAGACGTCTTAGCAAAAACAATAAAAAATACAAGATTATAGTTGTAGCAACTGGGTTTTTTAATCAATAGTCGCCACTATTATTTTTTATCCTAGGGAAGGGAACCTAACAGTAAACCCTAATTCGCGGACAGAGAGTCTAGGTTTCGGACTCAATTAGACGAAAGGAAGGTGTTAGGCACCTTTCATCCACCTTGTTCACAAGGATATCAAGCTCTAGGTTTAGGTTTGGGATAAACAGGGTTTTAAGTTTTAATTAGCAAGAGGGTTTAAATTGTTTATAGGGGAACTCGCCATGATTTTAGTCGTATGCCTACGTATCCTCTTATGAGGAATCAGAGTCCCAATTCGTAGTTCGCATGAGTTGATGTTTTTTAGGGGTTGCAAAAGTATTTTGAATTGCCTCGCATTTGGACCAGGTGTAGAGATTGCGGAATTTTGGACTAAATGCGTGATTAGTCAAAAATATATTTGAAACCCTTTAGCAAAAAAATAATTGTTTAGGTTAGTTTATTGCGAAAGATAGATTTAAGATTTGTTGAATATTTTTTAGAATATTAATTATTAAATTTCTTAATTAATGCATGATTTAAAAATATTTAATGCAATGTAATATAAATATATACATGAGTTTTTAAATAAAATAATTATTTAAATAACAATGTAAATAATATATGTGAAAATAAAAATTAGGATTAATAATAATAATAATAATTATTATAAAAATAATAATAAGAAATAAATAATATATAAAATAAAAAAATATAAAAAATAAGAAAATAACAAAATAGAAAATATTGAAATTAGTCAAGGGGTGCATTTTTTAGTTAAGTAGTAAAAGGGCAGGGTGTGAAAAGTCAGGGTCTGAATTCAGATATTGAATTCAGGCCCAGTAAGCCTGGGGGTGTATTTTTACAACTAACAAGCAAATAGGTTGTGTGTTAAAAAACTGGGCCAAGTTCAGATATTGAACTGGGCCCAGAGGTAGGGGGTGTATTGCTGGCCTTAATTGAATAATTATGGAAAGAGGGGGTATGGAAAGCAGCTGGGCTAGGCCCAAACGCGTTTGCAAAGGGTTACCTGAATGGGAATAATTATGTAGTTTTTATTCATTTACCATTATGTTACAATCATCAACATTCCCTCTCCTCTCATCCTACCCTTTCCCTTCCACAAACCCTAACCTACAACCGCGTCGGTGCGACGAACCCCACACTGAATCCCTTCTATTGTAACCTAGCCCCGACAACCCAACACCAATATTAGAATAAAGGCTAAGCTTTATACCTTTTCGCGATCTCGTACTCTGGCTTTGAGTTCCCTTTTCAATTTACTTCTGATCTTCTTCCCTTATCTTATTCGCAGGTTTCCGGCGGCCTTATAATGTGGTGGCGACAATCTAGCAGCTACGACGGGGCTACGTCATTTGTTAGCAGCGGAGCGATTAGGGTTTCAGATATTGAAACCCTAATCATTTTCCCTCTTCAGTTTTCAACAGCGAGTCCGGTATTAACGTTTTCACTTTGTCTCTACGTCCTCTCAAATTCTCCTATCCTCTGTATTTTTTAGTTCGCTCTTTATAGGGTTAGTAGTTAGGGTTATTGTTATAAATTTTTTAGCTTAGATTTAGGGATTTAGGGATAATTAGAGATTGTAATTGATCCTGACTGTAATACAATGATTCGGCTCAGATATGATTTTGTATATTTTTATTTTGTAATAGAGATTTAAACTATAATAATATTGAGATCTATTTTGGCATTGATTCAGTTCCATACGCTTTTTTGAGATTTGTTTTAGTTTTGTAACCATGATTCTGCATATTTAGATTCAAACTGTAATGAAGATTGACTTAATTTTGGATTTGATTTATATGATAGTAGTTAGTCAAATTGAAATGTGTGTAATCTCTGCTTGATTACCACAATAGCTATTAACGATTTGGGCTTGTGTTATTTTCTTCAGCCTAACATGTCATTACTTGAATTTGGGCCTTTAGACAGTCAGCCCAGCATATTACCCGTTTTTCCTGGTTACTGCAGCCAACACTATTTTTTTTTTGGGTACAGACTGGGCCTAAAACGGATCCAACAATAGTTTTTTTTCCAAACACAATACTCAGCTTATAAAAACTTTTGATAAATAAATTATATCAATAATATCTTAAAACATTTTTCCAAATCTTTTAAAAACAAATCTCTTAATAATTTGTAAAGAAGATAAAATAATTAAGTTTAGTAATAATGTTTTTTTTTCAAAATAAATCAGTGATAACAAAATAATTTCTAAAAACGTTAAATGGGTTAGTTTTTTAAAAACCTCAATGGCCCTTTAATAACCATACCCTTCTCTTTTCTATTTAACAACAAAAATGGAAATGGACCAATATGAATTCTAATTGACTTTTAATTTTAAGTTTCACCTCCTCTTTATTTACTAAAAACAATAACACTTAAATGGACTTTACATACTTAAAAGTTAAATTTTGTTTTACAATAAAATAGACCTTTATATAAGAATCTCATGGGACATTGACCAACATGCTTCGCGGATGGGCCTATGGATATATGGGTCTTTCTGATTTAGAAAGCCCCACTCATTTGAATTAAGGTACACCCTTCTACTGACTTGGATTCTTAAAAATGGGTCATCAGATATTGTTGGACCATCCTTAAGAAAAACATTTCTTTCCATTTTTTATCTTGAAAATATGATCATAAAGGTAGGGAAAATTTGGGGTACGACAATAGTCCCTCGATGACGCTTCAAATGTTTCCTTGTAAACGATCTTAGTCCCTCAAAAGAAGTGCTAAGATATCTCTCAATATTGCTATCATGTCTATACAATGACCCACGCCTGTCCCTTTACATCCAAAGATAAGGCTTCTTACCAAATTAATGGTAAGATAGCAACATCTAAAGGAGGAGGAAAAGAACAATAAAGACCTTTTGAGTAGGTAGGTTTCTCCAAGTTGGTAGCATTCTCATAACAAAAACATCTTATACACTAACACTTTCATTTTGAAACATTTTCAAAAGACAACACTTTGTATGCGTTCTTATAGAGACGAGAATCATTACAAAGTCACCTTTTCAAAATCACTTTCAAAAAACAAACACTTCTTTGAACTATTTTCCAAACAACACTTTGTATGCGTTCTTAAAGAGATGAGAACCATTACAAAGACGTTTTCAAAACACTTTCAAAACCCAGATCACAAGAACACTTTCATACAAAAGCAACGATCTAGCAAGCAACTAAGAGCCCATAGATAACTATGGATTAAAAGGGTGCTAATACCTTCCCTTTTCATAATCTACCCCCCGAACTCAAGAAAATATCTCAAAGGTCTTTCCTTTTTGGATAAAAGAAAAGTCGGTGGCGATTCTTGCTATCCGCAACAATTGTGACCAAACCCAAAACATCCCAAGTCAGTTCTCCCTCCGTGTTACAACTTTCATATTTCAATTGAGACACAACTCTCCAATCATCATTTTGACATTAACATCAAATTTAATATTCACATTGAAACGTGACATTTTGGAATTATCATGAACTTTCTCATCAAAGTGTGTTTGACTAAGTTCATAACCCCCACTATTTCGCATTACTTTGAATCCTAAAAGAGTGTCAACTGGTCTAAGATCTTTCATCTTGAATGTGAATGTTTTCTCAATAGTGTGTTTGACTAAATTTTTTAACCCCCACTATTTTTCTTTACTTCGATCTCTTAAATTGTGACAACTAGTCCAAGATCTTTCATTTTGAATGTGGAAGTTAGAAACCTCTTTGTTTTTAAAATTCCATTTATCACGTTGGTAATGATCAATCATATAATCAACATGGAGACAAAGTAATATCACAATGTTCTCACATAACTTAGTTATGTTCACTTCTCTCAAATCTTCACTTGAATTTCTATGCTAAACCTTCTTGATCAAATTCAGCATTGATGTGCATGGAAATTTTGATTCTTTTCTTCTTTGATAATCTTTGTCTTCATCAAAAATATATAAGATTAATTCTTCACAATCTTCCCATTTTTGATGATGACAAACTCTTTGAATTCATTTTTTTATAATGATTAAAAATTATTCCCCTAAGTTATGTGTCTCTCCCTTAATCGGCAAATCATACAATGACAAAGTCAAACTTTTAATGTCATTATTTTGGTGTTTGTTTTAATCCATGCAAGGTGTGATATGGTGGGAGAACTGACTTGAGGTTTTGCGTTTTATCGCAAATGTTGCGGTTAGCAAGAGTCACCATCGACTTTTCTTTTATCCAAAAGGAAAGGTGAAAAAGCACATGAAAGACCTTTGAGATGTTTTCTTGAGTTCGGGGGGTAGATTATGAAAAGGGAAGGTATTAGCACCCTTTTAATCCATGGTTTTCCATGGGCTCTTAGTTACTTGCTTAGATCACTTGCTTTTGTTGTTTGAAATTATGTTTGGTGTAGTTTTGAAAGTATTTTGTAAAAGAGGCCATTTATTTTAGGCGATCTTTGCAATGATTCTCGTTCGTAAGAATGTATACAAAGATGTTTGTCTTTTGAAAATGTTTTCAATGTTTGTGTGTACGCTTGTTTTGAAAATAGCAAGGATTGTTGTTTTAAATGGAGCAAGTAACTAGAAGTTATCTACCTACTCAAATGTCTTTCTTATGTATTTTCTATTCCTTTGGCGTTGTTGTCTTACCATTGATTTGGTAAGCAACCCTATCTTTGGATGTAAATGGGACGGGCGTGGGTCATCATATAACCATGATTAGTAATGTTGCAAAGTATCTTAGCATTTTTTGAGGGACGAAGATCATTTTGTAAGGCAACCTTGAATAGCGTCATCGAGAGACTATGATCTTATATTTGTTTATTTTGCCAAGATACTTCGCATGCGTAACATGGACATTTTTGTTTTAGGAAACCAAGTGTGGAAACCCTAAGGGTGCTTGTGTGCAAGTGTATCATTTTCATGCTTTGATTTTTTCTTGTATTTAGGGTTTTCTATTTTGCTTTGTTTTGTTCTTGTCATACAAACCCTAATTACTAATCATGGCATATAAAGCGATAAATTGCATAATGTAAATATTTCTAAGCTATTACAACAATTTATGGGAGGGGGAATACAAATTTGAATGGGGATTTGCAAAAATATAAACCTAAATAAATTATTACAACCAAATCGAATTTGTACGAATTAGAATAAATACAATACAATATTAAAAAGAAAATGCAATGCAATGTACATGTAGAAAAAAGTTTTTTGTGTCTTGTTTTTATGTAAAAGAAAATTTCATCTAAACCTAAAAACATAAAGAAAAGGAATTAATTTTTAAAAGGGGTTTAATCCTAATTATTACTTAAAAGGAAATAAAGATTTTATATGTACTATTTTATATATTTTCTTGTATAAAAATAATAAATAATATTGTAATAAAATATAAAATTTTATATATGCAAAAATAAGTATTTATAAATATGAAATGAAAAATAAATTGAACTAAATATGTTTAATTATATTTACAAGTTTATTAAGAAAATAAATGATATCCTAATAAAATAAAATGTATTTTTATGTGAGAAATAAAATAAAAATAAAATAAAGTGCAATATTATTAATTTACTTTTTTTTGGGATTTTTATGTATTAAATAATTTTTTTTTTAAATATTAAATATGAAAATAAAACAAATAAAAAAAATAAAAATATGAGAAGTTAGCAAAAGGGGGTAATGTAGCAAAGCTGGTGGTAAGGTGTTAGCAAAAAAAATCTGGCCCAAAAGACCAAGCCCAACCTGCAAAAATATAGAAATGGAAAAGGGAAAAAATGTGAAAAAATACAAAAGTAGCGCGCAGGTTCGAACCCAGGACATGGGTCTCACCAGCGCGCTACTTTGCCACTGGGGTGACTATACTTCCATTGTCTTCAGGAAAGAAAAAACAATATAACACAAAACGCGCCCTTTCCCTGTAGTTCGTCTTCTTCCTCAAGCTTGGCCAGACACCCTGTAACTCTCTCATACTTCCATGAAAATAAAAACTTATAACATGAAAATTGTAGTACTTAAACTCACGATTCCAACCATATAAGCTATGTGAACTATCAATCAAAGATTAAAGAGAATTTTAACAACCTTAAACTTTAACCTAATATTTTCAGAAATTTCAAGTTCCAAATTCTCTCTATTCAAGTAAAATCAATGCAAGATAAAGATAAGTACAATTTCGTTATGATGAGGGCTATACTTTTTATTCACAAATCGTGGCCTATGGTTGCCTGTACAAGGAGATAAAGTTTAAGATTTTACCTCCTTCAGTTGAAATCATGGATGAAACTGGAGTGACTTTAATGGAGGCCTGATGCTTGCCTGAGCTTCCTTGAGCTTCCCTGAATGTATTCCAACCTTTGCCTTGCTCTGAAAGTATCTGGAACTCCTCGGCCAAGTCAAACTACAAGCTCTGAAATCAACAATGGCAGATGGTGGAAAAGTGATTACAGAACAAGGATGAAGGTTTGGATGGGTTTGATATCAAGTATGTAAGGTGTTTGAATGATCAAAACTCAAAGCGCACGAGCCAAATGGAAGATGGGTGTGCTTGTGCATAAACTGTAGGTTTGAACAAATTTTTGGTGTTTTTCAGCTTGGGAGTGTTTCAGGATTTTTTTAAATTGTGTATTGTGTTGCATAATGTTTGTATATTAGTATTGAAATGGTTTGATTTCAACCCTCTAGCAGTTGTGCCTTCCCTAGCCTTTTTTCCACTTTTCTTGTATTTTAAGTAAAGTGATAAGACAAAGCCTTTCATGCTTGTACTGGCTTGCTTAGGGTTGGTATTTCTTCCCTACAAGTTGCCTTTGGTCTGTGGTACTTGTATGTACCAAGGGGATAGGTCCAATGCTCAAGATTGTAAAGTTTGCAAAAGTTGATCTTTTTCAAAATGGCAATGGTGACTTTTGCCATAAATAGAATTGTAAGTTGGATAATGGTTCTAAGGCATGGATAAAAGCTTTGTCAACTTAGTAAGCATTTAATTAAGGAGTGTGTAACAAGTTTAGGACCTGTAAAGCATGGATTAGCCAGCATAGGTTCTGATTGGAACTTTGTTCTTCATGAAATGGCTTGGACAAAAAGTGAGAAATTGACAACTTCATCTCTTCGATTCTCCCTACTCAAAAATGATCTTGAGGAGTTCTTTGACATTTTGGAAAGCTTGAAATGTTCTATATAATTCATATTTGAAATGAATTTTGATATACCTCTTGTAACTATGTGAAAAATGTCCATGAAGTTGGGTCGAAAACTGCCTAAACTAGGGCAAAATTTCACTAAGTTATTTAGTTCATGACCATGTATTCACAAATTTATATCTTGAGATCCAAGCATCATTAGGGAAAAGTGTGTGAAGAAAAGTTTTAGATTTCATGTAGGTCTACAACTTTCAGGTTGGGAACTTTCCTTGAATCATTATGCATCATGGTGAAAAACTTGCCCAAAGTTGAGAAAAAATAAGAAAATTTTCTATACTTCGAAAATTTCTAAGTTAGGAAAATTTTCAAATTCAAACCCTAATTTTCAAATTTGGTTTTCTTGGTGAAAAAGTTTCACATTTTGACATGTTTTGATGAATTATGACCCTTGGTACTTGATTTTGACCAAAAAGTCAAAGTTTGACTTTTCAGTGTATAGTTGACTTTTGATTAGTTGATTGCAAATTTCATCTGTCAATCCAATGAAATTGAAATGTTTTGAGCCATGTAATTAAGTCAAGATGATGCCATTGAATCCTTGAAATCATGAATCAAATCAATTGGTCATTTGTTAGGTTAAAAATCAGAAATTGCCCTTCCTCGTCAAAACCCTAATTTTGACCATTTTGCCCTTTTGATGATTTGATCAAATTTCTTGAGGAATTGTGATCCAAACTTGACCAAACGATACATGTAAATTTAAAATGTTGATGTGGATCAAAAATTATGAAGTTTGACTGTAAATTGGCCATGGTTGACTTTTTCCCTAATACAATTGATTTTTAGGTCAACTGTCCAATTGACTGATCATAAATATGGTTCAAGGCTTGAAACTTGTCATGAGTGATCTTAGGGATCCATAATGATGTTTGAAAGTCACATGAAGCATTGATAGTCCAAAAATACTTGTGCAAACTCAAACCCTAATTTTGGGTTATCAGTGCAAAATAAGATGTCTTGAGCTGACCAAACCCTAATCTAGTCTTGAGTCAAAGAGATCTTGTGAGAAAAGTATTGATAAATGAGAGGGAAAATTTTTTGGGGTACAACAGCTGCCCCTGTTCAATCTTCTTAAACCTGAAGAGTTATATTGGCGAGCTTTTCCATTCGTGACTTGAAGGTGAAAGAATGATTGGACACTAGAGTGCCCACAAATTTGCACTCGACAATGTGAAGTTGAGGGAACGGGCTTAAAGATGCCATTTGGAGAAGTGATAGAGTCTTGTTGGAGATGCGCTTGTAGATGCCACCCAAGAGTGTTTGTTGAAGTGTAACTTGTAAGCTGAAAGAATGAGTATCAGAATGGCATCCGAGTCTGGAGCGTATCTGAACTGTATCCGAAAGCTGAATCTGAATGAGTAACAGAAAGGCATCCGTATCTGGAGCGTTTCTGAACTGTATCTGAAAGCTGAATCTGACTGAGTAACAGAACGGCATCCATGGCTGGAGCGTATCTGAACTGTATTCGAAAGCTGAATCTGAATGAGTAACAGAATGGCATCCGTGTCTGGAGCGTATCTGAACTGTATCTGAAAGCTGAATCTGAATGAGTAACAGAATGGAATTCGTGGCTGAAGCATATCTGAACTATATCCGAAAGCTGAATCTGAATGAGTTACAGAATGGCATCCGTGGCTGGAGCATATCTGAACTGTATCTGAAAGCTGAATCTGAATGAGTAACAGAATGACATCTGTGGCTGGAGGGTATCTGAACTGTATCCGAAAGTTGAATATGAATGAGTAATAGAATGGCATTCGTGGTTGGAGCGTATCTGAACTGTATCCGAAAGCTGAATCTGAATGAGTAATAGAATGGCATTTGTGGCTGAAGCGTATCTGAAAGCGGAATCTGAATGAGTAACAGAATGGCATCCGTGGCTGGAGCGTATCTGAACTGTATCCGAAAGCTGAATCTGAATGAGTAATAGAATGGCATCTGTGGCTGGAGCGTATCTGAATAGTATCTGATTGTATATTGTTAATGGTAGCTGTTAATCCTATCCTGAAAAGGGTAAAATGTTAGCTGGAACACAAAATTATGTTGTATGATGAAATACATGTGTTTTATCAATGTTTATGATATGTGGATGTAATGTATGCGCATGTAAGCTGATTTGCTGTATTGTTGAGGAAAATAAATCCTTGACTCCTGTTGAGGGTATGTGGATTCTTCATGTCTTGAAGTTGGAGTATTGACAAGAATTTTTTCGTTAGAGCAATGTCGTATACTGCTTGAGGAATCTGCTTGGGGAATCCAGAGAATTTTGATGACTTCTAATGGGGATTAATAATGGGAGTCTTTGTTCCGTTGGGGAGTATCAGGAGTCAATTGTTACCCGGTTGGATTTCAGGCTTCAAAACAACTTATTGGGGAATTTGGAAAAAATTGGATGGTTTCCATCGGGGATTAATAGTTTGAAGTTTTAGCTCCGTCGGGAATCTAAATGACGTACCATGGGGATTGCTCATGGAATAGCCTAAAGACGTTTTCCTATTCTTTCAACCTGTCAGTAATTGTCTTTTTTCATTTTGTTTATTTGTAAACTGTAATTATGTTCAAATGCATATGTTCATTAATGAACCATTGGACGTTTTTGCAAATAAAACACAAGTGTAAAGAAAAAAAGCAAATAGTTTTCTGTACTTGAAAGAGATATCTTTGTATTTACTTTGAATAAGTATTTTGTACAAAGGAGACAGACATCCTAGTAAGAGGATGGTGCCATAAAAGTAAAAAAAAACAGTTTATACAAAGAAAGATAGCTACGTGTGATAATCCCATGGGGTTCCCATTCTGCTATAGCCTATGTATCTCCGAATATCTTGTCTATTTATTGCTTCATCCGAAGATGATTGCATTGATCAGAAGCTCTGAGTTTGTCAATGAAGAGATTGTCCTCAAAGTGATCCGACGAGACATAGTTATACGCTTTAATTCCCTAACTTTTTCCTGGACCGTCCTTTCGGATTTTCAGTCCACCTGGAAACCCTTTTTTGCCCAAGTCGCCCTTTCGGGTTTTCAACTTACCAGGTGTACAAATTTTTTTATTTTATCCCTAATTTTTGCCCGAACCTTTTTTGTTCGCCGGGATGCCCTTTTTTGACTAGGTGTGTCAACCTAGCGGGTCTCTTATGCGTAGTATCTTTTGACTATGTCCGCGTTCGCAGGGTGTGGCAGGTCGTCACCGTCCATGGTGGTTAAGATCATTGCCCCACCGGAGAAGATGTTATTGATTACAAATGGTCCCTCATAGGTAGGAGTCCATTTGCCCCTGGGATCACTTTGTGGCAAGATAATGCGTTTGATCACTAGATCTCCAACTTGATATACTTGGCGTCTAACTTTCTTGTTGAAAGCCTGGATCATCCGTTTTTGATACATCTCACCATGGAAAACAACAGTAAGTCTCTTCTCATCGATTAAGTTTAGTTGATCAAGTCGAGTCTGGATCCAATCGTCCTCATTCAAACCTGCATCCTTCATGATTCTTAAAGAGGGGATCTGAACCTCAATAGGCAAGACAACCTACATACCATAAACCAAAGAACAGGGTGTTGCCCTAGTTGATGTGCGAGCCATGGTACGGTATCCGTGGAGAGCAAATGGAAGCATCTCATGCAAGTCCTTGTAGGTGACTGTCATTTTTTGTATGATCCTTTTAATGTTTTTATTAGCAGCTTCGACTGCACCATTCATCTTTGGCCGATAGGGGGACGAATTGTGATGCTGAATCTTGAACTGCTCGCACAAGGCGGTGATCATAGTATTATTAAGGTTTGTACCATTATCAGTGATGATCCTTTTGGGATACCGTACTGGAAAATGAGATTCTGCTTGATGAAGCAGGCAACAACATTCTTAGTGACGGATGCGAAGGAAGCTGCTTCGACCCATTTTCTGAAATAATCAATGGCCACTAGAATGAAACAGTGTCCATTGGAGGCTGTAGGCTTGATCTCCCCAATCATATCGATTCCCCACATAACAAAGGGCCAAGGAGCTGTCAAGACATTCAGAGGAACCGGAGGCACATGCACCTTGTCAGCATAAATTTTACACTTATGACAGGTCCGAGAGTGTTGATAGCAATCTTCTTTCATGGTCGACCAATAATAGCCTGCCCGTAGGATTTTCTTTGCCATCGTATGCCCACTGGAGTGAGTGCCAAAGTTACCTTCATGTAATTCAGCCATGATCTTTTCAGCCTCAATCTTATCCACACACCGGAGCAGAATGGAGTCATGATTGCGTTTGTACAGGATGCCATTACTCAAGAAGAACTTAGCAGAGAATCTCCTTAAGAACTTTTTATCATTGATTGAAGCTCCTTCTGGATATTCTTGAGCCTCGAGATACCTCTTGACTTCATGAAACCAAGGCTGGTCCACTACCTCTTCAGTATTAATGTCGTGACAGTGTGCTGGTTCGTCCATTCGTTCAATGGTGATCTGGGGATCCTCGTTATCCTAATTAAGTTTAAATATAGATTACATTGTGGCTAGAGCATCTGCTAGCTGATTTTCTTCTCGCGAGAAATGCTCGAAGGTAATCTGCTCAAAATGTGGTAGCAATGTCAAAACATATTATTTGTAAGGGATAAGGTTTGGGTGCTTAGTGTCCCACTCTCCTTTGATCTGACTGATGCCCAAAGCTGAATCTCCAAACACATCTAAAGATTTGATTCCCAAGTCTATGGCAGCCTTGAGACCAAAGATGCATGCTTCGTATTCCGCCATGTTATTCGTACAGTTGAAGCAAAGTCTGGCAGTAAAGGGAGTATGACACCCTTCCGGAGATATGAGTACAACGCTGATACCATTACCAAGTGCATTGGATGCCCCATCAAAGAACAGGGTCCACCGGGATCCTTGTTCAGGTCCGTCATATGGTCTGATTTCTTCACAGTTGTTTAATGTCATGATGTCTTCAATTATTTTTGCTAACATTTCCTTTCTGATTTGCAGCGCATCAGAGTCAGAACTTCTGCTCTCTCCTGTTTCAGCAACGCGCTGATTATAACTCTTACTCTTTTATTATTTTTACCAGCACTTTTTATTTTCATTAATCAAAAACACCAAAAATACTTTATTCACATACTTTATTTTATTTCTTTTAAAACAAAAAAAAAGACTAAACATATTTTCTTAAGTAAATTTATTTCTTCTCTTAACAAAAACAAAACAAGTCTATTTTACATTTCTTGTACATTATTTCAATATGGTTGTAATAGATAATTAGGACTTTAATTTCTTGCGATCCCCATTTTTAAGTTTGTACACCCTATTCCCCAAATGATTGTAATAGCGTAGTAATTTTACTTTCTGCAATTTATCGCTTTTATATAAATGCTAGTAATTAGGGTGTGTATGGCAAGATTAAAACCAATGCTTATAAAACCTTAAACTCAAGACAAAAATACATGAAATCAAACACACTTTGCACACGCACACCCCTAGGGTTAACTCCACTTGTTGTCTAAAAATGGTCATGATATGCATGTGAGACGTCTTAGCAAAAACAATAAAACATACAAGATCATAGTTGTAGCAACTGGTTTTTTTAATCAATAGTCGCCACTATTATTTTTATCCTAGGGAAGGGAACCTAACAGTAAACCCTAATTCGCAGACAGAGATTCTAGGTTTCGGACTCAATTAGACAAAAGGAAGGTGTTAGGCACCTTTCAGCCATCTTGTTCACAAGGATATCAAGCTCTAGGTTTAGGTTTGGGATAAACAGGGTTTTAAGTTTTAATTAGCAAGAGGGTTTAAATTTTTTATAGGGGAACTCACCATGATTTTAGTCGTATGCCTACGTATCCTCTTATGAGGAATCAGAGTCCCAATTCGTAGTTCGCATGGGTTGGTGTTTTTTAGGGGTTACAAAAGTATTTTGAATTGCCTCGCATTTTGACCAGGTGTAGAGATTGCGGAATTTTGGACTAAATGCGTGATTAGTCAAAATATATTTGAAACCCTTTAGCAAAAAAATAATTGTTTAGGTTAGTTTATTGTGAAAGATAGATTTAAGATTTGTTGAATATTTTTTAGAATATTAATTATTAAATTTCTTAATTAATGCATGATTAAAAAATATTTAATGCAATGTAATATAAACATATACATGAGTTTTTAAATAAAATAATTATTTAAATAACAATGTAAATAATATATGTGAAAATAAAAATTAGGATTAATAATAGTAATTATTATTATAAAAATAATAATAAGAAATAAATAATATATAAAATAAGAAAATATAAAAAATAACAAAATAACAAAATAGAAAATATTAAAATTAGTCAAGGGGTGCATTTTTTAGTTAAGTAGTAAAAGGGTAGGGTGTGAAAAGTCAGGGTCTGAATTCAGGCCCAGTAAGCCTGGGGGTGTATTTTTACAACTAACGAGCAAATAGGGTGTGTGTTAAGAAATTGGGCCCAAGTTCAGATATTGAACGGGGCCCAGAGGTAGGGGAGGTGTATTGCTGGCCTTAATTGAATAATTATGGAAAGAGGGGGTATGGAAAGCAGTTGGGCTAGGCCCAAACATGTTTGCAAAGGGTTACCTGAATGATTATGTGCATGAGGGTGCATGGGAATATGGTGGGGACCTCGCCTTACGGCCGTCCGATAGTGATCGTATGGACAAAATTTTAATGGAGCATGTTATTTCCAAGGGCGCGAGTGTACAAAATATCATAACAAAACATTTTTGTTTTATGTAGTTTTTCTTCATTTACCACTATGTTACAATCATCAACATTCCCTCTCCTCTCGTCCTACCCTTTCCCTTCCACAAACCCTAACCTACAACCGCAGCGGCGCGACGAACCCCACACTGAATCCCTTCTATCGTAACCTAGCCCAAACAACCCAGCACCAATATCAGAATAAAGGCTAAGCTATATACCTTTTCACGATCTCGTACTCTGGCTTTGAGTTCCTTTTTCAATTTACTTCTAATCTTCTTCCCTTATCTTATTCGTAGGTCTCCGACGGCCTTTTAATGCGGTGGCGACGATCTAGCAGCTACGACGGGGCTACGGTGTTTTTCAGACACGGTGCGATTAGGGTTTCAGATATTCCAACCCTAATCGTTTTACCTCTTCAGTTTTCAATAGCGAATCCAGTATTAACGTTTTCATTTCGTCTTTGCGTCCTCTCAAATTCTCCTCTCCACTGTATTTTTTTAGTTTGCTCTTTATAGGGTTAGCAGTTAGGGTTATTGTTATAAATTGTTTAGCTTAGATTTAGGGATTTAGGGATAATTAGAGATTGTAATTGATCTTGACTGTAATACAATGATTCGGCTCAGATTTGATTTTGTATATTTTTGATTTTGTAATAGAGATTTAAACTATAATAATATTGAGATCTATTTTGGCATTGATTCAGTTCCATACACTTTTCTGAGATTTGTTTTAGTTTTGTAACCATGATTCTGCATATTTAGATTCAAACTGTAATGAAGATTGACTTAATTTTGGATTTGATTTATATGATAGTAGTTAGTCAAATTGAAACGTGCGTAATCTCCACTTGATTGCCACAGTAGCTGTTAATGATTTGGGCTTGTGATATTTTCTCCAGCCTAACATGCCATTACTTGAATTTGGGTCTTTAGACAATCAACCCAGCATATTACCCGTTTTTCCTGGTTACTGCAGACAACACTATTTTTTTTTTGTACGGACTTGGCCTAAAACGGACCAAACAATAGTTTTTTTTTCAAACACAATACTCAGCTTATAAAAAATTTTAATAAATAAATTATATCAATAATATCTAATAAAACATTTTTCCAAATCTTTTAAAAACAAATCTCTTAATAATTTGTAAAGAAGATAAAATAATTAAGTTTAGTAATAATGTTTTTTTTTTATAAATAAATCAGTGATAACAAAATAATTTTTAAAAACGTCAAATGGGCTAGTTTTTTAAAAACATCAATGGCCCTTTAATAACCATACCCTTATCTTTTCTATTTAACAACAAAAATGGAAATGGACCAATATGAATTCTAATGGACTTTTAATTTAAAGTTTCACCTCCTCTTTATTTACTAAAAACAATAACACTTAAATGGACTTTACATACTTAAAACTTAAATTTAGTTTTAAAATAAAATAGACCTTTATATAAGAATCTCATGGGACATTGGTCAACATGCTTCGCGAAAGGGCCTACGAATATATGGGTCTTTCTGATTTAGAAAGCCCCACTCATTTGAATTAAGGTACACCCTTCTGCTTACTTGGATTCTTAAAAATGGGCCATCAGATATTGCTGGACCATCCTTAATCAAAACATTTCTTTCCATTTTTTATCTTGAAAATATGATCATAAAGGTAGGGCAAACTTAGGGTACGACAGCTGCCCCTATTCAATTATCTTCCAATCGAATAGTGTGAGAAAACGCGAGCCTTACACATTCTGATTGGGAGTTTATTGAATACTTGAAGTGTCCCCAAAATTTTCCCGACAAACACAAGGTTACACTGATATAGCATACCCTTACGAGTCTTTGGGAAAGTATGCAAAGTTGATGATATATCGCTTACCAGGGTTTGATAGCGAGACAGGTGGTTTTAAGAGCGCAATTTCATACGTCTTGGTTTATTCACCCCTTTGGAGGGTGAGTATAGAAATAACTGATGATGCACGACTGCTTGAAGGCTGAGGCCATGGTTTATGTTTGCGAATCGCTGCATGACGTCTAAGGCGATGTTTTGAGCATGAATACATTGCGTCTTAGAGGCAATGTGTTGAGTTTAGATAATACATTGCGGCTTAGAGGCAACATGCGAAGTTTGGATAAAACATTGCGGCTTAGAGGCAATGTGTTGAGTTTGGATAATACATTCCGGCTTAGAGGCAATGTGTTGAGTTTTGCTTTTCGTCGCAGCATGAAGTCTGAGGCAATGAGTTTGGTTCGCAAATCACTGTGTGAAGTCTGAGGCGATGGTCTAGGTTTTGCAAAAACATTGCGGCTTAGAGGCAATGTAATGAGTTTGGAGAACACATTGCGGCTTAGAGGAAATGTGTTGGCTTGGATAATACATTGCGGCTTAGAGGCAATGTAATGGGTTTTTGAGAATATGTTGCGGCTTAGAGGCAACGTACAAAGTTTGTAGGATATATTGCGGCTTAGAAGAAATATACTGAGTTTTGACAATGCGTTGCGGCTTAGAGGCAACATACAGAGTGTTGAGAATTCATTGCGGCTTAGAGGCAATGTGTTGGGTTTGAGGATACATTGCGGCTTAGAGGCAATGTGTTTGATTCAGATGATATATTGCGGCTTAGAGGCAATATACTGAGACTTGTAAGGAACTCATCACTGCGGGAAGACTTAGGTGATGGGCTGAATGTGTCACGGCATGAAGACTAAGGTGACGGGTTGAATCGTAGGAGAAGTATTGCGTTGGTTGACCCTTAGATAGTTGAATTGAGGGTGAAATTATTTGTGTATTTGCTAGGTGATACATGTGTATGCATGCGTATTGAATGTTGTATGTATGCAAGATGTATGATGTTTGACATTGATATGGAACCCTGAATATATGCATAATGTATATAAAAAATGTATAGTGTATGTATGTTATGCAAATTGTATGTATGAAATGTGCGTATGATGTGCGTATGCCTGGAAATGTTATGAAGACTATTTCTGGCATTCTCTCCTTTAAACCATTGGCTTAGATTTACCAATTCCTGGCATTGTATGTCGTGTCGTTGTAGCATTGTTGAACTTGAACGTGGTGAGTAATGTTAGCAAAAGTTGAACATTGATTTTGTATAGACGTATACGTAGACGTAAATAATGGCCTATGTGTAGATTTGTATGTTGTAAGCGCAGACGTAGCGTAGAACTTGTGTCATAAGTCAGGCATAGGTGCTGACAAGGACGTAGACTTTGTGTATAGACACAAAGATATATTTATAGACTTTGTATCATTGAGTGCAAGCATAGGCGCATACATGTGCGTGGTCGTAGACTTCGTGTACGGACGCGTAGATATGCCTAGGTACAAATGTAGGCGTGTGTATAGATTTTTGCAAGACGTAGGAGTAATTGTGTGCATGGACGTAGACGTGGATTTTCCTTCGATACTTTTCTAACCAAAGTGTTTTTTTTCGATATTTGTCAGATGATTTTATTCTGTTAATTCCCCAAAATTATTTCAAGACAATATTCATAAGTAATAATCATAGTATTTTGTAAACAAATCTAAGAAAATAAAAACATGATTCGAAATATATAACAAAAATAAATGTTTTATTGATATGCCTCAAAGTGGGCGAGAATACAAGATACAATTCCTAGAAAGAGGTAATTACATAAAGTTTTTAAACAGTAAATGGCAATGAAAAATGATAATTTCTACTGCTGTTTCCCCATAGCTTTCGATGAAGTTATCTCCTTTGCTTCCGAGTTATATGATTCCAACCTATCCTCCCCTCCGTGGTTCATAGTCATAGCTCTTTTGATCACAGTCTTTTTTTTCTTTATTTCTTTGTAGGGAATCCCTAACTTTTGCTTGGATTGCCCTTTCGGGTTTTCAATCCACCGAGATAATTTTCTTGTTATGTGTCCCTAATTTTTGCCTGGATCACCCTTTAGGATTTTCGATCCACCGGGACGCTCCTTTTTGCCTAAGTCTCCCTTTTGAGGGTTCGAGCTTAGCGAGATTTTTATACGTAGTATTTTTTGACTGCGTCTGAATTGGTCGGATGCGGTAGTTCTTCCCCATCCATTTTTGTATGGACGAGACCACCTCCAGATAATGCTATTTTGACTATATATGGACCTTTGTAGTTGGGTGTCCATTTACCACGTGAATCGAGGTGAGGTAGTAGAATCTTCTTGAGCACTAGATCCCTTTCCTTGAATATTTGAGGGCGTACTTTCTTGTCGAAGGCCCTCTTCATTCTCTTTTGATATAACTGACCATGACACAAAGCCGTTAATCGTTTTTCTTCAATGAGGTTGAGCTGGTCAAGTTGAGCCTGCACCCATTCCTCTTCTTCCAACTTTGTTTCCCTCAGGACTCGAAGTGATGGTATCTCAACTTCCACCGGGAGTACCGACTCCATGCCATATACTAGTGAGAAAGGAGTCACGATTGTTGATGTGCGTATAGAAGTACGATAGCCACGAAGAGTGAATGAAAGCATTTCGTGCCAATCTTTGTATGTCTTCACCATCTTCTGGATGATTTTCTTACTATTTTTGTTGGCTGCTTCGACGGCCCCGTTCATCTTTGGTCTGTATGGTGAGGAATTATAATGCTCGATTTTGAAGTCTTCGCATAGTTCCTTCATCATCTTGTTGTTTAAATTAGACCCGTTATCTATAATTATCCGGCTTGGGACACCATATCTGCATATGATATTCTGTTTGATGAAGGGCTTAACCACTTGACTTGTTACGTTGGTGTAGGATGCTGCTTCTACCAATTTTGTAAAGTAGTTGATGGCTACCAATATAAAGTAGTGTTCATTGGATGCTTTCGGCTCGATCATGCCAATCATATCAATTCCCCACATGGAGAATGGCCAAGGGGAGCTCATGACGTTCAGAGGAGTCGGTGGTACATTTATCTTGTCGGTGTAGATCTGACATTTATGACACATCTTCGTGTAGTGATAGAACCAACTTCCATTGTTAACCAGTAATACCCTGCTCGCAGAATCTTTCTGGCCATGGCATGCCCGTTTGTATTAGTCCCGAAAGTGCCTTCATGGATTTCTCTCATGAGTGTATCTGCTTCTTGATTTTCCACACATCTGAGTAGTACCATGTCGTAGTTTCTTTTGTATACCACTCAATTACTCAGAAATAATTTTGAAGCTAACCTTTGCAAATGTTTGCTTGTTAATGATAGAGGCATTTTCTGGATATTCCTGCCTTTCTAGGTACTTTTGGATGTCGTAAAACCAAGGTTTGTTGTTAGGTCCTTCCTCAATAGCAAGGCGGTATGCAAGCTCTTCGAAATGTCTGATCGTAATATGTGGTTCGTGATTCGGCCAAGTCACTTTGAACATAGCTGATATAGTTGCCAGAGCGTCTTCCATTTGATTTTCTTCTCGCGGGATATGACTAAAAGTGATTTCTATAAATTATGCGGCTAACTTTAAAACATGATCCTAATATGGAATCAGTTTAGGGTGTTTAGTATCCCATTCTCCATTAACCTAGTATATGATTAACGCAAAATCCCAAACACTTCAAGGTGCTTTATTCTTAAATCGATGGTAGCTTCCATCCCTAGTATACATGCTTTGTATTCGGCGATATTGTTGGTGCAGTCAAAACATAAACTTGAAGTGTAGGATTTATGATAATTCTTGGGAGATGTTAAGACTGCCCCTACACCGTGACCTAGTGAATTTGAAGCCCCATCGAACATGAGTGTCCAACATGCCCCTGGCTCAGGCCCTTCGTCGAGTCCTGGTATTTCGTAGTCAGCTATAAATATGACATCCTCATCGGGAAAGTCAATCTTCATGGGCTAATATTCTGATAGCGGTTGGTGATCTAGATGATCAGCTAGCATACTACCTTTGATGGCCTTTTGTGTGACATATTTGATGTCGTATTCTGATAGTAGCATCTGCCATCATGCATCTCTTCTAGTAAGAGCTGGCTTTTCGAACACGTATTTTAGAGGATCCATTGTTGCTATTAACCATGTAGTATGGGTTAACATATATTGCCTCGACCTGTTGGTAGCCCAAGCCAATGCGCAACAAGTTTTCTCAAGGAGTGAGTACCTGGTTTCGCAGTCAGGGAATCTCTTGCTGAGGTAATAGATCGCATGCTTCTTTCTACCTGTTTCATTCTGCTATCCTAAAACACAACCCATTGACCCTTCGAGCACTGTCAAGTACATGATGAGTGGCCTTCTTGGGACTGGTGGCATTAAGATTGGTGGCTCTTGCAGATACTATTTTATCGTCTCGAAGGCAGTTTGACTATTATCGTTCCATACTATCGTCTAATCCTTTCGAAATAACTTGAATATTGGCTCGCACATAGCTGTTAGATGCGATATGAACCTTGAGATGTAGTTCAATCTCCCTAAGAAACTACGTACTTCTTTTTCTGTCCTTGGAGCGGGCATCTCTTGTATAGCTTTTAATTTTTCCGAATCCACCTCAATACCCCGTTGGCTTACAATAAAACCTAACAATTTGCCTGATCTGACGCCAAATGTGCATTTATTCAGGTTTTACCTTAGTCTGAATTTACGTAGCCGCTCGAATAACTTTTTCAGATGTATGATATTTTGTCCTCCGTATGGGATTTGGAAATCATATCATCGACATATACTTCAACCTCCTTCTGGATCATATCATGGAATAACGTGACCATTTCCCTCTGATAGGTTGCCCCTGCGTTCTTGAGACCGAATGGCATTACTTTGTAGCAGAAACTTCCCAAAGGTGTCATGAAGGTAGTCTTTTCCATGTCCTCAGGCGCCATTTTAATTTGATTATATCCCGAGAAACCGTCCATAATTGAGAATACCGAGGCTTGAGCTGTATTATCCACTAGGACATCTATGTGGGGTAACGGAAAGTCGTCTTTGGGGCTCGCCTTGTTTAGGTCTCGATAATCTACGCACATGCATACTTTTCAATCATTCTTAGGTACTGGTACAATGTTAGCTATCCAAGGTGGATAATCTACCACTGCTAGGAACCCTGCGTCAAATTGTTTGAGAACCTCTTCTCTGATTTTGCTGGACATATCTGGACGAGTTCTTCTGAGTTTTTGTCTGACTGGAGAACACCCTTCTTTGAGAGGTAATCTGTTCACCACGATGTCTGTATCCAACCCTGGTATGTCCTTGTAGGATCAAGCGAATATATCCACATACTCGTGTAATAACTTGATTAGCCTGTCTTTGACGCTCTGCTCCAACATTGCCCCTAGCTTGATTTCTTTCGGATCTCCTGTTGTGCCTAGGTTAATGGTCTCAATAGGCTCTTGATATTGTTGTATACTGTTATTCTTTCTCTCCATTTCCCTCGCCATTTCCTCGAAGAGTTCAAGATCTTCGTCATCTTCCTCTCCGGCTTGGTGGATAGGAACATCAAAATCGTATCGGGTCGTAGCAGTAGCGTTATCGGTAATTTTGGACATGGATCTGCACATTTATCATGTTTTAGTGCATATTTTAGTGCTTGGAATTTGAAAATGCGTATGCAAAGAAAGTATTTCCATTTTTATATTTAATAGATAAATGCAAAAGAAAGACAAGGATCTTAATTGAAAGCAGAATATAACTTTTATAAATTATAAATATTGTCTGAAATAAGAACAGGGAAAACCCTTACAAGCAACCCCTATGCCTCGGGTTTGACATAGGTTCTTTCAAAACAAGAAATATTACTTAGAAAAGAAAAATATCTCGGGAATCTCCACAGTAGTCCATCCTTTGAGCTCTTCTCCTAGGGCACCTTCTCTGATGAAGTCGGTTGCCATTTTGGTATTGATTTTGCTTGATATCATTGCCACGTGCCCGTCATGCTCTGTTCCCTTGCTGATGAAAGTCTCTCGGATTGGAGGAAAACATGATTTGCCTTTCAGAGTAGCCTTCGACGATCCGTAGCCCAAACCAAAGTGATTCTTCTTCTCAGAAATGTCTGGGAGCTTTCCCCAGCGTTTCGAGGCATCACCTTCCATAGTTATTTGCAGATCTCTCCATGATGTCACTTTAGTCTTGTTACCCTTTTCGACTGGTAATGTTATCATCAAATAAATTTCCAAGGCTTGGAACGGGGTAGCTATACAGTCTTCGTTGACACCAATATACCTGTATGACTCAATGTGGCTCACGAAGATGTCTTCCTCGCCATCAATTATGATCAACTTCCCTTCCACTAAGAACTTCAATTTTTGATGCAGGGTCGAGGTTACTTCCCCTTCCGCATGGGTCCAAGGTCTCACCAGTAAACAAGTGTATGCTGGTTCAATGTCCATGACTTGAAAAGTGATATTGAAGATATGCGGCCCAATCTTGATTGCAAGGTCCACCTCTCCTAACACCGAGCTTCGAGAACCGTCAAATGCCTTTACTATCATAGAACTTGGTCTCATTGTCACATCGTCTATTATTAACTTTACAAGACTTGACTTTGGCAACACATTAAGAGCGGAAGCGGTGTCAGTAAGAACCCTGGACAAATGGGTAGTACCTATTTTCATAGTAATGTGGAGTGCTTTGTTATGGGCCCGACCCTGTGGCGGTAATTCACTATTGCTGAAACCCAGGTAGGATCTAGACATGAGATTTGCTACGACATTGTCAAATTTATTTACCGAAATTTCTTTTGCAACATGAGATGAACTTAACACTTTCATCAAGGAATCCATGTGTGCTTCATAGTTGATGAGTAGCGAGATTATGGAGATTTTTGCTGGAGTTTGATGGAGCTGATCCACCACGATGTAGTCACTCTTTTTGATTATTTTCAGAAACTCCTCTGTCTCTTGATCAGTAAAGTCTTTGTTCGTAGATTATGTTTCTTGATTTGTGTCAACTACTTCTTTTCCTTTGTCCTTCTTTGGAATCACATCTGTCTTTTTTGATGGTTCCGCTTCATAAATTCGACCACTTCGGGTCATACCTCATGTGCCTGCTATGTTTGAAATTGCAGGTCCTTGACTTGCGGATGACCCACTTTCCTGCTTCACTCTATTGATGTACACGGCTGAGTCAAAACTCCATGGTACTGCCTTATTATTCTCATAAGGGATTGGTGACGGTCCCTTAATTACCATTGTGGCTTTTGGAGTGGTGGGTATTAAGAGGGTCTTCTTAGGTGCCCTTCTTGTAACCTTTGCTGATTCTCCCCATGAGATGACTAGAGTCTTCTTGGTAAGGCTTGGACCCTAGCAAGGGATTACCAGTGGCTTTTTCCCTCCAATCGTGACTACATATTTTTCTTCAGGGTATAGTCCGAATTGGACTATCCCGCGATCTACCAGATTTTCCAGAGTTGTTTCAAAAGCTTTATTATGCTCTAACAAGAATCCACATTCGAACAAATATTCCTTCAACAAGTTGGTAGGTTTTTTGCCTTTATGCTTGCCCCAAAGTCAGTGACCACCTCAATTGCATTTATTGTTGGTCCATAGTGTGGAGGCATAGGGTTTGATTTGATGTTAGGCTTATCAAAGGTGATGTCTTGAGACTCTAACAGATCCTAAACCTTATGCTTGAATGCCCAACACTGTTCTATGGTGTGCCCTGGAGAATTAGAATGGTATTCACACCTAGCGTTGACTTTGTATCTTTGCGCGAGTGGCCCGGCCAGAGGAGCTAAAGGCTTGATTTCCACCAAGGATGTGTTAACCAAGTGTTATAATAACTGGCTTGGTGGTATGGGCAGTGGATCAAAATTTCTAGGTGGCCTTTTAAATTTGTCTTGCCTTTTTCCTTGTGGGATCACTAATGGTTGTGATGTCCTTGGTTGTGAGGCCACAACTTTGAATTCTCCCTCCTTCTTTCTTGGGAATTTTGAAGCCTGTCTTTTTGAATTATAAGGGGCATTTGACGACCCCCTGATATCTTTCTGCTTTTCAAACCAGTTTCGATTCTTTTGCCAATAGTCACTAAGTCTGAAAATCCCGACGAGACACTTCCCACCATTTTATCATAATAAAGCCCTTTTAAGGTTCCCATGAACATGTCTACGAGTTCTTTTTACAGCAGTGGTGGTTGTACGCGGGATGCCATCTCCCTCCATCTTTGAGCATATTCTTTGAAGGACTCTTCCTACTTTTGGGATAGATTTTGGAGTTGCAAGCGAGTAGGCGCCATGTCCAAGTTATACTTGTAATGCTTCAAGAAAGCATTATCAAGATCCACCAAAGTTCGGATATGCCATCGTTCCAACTGCATGTACCAGTCCAAAGATGCCCCAATTAGACTGTCTTGGAAACAGTGAATCATTAGTTTCTGATCATGGGCATGGGCGTGCATCTTCGTGCAGTACATGCGAAGATGATTCCTAGGACAAGTGAGCCCTTTATACTTTCCGAAGTTGGGTACTTTAAACTTTGGCAGTGTGATACGGTGGCAGAACCAGACTATTTTAGAAAAATGCTGGTTTGCATTTTGCGTTTGCAAAATGTCGCAGTAAGCAAGAGTCACTGTGATACAGTGGCAGAACCAGACTGTTTTAGGAAAATGCTGGTTTGCGTTTTGCGTTTATGTTCGCAAAATGTCGCGGTAAGCAAGAGTCGCCACCGACTTTCATTTTATTCAACTGGAAAGGAAAAAAACACAGAAAAATTCCTTTTTCGAGATTTTGAGTACGGGGGGTAGATTATAGAAAGGGAAGGTATTAGCACCCTTTCTATCCGTGGTTTTCCACGGGATCTTAGGTACTTGCTCATAATTTTAAAAATTGCTTCCGTGTTTGTGTGTTTTGAAAAGTTTTTGTTTTACTTCGATTTAACCCTTGCTTCTGTCTTCAAGAGTGTTACGAAGTGTTTTTGAAAACTTTGTTTGAAAAGTGTGGAAGTATGGAAAAGTATGATTTTGAGCAAGTACCTACTAGCATCTACCTACTCGAAAAAATAATGTTTCTGTTCTTGTTTCATTTATATAGCGCTATCCCACTATTAGGGAGAAGGTAGCACCATCGTTGGAGTTGTATGGGTCAATTCGAAAGGGACGTACGATCACTAAAGCAATGTTAGGACGTCTTAGTAATAACCCTAGTGTTTTAAGATCATATTCGAGGCAACATTTCCGAGGCAACCTTTCCGAGGCAACATTTTTGAACGGGACATTTGATCTTTGTTTAGACAAGAGGGAGACCACTAAGACACCCTATACTTAATGATCGTTTATCGAAGGCAACCGAAGTGAGAGTATACCCTAGGAGTGCGCATGTGCGAGTGATTTGATTTCAGTTATTATCTTTGCACATTTAGGGTTTGCAAACCATTTTTAAAATTAACATACATTCTTGTCATGCAATCCTATTATAATACATCTAACATTTAATATATGAGAAAATTAAAAATGTGAGAAATAAAACTACGCTATTACAAGGCTTCGGGGAGGGGGATTAATTACATAGCCAAAACCCGTAAAATGATAAATAAACGAAAAAGTCCTAATTAAACTATTACATCCCATGAGCAGTTACATTAATATTGTAAAAATAAATAAACGCGCGCGATGAAACGAGAACGAGAAAAAATTAGGGTTTTGACCCCGTCTAAACCTAATTAAAAGAAAAATCATTTTTTGTTGTTTTTGATTATTTCAAAAAAATAAGGTTTTAATTAAATAAATACAAACCTAATTACTAATTAATTTAAATTAAGAAAAATAATTAATTTGACCTATTTTTGTATTTTTGGTTATTTTAAGAAAAGAAAATAGAAATTAAATTAAACAAAACCCTAATTTTCTAATTTATTTTAAATTATTTACAAAAGGTTAAAATTACCCTAAAATTAAATTAAACTAATTAAATTAATTTTGACAAGATATATAAAAAACCTAAATTCTAATTTGGTGAAAATTTGATTTTTATGAGTTTTTTTATTAAAAAAAGAATTAAATTTGTGTGAGAAAATAATTTAAACATAATTAAATAAATAAAAGAAATATAGAAGAAAAGAGAGAAATGGGTCTGGTATCAAAAGTAAAAGGGGGGGGTGCCAATAAGGCCAATATGCCTTGGTCCACGTTGACCTTCAGATTCCATGCTGCACGTTTGACTAGGCCTTTGGTAGACCCTCACATGCCAAGCGTTGGAATTGATTTTCTTTAGATCCAATGGTTACAAGCTGATGGCATATGGTGGATCTATGGGAAGCCTGCGCATGGGATTACATATAACAAAATAATATTGAAGAACAAGGGGACCTAAGGATCGAACCCAGGCCCTTTAGCATCTGGCCATAGTGTGCTTGCCAGCTGAGCTGGCTGGTTCTTTTGTATCTGAAATAAACAATAATTAATATAATGGAAAACAAGATAATGGATCTCAAAAACGTGCGAAGTTTGAATGGACCAGCCAGGGGGTGCCACGCCACCCTTCTTCTTCCTCTATCTGTTGGCAAAAGTCCAAGACTTTTACCTACAGACAAAAGTCTGTAGCTATAGCCCTGCGTATTTCCAAAATCCACTACATGCATGATAAATTGATTCTAGTGGTACCAATCAACTCGTGACAACCTCACGAGCATCATGGTACCACTCTTCATGGCCAATTGTACCTGCAACCAAAACCCCTAAAAACGAAACCTAAACCCTAATCATGGCATATCTCTGTATTGCTAACAAAAACGCAATTGATCATTACCATTAGCTTGCAAATGTTTCAATGAACAAGAATATGTAATGAATTCATGCTACAAATGTCAGAATCATGATATTGAATTTCAAGAAAGTAAGGATATCGTGAGGTGCTTACAGTACATGTCTGGGAACGAAAACGCTTGTTGATGATTGGGAGAGACTCCTTGAATGCCCAGCAAGTGAATGGTACGCTTGGAATAGCTTGAAAGAGCCTGGAACAATGAAATTCGATTGCATCTTTTATTGATTTTTTTCAAGTTTTTCCTCAGCTTGTCACGCCTCCAATCCTTGTGCTTTTAGTCTGGATTTGTTCTATATGTAGCCTTGAGTGAATTAGGTTTACAAATTTGCTTCAAATCTTTTTCAATTAAGGTGATTGAATCATGATTTGATTCTTATTCAAATCTTTCTAAATCAAGCAAAACTCAATCTTTTTGTGTAAAAACAAGCCTTGCACGACTTGATCTCCTTGCCAGCTATTCATGGACCTGAAATATGCATAAAATCTCAAGGTTTAAATGATTTTGATATTTTCATGATTTTATTTTGATTTAATTTGATTTAATTGAAATAAAAGTCAAAATAAATGACAAAAATAAAATCAAGGCAAGTGAGAAGGATCATGGGTCGTGGATCATGCTACAAACTCAATACAAGCACAAAACGTTGGGCCCATTTGACAAAAATTGCAATTTGAAGCATATTTGACTTTTGGCAATTTTGCAAAAAAGGTTAACTTCACCCATGCATAACTTCCTCAATTTTGACCCTAGAGATGTGTTCTTGGAATTTTTAGAAAGCTTAAGATGTCCTCTAAGAAACCCTTTTGGTCGTATCTCAATTGAGTCTTCCAGATTCATGTATGAAGCTTTGACAAAAAAGGTATTTTTGTTGACTTTTCAAAATGACCTATAATGTCCAAATTCATAACTTCTTGTGAGTGCATATTTTGAACTTGTGAGCTGAATATGAATTGTAGGGCATTGCATACTCTTCAAAATGAGCTTTGTATGGGTCATTCTTGATAAAGTATGAGAAAGATATGCTTGGTCAAAGTTGAGTTGACCTTTCCTACAAAACCCTAATTTAGCAACTTTTAGGTTTTGATGAATTGTGTGAAATCCTTGGGGAATCATGATAAATCCTTGATCAAATGATAAATAATACTTCAAAATAAGTATGTTGACCAAAAATTTTGAAGTTTGAATGTATGTGGGCCACATTTGACTTTTACCATAGCACAATCGATTTTCAGGCCTTTGAGCAATTGACTGAGCAAACTTTCTCTGTAGGGCTTGAAAATTGACATGGATGATCTTGAGAACATATTAGGACAATGGTGAGAATTTGGGATCCCTTGGAATAAAGTACCTTGATGCAAACTGAAACCCTAATTTGAGGTAGACTGCCTTAGGAGAGAGTTTGTCTGGTCAACCCTTGGACTTCCTTGAGCAATTTGAAGACCTTACTTGAAATGTATTGAGATATATGGGAGGGAAAATTTTGGGCTACAACAGGCGGTATCACCACATCAGGGACTAAACCCATTTCCAGAGCGTCTACTTCGAGAGCGTCGAAGCCCTCCACAACCTTTAGTCTTTCTTCCAAGGCTTTATACTGATTCATTACCGGTGGGTTGTCTGCAGCATGAGCACCAGTTGTCTTCAAGGGTGCCTGGTGGGCATCCTCTGGGTCATGATCTCCGTATTGCATGTCTAGGTAATTATCTGCATTATTGGTTGGAATTTGTAGGGTATGTGATGCCCCTACTTTTGATGGTGGTGGGATGAATCCTTCAGTTTCAACCTCTTACTGGGCCATGGCAGACTTCTGGGGTCCTGCTTCCGGCTCTTCCCTTAGTTGGCGACCGCTCGATGCACCAATGGTTTGGGCTACTTCTTCAAAAGCTACCCTGGGAATTTGATCCTACCTGTCGATAATGTTCTTCAAAGCTAGAAGAACATTGCTCAAATCTCCTTTCATTGAGCTTACGTCACCCTTCACCTGATCAAGATCCTCTTTGAACATGGATTGAGTCTCCTAGATCTGTTCCATTGTATTCTGTTGATGGGCCCTTGTTTGATATAGAGGCCAAGGAAGTGGAGGTCTTCTTCTACCAATGGCTTAACTGGAGAGATTTTTAAAGCAAATGAGTTTTGATATGACATGCAGGTGTTTTATAAATGCATGCGTGCAAATGGATGTGCATGATCATAAAATGATTTCTTGTTTTAACTGTCTTATTCACTTGGGTATATACTTGTATTTTCACTTATTATTTTATTTGCTGATTAGATTTAAAATAGACACACCTTCGAGATAGGGAAACAAAATGCCTTTATTAAGAGTAACATAATCCAGATATTGAAAAATATTACAAATTGAAATCAAAACTTGTTTACGTAAACGTAATTAAAAGGGAACTAAATTTCCTAAGTGCGCCTGCAGATGTATGCTATGAAGCCATCAACCATTGCTCGGCAAAGCTGTAGAAAGTCTTCAACATCCTTCAGAAGAGCAACCATTACATTCTCTGCATCTTTTAAACTTCTAGGGATGTCCTCGATGTGATTGTTGGCTAAGAAGATGAGCTTTTCATGTTTGTCTTTGTAGTACCTATATTCCTGATAAAGGTGTGGGATTATCTTGTGGTTATCCCTCCCAGCTTGGATAATCTTGGTATACTGCTCTTCCAAATACATATTTTCACCCCTCATTTCTGTGTAAAGCCTTCGTTGGATGAGAAAATCCTTTTGAAGACCCTGCAGCTCTAAACATACATGCTCATATTCTCGCGTCCTCTGAGTCAAGAGTTTCTCTACTTCTATCCTTTCAAGGCGTGCTTTGACCTCTGATTCGTGGCTGTCTTGGAGTTCGGTGGCGAGGTACTTTACTTGCTCTTCTTGATCTAAGGAAGCTTGTGCCAAGCTTTGGATTTGGGCTCTCAAACTTTCCTCTAGCACCTTCTTGTCATGTGTTGCCTTTTCATACCATCTAGTTATGCTCCCGATTTCAACAGCGACCTCTTCTAACCTTTGGTTATGAGAGTCTAGGATGAATGTTGCACTTAACATCTCTTAAGTTGTACGCTTTCGTTTGAGACTTTATTTCTCCAATTCCTTTTGAATTTTATTAATTTTCTCGTCCTTTGACTCAAGTATAAGCTGCATTTGTTTCTTTTCTCTGGTCTGATTGAGGAGGTTGACTTCCAGTGCTTCTTTCTCTTTTTGAGCTTTCTTTAAGGCACTTTTCATATTGTCGACTTCTTCCAAAGATATAGGTGTCATATCTGGGACCTCTGACTTATACTCTGGATCTTTCTCGAATAGCAGCTTGATAATTCGTACCCTATCTTGGACCCATTTGGTGTAGGGTTCTCTTGCTATGGCATTCTGTCTTTCAGCCTTCCTTTTGTTAACCTTGTTCCAGGCTCGAATAACCTTGTTGAGCAACCCTTGGTCTTCTATACCCATAGTGTGGAAGATAAATGGTCGGAGTTGTTCATCCAAAGGTTTGTCTTCCAAAGGATACCCTAGCTGTCGTAGGGCCAAAGAAGGGTTGTAGTTAATACAACCTCGCGATCCAATTAAAGGGATATTAGGAAAGTCCCCAAAGCTAATAGTGATGTCACCAATATCCAACTTCCTTGCATACCATAATATGGAGTTCGCAGTGAGAGATCTTAATTTTTGTGGCCACTCACATCTGGTCAATTCTGGGATCATATAGTCTTCCTTGTAAAGATGAGTCAAGAACCAAGTATATAGAAGAGGGATGCAAAAAATTAGCGTGCCTCTTCTCTTTTCATACATCATATGCAAAGTGTAATAAATGTAAGCAAGCAAGGCGGGAGTAGGATCCATATTAAAGACTTTCGCACCCCAAAATATGCTAATGGTCGCGGGGTCAATATAGTCCACAGTCCGAGGAAATAAGATTACACCAAATACCAACAGCTCTAAACAATCAACACAAGATTCCCACTCCTTATAATTAGCAAATTCTAGAGCCTTAGCTTCCAAGTATATCCTTTTGATTCCTTGTATTGGACCTTCTCTTTAATAATTCTGCACCAATTCAGGGTAGGGGATCCCTAGACCTTTTTCCAAAGCTTTGACTTTAATAGTTTTTACAATACCTGCATAGGCCTTTTCTTTGGAAAAATTCAGGATTCTGTCAAATTCTTCCAGAGCCGGTGCTAGCTGGAAGTCTTGGAAGGTGAAACATCTCAATGGAGGTTCATAAAACTGAATTAGGGAAGAGACTGCATCCATTTGTACCTCTACTTTAGTCAAGTCAAGGGTATCCCCATAGCGGAAAGTGTACATCTTCAGAGCTCTCTCAAATAATTTACCCTTTATAGTTTTGATTTCAAAAAGGTCAGGCTTGCAGGCATTGATGCAGACAAGTTGTTTCCTTTTGGTATCCATTTTAAGACAGTCACCAAAAATCTTGATTTTGTTATATTTTTTTTTTTGTATCCTGTGAATAAGACAGATAAAAGAAACAAATGATAAACATGAGATATACATGAATGCATGAATGTATAAGTGTTGGATTGAGTAATGGGATTTTCTGACAGTTTTTTATGATGGGTACCCCTATGAGGTAGGCTCCTTAATTTTGACCTACGGTAAATCTACCCTCCCAGGGGGTGGTTTCCCTAAGGGTATCATGAATAACACCGGAGGGAAAAGGCAAAAGGGCCTCCCTTAGGTGGAGCCTCTTTACGGACTGAAACATTTGTCTCAAAGTCGTGAAAGGTCTCGTCATGAGATTTTGGGTTAAGGCCGTTACAAAGAGTCATAGGTGACCTTCCAAAGTCCTACTCGTCAAGAGGATATCTCTCGATAAGTATTCCTTTTTAGGAAGTTCACAGACTCTAGGCAAAGTCGTCACATAAACTTGCAGGGAAGATATACCCCCTAAGCTAATAGACGAACCTTCGTTTTAAGGTTTATTGGAAATATTTTTGAGATTGAAACCCGCCAAATAGCCGATATAAGATAATAAGAGAATTTAACGGTAAATAAATAAATACGATAAAATAGATAAATATAATAAATAAATAAATAAAATAAAAAATAAAAACCCAAAAAGAACCTAAACTTAGGGTTAAGGAGAGTCCCCAGCAGAGTCCCCAGCTGTAGCAACTGGTTTTTTTAATCAAGAGTCGCCACTATTAGTTTTTATCCTAGGGAAGGGAACCTAACGGTAAACCCTAATTCTTAGACATAGATTCTAGGTTTTGGACTCAATTAGACGAAATGAATGTGTTAGGCACCTTTCATCCACCTTGTTCACAAGGATATTAAGCTCTAGATTTAGGTTTGGGATAAACAGGGTTTTAAGTTGTAATTAGCAAGAGGGCTTAAATTTTTAATAGGGGAACTCGCCACGATTTTAGTCGTATGCCTATGGATCCTCTTATGAGGAATCAGAGTCTCAATTCGTATTTCGCATGGGTGGGTGTTTTTTAGGGGTTGCAAAAGTATTTTAAATTGCCTCGCATTTTGACCGAGTGTAGAGGTTACAGAATTTTGGACTAAATGCGCGATTAGTCAAAATATATTTGGAACCCTTTAGCAAAAAAATAATTGTTTAGGTTAGTTTATTGAGAAAGATATATTTAAGATTTGTTGAATATTTTTTAGAATATTAATTATGAAACTTCTTAATTAATGCATGATTTAAAAATATTTAATGCTATATAATATAAATATATACATGAGTTTTTAAATAAAATAATTATTTAAATAACAATGTAAATAATATATGTGAAAATAAAAATTAGGATTAATAATAATAATTATTATTATAAAAATAATAATAAGAAATAAATAATATATAAAATAAGAAAATATAAAAAATAAGAAAATATAAAAAATAAGAAAATAATAAAATAGAAAATATAGAAATTAGTCAGGGGATGCATTTTTTAGTTAAGTAGTAAAAGGGTAGGGGGTGAAAATTCAGGGCCTTAATTCAGATATTGAATTCAGGCTCAGTAAGCCTGGGGGTGTATTTTTACAACTAACAAGCAAATATGTTGTGTGTTAAGAAACTGGGCCAAGTTCAGATATTGAACTGGGCCCAGAGGTAGGGGGTGTATTGCTGGCCATAATTGAATAATTATGGAAAGAGGGGGTATGGAAAGCAGCTGGGCTAGGCCCAAACGCATTTGCAAAGGGTTACCTGAATGATCGTGTGCATGAGGGTGCATGGGAATATGGTGGAGACTTGGCCTTACGACCGTCTGATAGTGATCGTATGGACAAAATTTTGATGGAGCATGTTATTTACAAGGGCACGAGTGTACAGAATATCAAAACAAAACATTTTTGTTTTATGTAGTTTTTCTTCATTTACCACTATGTTACAATCATCAACATTCCCTCTCCTCTCATCCTACCCTTTCCCTTCCACAAACCCTAACCTACAACCGCAACGGCGCAACAAACCCCACACTGAATCCCTTCTATTGTAACCTAGCCCCGACAACCCAACACCAATATCAGAATAGAGGCTAAGCTTTATACCTTTTTGCGATCTCGTACTCTGGCTTTGAGTTCCCTTTTCAATTTACTTCTGATCTTCTTCCCTTATCTTATTCGCATGTTTCTGGCGGCCTTATAATGTGGTGGCGACGATCTAGCAGCTACGACGGGGCTACGTCATTTGTTAGCAGCAGAGCGATTAGGGTTTCAGATATTGAAACCCTAATCGTTTTCCCTCTTCAATTTTCAATAACGAGTCCGGTATTAACGTTTTCACTTTGTCTATACGTCCTCTCAAATTCTCCTTTCCTCTGTATTTTTTAGTTCGCTCTTTATAGGGTTAGTAGTTAGGGTTATTGTTATAAATTGTTTAGCTTAGATTTAGGGATTTATGGATAATTAGAGATTGTAATTGATCTTGACTGTAATACAATGATTCGGCTCAGATATGATTTTGTATATTTTGATTTTGTAATAGAGATTTAAACTATAATAATATTGAGATCTATTTTGGCATTGATTCAGTTCCATACGCTTTTCTGATATTTGTTTTAGTTTTGTAACCATGATTCTGCATATTTAGATTCAAACTGTAATGAAGATTGACTTAATTTTGGATTTGATTTATACGATAGTAGTTAGTCAAATTGAAATGTGCGTAATCTCTACTTGATTACCACAATAGCTGTTAATGATTTGGGCTTGTGTTATTTTCTTCAGCCTAACATGCCATTACTTGAATTTGGGCCTTTAGACAATCAACCCAGCATATTACCCGTTTTTCCTGGTTACTGCAGACAACACTATTTTTTTTGGTACAGACTGGGCCTAAAACGGATCCAACAATAGTTTTTTTTCCAAACACAATACTCAGCTTATAAAATTTTTTAATAAATAAATTATATCAATAATATCTAATAAAACATTTTTCCAAATCTTTTAAAAACAAATCTCTTAATAATTTGTAAAGAAGATAAAATAATTAAGTTTAGTAATAATGTTTTTTTTTTCAAAATAAATCAGTGATAACAAAATAATTTCTAAAAACGTCAAATGGGCTAGTTTTTTAAAAACCTCAATGGCCCTTTAATAACCATACCCTTCTCTTTTCTATTTAACAACAAAAATAGAAATGGACCAATATGAATTCTAATGGACTTTTAATTTTAAGTTTCACCTCCTCTTTATTTACTAAAAACAATAACACTTAAATGGACTTTACATACTTAAAACTTAAATTTTTTATATAATAAAATAGAACTTTATATAAGAATCTCATGGGACATTGACCAACATGCTTCGCGAATGGGCCTACGGATATATGGGTCTTTCTGATTTAGAAAGCCCCACTCATTTGAATTCTAGTACACCATTCTGCTGACTTGGATTCTTAAAAATGGGTCATCAAATATTGCTGGACCATCCTTAATCAAAACATTTATTTCCATTTTTTATTTTGAAAATATGATCATAAAGGTAGGGCAAATTTGGGGTACGACAATAGTCCCTCGATGACGCTTCAAATGTTGCCTTGTAAACGATCTTAGTCCCTCAAAAGAAATGCTAAGATATCTCTCAATATTGGTATAATGTCTATACAATGACCCACGCCTGTCCCTTTACATCCAACGATAAGGCTTCTTACCAAATTAACAGTAAGATAGTAACATCTAAAGGAGGAGGAAAAGAACACTAAATACCTTTTGAGTAGGTAGGTTTCTCCTAGTTGGTAGCATTCTCACAACAAAAACATCTTATACACCAACACTTTCATTTTGAAACATTTTCAAAAGACAACACTTTGTATGCGTTCTTATAGAGACGAGAATCATTACAAAGTCACCTTTTCAAAATCACTTTCAAAAAACAAACACTTCTTTGAACTATTTTCCAAACAACACTTTGTATGCGTTCTTAAAGAGACGAGAACCATTACAAAGACGTTTTCAAAATACTTTCAAAACCCACATCACAAGCACACTTTCATACAAAAGCAACGATCTAGCAAGCAACTAAGAGCCTATAGATAACTATGGATGAAAAGGGTGATAATACCTTCCCTTTTCATAATCTACCCCCCGAACTCAAGAAAATATCTCAAAGGTCTTTCCTGTTCTTTTCACCCTTTCCTTTATTGGATAAAAGAAAAGTCGGTGGCGACTCTTGCTATCTGCAACAATTGTGACCAAATGCAAAACATCCCAAGTCAGTTCTCCCTCCATGTTACAACTTGCATATTTCAATTGAGACACAACTCTCCAATCATCATTTTGACATTAACATCAAATTTAATATTCACATTGAAACGTGACATTTTGGAATTATCATGAACTTTCTCATCAAAGTGTGTTTGACTAAGTTCATAACCCCCACTATTTTGCATTACTTTGAATCCTAAAAGAGTGTCAACTGGTCTAAGATCTTTCATCTTGAATGTGGATGTTTTCTCAATAGTGTGTTTGACTAAATTTTTTAACCCCCACTATTTTTCTTTACTTCGATCTCTTAAATTTTGACAACTAGTCCAAGATCTTTCATTTTGAATGTGGAAGTTATAATCCTCTTTGTTTTTAAAATTCCATTTATCTCGTTGGTAATGATCAATCATATAATCAACATGGAGACAAAGGAATATCACAATGTTCTCACACAACTTAGTTATGTTCACTTCTCTCAAATCTTCACTTGAATTTCTATGCTAAACCTTCTTGATCAACTTCAGCATTGATGTGCATGAAACTTTTGATTCTTTTCTTCTTTGATAATCTTTGTCTTCATAAAAAAAATATAAGATTAATTCTTCACAATCTTCCCATTTTTGATGATGACAAACTCTTTGAATTCATTTTTTTATAATGATTAAAATTATTCCCCTAAGTTGTGTGTCTCTCCCTTAATCGGCAAATCGTACAATGACAAAGTCAAACTTTTAATGTCATTATTTTGGTGCTTGTTTTAATCCATGCAAGGTGTGATATGGTGGGAGAACTGACTTGAGGTTTTGCATTATATCGCAAATGTTGCGGTTAGCAAGAGTCGCCACCGACTTTTCTTTTATCCAAAAGGAAAGGTGAAAAAGCACAGGAAAGACCTTTGAGATGTTTTCTTGAGTTTGGGGGGTGGATTATGAAAAGGGAAGGTATTAGCACCCTTTTCATGCATGGTTTTGCATGGTCTCTTAGTTACTTGCTTAGATCACTTGCTTTTGTTGTTTGAAATTGTGTTTGGTGTAGTTTTGAAATTATTTTGTAAAAGAGGCCATTTGTTTTAGGCGATCTTTGCAATGATTCTCGTTCATAAGAATGTATACAAAGATGTTTGTCTTTTGAAAATGTTTTCAATGTTTGTGTGTGTGCTTGTTTTGAAAATAGCAAGGATTGTTGTTTGAAATGGAGCAAGTAACTAGAAGCTATCTACCTACTCAAATGTCTTTCTTATGTATTTTCTATTCCTTTGACATTGTTGTCTTACCATTGATTTGGTAAGCAACCCTATCTTTGGATGAAAACGGGACGGGCGTGGGTCATCGTATAACCATGATTAGAAATGTTGCAAAGTATCTTAGCATTGTTTGAGGGACCAAGATCATTTTGTAAGGCAACCTTGAATAGCGTCATCAAGAGACTATGATCTTATTTTTGTTTGTTTTGCCAAGATACTTCGCATGCGTAACATGGACATTTTTGTTTTAGGCAACCAAGTGGGGAAACCCTAAGGGTGCTTGTGTGAAAGTGTATTATTTTCATGCTTTGATTTTGTCTTGTATTTAGGGTTTTCTATTTTGCTTTGTTTTATTCTTGTCATACAAACCCTAATTACTAATCATGGCATATAAAGTGATAAATTGCGTAATGTAAATATTTCTAATCTATTACAACAATTTATGGGAGGGGGGAATATAAATTTGAATGGGGATTTGCAAAAATATAAACCTAAATAAATTATTACAACCAAATCGAATTTGTATGAATTAGAATAAATACAATACAATATTAAAAAGAAAATGCAATGCAATGTACATGTAAAAAAAGATTTTTGTGTCTTGTTTTTATGTAAAAGAAAATTTCATCTAAACCTAAAAATATAAAGAAAAGGAATTAATTTTTAAAAGGGGTTTAATCCTAATTATTACTTAAAAGGAAATAAAGTTTTTATATGTACTATTTTATATATTTTCTTGTATAAAAATAAAAAATAATATTGTAATAAAATATAAAATTTTATATATGCAAAAATAAGTATTTATAAATATGAAATGAAAATAAATTGAACTAAATATGTTTAATTATATTTACAAGTTTATTAAGAATATAAATGATATCCTAATAAAATAAAATGTAGTTTTATGTGAGAAATAAAATAAAAATAAAACAAAGTGCAATATTATTAATTTACATTTTTTTGGGATTTTTATGTATTAAAGAATTTTTTTTAAAAATATTAAATATGAAAATAAAACAAATAAAAAAAATAAAAATATGAGAAGTTAGCAAAGGGGGGTAATGTAGCAAAGCTGGTGGTAAGGTGTTAGCAAAAAAATTGGCCCAAAAGACCAAGCCCAACCTGCAAAAATATAGAAATGGAAAAGGGAAAAAAATGTGAAAAAATACAAAAGTAGCGCGCAGGTTCGAACCCAGGACATGTGTCTCACCAGCGCGCTACTTTGCCACTGGGGTGACTATACTTCCATTGTCTTCAGGAAAGCAAAAACAATATAACACAAAACGCGCCCTTGCCCTATAGTTCTTCTTCTTCCTCAAGCTTGGCTAGACACCCTGTAACTCTCTCATACTTCCATGAAAATAAAAACTTATAACATGAAAATTGTAGTACTTGAACTCACGATTCCAACCATATAAGCTAAGTGAACTATCAATCAAAGATCAAAGAGAATTTTAACAGCTCTAAATTTTAACCTAATATTTTCAGAAATTTCAAGTTCCAAATTCTCTCTACTCAAGTAAAATCAATGCAAGATAAAGATATGTACAGTTTCGTTATGATGAGGGCTATACTTTTTATTCACAAATCGTGGCCTATGGTTGCCTGTACAAGGAGATAGAGTTTGAGATTTTAACTCCTTCAGTTGGAATCGTGGATGAAACTAGAGTGACTTTAATGGAGGCCTGATGCTTGCCTGAGCTTCCCTGAGCTTCCCTGAATGTATTCCAACCTTTGCCTTGCTCTGAAAATATCTGGAACTCATTGGCCAAGTGAAACTGCAAGCTCTGAACTCAACAATGGCAGATGGTGGAAAAGTGATTACAGAACAGGGATGAAGATTTGGATGGGTTTGATATCAAGTATGTAAGGTGTTTGAATGATCAAAACTCAAAGCGCACGAGCCAAATGGAAGATGGGTGTGCTTGTGCAGAAACTGTAGGTTTGAACAGATTTTTGGTGTTTTTCAGCTTGGGAGTGTTTCAGGATTTTTTTAATCGTGTATTGTGTTGCATAATGTTTGTATATTAGTATTGAAATGGTTTGATGTCAACCCTCTAGCAGTTGTGCCTTCCCTAGCCTTTTTTCCACTTTTCTTGTATTTTAAGTAAAGTGATAAGACAAAGCCTTTCATGCTTGTACTGGCTTGCTTAGGGTTGGTATTTCTTCCCTACAAGTTGTCTTTGGTCTGTGGTACTTGTATATACCAAGGGGACAAGTCCAATGCTCAAGATTGTAAAGTTTGCAAAAGTTGATCTTTTTCAAAATGGCAATGGTGACTTTTTGCCATAAATAGAATTGCAAGTTGGATAATGGTTCTAAGGCATGGATAGAAGCTTTGTCAACTGAGTAAGCATTTAATTAAGGAGTTTGAAACAAGTTTAGGACCTATAAAGCATGGATTAGCCAGCATAGGTTCTGATTGCAACTTTGTTCTTCATGAAATGGCTTGGACAAAAAGTGAGAAATTGCCAACTTCATCTCTTTGATTCTCCCTACTCAAAAATGATCTTGAGGAGTTCTTGGACATTTTAGAAAGCTTTAAATGTTCTATATAATTCATATTTGAAATTAATTTTTAGATACCTCTTGGAACTATGTGAAAAATGGCCATGAAGTTGGGTCGAAAACTGCCTATATTAGGGCAAAATTTCACTAAGTTATTTAGTTCATGACCATGTATTCACAAATTTATATCTTGAGATCCAAGCATCTTTAGGGAAAAGTGTGTGAAGCAAAGTTTTAGATTTCATGTAGGTCTACAACTTTCATGTTGGGAACTTTCCTTGAATCATTATGCATCATGGTGAAAAAGTGGCCCAAAGTTGAGAAAAAATAAGAAAATTTTCTATACTTAGAAAATTTCTAAGTTAGGAAAATTTTCAAATTCAAACCCTAATTTTCAAATTTGGTTTTCTTGGTGAACAAGTTTCACATTTTTACATGTTTTGATGAATTATGACCCTTGGTACTTGATTTTGACCAAAAAGTCAAAGTTTGACTTTTCTGTGTACAATTAACTTTTGATCAATTGACTGCAAATTTCATCTGTCAACCCAATGAAATTGAAATGTTTTGAGCCATGTAATTAAGTCAAGATGATGCCATTGAATCCTTGAAATCATGCTTCAACTCAATTGGTCATTTTCTAGGTTAAAAATCAGAAATTGCCCTTCTTCAGTCAAAACCCTAATTTTGACCATTTTGCCCTTTTGATGATTTGATCAAATTTATTGAGGAATTGTGATCCAAACTTGACCAAACGATACATGTAAATTTAAAATGTTGATGTGGATCAAAAATTATGAATTTTGACTGTAAATTGGCCATGGTTGACTTTTTCCCTAATACAGCTGATTTTTAGGTCAACTGTCCAATTGACTGATCATAAATGTGGTTCAAGGCTTGAAACTTGTCATGAGTGATCTTAGGGATCCATAATGATGTTTGAAAGTCACATGAAGCATTGATAGTCCAAAAATCCTTGTGCAAACTCAAACCCTAATTTTGGGTTATCAATGCAAGATGAGATGTCTTGAGCTGACCAAACCCAAATCCAGTCTTGAGTTAAAGAGATCTTGTGAGAAAAGTCTTGATAAATGAGAGGGAAAATTTTGGGGTACAACACAAGGATTTAAAAAGCTTCCACACCTTTTTTTCCATATAAATTTCCTCATCAAGAATCCATTTTGGATTTTCATTTTGACATCCATTTGATGAAATATAAGATGATGCAAGGAAGCTAATGCAAATGAAACTCTAATTTCCTTTTTGCTAGCTACTAGTGCATATGTGTCAAAATAATCATTACCTTCTATTTGTCTAAAATCCTTGGTTACTAATATATCATTGTATGAGTTTAGTGTACGATCAATATGATACTTCCTTCTAAACACCCACTTGCATCCAATGAGTCTTGATCCTTTAGGTAGATTTACAAGTTCCCAAGTATGGTTTGACATTATTGTATCCATTTCGTCTTGGATAACATAATTCCAAAAGGAGGAGTCCCTTGAAGATACTACTTCCTTATATGTCTTAGGATCATCTTCCACTTGAAGAATAATAGGATTCTTACGAACAAAATATTTCTTTACTATTTCCTTCTACCAGATAAAAAGAAATAAATTTATTGATTTGTTCAAGCCTAGATCCTTAGACTTTCAAACTTTTTAGCTTATTCTAAGTTCGGGTTATTTATCGATAATCCGTGATGAACTTTCGATTTGTGTTTCAACAATCCATGGAGAACCTTCCTGTAGCGGTAGAAATGTTTAAGACTAAGCCATTGGATTGACTAGACTTATACAAATCGAAATAAAAATCTCCACCGCGCTTTATTGTTTCCAAAGGAATGGGAAAAGAGAGAATAACCCAAAAAGAGGGGGAAAGATTCAAGGTAATGGGGTTGGTTATGCAAAGGGAAGGTATTAGCACCCTAAACATCTACGGTACTCCGCAGGAACCTCTTTGAAAAATCTGTATATTTTGGCTATGAAAAATGTTGTATAAAAAATGAATGGTGGAGGTGAGAAAAGAAATATATTTATTTTATTATTTTTGCATCCGCCGCGATTGCGAACCTTTAATGCCTACGTACCACCTTTTCGTGCAGTAAGGGATCAGGGTACACGTAGTTCCTCTTTTTAAAAATTATAAAACACAAATGTGTTGGTTAATTTTAAGAGATAAAACATCATCGTCATTATCCGTGTGGAAAACATACCTACTACCCACAATCATGAGAAAGGAGAATTTGCATCATCTTAAAGTGGAGGATATGGCTTGGATTTTAAAATCAACAATGTCTCACTCAACACCCAAGTGGAAAATATCTCTCTTCACTACATATTGTAGAAGTATAGTTGTTTGCACCGCTACAAGTATTGACAAGAGTTCAATCTTTTGAGAAAAGTTTAAAGATTAAAGCCAAAGTGGCAAAATGGTTTGAAATGAGATTGATTGACTTTTAGTCTTCTCACAAAAATGTCAAAGTATTATTAAGTTTATTGAAGTTTATTTATGAAAATGTTTGAAAATGCATTGACCTAAGTCCAAGTTTATTATGAAAGTGGTTCAAGTTTAAAACAAGAAGAGTTTTCAAAAGGAGGGAGAAGATATTTGAAATTAAAGAAGATGAGAGGAGAAGAAGAGGCTATCCTAAAGCATAAGGTAAAAGCTATGGATAAGAACCATCTAACCAACAAGAATCCAATACTTGACACTATGAGCCAAGATAGAATTTCCATTCTTTGGATTGAAACCAAACAAGCTGATATACTAGACCTCTTTAGAGAACATAACTTCAAGTGTATTAAGTCTTCCCAAAAATTGGGCAGAGTAACGACTGTATACGAGTGAATTCCAGATTACAAACAAAGGGTGTAATCACAATGACTTGCACACAAAACAAACAGGCAACCCAATGTCTTGAGGTAAACCTCAAGAGCTCCAGACAAAATAATCAAATAAGATCACAAGGTCTCCAATCATAGGCCAAGGTTTCTAATCCTAAGTCCAAAAAGTCCAATGCTCCATAATGCCAATGATAGTAACCAAATAGTCTAAGTATCATTAAAGATTTTTAGGGTTTGTGTTGATAATTAGGTGTTTTAAAAAGAAAAGTAAAACTCAAGTGAGCAAAAATAAAAAATTATAAGAAAGTAAATACTCAAATGAGCAAACATGAAAATGACATGAAATGTAAATGCTAAAAGTAAATCGTGCATACAAATAAAAGGGGCATATAATAAAAGAATAAAGGATAAAGTCAATTATTAGTGATTAGTGGTTAGTTGGATGGTCATCTTGAAACTTGCATTTGGAACTCATTTGAGGATTGCTAGAACCAAAGCCTCCACATAACAAGTTGCATTTGCTTTTTGTCAAGTATATCATTCGTTTGGAATCCTTATGAGAATCATTTAATGATCAACGATGTTTAAGTGATCCGCATTGACCAAAGGTTTTGTAGATCCATTAGAGGATTGGTAGAACCAAAGCCTCCACACAATGAATCTCAAGGTTATCGGATCAAAGAGATCAAATTAACATACTTGGGCTTGCAAACATAGGTTTGGGCCACGAATGATCATTTATTCGAATCAGGACAAAATTTAGCGTTATGTTAAGCAATCGTAAGTGTACTTATATAGAAGTCACACCTATTTTGAGGCCGGTCAATAGCAATCTATGCACCATTTGTTTTGAGGCATGATATGGAGATCATGCTCCAACAATATTTAGTGCAATAAGAAGGGGATGAGATGAAGAGGGGTGAGAGAGACTATACAAACCACTTTTGGATTAAATTTAATCAAACTATTATTAAAATTATTCACCCATTTTTGTGGAGTTGGACTCAACACCATGGATCCAATGGCGTTAATTAAGTTCATGATCAAAACTTTAATCCAAGATCAGCCAGAAAATAGTTACAAAATAATATTACATTTTAATATATACAAAGGTTTAAAAATAATGTTTAAAAATAGAAATAAAAGAGAAAAATATCAACTATGTTCAAATTAATCAAGAAATAAAAAATAAGACCGTAGAAAAATCAGAAAAGGACTCAAAAGATTTTATAAATTTTTTGGTAATTTTTTAAAGTCAGAAACTATTTTTAAAATTAAAAGAAAGGGGTAAAATAAACCAAAAATGATAAAAAAAATAACAAAGTCAGAAACAAAAATAAAATAAGATAACCAATATTTGTCACAATATCATTGGATCATTCCATAATTTTTTATGAATTTTAAAATGCATAAAATTATTTTTAAACATTTAAAACAATTTAAATAAAGTGTAAATTTATAAAAAAATATCAAAACACAAAATTAAATTGTGAAAAAATAAAAATCAGAAAGAGAATAATCAAAAATATTTTTCATAATTATTTCAGATTTTTTGGACTTAAAATGAATTTTCTATGATTTTTTTGAAGTTTAAAACAATTAAATATAAAAATCAGAAAAGAAAAGAAGAGTAAAAAATATATGGACCATTGGATGAGAGTCAAAACGCGTTAATCATCAAATCCAAGGGATCTGGCGCGTTGTGCCTATCATGGTCATTAGTGAATAAAGCACTGAATCAATTATTAAATCAGAATTCAAAAATAACAAGTGGCACGCCATCATTGATTGGAAGATGAAACATTGGTCATCTTCAACCTCCAGCCAACGTGAATTGCAGGTCACTCAAACCATAAAATCAGAATCTCAGACCTATGTCATTCGCTTCATCTCTTCAAGACGAAGACAACCACATCCTCGCGCCAAATTTATATAAATTGCAGCTCAAGCAATTTGGAAGGAAAGTTTTGAAAAGGAATTTGAAATTTCATAGTCAAAACGTGTTTCTAGTAAAAAGAAAGTGTTGTGACTAGAACCAGGGCAATGATAACATCACAATGATATCAAAGTTTTAAAGAATTGATGAAGGAATCTACCTATTTAAGTTGAGTTGCAGAGCTCTGAAACTGGACTTCTATGGAGCAATATAGGGTACGATTCTTGAATGTAATTATATGGTTAGCTTCAGGGAAGATCAAGGAAAGGTGAATTGATGAAAAAATTGGATTGAAAAAGGCTTGTGTATTGATTTCGAAGTTGCTGGATTCTGAGTTATGGAACAAGTTTGGCAGGGTGATTCTGGCTATCCAAGCTTGAGAAAATGAATGGGATAGTTCATGTATTTATAGGAGAAGAAAATGGGATAAAAAGGAAGAGTGAATGATGCATTTTGGAGGGAATTCGTGCAAACCTGATGCACGAGTGAAGTATGCTCTTATTTTCACCAAAACTCATCCAATCCTTGCGTTTTGAGGTGCTAAACGCTTCTGGCAAGTTTGTTAATCAAGTTTAAATCAAAATCGCGTATAAATCTTGTGATTAGAGGCCACATTATGGATTTCAAAATTCTGACTTAGTGAGAAATTCAGTTCCAAGTTACCAATTTCAAAACAATGGCATTTTCAACTCGAGGGGTCTTAGGGCATGATTCTTGATGCTTTAGAAAGATGAGGTTATAATTTGCAATGGAAAAATAATGGAGTTAAATAGATTCTAGAGCTGAAAGTTGCATTTAGTCAAAGTTGAGGAAAAAGGGTTGACTTTCCATACTTAGAAATATTTCAATTTTTTCTTCAAAAGTGACCTATAATGTCTTGCACCCAAACATGGCATTCCACTTGGAATTTTCTCTTGACCAAAAAATATGGAATGAAGTAGATCTCTTTAATGAAATTTTGAAACTTGATGAATTCAAAACCTCCAAAAATTGAGAAAGTTATGGCTTGTTGAAGTTGGCAAAATTTCATAAAATGACCTATAATCTTTTGTATCCTTAAGGAAACTTCCATCCATTTTCTCACTTTGCACATAAAAGAAGGCATAAATTTCACATCTTCAAGATTATTATGAAAAAAGAATGGGCTCAAGGTGATAAAAATTGACCAACTTATGATCATTTGAAGTCACACATGGAAAATTGGGGATTCATCTAGAGGACTTGTAATCTTTCTTCCTCATCAAGTTTCTTCCACATGAAATCTCCTTGGAACTTTTGAAGTGATTTGTTAATAACCCTTTGAAGATAATGATGTGTTTTCAATCACTCAAAAATACAAAAATATGAGCAAGATATACTCCTTTGAAGTTCAAAACCCTAGCTCCTAGATTAAGGAACATGCCTTGAGGAACTTTGACAATTTTAAACAAACTTCTTGTACCAAAACAAATGCTTTGTAAATATAAGTTGTTGAGGATGATAATGATAACTCATAGCAACAACAACCACTTCCATATATTTAGAATTGAGAGAAACATGAACTTGTGACCAAAAGGAATAAAATCTTGTCCAAACATGACTATTTTTTCAATCAACCCCTTGTACTTTTTGGATCAAATTTGATAATCTTGAAATATGGTGAACCAAAATAAGATTTCCATGCCATTTAATCCAAAAAAACTTCAATGGCGAGGCTTGAACTTCTCAAGCTTTATTGACTAGGGCATGGAAAAAAACTCATGAACCCATGGGGCAACTTGTTAAATCTCATTGCCTTTACCTACATGGATAACAAACAAGACAAACCAACATTGCATTTTATTAATTAAAAGAAGAAATCAAGACAAAAAAAATATTCACGATCACACAAGAACACAAGTCAAGGTGCTTGGTGATTCCTCAAAGTGCAAAGATAAATATAGGGAGGGGAACAAAGAATCCTATTGTGATCTTATTACAATGGAATCAACATGGTATGATGAAGGGATCTTAGGGGGAAAAATTGGGGTACAACAGCTGCCCTTATTTAAGTTTCTTCTATCCAGAGATACGAAGGTTAAAAATATTCGTATCGACGCGATCGAAGATACTTAAATATAAAATAAACCCTATTTTTGGCCCTAAGATGCCATGCAAATGTTTATGATCATGAATGCATATGAACAAGACCAAAGAGACGCAAAACACCATTGGGGATGTAACAATAATAAAGAAACAAGGGAGCGACTCGACCGGGAAAATAAATCATTGGTGGATCAAAAGACCCGACTCAGAGAGGATGGTAAAATGGTCAAAGGATACACCAACTCCTACTAGAGATAAAGCTACAAACGTTCACTGAAGGTAGAAAGAGGAAAGAAATAACAACACCGATGTTCACTAACGGTGAGCTACCAACATACGTTGAAGGTAGAAGGAAAAGAAATATCATAGCATCGTCATTCACTGACGATGAACTACCAACGATCACTGAGGGTAGCAAAAAGATAACAATCATCAACGTTCACTGCCAATGACCTACCAACTTTCACTGAAGGTAGAAAGAGAATATATCATAGCACCACCATTCACTGACGATGAACTACCAACGTTCACTGAAGGTAGCAAAAAGATAACAGACACCAACTTTCACTGATGGTGATCTACCAACTTTCACTGAAGGTAGAAAGAGAATATATCATAGCACTGCCGTTCACTGACGATGAACTACCAACGTTCGCTGAGGGTAGAAAAAAGATAACAAACACCAACTTTCACTGATGGTGATCTACCAACTTTCACTTAAGGTAGAAAGAGAATATATCATAGCACCGTCGTTCACTGATGATGAACTACCAACGTTCACTGCAGGTAGCAAAAAGATGATAATCATCGATGTTCACTGCCAATGACCTACCAACTTTCACTGAATCTAGAAAGATAATATATTATAGCATCGTCGTTCACTGACGATGAACTACCAACATTCGCTGAGGGTAGCAAAAAGATAACAAGTTTCCCTAAAATTCTGGCATTTCGCCTAGAATGGGTCTCAACTTCTTCTTTAACCGAGGCACCTTGCCTGGAAAGGGTAATATGTAAGTTGTCTCAAATAAAGAGACTTCCACTTGCAAAGATTTCACAACGAGCTATTTTTGCGAATTTGAAAGTCTTGCCATCCACTGGCGTAAACTAGCGACGAACTGCAAACTATCCACTCATAGAGGAGATAGCAAAAAAAAGTTACGTCGACTTTTACAGGGAAGCACAAGTTCCTCAAATAAAGAGACCTGCTACTTGTTGTCATGGAGGATTGCAAAAAGAAATGACTTTCTGGGGATAGAAATATGGCTTCCTGGGGAAAGAAATATGAATTCCTGGGGAAATGCCACGATATTCCTGCTGAGGAGATAAAGTCTTCTCGTGCAAAATAAATGCACAAACCAAAACTTGAAGTTTTCATAAATCCAAAGTAAATAATATTGTTGTGGAACCACATATTCAAACTAGAAATGAACTGGAACGAAACAGTCAACCAAAATACATCCTTTGAGAAATAAACTCAAGAGGGAAAACCAAATCCATCCAAACAAGGAGTTGTACAGGAAGGCTAAAGCGAAAATATTCCACTAGGGGCAACTCAGTGGGGGCATTGAAAGAATATATGCTTTCTACTTAAGGCCAACACTCTATTAAAGAGAGGACAACGTAACTCTGCAAAACAGGGTGATATGTCATAAAAAATATTAACAAATGTCAATGAACAATGATTTGCCAATTTTAGCTATGCATGAATTATGTATGAATGTATGAGTGTTATCGTGCGTATGCTGACAAAACAGATATGCAACACTGGGAGTAACCAGGCAAAACCACCTCGGGCACAAACAATACTCGGCTAAACCACATCCAAGATGATTATTCCAAAAAAAAGTAAATGCCAACTGAGGAAACAAAACCTATTGCCTGCTTTAGCTTTACTGGGGAGAAACACAATCCAGAAGTAAACAAAACAAAGTGACAGAAGAGTACAGATACAGGGATAGAACATCCTTCTCCAGGCTTCACCGGGGAAACAAATGTTTTAAAAAGTAACATCTCTACTGGGGATTATAAAGCCAATTTCAAGCAAAGTAGATGGACACCAACTCATCAAAACATTCACTGGGGAATTCGAGCCCACTTTAATGGGGAGGTTAACACCACATTCACAAAGGAAAAACCACAATACTGAAGAAGTGAAAAACACAAGAAGGGGGGGGGGGGGGGGGTTGAATTGAAACTTAAAAATCAAATGCAATAGACTTAAGATTTTTATCCTGGTTCGCTTGATCTCAAACTACTCCAGTCCACCCGCCAAGGTGATTTCACCTCTCTCCAACGAGGACTTAATCCACTAATCAAATAGATTGAAAAACTAATTTGACAACTGTCAATGTCTTCTTGAGTAAGACCATAACCCGTTTTATCTCATGGAAAAATATCTTAATCAAAGAAAAATTGATTGTGCATTATATGTTTTTCGTTACAAAAACTGTATCACTACTGTGATGTATTACACAAGTTGAGAGTATGAGAGAATATGAATATTTGCAGCATTTTTAGATGTATGAGCAGTGGTTGGTGAAATCATAAATTATTTATACTTTAAGCTTGTTTATATAGGCATGTAAATCTGTCCAAAATAAAACGTGATAATGGACACTCAATGCACTTTCCATACTGAGAAGATTCTTGTCTGAATGAAGTCGTTGCATATGATACTGTCTTAACTGAAAAGTAACGCTTCAGAACTATAGAATCTTGCATGCTGCTTTTACTTCAGAACTTTGATGACTCAGAGATATGAGGATTTGTTGGCGTATTAGACTTCTATTCAGAGTCAGAGTATCTTTTACTTTAACGCAGATTCTGATCATCATTCTTCAGAACATTCTGATTAGCTCAGCTTGAAAGCTTCTGTGGCTTAACTTCTGATGTTGTTTCAGTCAGAACTTCTGTATAAAAAACAACACAAATTTAGAGTGCATATTTGTTCTTTGTGTTTGTTATTATCAAAACTCTAATTAAGGGTTGTAGAATCAAACTATGTTCTAACAATCTCCCCGTTTTTGATGATGATAAAAACTAGGATTTTCAATAAAAAATATAGAATAAAAAGCTTAAGAGAGTCTCCCCCTGAGTTGATTACTCAGATAGAGATGAGTTACTACCCTGAAGTTCCTTCTCGTCAGAGCTTTTGATGCATCTCCTTTTGTCCTTATCAGAATATGTTCATATTCAAGCTTTCAGAAAAAACATAGAAGTTAAGATATTCAAAATGTTTGAGACTTTATCCCGGTATACTGTTATTGAAAATATCTTACGTTCTCCCCCTTTTTGTCAGGTATCAAAAAGCAATATAATCAGAGTCAAAAAAGATGATTTATATTGAAAACAGAATGCAATGACATTTTTCAGAAACAAAGAGGATAAGATGAAGAATACAGAAAATAAGTTAAAGAAAATCTAAGAAGGAGGGGGAAGTCGTGTGAACAACGCTTCCAACAAGCTCTTAATCTGAGTGCTTGATTCTTCCTGCTTACCCAGAATGTCTTTGATTTCTTTTGTTGTATCTTCTTGTTTGTCCAATATATCCTTGATCTCTTTGTTTGTGTCTTCTTGCTTATCCAGCCTGACGTGGATTAGAGCATTCTCCTTCTTCAACTCTTCCAGAGTTTGCATGACTAGAGACGAAGCTGGTGTATCTTCAGGGGTTGCATGTCGTTCAGAACACTCTGCAGCCTCTTCTGATTGAACAACTTCTTCTGTTAAAATTTACTTTTCTGGAGTAGTAGTCAGAGGGTGCCTATCAGAATCTGGTTCGGTGGCTTTTGAAGGTTGGTGCTCTTTCCAGGGAGCATTTTCTAGCAGAAGAATTTCTTTCTTGTCCCAATGACTTAGAACTTGATCTTTGAAGGCTTTCAGCTGATCACTGAAGTTCTGCTGAGCCATCTCATAGCTCAATTCTTTCAGCTTCTGGGATTCAGAGTTGAACCATTTTCTGAATCTATGCCACAGAGAATCAGAAGCAGTAGGATTATAATTCTCTTGACTTGCTTGCTTCAAAGAAGTAACCCATTCCTGTATTTCTGTTTCAAAAATCAACAGGTTCTTACCATCATCTGATTTGGTTAAGGTTGGTTTGGTTTAGGAATGGCAATTTTATTTGAGGTGGAAGCTAGATGGTCCAACGCTTCTAGATCAATGACAATTTTGAGATGATCAGCTGGACGTTTGATTGGTGAGGGAGTAGAAGAATCAGAAATTAGGATTGGTGAGTGAGGAGTGTTTGGTGGTGTGGATTCATATGGTGAAGGTATTTCTGGAATATCATGAATGGAGAGAGGTAAACGAACCGTAAAAGGTTCTGTTGATCCTGGAATTGGGATAGTGGTATCATAGTCTGAAAGGGAGTCTTCTGATTGGTTTGCAGTAGCGTGTTAAATTTCTGGTTCAGGTGTTTCAGAAGTTGGATTTTCAGATTGAGGAGTGAGAGGGTTTTCATTTTTTGGTTGGGGTGAGTTGAGGTTTTGATGTTCTGGTTGAAGAGAGTGTGGTTGTGGATTTTCTGGTTGTTGAAACTAAATATTTGGATTTTCTGGGATTGGTGACTGAAAGTCTTGATCAAACAGTTCAATATCAGAGAGAACTCTTGCAAGTTCTGGTTGATTTTATTCTGGATTTGGATTGGGGGAGTGAGGTTCTGTGATCGGTGGAAATAGAACTGACTGTTTTGAAATGCTGGTTCGCGAAATGTCGCGGTAAGCAAGAGTCGCCACCATCTTTTATGTTCTCCAACAAGGAAAGGACAAAAGCACAGCAAAATTCCTTTTCGAGATGTTTCTCGGTTCGGGAGGTAGATTATAGAAAGGGAAGGTGTTAGCACCCTTTCTATCCGTGGTTATCCACGGGCTCTTAGGTACTTGTTCACTATGTTTTCAAAAATTGTTTGCTTTTCAAGTGTTTGTGGGTTTTGAAAAAGTTTCGTTTTGAAAACTTCTAGGTAACTCTTGTATCAGTCCTCAAGAGTGTATGAAGTGTTTATTTGAAAACTTTTTGAAAGTGTAGGTGCGAAAAGTTGTTTTTGTTTTTGAAAGAGCAAGTACCCAGGAGAAATCTACCTACTCTAAGGAATTAAGCTGTGTAAGAGTCCTTTAGACAGTACTATCCCACTATTGAGAAGTAGGTAGCACCGTCGTTGGAGTTATTCGGGTCAATTCGATTATAGGGACATGTGTGGTCACCAAAGCAATAGTAGGACGCTTTAGCGGTAACCCTAATGTCCTAGATCCTTTTTTATCCGAGGCAACTGTTTCGAGGCAACTGGATCTTTAGACAGGAGGGCGACCGCTAAAACACCCTATACTTAATGACCACCTCGAGGCAACCAAGTGAGGCGTACCCAAGGAGTGGCATGTGCGAGTGTATTGTTTTTCAGTTAATTTTATCTTTGAACATGCATCATTGTGAGCTACGGGTTGATTTTATTTTTCATACAAGTCTTGTCATGCATAATTAACAGTTAATAATTGCGCAGAAAATAAATTGCAGAAAGTAAATCTACGCTATTACAAGGCGTCGGGGGCATTTACATCGCCAAAAACATAACCCTTGAAAAGATAAATTGCGAGAAAATTAAAGAACGCGATAAAAGAGGTCCTAATTATCTATTACATCCTCGGAACAGATACATAAATATAATCTAAATAATGAATTAAAAATAAATATGCGCGCGAAAGAATTGAATCAGGAAAAGTCTTAGGGTTTTGACCCTTTTTTGAGAAAAGAATGAAGTTTGGTCCTTTTTGCAATTAATTAAATATTAAACCTAATTTACTAATTAATTAATTAATTAAAAGGAAAAAAGTATTTTTGTGTTTTTTATGTTTTAATGAAAATAAAATAAAAGGAATTAAAATTGTCAAAAGAAAAACCCTAATTCTATGTTAATTTTATTTATTATGAAAAAGATTAAAGTTAACCTAATTTAAAACAACTAAATTAATTAATTACATTTATTTACAAAATAAATAAATTAAGGTGAAATTAATAATAATAATAATAATAATAAGAAGAAAATATTGTTTTATGAATTAATTATGAAAATAATTATTTGTTAGTTAATAATAATAATGATAATAATTATAATTAAAAGAAAATAAAAAGAAAGAAAATAAAAGAGGAAATAGAAACCAGGGGGTGCCAGGCCTTTTTTGGAGGTGAGTTTAGAAATCTGAGGCCCATTAATCAGCAAGCCTGTTTGACTTTTATAATTGGCTGCACGTGCATTGACCAGGAGTATGATGGTCACTCATCTTTGGCCATTGGATTGCTACCTGAAGACACATGGCGTGTGGATGTTGGAAGCGCATGGTAGGATGCCTTTAGAATACCTGCACGTGAACACAAGGGGAAAAATAGAAACAATTATTTGGGTGGACCTGGGAATCAAACCCAGGTCCCAATGGTTGCCAGCCACCTCATTATCCACTGAGCCATGCGCCTGTATTTGTTAGTATAATGAACAACGAAATTAATATATAAAAACAACAATTATGCTGGAAACAAATAAAAGCGTGCGTTTTTGTTTGAATGGATCAGTGGTATATTAACACGTCTTCATCTTCCTCATTGAATACCTGCAAAACAAATCAAATAGCAGGGGTTTTTAACCCCCACAATATGGAACGAGGAAAAATAGCGAATAGAATCCTAGGCTACATAAATATTTCGCGAGCATTGCATTGTGTTCGTCTGGACTTGATGATTTCGACCATGGGCATTAGAGGTTCTAATTTTGCCTGGATAGTAAAGCCCTATTTCAAGAACTCATGAACCCTAAAATTCGTTAATGGCAATTCACAATTCTGTGCATTATAATCCAATTAATTAATACCAATAGCTTTATATGGATGCAAGCAATACAAAACAAACCATAAATCACATCAAATGCTCATGAATCGTGAGTTTCGATTCTGAAAAAAGTGGACAAACCGTGATTCTGTTTCTTAGGATTCCTTGAGTGTTAGCACTTGATTTTGATTGCAATGTGTCTCTGAGAGTTCCTGCAATATATTAGAAACAAGAAAAAGCTTTGAATTACGTTAAATTATGGAAAACAGTTTTCAAGTTTTTCTTGATTTTTTCAATGTTGCATATGGCTTTCTGCAGAAATTCTCACCTCCCTGGCATTAGGTTTAGGTTCTGTATATATAATGGACTGAATTTAGGTTAAATCTTTGACCAAAAATCCATGGAATTATGGTTTCAATATTTGATTGAAAATCAAATATTTTTCAATCTTTTTGATTGAAGAAAGTTGTTAAATTTGGAGTTTTTGACATCCTTGATTGGCACACGAGATCTCCAGCATATATTGGTCATCTTTGCTTCACCAAAAAATTGAAAAATCATATCTTTGAATTTCCTACATTTTAAATTAATTAAATGAATTAAAATCAATTAAAAATCCAATTAATTAATAAAAATAATAAAATAATTCAATGTAAGCTTGATGGGTCGTGCATAGGCCTTGGACAAAGTTTCAAGAAGAAATTTGAGGCCCATTAGCAAAAATGATGTGTTTTGAGCAAAGTTGACTTTTGCAAATTCACAAAAATTTCCCAACTTCTCCAATGCATATCTTGCTCAATTTGGATCATATGAACATGTTCTTGGACATTTTGGAAAGGTCTTGAAGTCCTCTAACCAATGCCTTTGGTCCCATGTCATTTGGATTTACCAATCTCAAGTTATGGTCTTTGAATTAAAGTGCATTTTTGTTGACTTTTGAAATTGACCTATAATGTAGAAATTGATAACTTTTTGTGAGAGCATTTCTTAGACTTGGAATGTGAAGATGAGTTGTAGGAAATGTCATCCCCTTCAAAATGAGCATTGGATGGGATTTTTCTGATGAAACATGAAAAGGTTATGCCTTGGTCAAGATACAGTTGACTTTTCTACTGTCCAAAAATAGTAACTTTTGTATCTTTGATGATTTTTGAGCCATGCTTGTGGAATCATGATCAAGACTTGATCAAATGATGATTGTGGACTCAAAATAAGATGTTGACCAAAAATTCTGACTTTTGACTGCAAAATGACCATTTTACCCCTACAGTTTACTGTGAAGCAAATGGGACTTTTGACTGTGCAATTTGACATTGTGAGTCTTGAGACTTGACATGTAGATGCTTGACAATGTATATAGGCCTATGAGACTTAATTGGACCATTGAAAACCTCAGATACCTTGAAAGAAACAAAACCCTAATTTCAGCTGGCTTAGGAGGTGGTTTGACTGTGCAATCCTTGAGGAGTCTTGAACCATTTGAAGATGATTCTTGACAAACCTTGAGAAATATGGGAGGGAAAATTTCGGGGTACAACAGTTGCCCCTGTTCAATCTTCTTAGACCTGAGGATGTAGATTGGCTTGCGTGTCTTTCGTGATCCAAAGGTGGAAGATGATTGAACACTAAAGTGCCCAGAAATTTGCACTCGCATAGTAGAATATCAGCAATGTGATGTCGGGAATGGGCTTATAGATGCCATTTGGAGATATGGCGGGTAGGAGGATGGGCTTATAGATGCCATCTGGAGATGTGACAGAATCTTGTCGGGAATGGGCTTATAGATGCCATTTGGAAGTGTAATGGATAGTTGTGGAGATGTGACAGAATCTTGTCGGGGGCTGGGCTTATAGATGCCATCTGGAGATTGTTGATAGGTAGTTTGAGAGAGCGACAAAATGATATATGAATCTGGATCGTATCTGAACTGTATCTGGGATCTGGATAAGTGACAGAATGACTTCCGTACCTGGAGTATATCTGCACTTGAAGTTGATAGTTGAATCTGAATGCGAAATAGAATGGCTTCCGTGTCTGGAGCATATCTAGTCTGTGTCTAATTACTGACGTCTGAACGAGTAGTAGAATGACCGCCGTGTCTGGGGTATATCCATACTGCATCTGAATGAGTGACAGAATGTCATCCGAATCTGGATCGTATCTAGACCGTCTTTTGAATGAATCTGGACTAAACAATAGAATAGCATCCGGGTCTGGAGCATCTCTAAGTTGTCTTTAGAAGTAGGAATCTGAATAAGCAATAGAATAGCGTCCAGGTCAGGAGCATCTCTAAGCTATCTCTGAAAGGAAATCTCTGAATAAGCAAAACGAATATCATCCGAATCTGGAGCATTTCTAAGCTATTTCTGAAGGGAAATCTGAATAAGCAATAGAATAACATCCGGATCTGGAGCATTTCTAAGCTATTTCTGGGAAGAAACTCTGAATAAGCAATAGAATAACATCCGGGTCTGGAGCATCTCTAGGCCATCTCTGAAAAGCAACTCTGAATAAGCAATAGAATAGCATCCGGATCTGGAGCATCTCTAAGCTATCTCTGAGAAGAAACTTTGAATAAGCAAAAGAATAGCATCCAGATCTGGAGCATCTCTAAGCTATCTCTGGGAAGAAACTCTGAATAAGAAAAAGAATAACATCCGGATCTGGAGCATCTCTAAGCTATCTCTGAATAAGCAAAAGAATAGCATCCATATCTGGAGCATTTCTAAGCTATCTCTGAAATCTCTTCAATGTAGATGACTTTCCTGTCTCGTTTCAGGTATAGATCTACAATCAATCGCTCACAGATATGCCCTGGCTAGATACAGGTATCGAATCTGGAATTAGTCGTCCACAGATATGCCCAGGCTAGATACAGGTGTCGAATCTGGAACTTCAAAAGGTTGATCGAGGTAACTTTCCTGGCTGGATACAGGTGTAGACCTATGACCTGAGAATGAAAGATAATTTCCTGGCCTGTTACAGGGGTTGATCTTCAAACTCTTCATGCAGATATGCCCTGGCTAGATACAGGTATCGAATCTACAATCAATCGCTTACAGATATGCCCTGGCTAGATACAGGTATCGAATCTGGAACTTCAAAAGGTTGATCGAGATAGCTTTCCTGGCTGGATACAGGTGTAGATCTCTTTAGACTCTTCATGCAGATATGCCCTGGCTAGATACAGGTATCGAATCTACAATCAATCGCTCAAAGATATGCCCTGGCTAGATACATGTATCGAATCTGGAACTTCAAAAGGTTGGTAGAGATAGCTTTCCTGGCTGGATATAGGCGTAGACCTCTAACCTGAGAATGAAAGATAATTTCCTGGCCTGTTACATGGGTTGATCTTCAAACTCTTCATGCAGATATGCCCTGGCTAGATACAGGTATCGAATCGACAATCAATCGCTCACAGATATGCCCTGGCTAGATACAGGTATCGAATCTGGAAATAAAGGTTGATGGTAATCATCTTTGGATTGACCTTTTCCTGAAAAGGCAAAACATTAGTTGTATGCAATGTCATGATGTATGAAATGCATGATGTCATGATGTTTTCAGGAATAAATGAGATTGTGTCGTATGCACTTTATCATGTATATGAATAGGAGGTATGAGATGTGATATGTTTATGAATGTATTTTCGTGTTAGGAAAATAAATCCTTGACGAATGCCGGGAAGTTAAATCCTGGGCTGATGTTGAAGAGTAGAGTTCTTCATTTCCGTCGGGGATGATGATTGCAAGAATAAACCGGTAGGAGAAGATGACTCCGTTGGGGAATAAACCTGGTGAAGATTACTCTGCGGGGAATTACTATTTGGGGAAGAGGCACTTCGCTGAGATTTTGATGATAACTCCGCTGGGGATTCCGTTGATAAGTTTTGTTGAGGGGTTTGATGAACTCCGCTGGGGATAGGAAGAACTTTGCCGAGGACGATCTTTCCGTTGCAATTTGCTGAGGATAACCCAGTTATACTCTGGTGGGGAATAACCTTTGAACCTGGTCGGGGAGAGATGCATTCTGTAGGGGATAAGCTTCCAGAATCTACTGGGGATAAGCTTCCAGAATCTACTGGGGAGATTGATTCAACTCTCCTGGGGAAACTTTTGGACTGTACTGGGGAGATTGATTCCACTGGGGTGTCTGGTATTCCACCGGGGAACAATCTTATATTTCCGTCGAGGAATATTAAGACTTCCGGGGATGCTTGCTTAGGAACATCTGTATACTGCTGGGGAATGTTGAGGTCTTCTGGGGATACCCAACTTCCTTAAGGCTGACAGTAGCCTAACTCTGCTTGGGGAGAGTGTCGCTGACTTGCTAGGGATACTGTGCCTTTTCAGGGCTGATGGGAGACCAACTCTGCTTGAGGAGAGTATTGCTGAATCTTGCTTTACTCTGCGGGGAGTGAAGGTATCTTGGACATATTCTTCAGTTGAACATACCTTGGACCTGGAGGACAGAGCAGCTTGTATAGTTCGGACAACTCTTATTGCCCCAGCTTCTATGGGAGAAGGTACTTGTGGAGGTCTTGATAACTGCCGACTTAACAAATCTTCTTCTGGTAAGTAAGCGACGAGATGCCGGGACATAGTCATACGCTTTGATCCCTAATTTTTGCCTGGACCCCCCTTTCGGGTTTTCAGTCCACCGGGATACCCTTTTTTGCCCAAGCCGCCTTTTCAAGTTTTCGACTTGTCGGGTGTACAAATTTTTTATTTTCATCCCTTATTTTTGCCCGAACCCTTTTGGTTCGCCGGGAAGCCCTTATTTTTGCCTAGGCCAGTCGACCTAGCGGGTCATTGATTATGTGTAGTATTTTTTCGACTATGTCCACGTTCTCAGAGTGCAAGGAGTTGTCACTGTCAGTAGTGTTGTGTTGCCATACTACCAGAAGACCTTTGATTGTGCAAGATTCGTTTCTGGAATTTATGTCCAACGCCCTAATTGACTCAGGCGGAGATTTGCCCCTGTCTATTTGGCATTTTGAGAGATTCTTTGAATCTTGACTTAACTGCCCCAGATGATGGACAATGATCACGTCTGCCCCTTGGTTGGAAGTGTTTCTTCCACTTGAGATGACCTTTGAGAAGGTTTTTTGTTCATTAGATATTCGTCATGCGAATTTCTCTGCTGTTCGAACAAATAGTCATATGCAAACAATATTATTTTAAAAATGCAAAACACATGTCTGTCTTGAAGTTTTTTGAAAATGCAGTTTTTAATAAAACAAGTGAATTTTTGTAAAATGTGATGTCAACTCAGGATTTTACAGCAAGCCCTACAGGAGTCAGGATACCTTTTGCAACAGTATGCTTTCGAACTAACCCGTGCTTCAGCTAGGACTTTTTAAGGGTTATAACGTGGCCTGGTTCACGGTTTAAGAAACAAAGGATAAAGGCTCAAATTTTATTTGTACCCACCCGTTCTTCGTGATGTTCTTCGATCCTAAACTCAGCTAATCGTGCGTTAGACATTGTTTGAGTCTTTGCTCTGATATTTCGGTGATGGTTCGGATACTGATAGTTATTTTGACCAGGAAGTCATTTCTTTTTGTTGAGGGTTTGTAGGACCTCTTTCTTTTTGATTTTGTTATCCCTATTTTTTTGCCTGAACTGTTTCTTTTTGTAATTACAGTCAGCGGGATGCCCCGGTTTTGCAAGTCTCCTTCATAGGTTTTGACTTTAATGGGCTTTTATTTTGAGAGATAATGACTGCCTGTCTGAACCATCACTGTCTTTTGTTTCAGAAGGACTCTTTTGATGCTACTCGTTGTGCACCTGGATTAACTGAGAGAACTACCCTGCCCCAGGTTATGATTAAGGGTTTTAATTTTCGAATAAAACTCCAACTTCTTTGGCTCAGAGGGGTTGACTAGGGATTATCTTCCTTATAACTCCACTGTTTAGGATTTGAAACAATGTCTGTACTTCATCAGCGGGGTCTATTCAAAAGCATACTGTAAAGATCATGGTATCGTTTTCGTCATCCTCCCTCAAAAGGTTTAGAATTCTTTAATCGAGACTTGAACATCACAAAAAAATGAAAGCAATTTGAATATAGTGAATACGAATATATTGATTCAGAACAGACATATGCGATGCATTAATGAAATAAAAGAGTTTGCTATGACAATAGTTGTTTGAATAAGCAAGGAAAAATACAACTCGGAAATTCAAATAAACAAAAGCCTTCAATGATTTGGCAAAGGAGCAGTGATTATGTTTGGAGTCTCTGGTGCTTCAAACTGGATGTCTTTGGCATCAATCATGTCTTGAACCTTGTTCTTCAGGGCCCAACAGTTGTTTGTGTCATGTCCCGGACTATCAGAGTGGTATGCACACCTTTCATTGGGATGATAGTTAGGAGAGGAAGTGTTTGGATTCCGAAGAGGAGCCCTTAATGTAATCAGCCCTGCCTTCAACATTTGCTGTAGTGCTTGAGCCAGTGACATGTTGATCTTAGTGAATTGTCTTTTGGGTGCGACCTCCTTACGTTGCTGCCCCTGTCCTTGTTGAGCAGGCATAGGATTGGAGATCTGGGTTGCCCCTACATGTTGATCATGACGACTCTTTTTGCCATGCACATCATTGGACTCTTTTTTTCCATGGTAAGGCTTTTTATGAGCATCAGAAGGATCAGCTTCTAGAATCTTCCCACTTTTGATACCAGCTTCAATTTTCTCACCAGTCAAAATCAGATCTATAAACCCAGCAGAAGAATTTCCAATCAGATGGTTGATGAACGGACCAGACAGGGTCCCCAGAAACATATCAACGAGCTCACGGTCAGTCAAAGGTGGCTGCACCCTTCCAGCCAGGTCTCTCCACTTTTGCGCATACTCCTTGAATCCTTCACCCGTCCCTAGTGACATACCCTGGAGTTGGGTACGCGTAGGAGCGAGGTCGGAATTATACTGATACTGCTTGTAGAACGCAGTAGCCAAGTCCTCCCAGTTACGAATGCTGGCTCCATCTAGCTGATAGAACCATTCGAGTTGAGTCCCTGAAAGACTATCCTGGAAGAAATGGATCCACAAATTCTTGTCCGCAGTGTAAGGTTGGATCTTCCTTACATATGATCTGAGATGCAGCTTAGGACAGGAAGCTCCGTCGTACTTTGCAAAAGCAGGTGCCTTGAACTTATGGGGAATCACCACCCCAGAGGATAAACCTAGGTCTCCAAAGTATAACCCGGGCACATGTTGAATCTCCATAGCACTTAGGAGGTCCTCCAGCTGTTTGTACCTGTCCTCAGCAGGAGGGTACTGTTCATCATTGTAATCTGTCTCGTTGTCGGAGACCACGGGACTAGGAACCCTTCTCTCTTGGGGACTGTCTTTCCCTACAGAGGAAGTAGTCAGCTCTAGTCCATTCCCAGATCTGCGTCTAGTGTTGAACAAAACAGTCCTCTTCTTCTTCTTCTTCCTCTCTTTCAGAATCAGAGTCTTCAAATCCTGTTGACCTTGGGCTAGGCTCATAACCAACTCTTGGAACTGGGCATTCTGGGCCTGGAGGGCCTTGATAGCTTGTTCAGTGGAAGGTTCATAAGTCATGATGATTGCTGAAATAAACAGCGAAGAAGATAAGTGACCTGTAAAAGGGGTACCTGTAATGCAATGATATGCATGCAATGTTTTCAAGGATCTCGCGGGGTAAACAAGAAAATTGTTAGAATTTGAATCCGGTAGCTTGATTGAAGGAACTTCATGTTGCTGAGAGTCCTTCTTCAAGAGTTAGGCTCACCATATCGAGTGGGTCATAGCCCCTGACTCAAGTCATCATGTTTTGATCTTCGGACAACCTTGACTAGAGGAAAATAAATCCCCTTTGCCCCTTGCTAGACAGTTGGTTCATCATGACCTGCATCACAAACCCTTGAGATCCTTGAAATGGATTAGTCCTTATGCAGGATGTATGCAATGGTATGATGGTATGATGTTATGCTATGCATGGAGTGATGTAAGTAAACCCTGTTATAAGCCCAGATTAAGGACTGTAAACAAAACCTGCAAGGAACTCATGTTGTCAGATAACAAGTATGTGCAAGTAGTTCAAGTTTGAAAGCACACAAGTCACACAAAGAGCCCTTAGATTTTAGGCTAGCATGAAGTTTAGGTACTACCCTCTTTCAGTTTCAGTTGGTTAAGACCTGTCCTAGAAAATAGTAACCGGGTTCTAGAGGATCTTAATATCACTGACTACCCTCAATCGGTTATAACTCCAGCTTTGCAATCTTTTCTTGCGGCCGGAACCATCGCGAGAGTTTAGCCTCAATGAGTGTAGCATACTGCTACTGTTCTATGGCCAAGTTGGGTCAATTTAAGGTGCTAAGGTCGGTTGGTTCTTAATGACTCCTCAGAAGACCCATATTCTCCTCGTTCCAACACAAGGGATATCGGTACAGACCAAGGTGTCACACCAATGTAGCTACTGCTTCACCCGTGTCGGTCTACGCCGGACAGGTCCCTCACAGTTTTTGCTACCTAAAGGGTATTCCCCAGATCCGGGTTAGGATCTATGAAACTCCGATGCAAGCCCCACAAATATAAATCATACAAAGCATGCAATTGAAAACATAGAATGATCTAATCCTAAGGTACACCTCACTTACTTCTTCCCCAGCAGAGTCGCCAGTTCTGTGATCGGTGGAAATAGAACTGACTGTTTTGAAATGCTGGTTCGCAAAATGTCGCGGTAAGCAAGAGTCGCCACCGTCTTTTATGTTCTCCAACAAGGAAAGGACAAAAGCACAGCAAAATTCCTTTTCGAGATGTTTCTCGGTTCGGGAGGTAGATTATAGAAAGGGAAGGTGTTAGCACCCTTTCTATCAGTGGTTATCCACAGGCTCTTAGGTACTTGCTCACTATGTTTTCAAAAATTGTTTGCTTTTCAAGTGTTTATGGGTTTTGAAAAAGTTTCGTTTTGAAAACTTCTAGGTAACTCTTGTATCAGTCCTCAAGAGTGTATGAAGTATTTGTTTGAAAACTTTTTGAAAGTGTAGGTGCGAAAAGTTGTTTTTGTTTTTGAAAGAGTAAGTACCCAGGAGAAATCTACCTACTCTAAGGAATTAAGCTGTGTAAGAGTCCTTTAGACAGTACTATCCCACTATTGAGAAGTAGGTAGCACCGTCGTTGGATTTATTCGGGTCAATTCGATTATAGGGACATGTGTGGTCACCAAAGCAATAGTAGGACGCTTTAGCGGTAACCCTAATGTCCTAGATCCTTTTTTATCCGAGGCAACCGTTTCGAGGCAACTAGATCTTTAGACAGGAGGGCGACCTCTAAAACACCCTATACTTAATGACCACCTCGAGGCAACCAAGTGAGGCGTACCCTAGGAGTGGCATGTGCGAGTGTATTGTTTTTCAGTTAATTTTATCTTTGAACATGCATCATTGTGAGCTACGGGTTGATTTTATTTTTCATACAAGTCTTGTCATGCATAATTAACAGTTAATAATTGCGCGGAAAATAAATTGCGGAAAGTAAATCTGCGCTATTACAAGGCGTCGGGTATTTACATCGCCAAAAACATAACCCTTGAAAAGATAAATTGCGAGAAAATTAAAGAACGCGATAAAAGAGGTCCTAATTATCTATTACATCCTCGGAACAGATACATAAATATAATCAAAATAATGAATTAAAAATAAATATGCGCGCGAAAGAATTGAATCAGGAAAAGTCTTAGGGTTTTGACCCTTTTTTGAGAAAAGAATGAAGTTTGGTCCTTTTTGCAATTAATTAAATATTAAACCTAATTTACTAATTAATTAATTAATTAAAAAGAAAAAAGTATTTTTGTGTTTTTTATGTTTTAATGAAAATAAAATAAAAGGAATTAAAATTGTCAAAAGAAAAACCCTAATTCTATGTTAATTTTATTTATTATGAAAAAGATTAAAGTTAACCTAATTTAAAACAACTAAATTATCTAATTACATTTATTTACAAAATAATTAAATTAAGGTGAAATTAATAATAATAATAATAATAATAATAATAATAATAATAATAATAATAATAATAAGAAGAAGAAAATATTGTTTTATGAATTAATTATGAAAATAATTATTTGTTAGTTAATAATAATAATAATGATAATAATTATAATTAAAAGAAAATAAAATAAAAGAAAATAAAAGAGGAAATAGAAACCAGGGGGGTGCCAGGCCTTTTTTGGAGGTGAGTTTAGAAATCTGAGGCCCATTAATCAGCAAGCCTGTTTGACTTTTATAATTGGCTGCACGTGCATTGACCAGGAGTATGATGGTCACTCATCTTTGGCCATTGGATTGCTACCTGAAGACACATGGCGTGTGGATGTTGGAAGCGCATGGTAGGATGCCTTTAGAATACCTGCACGTGAACACAAGGGGAAAAATAGAAACAATTATTTGGGTGGACCTGGGAATCGAACCCAGGTCCCAATGGTTGCCAGCCACCTCATTATCCACTGAGCCATGCGCCTGTATTTGTTAGTATAATGAACAACGAAATTAATATATAAAAACAACAATTATGCTGGAAACAAATAAAAGCGCGCGTTTTTGTTTGAATGGATCAGTGGTATATTAACACGTCTTCATCTTCCTCACTGAATACCTGCAAAACAAATCAAATAGCGGGGGTTTTTAACCCCCACAATATGGAACGAGGAAAAATAGCGAATAGAATCCTAGGCTACATAAATATTTTGCGAGCATTGCATTGTGTTCGTCTGGCCTTGATGATTTCGACCATGGGCATTAGAGGTTCCAATTTTGCCTGGATAGTAAAGCCCTATTTCAAGAACTCATGAACCCTAAAATTCGTTAATGGCAATTCACAATTCTGTGCATTATAATCCAATTAATTAATACCAATAGCTTTATATGGATGCAAGCAATACAAAACAAACCATAAATCACATCAAATGCTCATGAATCGTGAGTTTCGATTCTGAAAAAAGTTGACAAACCGTGATTCTGTTTCTTAGGATTCCTTGAGTGTTAGCACTTGATTTTGATTGCAATGTGTCTCTGAGAGTTCCTGCAATATATTAGAAACAAGAAAAAGCTTTGAATTACGTTAAATTATGGAAAACAGTTTTCAAGTTTTTCATGATTTTTTCAATGTTGCATATGGATTTCTGCAGCAATTCTCACCTCCCTGGCATTAGGTTTAGGTTCTATATATATAATGGACTGAATTTAGGTTAAATCTTTGACCAAAAATCCATGGAATTATGGTTTCAATATTTGATTGAAAATCAAATATTTTTCAATCTTTTTGATTGAAGAAAGTTGTTAAATTTGGAGTTTTTGACATCCTTGATTGGTACACGAGATCTCCAGCATATATTGGTCATCTTTGCTTCACCAAAAGATTGAAAAATCATATCTTTGAATTTCCTACATTTTAAATTAATTAAATGAATTAAAATAAATTAAAAATCCAATTAATTAATAAAAATAAGAAAATAATTCAATGTAAGCTTGATGGGTCGTGCATAGGCCTTGGACAATGTTTCAAGAAGAAATTTGAGGCCCATTAGCAAAAATGATGTGTTTTGAGCAAAGTTGACTTTTGCAAATTCACAAAAATTTCCCAAATTCTCCAATGCATATCTTGCTCAATTTTGATCATATGAACATGTTCTTGGACATTTTGGAAAGGTCTTGAAGTCCTCTAACCAATGCTGTTAGTCCCATGTCATTTGGATTTACCAATCTCAAGTTATGGTCTTTGACTTAAAGTGCATTTTTGTTGACTTTTGAAATTGACCTATAATGTAGAAATTGATAACTTTTTGTGAGAGCATTTCTTGGACTTGGAATGTGAAGATGAGTTGTAGGAAATGTCATCCCCTTCAAAATGAGAATTGGATGGGATTTTTCTGATGAACCATGAAAAAGTTATGCCTTGGTCAAGATACAGTTGACTTTTCTGCTGTCCAAAAATAGTAACTTTTGTATCTTTGATGATTTTTGAGCCATGCTTGTGGAATCATGATTAAGACTTGATCAAATGATGATTGTGGACTCAAAATAAGATGTTGACCAAAAATTCTGACTTTTGACTGCAAAATGACCATTTTACCCCTACAGTTGACTGTGAAGCAAATGGGACTTTTGACTGTGCAATTTGACATTGTGAGTCTTGAGACTTGACATGTAGATGCTTGACAATGTATATAGGCCTGTGGGACTTGATTGGACCATTGAAAACCTCAGATTCCTTGAAAGAAACAAAACCCTAATTTCAGCTGGCTTAGGAGGTGGTTTGACTGTGCAATCCTTGAGGAGTCTTGAACCATTTGAAGATGATTCTTGACAAACCTTGAGAAATATGGGAGGGAAAATTTTAGGGGACAACAGGTTCATTTAAGAAATTTCCAAGAGTTACAGATGGGTCAAACTCTATGTCAAAATCCTCAAATGTTTATGGTGAAGGATTTTCTGTTGGTTGAGGGGGAATGGTTTCAGATGTTTGAACAGCTATTGATTCTACAACAGAAACAAAAGATGTGTTACCTTTCTTTTTTGCAGCTTTGGGTGTCCTCTGAGAGGATCCTTCTCCTGCTGCCTTCCTCTTTCTGGATTTCTTTAGCACAACCACTGGAGCTGGCTTGTGCAGGCCACAGATGTTGATTTCTGGAATAGTCCCATCTTCCTTGCAAGCTTCAAGGTATCTGACTATAATCTCTGGAGAAGCATCTATCTCAGAGAATAGTGGAAAATCCTTTAGAGGGATTCTCCTAAAAGTGATGACCTCATGAGAAGCAATTGTTGGTTCCTTCTTAATGCTTTCAATAATCTTCATTTTCTTCATATTCTTGGCATTCAGTGGTTTCCCAACAATTGATTCCAGAGTGCTGATTTCTTGAGCCTCTGTTAGATGTTCTATCAACCTGTTTTCCGTCAGAATATCTGAAATTAATCTTCCCAGAGGAATCCAATCCCTCTTAGTTATTTCTTCTTATCTTGTCTCTTTCACACTTGTTCTGAGATGGTTGAAGAGCAAATGTGGAAGATTTATTTTGGTCTTCTTTGCAATGAAGTATAACAGAAATTGTTGATCAATGTTGATGTAATCAGGAGATCTTGTAGGCTTCCTGTGATTGATACATCCCAGAATGATTCTAGCCCAGATTCTGTAATGATCTTTCAAGTCTGATCTTGCTGGATGGCTGTCCAGAAGTGAAAATGACCCTAGCAATGGATTTTAGGTCTGAACACTTATCAACCATATCAATGCATCTGACTCTGCCGCCATTGTATCCAATGAGTTTCCCAATCAAATATTCTGTAATCACTATCTTCTTCCCCATAACATATGATGTGACCTGGTGGTTGGATAAGGTAGCATGAATCCAAAACTCTTTAACAAGAATGGGAAAAGTTGGACCCAACATACGATCAAAGTATCTGTTCCATCCCTGTGCAGTTACATCTTCATACAGATCAAACCCATTTTCCTGTAAGCTCTCAAAGTCGATGATCAATTCACATAGAACTTCAAGGTTGTCGACCGAAGTGAGCAGTGTTCTAATGGGCTCCTCATACTGTTCTGTTGATGAAGAACCAGGAGCACTATTGAGATTCTTGAGGCTTGATGATGATGCCATTATTCACACGGATTCTTTGAAGAAAACTGATAGAAAGGGTTTTTGGAAAACTAGAGCAAGAGAGAATATTGAAGGTGGTAAAACTTGAATGAATGAAATTGTAAATTGAGTTTTATAAGCACTTTTGAAAACGTAATCAGTAAGAAAGAGAAAATAAGTAATGATTATACTGAATTAATAAAACCTGAAATTAGGAGATTTAGTGAGATATTGAACAATTACCAATGACAAGTGTCTCAATGCATCCAATCAGAGCCTTGGACCCTTCAGAATTAGAACGCGTGTTCAACCTCATAAGGTAGCTTGTGAGAGGATGACAAATGTTTGATGGTGTGAACTACACGCCTCTATCCTTGAAACGAAAAGTTCAGATCTTCATAGATAGATTCTGAGGCAACTGTACTCCTAACTTCTAAAGACAAGTTGATCAGATTTTCACAGAAAACAATAAAATTCAGAGGGTTAGAATATGAAAATAAAAAATTTTATTCTTGACACAATTTCATGCTGAGATGTTTCAGAATGAAATTGAATCTATCTTCAGAAAGGGGTTTTATAAACACATCAGCCCATTGATGGTCTGTGTTAATAAATTTTAAAGTGAGAATTCCTTTCTGAATATAATCCCTAATAAAATGATATTTTATTTCTATATGCTTAGCCCTAGAATGCAAAATGGGATTTCTGGATAGACAGATGGCAGAAGTGTTATTATAGAAGATAGGGATGTTACTCTCAAATATGTTGAAGTCTTCAAGTTGACTTTTCATCCCGAGCATTTGTGTACTACATCCAGCAACTGCTATGTATTCAGCTTCTGTTGTTGACAACACTATTGTGGATTGTCTCTTGCTGGTGCATGAGATCAGATTGTCTCCCAGAAACTGGAAGCTTCTAGAAGTGCTTTTACGCTCTACTCTGTCTCCAGCAAAGTCAGCATCACAGTATCCTACTAAGTTGTATTCATTGGATTTTCTATAAAACAAACCCAGGTTAGTAGTACCTTTCAGATACTTGAAAATTCACTTAACTCTGTTAAGTGAGATTCTCTAGGATCTGATTGGAATCTAGCACATAAGAAAACACTGAATAAAATATCAGGCCTTGAAGCCGTTAGATAAAGGAGATATCCAATCATACCTCTGTAGATCTTCTGTTCTACCTTTTTACTTACCTCTTCCTTTTCCAGAATGCACGTGGGATGCATTGGAGCCTTTGAGGGCTTACATTCTGAGAGGTCAAATTTCTTCATAATTTATCTGACGTATTTGCTCTGGTGAATGTAAGTTCCTTCTAGAGTCTGGTTTATCTGAATGCCCAGAAAGAATTTAAGTTCCCCCATTAAACTCATCTCAAACTCTGCCTGCATGCACTTAGCAAATTCTCTTCCCAGAGAAGGTTTAGTGGACCCAAAAATAATATCATCTACGTAAATCTGACAAACTAAAATGTCATTCTTATATCTTACAGAACAAGGTTGTGTCCACTTTCCCTCTGGTGAATTCCTTTTCTAACAAAAAGTTACTTAGCCTTTCATACAAAGATCTGGAAGCTTGTTTCAGACCATAGAGTGACTTCTTTAGTTTGAAAACATATTCTGGGTGTTTGGAATTTTCAAACCCAGGGGGTTGGTGCACATATACCTCTTCTTTAATGTAACCATTTAAGAATACACTTTTTACATCCATCTGATACAGAGCGATGCCATTATTTACAGCAAAAGAGATTAAGAGTCGGATAGATTCTAACCTGGCGATTGGAGAAAAGGTTTCGGTATAGTCTATCCCCTCTTGCTGACTATAACCTTGTGCCACCAGTCGTGCCTTGTTTCTAATGACTTCTCCTTTCTCATTCAGTTTGTTTCTGAATACCCACTTAGTTCCAATGACGTTGAATCCTTTTGGTTTGGGAACCAGATCCCATACGTTATTTCTGGTGAACTAGTTTAACTCCTCCTGCATTGCGAGAATCCAATCATTGTCCAAAAGAGGTTCATCAATTGTTATTGGTTAAATTAGTGAGACCAGTCCCATGAGGGATTCTTCAGAGTTTCTAAATTTTGATCTTGTTCTGATTGGTTCATCCTTCTTTCCCAGAATCTTATCTTCTGGGTGAGCTATGATGCTTCTGGATAACTTTTTATGGAGTTGATCAACAGAAGGTACTGGAACACTTGTGACATTTCCTTCTGAAGTTGTTGGAGCTTCTCTGTTGGGAACTTCTGATGAGTCGTCTTCAACACCTGTGAATTCAACTTCTATATCTTCAAAAGATTCATTCTGCTTTGACTTTTGAGGGTCAAGCTTATCATCAAATCTAACACTGATTGAATCTTCAACAATATGTGTTTCTGTATTATACTTTGTACCCTCTTGAGAATTCAGAGTATCCTAACATAATACACTTCTGTGCTTTAGAGTCAAACTTGTTCAGATGATCTTTAGTATTAAGAATAAAACATGTGCATCCAAAAAGATGGAAATAATAAATATTGGGCTTTCTGTTCTTCCATAATTCATATGGAGTCTTTTCCAAAATAGGTCTTATAGAGATTCTATTCTGAATATAACACGTTGTGTTAATTGCTTCTGCCCAGGAGATCTTAGCAATGTTAGTCTCACTGATCATGGTTCTGGCCATTTCTTGCAATGTTATGTTCTTTCATTCTGCAACTCCATTTTGTTGGGGAGTTCTAGGACAAGAGAAGTCATGCAAAATGCCTTTTTCATTAAAAAATGTTTCAAATTTTTTATTTTCAAACTCTCCACCATGATCACTTCTGACTTTGACAATTCTAAGATCCTTTTCATTATGAAGTTGGTTACAGAAGGCAACGAACACAGAATGTGACTCATCCTTGTGTCTTAAGAACTTTACCCATGTACATCTTCTATAGTCATCTACGATCACTAACCCATACTTCTTGCCACTAACAGACGCAATTTTCACTGGTCCAAATAAGTCTATGTGCAGAAGTTCTAATGGCCTAGAGGTGGAAACAACATTTTTAGATTTAAAAGCAGGTTTTGCAAATTTTCCTTTCTGACATGCTTCACACAGAGCATCTGAGCTGAACTTCATATTAGGAAGTCCTCTAACCAGATTGAGTTTGTTAATTTGAGATATTCTTCTCATACAAACATGCCCCAATCTTTTGTGCCAGACTCATTGCTCATTGTTAACAGAAAAAAGGCATTTTACATTCTGACTTTTTAGTTCAGAAAGTTTTATGTTATAAATGTTGTTTTTCCTCTTTCCATTAAACAAGATAGTTCCATATTTCTGACTAACAGCTTTGCATGAATTTTGATTAAAGATTATATCATAACCGTTATCACTTAATTGACTTATGGATAACAGGTTATGCATCAATCCATCAACTAAAAGCACATTATTAATAGAAGGAAGATTACCATTACCTACTGTTCCAGAGCCAATGATCTTCCCTCTTTGGTTGCCTCTAAAGCCCACGTAGCCTCCAAGTTTAAGTTCCATGCTTTGGAACATATGCTTTCTTCCTGTCATGTGTCGAGAGCATCCAGAGTCCAGGTACCATGACTGGTGTTTTATCCTTGCTGCTAAAGATATCTGCTACATATATAATTTTGTCCTTAGGTACCCATATCTTTTTGGGTCCTGGTTTGTTAATCTTACCAAAATTTTGTTTGAATTTTGGTTTGGCAGAATAATCATTGCTAGTGTATTTCAGGTCATGTGTGTGCCCATATGTGAAGTGTGATTTTAGTGGTGTGCGTTTTATTACTAGGTCCATGACTTTCTTAGGTGGAGATACCTTACCTTGGTATCCTATTCCTTTTCTGCCATTCCTGCTAACTCCATAGATCATTGAAGCCATCTTGCTTCTATCTATGTTTTTAGCTAGAAACTTCTGAAAGTTGTGATCATATTCTTTTATGATTTTATCAGCGCTACTGGGAGCCTCTGAGATTATTTCTTTCTGAGAGTTTTGTAAATCAGTTTCTAGCTTTAAAATCTTTTCTTTTAGCTCAGAATTTTCTAATCTCAGACTCACAGTTTCTTCAGAGTCAGAGACAAGATCCCTTTTTAGGTTCTTGAATTTGACTCTGATGTTCTGATAACTTTCCAGTATCTCATTCAGGCTTTCTGCTATTTCAGCTTTAGTGAAATTAACAGTAAAATCAGGAAATACTTCTTCTGTGTCTGATTTTGAGTCTGACTGAGTTGCTTCGCTGTCTTCTTTCACATTAGCCATAAGAGCAATGTTGGCTCTTTAATCATCTGATTATGAGTCTGCGTCAGAAGTGTCTGAATCATCCCATGTAGCCATGAGACTTTTCTTCTTCTCCTTAAAGAACTTCTTTTTGGGCTTCTCCTTCTGAAGCCTTGGACAATCACTTTTTTAGTGCCCCTGTTCATTGCACTCATAGCAGATAATGTCTTTGTTGTTTGACTTCTTGTGACCAGATGAAGCTTCAGATCTTCTGTGTCCAAAGGAGGACTCAGACTTTTTGTATCTGGAGGAGGATTCATTCTGATTCCCTGACCTTTTGGAATTCTTTAATATTCTTTGCCTCTGCTTCCACAACTGATTTACCCTTCTAGAGAGAAGAGACAATTTGTCTTCTTCTGATGAGGATCCATCAAATATTTCTTGCATAGCCTTCAGAACCTTAGAATCAAGTTTTTTGTTAGATTTTAATGCTAAAGGCTTACCTTGCTACTGAGGCTCGTCATCTTCCAGCTCCATCTCATGGCTTCTGAGGGAGCTAACAAGTTCCTCCAGAGATATCTTCTTGAGATCTTTAGCCATCTTAAGCATAGTGACCATTGGCCTCCATTGCTTTGGTAGACTTCTGATGACCTTCTTTACGTGATCAGCAGTAGAATACCCTTTGTCAAGAACTCTTAGCCCAACAACAAGAATCTGGAATCTGTAGAACATAACTTTTATGGATTCACTGTCTTCCATCTTGAAGGCTTCGTATTTTTGAATGAGCATAAGGGCCTTGGTTTCTTTAACTTATATGTTGCCTTCATGCGTCATTCTCAGAGAGTCAAACATGGTTTTGGATGTCTCTCTGTTTGAGATATTCTCATATTCTGAGTATGAGATGGCACTGAGAAGTATTGTTCTGGCTTTATGATGGTTTCTGAAATCACGCTTTTGCTGGTCAGACATTCTTTTTCTATCTATGTTCTGACAACTTTCATACACTGGATGTGTGTATCCATCAATTACAATGTCCCATAAATCAGCATCATGAGCCAAAAAGAAGCTCTCAATTCTGTCTTTCCAGTAGTCAAAATTTTCTCCATCAAAGACTAGAGGTTTTTTGTTGATTCTGTCCTTGTCATCATGATAGTCATTGCTATTGTTTTGGCTTGGTCCCACCATAGTGTTTTTCTAAAGCTTGGATCTTGTAATGACACGGTTAAGTGTATGAACTCAGAACCAGGCGCTCTGATGCCAATTGAAGAAGTGAAAAACACAAGAAGGGGGGGGGGTGAATTGAAACTTAAAAATCAAATGCAATAGACTCAATATTTTTATCCTGGTTCTCGTGATCTCAAACTACTCCAGTCCACCCGCCAAGGTGATTTTGCCTCTCTCCAACGAGGACTTAATCCACTAATCAAAAAAATTGCAAAACTACTTTGACAACTGTCAAAGTCTTCTTGAGTAAGACCACAACCCGGTTTATCTCAAGGAATAGTATCTTAATAAAAGAACAACTGATTGTGTACTATATGTTTTTCGTTATAAAAACTGTATCACTACTGTGATGTATTACACAAGTTGAGAGTATGAGAGAATATGAATATTTGCAACATTTTTAGATGTATGAGCAGTGGTTGGTGAAATCGTAAATCATTTGTCCTTTAAGCTTGTTTATATAGGCGTGGAAATATGTCCAAAATAAAATGTGATAATGGAACTCAATGCACTTTCCATACTGAGAAGATTCTTGTCTGAATGAAGTCGTTGCATATGATATTGTCTTAACTGAAAAGTAACGCTTCAGAACTATAGAATGTTGCATGTTGCTTTTACTTCATAACTTTGATGACTCAGAGATATGAGGATCTGTTGGCGTATTAGACTTCTGTTCAGAGTCAAAGTGTCTTTTACTTTAATGCAGATTCTGATCATCATTCTTCAGAATATTCTGATTAGCTCAGCTTGAAAGCTTCTGTGGCTTAACTTCTAATGTTGTGTCAGTCAGAACTTCTGTATAAAAAATAACACAAATTTAGAGTGCATATTTGTTCTTTGTGTTTGTTATCATCAAAACTCTAATTAAGGGTTGTAGAATCAAACTATGTTCTAACAAATAAGTTCTTCACTAGAGAAACCAGGGACATGCGTTCTTCAAGAGTGATTATGGTACCAACTTCTCGGGAAAAAGAAATTCCATTAGACCGAACGAAAACTTCACTGGATAAATCTCAGATTGAAACTTCACATCATGAAAACTTAGAAAAGAGGAGAAATGAATCCAAACTTGACCGAGGATACCGGAGTCACGAACCCAATACGGAGAATCATCCTGAGTAAACCTTCCTGAGGGGAACAAAAACTTCTTAAAACAAACTGGAGTTTTTCCGTTCCTGGGATCACCATTTTTGTTGTCATCATTTCATCACAAATTCCAAAGTAAAAGAAAATTGTAAATTCTTTTTTAAAAAATCGATTTTGTTATTTAATCTTTTTGCTTTGAAAGTTATTATCAATAATAAATGGAGTCTTAGTAAGCTGAATAAAATAAGAAATACAAAGAATTAGGTAAAAGCTCAAATTTCATTAATAAGATGGTAGTCTGCAAATGGCGAGACTCCATAGATTATTACAAAGTTTGGAAAATTGTAATATATAATGGAAAAGATACATTGAGATACAAAGACCACTATCCCCTCTAACAATTATTGAAATTCTGAGCAGTATCTTCCGTTGAAGTATGATGAGGATTCGAGAAGATTGTTGCTTCAATGATAAAGTCTTATCTGATGTAGTTGCTTGCCAAGAAAGTCCCTAACTTTTGCCTAAGTTGCCCTTGCGGGTTTTCAACTTAGCGGGAAATTTATTTTGTTTATGTCTCTAACTTTTTCCTAGACCGCCTTTCGGGTTTTCTGCCTACTGAGACGCTCTTTTTTTGCTAAGCTGCCCTTTCGGGTTTTCAACTTAGTGAGTTGTTCTTTTATTTCTTTAGGCGAAGTATTTCTTGATTGCATCAGCATTTATGGGACGTGGGAACTCCTCTCCATCCATAGTTTCGAGAATTAATGCACCGCCAAAGAAGGCTTTCTTTACAACATATGGGCCTTCAAAGTTGGGAGTCCACTTTCCCCTAGAATCAGTGTTGAAAGACATGATCTTCCTGAGCACGAGGCCGCCTTCCCTGAATTCTCGAGGTTTGACCTTTTTATCAAAAGCTTTCTTCATTGTTTTCTAATATAACTGTCCATGACATAAAGCTGTCATCCTCTTCTCTTCGATCAAATTCAATTGGTCAAACCGGTTTTGGACCCATTCAGCCTTTGTCAACTTGATTTCCATTATCACACACAAAGAGGAAATCTCAACCTCAATTGGGAGCACAACTTCCATTAAATACACAAGGGAGAACAGAGTTAATCCTGTTGAAGTGCGGACAGACGTTCGATATCCATGCAAAGCAAAAGGGAGCATTTCATGCCAATCCTTATAAGTAACGACCATTTTCTGGATAATCTTCTTGATATTCTTATTAGAAGCTTCAACAGCCCCATTCATCTTTGGCCTGTATGGAGATGAATTGTGATGGACAATCTTGAATTCTTTGTACAGTTCTGTCATCATTTTATTGTTCAAATTCGAGCCATTGTCGGTGATAATTCTGCTCGGCACACCATACCGACATATAAGATTATTCTTGATGAAACACACAACCACCTGCTTAGTAACATTGGCATATGAAGCAACCTCCCCCCACTTGGTGAAGTAATCAATTGCTACCAAGATAAAATGGTGTCCATTCAAAGCTTTTGGTTCTAGCATCCCAATCATGTCAATACCCCACATAGAGAAAGGCCACGGGGAAGAGATCGCATTGAGAAGTGTAGGAGGCACATGGATCTTATCTGCATAAATCTGACATTTATGACACTTCTTTGCAAATTTATAACAATCAGATTCCATTGTCAGCCAATAGTAACCTGCCCTTAGCATATTTTTAGCCATCGAATGTCCATTAGCATGAGTGCCAAATGAACCTTCATGAACCTCATGCATCAACATGTCTGCTTCGTGTCTATCCATGCATCTTAGCAACACCATGTCATAATTTCTCTTATACAACACATTTTCACCGAGGAAGAAACTGCATACCAATCTTCTCAATGTCTTTCTATCTTTCTTCGAAGCACCAATCTGGTATTCCTGAGTCTGAAGAAAATGCTTGATGTCATGATACCAAGGTTTTTCATCTGCTACCTCTTCTGTTGTAAACACATGAGCGGGCCTATCCAGTCGCCAAACCATAATTCAAGGTATATAATTCCAAGTATTTACTTGATACATAAAAGCCAGAGTTTCCAGAGCGTCCTCCATTTAATTTTCATCTCTAGGAATGTGATGGAATTCAACTTTGTTAAAGAAGGGTAACAATCTTCTAGCATAATATTTGTAAGGGATCAAACCGGGGTGACGAGTATCCCATTCTCCTTTAATCTGATTTATTACCAAAGATGAATCACCATACACATCTAGAATTTTAATTCTGAGATCAATAGCTTCTTCGAGACCCATGATGCAAGCCTTGTATTCTGCCATATTATTAGTACAATCAAATGTTAACCTTGCGGTAAAAGGAATGTGCGATCCATGGGGAGTGACAATCACAGAACCAAGTCCTTTACCATAAGCATTCACAGCTCCATCAAATATCATATTCCAACGAGATTCAGGGTCAGGACCTTCCTCAGGCAATGGTTCATCACAATCTTTCACTTTCAGGAACATCACATCCTCATCAAGGAATTCATATTCTACAGACTGGTGATCCTCCAATGGTTGGTGAGCTAGATAATATGCCAACACATTGCTTGGAATAGCTTTTTTGAGTGCGATATTCGATATCATATTCAGATAACAACATCTGCAAGCGGATAATTCTCCCAGTAAGAGCAGGCTTTTCAAAAATGTACTTGATCGGATCCATTTTGGAGATCAACCAAGTAGTGTGATTCAACATATACTGCCGCAAACGCTTTGCCGCCCAGGCCAAAGCATAACATGTCTTTTCCAACATGGAATACCGCAACTCACAATCAGTGAATTTTTTACTGAGATAATAAATGGCGAACTCCTTCTTCCCTGTTTCATCCTGTTATCCCAGAGTACAACCCATGGATTTATCTAACACTGTCAGATACATAATCAACAGTCTTCCTTCGACAGAAGGGAGCAAGATAGGAGGTTCAAGAAGATATTCTTTAATACTTTCAAATTCCCTCTAGAATTCATCCGTCCATACATAACCTTAATCTTTCTTTAACAACTTAAAGACTGGTTCACATGTTACAGTCATGTGGGAAATGAATATGGAAATATAATTCAAACGCCTGAGGAAACCTCTGACTTGATTTTCAGTTCTTGGTGCTGGCATCTCTTGAATTACTTTGAATTTATCAGGGTCAGCTTCAATTCCTTTCTGGCTAACAATGAAACCCAATAATTTCCCTGATTGAACACCGAAGGTGCATTTATTTGGATTCAAGCGGAGACGATACTTTCTCAAACGCTGAAACAACTTCAACAAATCTTCTACATGCCCTTCTTCAGCCTGGGATTTGGCAATCATATCATCAACATATACTTCGATTTCCTTGTGAATCAGATCATGGAATAAGGTTTTCATAGCCCTCTGGTATGTTGCACCAGCGTTCTTCAACCCGAAGGGCATCACTTTGTAACAGAATGTTCCCCAGGGTGTGATAAACGTTGTTTTTTCCATGTCCTTCGGAGCCATTCTTATTTTATTATACCCGGAAAATCCATCCATGAACGAGAATACTTTGAATTTTGCTGTGCTATCCACTAACATATTAATGTGTGGCAATGGAAAATCATCTTTTGGACTAGCTTTATTTAGATCTCTTTAATCTACGCACATGCGGACTTTTCCATCTTTTTTCGGTACTGGGACAATATTGGCAATCCATTTAGGATACACTGACGTCACAAGAAAACCAGCAATAATCTGCTTTAGAACCTCCTCTTTGATTTTCACTGCCATATCTGGGTGAGTTCTTCTCAACTTTTGTTTAATTGGAGGACACTCTGGCTTCAATAGTAAATGGTGCTCTACAATATATGTATCTATACCAGGCATATCTTGATAAGACCAAGCAAAAATATCCACATACTCTTTCAACAGTTCAATCAACCTGCACTTCACATCAGGACGCAGCAATGCTCCAATCTTTACTTCCTTCGAATCTTCTTCTGAACCCAAATTGATCACTTCCAATGGCTCTTTCTCTTTATATGGCTGAATGGTATTTTCCTTGTGCTTAAGCAACCGTGAGACCTCTTCTGGAATCTCATCATAATCTTCTTCTTCATCCCCATACATAGGACATTCAAAATTGGGAGAGGGTGCAGGGTCATTGTATTCAACGAGTTTTTTAATTAATTTGCACATATGATTTGTGATTGCTTTTAGAAACTGACACATATAACAAGTGATCATGCATATTGAATTTCAGTTATTATTTATTTTAAAAGATTTTTTTAATATTTTTTTTACCATTTTCCAAGAAAAAAGCAGAAAATAAAGACACAATTTGGGAAACAAAGACAACTTTTATTATTGATTTTAAAAGTCACGGCAAACAGATAAGCCCTACAACATTAATATTTCCACCTTGGGCAGAGAGAAAGCTTTTTTCAAAAATATTAACAAAACAAATTACTTTGAAACATGTATGCAAGAGGGAACATCAATGGTGATCCAGTTCTGAACCTTAACTCCGTGCGTCATATAATTCAGCATTTCCTGCTCTGCTTCATCTTCTATAATGGCATTAATCCTGGAAACAGTTGGATGAAGATAACCCCCACTACGGAAGATGTCTTGATACTTGCTCGCAACAGACTTTGGCTTCATGCCGTTACCTTTGTCATTCTTCAAAGAGAACCCCAAGCCAACTGTGTTCTTGTTCACAGGCGGATCCATAATCTGTCCCCACACTTCACTATGACCCTTACGCACAACTTGTTGCGCATCCTTAAGTGAAACCATGGAATTCTTATTTCCTCTTATATTGTTAATGGATAAGGCTTGGAGCTGGGTTCCAACAGCAGCTTCATCCGCCTCCACAATGTTGAAAGAGGACAAATGAGATATCAATAATTCTTGCTCCCCATTTATGATCACTACTTTCCCTTCACATACAAACTTCAGTTTCTGGTGTAAAGTTGATGTGACAGCCCCTGCCTCATGTATCCACGGCCTTCCAAGCAAACAACTATAAGCGGGTACAATATCCATGACCTGGAAGGTTATCTGAAACAAATGTGGTTCTATATGAATAGGCAAGTCCACTTCACCAATAACAGATTTCCTTGATCCATCAAATGCTTTCACAATGATGCCACTCAGGCGCATAGGCATTCGTTGATATTTCAACTTCATAAGCGTACTTTCGGTATAACATTCAACCCGGATCCATTATCAATCAGCACATTGGATAGTGAACCATTCTTGCAGTTCATAGAGATGTGGAGGGCCAAGTTGTGATTCCTTCCTTCATCTGGTAATTCATCATCGCAGAAACTCAAGTTATTACATGACGTAATGTTCCCTATTACACTACTGAATTGGTCTATTGGCATATCACTCTCCATAAAAGCTTGGTCCAGTACCCTCATCAAGGATTCTCTGTGAGCAGAGGAGTTCATCAATAACGCCAAGATATATATTTTTTGAAGGAGTCTGTAGTAGCTGATCTACAATTCTGTAGTTGCTCATCTTGATTATCTTCAAAATATCATCCACTTCTTTCTCTAACGCAGCCCCACTAGTCTCACCCGTAGCCTTCTTGGTTTCAACGTTCTCAACAATTTTCTTTCCAGCACTAATATCTCCTCGAACAACTGGTGCAGACACACGACCGCTGCAGGTCACCCTGCTATTTTTAGAAATATTCCTAACATCAGGCATTGGCTGGATGGGAACTTCCACTCCATCCTCCAAGATTGTAGCGTTGTATTTGTAAGGCACAACCTTATCCGGCTTGTAGGGGATAGGACCCGAAAAACTAATCACCAATGAGGTAACAACTGGCCTGCTATAATATTCAACTTCAAGATGGGCGGGTGCCCCAAAACAAGGTACAATGACATTTACCCCTTCTTCAACGCAATCAGTCATTATTGAGTCATTTCTGGAAAACAAATCCTCATCTGGGGAGAAATACTCATCTGCAGAGACATACTCTTCATTCGACTCTTCTTCCGTCAAACAAACCTCAACCATATCAACTTCATGGTAATCATACCTTTGACTTATAACCTTGATAATTCCATTATCTAACAACACTGAACACCCTTCTTCACGATTGAACATCCTCGGGAATCTCGACAGCAAACTTGGCAAGATCCATATTGGTGTTCCACCTGACCAGCCATATGGCAGAAGGTAGCATGCAATTGCACAGGGTCCTCATTCATATACTCTACATCAAAAATTCTGAATTCTCCAGGACATCCAGAAACCATATTCACCTCCTCTTCATACTCTGCCCTAGGCCTGATTATGTGGATTAGGCCCTCATCCATCATCTCTTGTAAATCAACCTTTACCTTATCGCAACCTTGTATGTCTGTAATGCAAATAGCACAACCGGCATGGTCATGCGTATATAAGCTAAATTCACAAAGGTCTGCATGCATTTTCACCAAATCTCCTCTAACCAGATTAATATCAAAAATCCGGAAGTCGCCTGGATAACCGGCCACCATATTCACAACATTTACTCCCCGATGCTTGGGTAGAGGATTGTCTTTCACATTAGGTCCCACATCCTTGAAAGATAGAACACCAGAATTCACCAACTTCTGCACCTCAGTCTTCAAAGGATAATAATTCTCAACATTATGCCCTGGTGCTCCCTGATGAAAGGCACATGTTTGGTCTGCCTTATAATACCAAGGCAATGGTGATGGTACGGCAGGAAGTGGTCGGGTCTGAACCAACTTCTTTTGAATCAATGCCGGTAGTAACTCTGTATAGCTCATAGGAATAAGTTCATAACTCCCCCTTCTCTGATTATACCCTTGATTCCCCTGCTGGAACAGTCTCTGATAAGCTACGGTAGTAGGAGCTGCACCCACAACTGGAGTAACTAAGGCGACTTGCTGATGACGCTGATAATTCCTTCTAGGAGTATTAACCCTCCTCTCTTGCATAACAACATTTGTATCCCCTTACTTCTTCTTGAAAACCCATAAGATGGTTTCTTCACACCTCCAGAACTTTCACTCTTCGTTAAACGACCCTCTCTTACAGCCTCTTCTAAGAAGATACCCATTCCTACCATTTCAGTAAATTCACTTGGTGCACTTGCTACCATCCTCTCATAGTAGAAAGCACCCAGTGTTTTCAAGAAAATATTAGGCATCTCCTTCTCTTCCATGGGAGGAATCACTTGGGCGGCTACCTCACGCCATCTCTGTGCATATTCTTTGAATGATTCCCTGTCTCTTTGAACTATGGCCCTGAGTTGATCACGGTCAGGCGCCATGTCCATGTTGTACTTGTATTGTTTGATGAATGATTCTCCCAAATCATTGAAAGTATGGATATTGGCGCTGTCCAAACTCATATACCACTTCAGCGCAGCACCGGTCAAACTATCCTGAAAAAAGTGAATCAGCAGACGCTGATCATCAGTATGGGTAGACATTCTCCTCACGTACATCACCAGATGAGCACGAGGGTAAGTTTTGCCCTTGTACTTCTCAAACTCCGGAACCTTAAACTTAGCAGGTATCTTAACATTTGGGACCAAGCATAACTCATTCACATTTTGGCCAAATAGCTATTTTCCCCTGAGGGCCTTCATCTCTCTTTGCATCTTGTCAAACTACTCTTGAAAATCATCCATTCTGTCATAAAGATCCAAGTCTTCATTCGGTGGAGGGAAAAGACGACACACATCATCATTAACAAACGAAAACATATTCACCGAAGGAGGCGAAGCAGGAGCAGCAGGCACCACAGGAGGTGTCGGAGTAATAATAGCTTGAATAATCGGAGTATCCTGAGGACCAAGATTGAAACCTTCAGGTTCAAAATTCTCTGGCATTCCCCATGGATAACCTTGAGGCATGCGATTCTGAACAACAGCTGGAGTAGCAGATACAGGAACAGTCGGAGCTTCAGTAGTTTCCCTTGTTGGTTGAGGTTGAACACTCGGTGGCTGATTCTGAGCAGCCACCCGAGCTTCCATCAGAGCAGTCAGATTGGCCATGCCGGCCTTCAAAGCAGAAACTTCCTCGCGCAGCTCGCGATTCTCTTGTTCTAAGTTATCCATCTTCTTTCTGAAATTAGCCTGAGTGTTGTAGTGGTGAGTCATCTTGCTGAACGAAGTAAAGAAGCTTGGTGAGACACCTGGATATGCATAACAAATGCAAAAAATATGTGCAATATGATGCATGATATGCAATGCACATGTTTTTATTTTATTTAATATTTCAAGGGATTTAAAATTTATGGACATATTACAAATATCAAAGTAATAACGCATTTGAAATACTGAAAAATTTTATTATAACAACTCCAAAATGGATTACAAGTTTCAATGATCCCAAGTACAAGATGAAAATAAAATCTAAAACCCTGAGAAGTAAAACTGATGGAGATCACTCTATACGCAGGCGCTTCCCCGTGAGCCTGGCAATCTGAGCTTTCAACCTCTGGTTTTCTTCCACATGTCTGATGGCAACCTCCTTCCAATCACCTGAACCAGGAAGTGAGTAATCAGCACCTGATTGGGGCTTAGGAGAAAATAAATCCCCTTGCCTCTCCATAGACTCTACCGCTTGACTCTCAAGGATCTCAATCAAGTCGTCTTTCTACTTCAAGTCTGCTCTATAGGAAATCTCTAAAGTTTGGAACTTGTTCTTCCAAGCGTCCTTTTCTTGTTGCATCCTAACCAAAGCAAGTTGCAGCTCTTCTAGATTATCTAATAAGGGAGGAGCGGTCTTCACAAATAGATCAGACATAGGTGTTTCTCGGGAATACAACATCTTCAACTAAATAGCTCTCGTTTGGACCCAATGAAGATATGGCTCCAAAGAAACAACACCCCTAGGTCCCAAATCCTTCCTACTCTTCTTATGAATGTGACTCCAGGCCTTCGTAGTCTGCTCCCTAGATTCCATATGGTCTTCTCCCTCCTTCAAATAGAAACTACTCAAATGAATACTATTTGGTTTATCCCTTATCGGATAACCAAGTTATCGTCGTGCAAGAACAAGGTTATAGTTAATTCCTCCCTTTGTACCAAGAAGAGGTACATTGGGGAAACTACCACAACAGTCAATAATCTTTATATCCTGGTAAGCTCGATGATACCAATCAACATCCGAGTGAGTAAGTGGCATGATCTTAAGAGCCCAACGGGGTTCCTTCTTGACATCCCAAAAAGCATCAGACAGAGGCATATGATAGATAAACCACCGGTACAACAGAGGCTTGCAACAAATAATCATCCCCCCATGATAAGAATTCCGAAGATAAATAGAGTAATAAGAATCACCCAACAAGGTAGGAACTTGGTTTCCAATCATGAAGATCCTGATGGCATTAATGTCAATAAACTTGTCCACATTAGGAAATAAGAACAACACGTAAGCAAGTAGAGCAAAGATGGCCTCAAAAGCGACAATACTCTTCATCCTGGAAAAGTAACGAGCTTTCTCCAATAAGAATTGAGCTGGTAATCCTCTAATCCCTCCTTTAGTAGTCATATGGGCTTCTACCTCAGACTTCCCCAGATGAATTAAAGCAGTAATCTCATGTGGTTTTGGCTCACCCTCCAAACCAATAAAAGGAACACGATCGGTAACAGGTAAATCCAATAGATAAGAATACTCTTCTAGTGTAGGCGTCAACTGATAGTCGGGAAAAGTAAAGCAATGATACATCAAATCATAGAACTGGACCAAGGTCTAGAGAATACCCTCCTTCATCTTCATCTTCATGATAGGAATAATGGATCCCTTGAAATATGATATCTCCAAAAGATACTTATGAGTGCATGGATGCATAATGCGAAAATCACACACAAGATCACACATATAGGGTTCATAGGTTCAACGTCACGAGCATGAGGTCGGAGGTACTACCCATAAGGTGTTGGTATAAAAGTTATCACCTGCCGAACAAGGTTCTAGAGGTTCCCAGAGTCTACATCCTTCCTTCGGATATTACCAACTTCTCGATTAACTCGGTAATTAGTAATATTCTCAAGAAAAACTCATCTGAGCGTAGTATCGCATGACAACTATTTTCGGATTACTCCGTCATAGCTTCCGCACTACACCTAAAAGGCTAACATGGGTTTGGTATTCTACGGTCCTCAGTTTCAGTAGGCTCCCAGGTTAAAAGTAGTACATCTTCCCGATTACTCGATAAACAAAACTACATTCAAAGGGGCCTCCACTGAGTGGGGGATCTCATGCCTCCTTTTTTGGGATTACTCCCTCAAAGTTAACATGACTATACCGCCCGTCCTATCTTAAAGTTTTCCCAAGTCTGGGTATAGGACTTATGAGTAATCACCAAGCACCCTGAAAACCAAGAAAATCTAGACAAACATATATACAACATATACACAAAAACAATAATAACACATATACAGATATAAACAAAGATAGGCTCAACCCACTTAGGGATGGACCAGCAAAAGGTCAACATTTCCCCAGTGAAGTCATCATTTTTCTGTAGCGGTAGAAATGTTTAAGACTAAGCCATTGGATTGACTAGACTTATACAAATCAAAATCAAAATCACCACCGCGCTTTATTGTTTCTAAAGGAATGGGAAAAGAGAGAATAACCCAAAAAGAGGGGGAAAGATTCAAGGTAAGGGGGTTGGTTATGAAAAGGGAAGGTATTAGCACCCTAAACATCTATGGTACTCTGTAGGAACCTCTTTGAAAAATCAATATATTTTGGCTATGAAAAATGTTGTATAAAAAATTGATGGTGGAGGTGAGAAAAGAAATATATATTTTTTTATGATTTTTGCACCCGCCGCGGTTGTGAACCTTTAGTGCCTACGTACCACCTTTTCATTCAATAAGGGATCAGGGTACACGTAGCTCCTCTTTTTAAAAATTTGAAAACACAAATGTGTTGGTTAATTTTATGAGATAAAACATCATCGTCATTATCCGTGTGGATAACATACCTAATACCCACAATCATGAGAAAGGAGAATTTGAATCATCTCAAAGTGGAGGATATGGCGTGGATTTTAAAATCAACGATACTTCACTCAACACCCAAGTGTAAAATATCTCTCTTCACTATATATTGTAGAAGTATAGTTGTTTGCATCACTACAAGGATTGACAAGAGTTCAATCTTTTGAGAAAAGTTTAAAGATAAAAGCCAAAGTGGCAAAATGGTTTGAAATGAGATTGATTGACTTTTAGTCTTCTCACAAAAATGTCAAAGTATTATTAAGTTTATTGAAGTTTATTTATGAAAATGTTTGAAAATGCATGGACCTAAGTCCAAGTTTATTATGAAAGTGGTTCAAGTTTAAAACAAGAAGAGTTTTCAAAAGGAGGGAGAAGATTTTTGAAATTAAAGAAGATGGGAGGAGAAGAAGAGGCTATCCTAAAGCATAAGGTAAAAGTTAGGGATAAGAACCATCTAACCAACAAGAAGCCAATACTTGACACTATGAGCCAAGATAGAATTTTCATTCTTTGGATTGAAACCAAACAAGAAGAAGTACTAGACCTCTTGAGAGAATCAAACTTCAAGTGTATTAAGTCTTCACAAAAATTGGGCAGAGTAACAGCTGTATATGGGTGAATTCCAGATTACAAACAAACGGTGTAATCACAATAACCTGCATACAAAACCAACAGACAAGCTAATGTCTTGAGCTAAACCTCAAGAGCTCCAGACAAAATAATCTGATAAGATCACAAGGTCTCCAATCATAGGCCAAGGTTTCTAATCCTAAGTTCAAAAAGTCCAATGCTCCATAATTCCAAGGATAGTAACCAAATAGTCCAAGTATCATTAAAGATTTTTAGGGTTTGTGTTGATTATTAGGTGTTTTAAAAAGAAAAGTAAAACTCAAGTGAGCAAAAATAAAAAATGACAAGAAAGTAAATACTCAAATGAGCAAATATGAAAATGGCATGAAATATAAATGCTAAAACTAAATAGTGCATAAAAATAAAAGGGGCATATAGTAAAATAATAAAGGATAAAGTCAATTATTAGTGATTAGTAGTTAGTTGGATGATCATCTTGAAACTTGCATTTAGAACTCATTAGAGGATTGGTAGAACCAAAGCCTCCACACAACAAGTTGCATTTGCTTTTTGTCAAGTATATCATCCATTTGGAATCCTTATGAGTATCATTTAATGATCAACAATGTTTAAGTGATCCGCGTTGACCAAAAGTGTTGTAGATCCATTAGAGGATTAGTAGAACCAAAGCCTCCACACAATGAATCTCAAGGTTATCGGATCAAAGAGATCAAATTAACATACTTGGGCTTGCAAACATAGGTTTGGGCAACGAATGATCATTTATTCGAATCGAGACAAAATTTAGCGTTATGTTAAGCAATGTAAGTGGACTTATATAGAAGTCATACCTATTTTGAGGCCGGTCAATAGCAATCTATGCACCATTTGTTTTGAGACATGATATAGAGATCATGCTCCAACAACATTTAATGCAATAAGAATGGGATGGGATGAAGAGGGGTGTGAGAGAATATACAAACCACTTTTGGATTAAATTTAATCAAACTATTATTAAAATCTATCACCCATTTTTGTGGAGTTAGACTCAACACCATGGATCCAATGATGTTAATAAAGTTCATGATAAAAAATTTAACCCAAGATCAGCCAGAAAATAGTCACAAAATAATATTACATTTTAATATATACAAAAAGGTTTAAAAATAATATTTAAAAATAGAAGTAAAAGATAAAAATATCAACTATGTTCAAATTAATCAAGAAATAAAAAATAAGACCATAGAAAAATCAGAAAAGGACTCAAATGATTTTATAAATTTTTTGGTAATTTTTTAAAGTCAAAAAATATTTTTAAAATTAAAAGAAGGGGGGTAAAATAAACAAAAAAAGATTAAAAAAAATAACAAAGTCAGAAATAAAAATAAAATAAGGTCACCAATATTTGTCACAATATCATTGGATCATTCCATAATTTTTTCAGAATTTAAAAATGCATAAAAGTATTTTTAAACATTTAAAGTAATTCAAATAAAGTGTAAATTTATGAAAAATACCAAAACACAAAATTAAATTGTGAAAAAATAAAAATCAGAAAGAGAATAATCAAAAATATTTTTCATAATTTTTTCAGATTTTTTGGACTTAAAATGAATTTTCTATGGTTTTTTAGAAGTTTAAAACAATTAAATATAAAAATCAAAAAAGAAAATAAAAGTCAAAAATATGTGGACCATTGGATGAGACTTAAAACGCGTTAGTAATCAAATCTAAGGGATCTGCCGCACTGTGCATATCATGGTCATTAGTGAATAAAGCACTGAATCAATTATTAAATCAGAATTCAAAAATAACAAGTGGCACACCATCATTGGTTGGAAGATGACACGTTGGTCATCTTCAACCTCCAGCCAACGTGAATTGCAGGTCACTCAAACTATAAAATCAGAAGCTCAGACCTATGCCATTCTCTTCGTCTCTTCAAGACGAAGACAACAACACCCTCGTGCAAAATTTATATAAACTGTAGCTCAAGCAATTTGGAAGGAAAGTTGTGAAAAGGGATTTGAAATTTTATGGTCAAAACGTGTTTCTAGTAAAAAGCAAGTGTTGCGACTAGAACTAGGGAAATGAGAGCATCACAATAATATCAAAGTTTAAAAGAATTGACGAAGGAATCTACCTATTGAAGTTGAGTTGCAGAGCTCTGAAACTGGACTTCTATGGAGCAATATAGGGCACGATTCTTGAATGTAATTATATGGTTAGCTTCAGGGAAGATCAAGTAAGGTGAATTGATGAAGAAATTGGATTGAAAAAGGCTTGTGTATAGATTTCGAAGTTGCTGGATTCTGAGTTATGAAACAAGTTTGGCAGGGTGATTCTGGCTATCCAAGCTTGAGAAAATGAATATGATAGTTCATGTATTTATAGGAGAAGCAAATGGGATCAAAAGGAAGACTGAATGGTGCATTTTGGAGGGAATTCGTGCAAACCTGATGCACGAGTGAAGTGTGATCTTATTTTCACCAAAACTCATCCAATCCTTGCATTTTAAGGTGCTAAATGCTCACGGCAAGTTTATTAATCAAGTTTAACTAAAAAACGCATATAAATCTTGTGATTAGAGGCCACATTATGGATTTCAAAATTCTGACTTGGTGAGAAATTCAGTTCCAAGTTACCAATTTCAAAACAATGGCATTTTCAACTCAAGGGGTCTTAGGGCATGATTCTTGATGCTTTAGAAATATGAGGTTACAAGCTTTGCAATGGAAAAATAATGGATTTAAATGGATGCTTGAGATGAAAGTTGCATTGAGTCAAAGTTGAGGAAAAAGGGTTGACTTTCCATACTTAGAAATATTTCAAATATTTCTTCAAAAGTGACCTATAATATCTTGCATCCAAACATGGCCTTCCACTTGGAATTTGCTCTTGACCAAAAAAAAATGGCATGAAGTAGATCTCTTAAATGACATTTTGAAACATGAATCATCCAAAACCTCAAAAAATTGAGAAAGTTATGACTTGTTGAAGTTGGCAAAATTTCATAAAATGACCTATAAACTTTTGTATCCTTAAGGCAACTTCCATCCATTTTCTCACTTTTCACATAAAATAAGGCATAAAGTTCACATATTCAAGATCATTATGGAAAAAGAATGGGCTCAAGGTGATAAAAATTGACCAAGTTATGATAATTTGAAATCACACATGGAAAATTGGGGATTCATGTGGAGGACTTGTAATCTTTCTTCCTCATCAAGTTTCTTCCACATGAAAACTCCTTGGAACTTTTGAAGTGATTTGTTAATAAACCTTTAAAGATAATTATTTCTTTGGAATCACTCAAAAATACCAAAATATGAGCAAGATATAATCCTTTGAAGTTCAAAACCTTAGCTCCTAGATTAAGGAACATGCCTTGAGGAACTTTGACAATTTTAAAGAAACTTCTTGTACCAAAACAAATGATTTGTAAATATAAGTTGTTGAGGATGATAATGAGAACTCATAGCAACCACAACCACTTCCATATCTTGAGAATTTAGAGGAACGTGCACTTGTGACCAAAAGGAATAAAATCTTGTTCAAACATGACTATTTTTTCAATCAACCCCTTGTACTTTTTGGATCAAATTTGATAATATCGAAATATGGTGAACCAAAATAAGCTTTCCATGCCATTTCCTCCAAAACAACTTAAATGGTGAGGCTTGAACTTCTCAAGCTTTATTGACTAGGGCATGGAAGTAAACTCATGAACCCATGGGGAAACTTGTTAAATCTCATTGCCTTTACCTACATGGATAACAAACAAGACAAACCAACATTGCATTTTATTAATTAAAAGAAGAAATCAAGACAAAAAATATTCATTATCACAAAAGAACACAAGTCAAGGTTCTTGGTGATTCCTCAAAGTGCAAAGCTAAATATAGGGATGGGAACTAAGAATCCTAGTGTGATCTTATTGTAATGGAATCAACATGGTATGATGAAGGGATGTTAGGGGCAAAAATTGGGGTACAATAATTCCTCACGGGGTTCTTCATTTGTGAGAATATCGAATTATTATCCTCAGTGATAATGATCTCACAATTCCATATCTCGGTATTCAGTAGTTACATTAGACTCCAAACTCAAAGTCTATATAAGTCATATTATATTTCAACTTAATTTTCAATGCAAATTATTATCTTTTATATAATTTGAACTTGAAAATAAATAAAAGGTACAAAAGTTTACATGGTGGATTACCGAAACAATTGTTCTATTCTTACACCACTTTCTACACCAGTTCCGATAATCCACCATAGTTTATGCAATATACATATGAGACTATTGTATATTGCAACAACCATGGTGGATTACCGGAAACACTATATACTTTGAAAACTATTATGTGCATTATATATATATATATATATATATATATATATATATATATATATATATATATATATATATATATATATATATATATATATATATATATATATATATATATATATATATATATATATATATATATATATATATATATATATATATATATATATATATATATATATATATATATATATATATATTTCCCTCTCTCTCTCTATCTCTCTCTCTCTCCCTTCCTTTTTATTCAAATCAATTGCATTTATGTTGGTCAGGTGACTATTTATAAGTAAAAAACTCATTTTAAAAGAGGTGCACGTATAAGTTTATTGTGAGAGACTCAATTCTAATATAATAAACATAAAATACTTACATATGATTAAACATTTGTTCCACGAGTGTGAATTCTTTGCCTAGTTTTAAAGGTGTGTCCTACAATGGCAGGGATTCTCAACATTCATATGATTGATAGTACTTGTTGTACCCCAAAATTTACCCTACCCATTTCATCAAGACATTCTCATGAGGTCTCAAATACTCAAAGCCACTCAATAGTTGAATGGTTAAACCTCCTCATAAGCAAGGGTCTTCAACTAGGGTTTTGTGCTTCACAAGGAAGATTGGTTTGCAAAGGTCTCAAATGACTTTCAAATCATCAAAGGTCAAAAATTTCTAAATTAGGGTTTTGATTAAAGATGATTGATCCTTGACTTTTGACCTAGTACATGAACTAATGGCTTAAAACATAATCTCAAGGGCTCAAATACAACATCTTGACCTAATTACATGACTCAAGACATTTCCAAAAATACAAGTGATTGATAGTTTAGGAATTGAATCAATTGATGAAAAGTCAACAGTCACACAAAAGTCAAACTTTTACTTTTTGGTCAACATTTAATTCAAAAATTCAAGAATCATCAAAACATTCAAATTATCAAGTTCGATCATCAAGAATCAAGAAAGTCAACAAAAGTCAAAGTTGAAAGAATTTTAAATACTTAGAAAAAATTCAAGTATTTTCTACCTGAAAAAAAACCTAACTTCACAAGCAAGTTTCCTCAAGATACAAGCTGATTCAAGGAAAACTTTTAACATGAAAGTTGTAGGGATTGATGAATTCTACAGCTTTGGTAATGTGGGGTGATCCTTAAAAAGTGCTTAATTTAAGAGATATAAGCCCATGAAGTTATGATGTTTTTTATCCAACACTTAGAAATTTTTTCAAACAAGTTTTTATCAGTTTTTTATCCCAACTTCATGGTCATTTTTCACCAAGATCCCAATTGATTTACCAAAAATGGTAAACATGAAAGTTGAAGATCATGTTTCAATCTTTCCAAAATATCCAAGAGCATAAAAAGATCATGTTTGAGCAAGGATAATCGAAGGCATAAAGTTGACATTTCAAACTTGAATTTTAGGTCATTATTGTGAAAACCTTATGGCCAAATCTCATAGCCATGCTACACAATCTCACTTTGCAGGCCTCTAACCTCCAAATCTATCCATAATCAGAAGATTACACACACTCTTGAGCCAAGATCTAAGTGTTTAAATCTTTATCCAATCCATTTTTTCATTAAGGGAAGAAAGCTAACACTTCTATTTTAGAAAAGCATGCTTTATGCAAAGTCCACTCTCCTTGAGCCTCTCAACTGTTTATTCTGCACACACACAATGTCAAAGCAAGAAGCAACCATCTACAACCTGCAAAGCACCCCTAAAACCAGGCCATGCTCACATTGGAACTATGGAATGGCCATGTACCTTCACTTATAAACCAACCAAGCCATAACTCCATAAGTTGCAAATATGGTTAGCCCTTGCCCTAAAACCTTTTGTCTATAAATAAAGAGGTCATTAGCAAGCCATAACACGATTTCACAAGCCCTCAAACACTCTAAAACTCATAATCACTTAGAAAACTCCATTGTTGCACATTTGAATCTTCCAACACCCAACTCTCAATCCACTCGTGCATTTACTCTTTTTATCATTCAAACATAATTTATACATCATATATAACTCATCCATACCTTTGTTACACTTCTGTAACATCATCATCACCATCCTCCAAACTCCAAAACCGTGACCTGCAACTTGACTTGGCTAGAGCATTTCAGCAACTTTAAGTACAAAGTAAGGATTAGAATAACTTCAGGGAGGTCTAAGGAAGCTTAATCAATCATTTACTTGCACCTGGAAGCCTCCATACACGTCCTGAATTTTCAGTTCAAGAGGTAAGTTTCTCCAACTTTGAAATCCTTATACACGCATCATTTGCTTTCAATTTGAAAAGATAAAATGTAGATATGATTGCCCTGAAACTAAACACATCCTTAGTTTTCATTTATTTTGACTGTGTAATAAGAATTTTGGAATTGAAGTTTATGAAATATTAGGTTTTAGTTTGGTACTCAACAAAATCCGCGTTCATCTTTAACCTATAGCTTTCATAAGTTATATGGTTGAATTCGTGATTAAATTTCAAGAAAGTTTGGTGTTTACATTTTTTAAAATGGTTGAGAAATGAAGCTTTTAGAGAATCAACAATGGTGTTGTTGTTATTTTGTGCGCGCGAGGAAGAAGAAGGCGGAATTTCAAATTTGAAAAATGAGTTTACTTTATATTTAGTGCAACATATTTTTAATCACCTTATGTAACAGCCACCCTAGTGGCCGCGAGCGTGTTCAAGTCATACCTATGCTCGGTCTTGGGTTCGATCCAGGCGTGGGGAATTTTATTTTCTAACATTTTCGTTGCAGATCCAATGTGAATTAGGTATACACGCATATCATGCGCCTCATGTTACAGCCTTCAGATCTCAATAGATCCAGATCCAGCACTCCATATGTGTCCTCCCCACAGTGCACCCCATTGAGCTGCCTACATTGAATCTCAAACAGGCGCCTAGGCCTCCAAGATTTGGGCCTTTCATTTTTGCTGTTTCCATACACCCCAATTGCTTTTACAAACACAGACCCATTTTATTTTCTTTCTTGTTTTAACTAACTTTTTCTTTTTTTTTAAATCATTTTTTATTTAATCAGAAAAAATAATAAAATCACAAAAAATTTATATTTAGGTTTTTAATTAATTAATCTAATTTTTTATAAATACAATTTAATTTAATCACTTTGATTTCATTTAATTAGAATTAGGTTTTATACTTCATATATTTTTCTAAATAAAACATCAAAACTATTTTCTAAACAATTAGTTTCTTTTTTTAACATTAAAATTAATTTAGACTTCATTTTTTATTAAGTTAACTAAATTAGCTTTATTTTTAATTAATTAAATTAATTGACCTTTTTTTTATTATTAAATTTAATTTAGTTTCTTTAGGTTTTTTACTAAACTTTTGTTAATAAAAATTAATCAAATAAATTAGGTTAATCATCAAACCTTTTCCATCAAAAAATCACAAAATAATTTATTTTATCTTTTATTTATTTTACAAATCTTCGCATACTTTATTTCCCAATTATTGTAACTTCTCAATGGCCTGTAATAGCTTTAATTAGGGTTTATTGTTTTTTCATCCCCATTCACAAATTTGTACCCCCATTCCCGAGGCCTTGTAATAGCGTAGAACATTTAATTTCCGCAATTTAAGGGTTTGTATGGTAAGATTAAAATAAATCATTAGAAAACATAATCTCAAAGATAAACACTTCAAATCAAAACACTTCACACACGCGCACCTCTAGGATAACTTCACTTGTTGCCTCGGATAAAAAACAGCCATGTCCCTCGAACGTGGGATGCTTTAGCAAAGACCCTCGATTAAAAAATCGTAGTCCCTCAATGACCCATAGATGATGCCTTCGGTAAACGATCTTAGTCCCTTACAAAAATTGCCAAAGCATCCCACAAGTTACCTTCTATGACTGTACGATGACCCACGCTTATCCCTCTCTTCCAATGATAGGGCTTCCTACTAACTAATGGTAGGATAGCACTATCTAAAGGAAAAGGAAAAGAACAAAGACTTATTTGAGTATGTAGAACACTCGTAATCGCTTGCTCATAAACTAAAACAATTTTCACACCTCACACTTTCAAAACAACTACTTCCAAAGCACTTTATAAACACTCTTGAGGACTGATACAAGGGTTATTATAAAGCAAAATTGCATTACATTGGTATTTTCAAAAACAATTTCCAAAACAAACACTCTCATCCAATAAATATTTTCAAAACAAAATTTTTATATACATTCTCAACGATACGAGAATCATTACAAAATTGTCGTACTTAGGCATTTTTCAAAATATTTGCAAACATACACAAACACAAAGCATTTCAAAAGTGAGCTAGAAATTAAGAGCCCGTAGATAACTACAGATGAAAAGGATGCTAACACCTTCCCTTTTCATAACCTACCCCCCTTACTCAAAAATCTCAAAGGTCTTTCCTACTCTTTTCACCCTTTCCATAATTAGATAAAATAAAAGTTGATGGCGACTCTTGCCATCTGCAACATTTGTGATAAAATGCAAAACCAAAAGTCAGTTCTCCCACCGTATTACAGAACCGTGACTCTGTTGGGGGAATTAAGTAAGAGTGAGGTTTCCTTAAGATCTAGATCACCTTTACTGCTTTACTTGTTTGCCTTGTTTGATTTATATTTTCGGGATATTTTGTATAGATCCTATACCCAAATCTGGGGGCATTGTAGATAAGTAGCAATAGATCATGAAAATTGTACGACATATAGCGATATGGTTGAAACGATGGCTACGTTAGTGCGACACATTGTTTTGGTGTCGGTGTCCCTTGAGTCAGTCAAGGAGAATATTAGGCTACCGCGTGGTGTCATAAGGGCTAACTGACCTTAGAACCTTAGTTGACACAACTTAGCCATTAGAAATTAGTGAGATGAACGACTTTAGTGCAGACTGAAGTTGGTTGATACTCGATGCTACACTCATTGATATTGGACTCTCACGATATTTCGGTCGCAATTTAGATGCTTGTGCTGAAACAATGCCTGAGAGAAAGGTCAGTGATATTGAGATTCCTAGAACCCAATTACTTCTTTTAGGGAAGGTTGAGCCAACTAAAACTTCAAGAGGGTACTTGCCTAAAAACTCCATGCAAGCTTAAACCTAAGGCCTTATGTGTTTTGTTTGTGTATATTGTTCGAACATGACATCATAACAACATGACATCATTACACATGTCATTTTCACTAACCATTTCAAGGACCTAGAGATTTATCTTTGTTCTATTTTGTAGGTTATGGCCTCCGCTTGCAGAAACACTATCTGGATCAGTTTTGTGAGGATACCTTCTCAACTTAAGGAATTAGTCTCAAGGGTTCCCAAAAGTTCTCCATTCATCAAAAGGCATGGTCAACTACTCAGTTTGGTTACCTCGGGTTTTGAAGAAGATATGATAAGTGTTTTATTTTAGTTCTTTGACCCTGCACACCACTGCTTCACCTTTCCTGATTATCAGTTGGTACCCACAATGGAGGAGTTTTCTAAACTACTGGGAGTACCTGTTCTCAATCAAAAACCTTTCACCGGTTTAGAGAAAGATCCACAACTTGAAGAAATTGCAGCAACCTTACATCTGAAGCCGTCTGACATTGTATAAAATTAGGAAACAAGGAGTGGAGTCAATGGTTTTCTTGCTAAATTTCTGTTAGAGAAGTCTCGGTTGTTTCTGGATGCTATGAGTTTTCAATCTTTAGAGGAAATCTCGGCTCTTCCAATCTATGGGTTGGTTCTATTCCCTAATCCATACTAACTCATAGATGTGGATACCGTCAAAAAATTTATGTCTCGTAACCCTGTGCATACTTTGCTCGGAGACATTCTGCATTCTCTTCACACTCGTACTATGAAGAAACGAGGGACCCTTATATGTTGCATACCTTTGCTGTCTAGGTGGTTTATTTCTCACCTTCCCCATCAGTAATAAAGAATGAACAAGGTTTGAGGTGGTCTCAAAGGATGATGTCGCTCTCTTATTCAGATATCTAGTAGTGTTCCCGATCTCTGGAAGATGCTACTATCATTGATCGCTGCGGGGAATTTCCTAATGTCCCACTCCTTGGCATTATGGGAGGTATTACTTACAACCCCTCTCTGGCTCTATGACAATTTGGTTATGCTCTAAGAGATGGTCCTTATGACGCACTTATCCAGGGTATTGCGTTCGACCATGAAAATGATTCTCAAGGTTATCGTCGAAGGTTTACACGAGCTTGGGGCATGGTAAACAAAGTTGGTAGCAAAACTTTAGGACAAAATAGTTCTATCCCTTTGGAGCCCTATCTCAAATGGCTACGAGCTTGTGCTAAAAACCTTATGACATCATATCCAGCTGTTCTACCAGTGATCTTAGAGCCTATTGTCGAATGAGATGTTTATCGCATCATCCTCCATCCGGACATGCCTACTTATCTCAAAGAATTGCAGAAGTCATGGATTCAACTCAAGGAAGAATGGACACCATTGAAACTCAATTCTATGCAAGTGAGAAGAAATTGTTGGAGCTCACAAAGCAACTTCATGAAGAGCGGAGTATTAATGCATACATCGACACAAAGAGGAAGCGTCCATGGGAGACTTGAGTCTTAGGGTTTAGAAGTTCATATTGTTGTCTCTGTGAGACTCTTTTGTTTTAATTATAAGCTTAAGAGCCAATTGTAATTTTGAACTTACTAATCAAAAATCTATGTTTCTGTTTCCTTTTGGCTAGAAAATTTAAATATCTCAAGGTCCTTGAAAACATTGCATCTACATATCATGCTTCATTTCATAAGCAGGTTTTCCAATACAGGTTTCCTCATCTATTTACTATTTATTTCAGTATAAGATGGCTCTCGAACAAACTGTCAAGGATCTCTAAACTCAGCATGCACAATTTCAAGAGACTCTCCTGAATCTAGCCAAAGGTCAACAGAAGATGATGGCGCTCCTCGCCATAAAAAAGAAGACTAAGAAGCGGGTTGTTATCCTCAATGTGGGGAGAAGATTCAAAGGTCATGCTGAACTAGTTCGAGTGAATGATGTTTCCTCTGAGGAAGACGACAACCAAGAAGAAGATGGAAGAAGTGTTAGGGGTGAAGATAGAAACAATCATACTTCTGAGGATGAAGACTACTCCAATGAATAGTATCCTCCTGCAGATGACACATACAAGCAGTTGGAAGACCGACTCAAAGCTTTGGAAATCTAGAAAGTGCCTGGATTAAATTTTGGAGAGCTAGGTCTGATCAGAGGGGTGGTCATCCCTCACAAATTCAAAGTCCCCATCTTTGCTAAATATGATGGGGTCTCTTGTCCCAAACTTCATCTGAGGTCGTATGTTCGAAAAATTCAACCTCATACTGCTGATAGGAAATTATGGTTCCATTTCATTCAAGAAAGTTTGTCCGATACTCAACTTGAATGGTTCTATCATCTCGAAGGAACCAACATTCACACATGTGAAGATTTGGCTGCTGCTTTCTACAAGAAGTATAAATATAATGCTTATCTGGCGCCGACTCGTGTACAAATGTAAAACATGTCCATGGGCTCAAATGAAGGGTTCAAGGAGTATGTACAAAATTGGAGAGACCTAGCTGGAAGGATGCAACCTCCTTTGACTGATCAGGAATTGGTGGATATGTTCATGGGCACTCTGACGGGCCCATTCATTAATTTGTTGATTAGAAGTTCTTTATCAGGGTTTATTGAGCTGATTCTGAATGACGAACAAGTTGAAAGTGGTATCAGTAGTGGGAAGATTATAATGGCTACATCTTCTAATGTTGTGAAGAATCCCTTCGTTGGTAAAAAATAAGCCAATGTTGTCTATGGTCGGAAAGGCCATAGTAAAAATGGCCACCATCAGTCTGTGGAAGCGGTATTAATCTCTAATCTGGCGCCTGTTCAACAACAACAAGGCAACCAATGTAGGTCAGACACTCTGAGGAGGTAATTCACCAGGATTAATATGCCATTGGCTCAAGCATTGCAACATTTGTTAAAGCCTGACCTCATAACACTCTGAGATCCTCCTCCTAATCCCAACACATCCTCTCTAATGTACAATCCAAATGCGAGGTGTGCCTATCATTTGATCAGTCCTGGGCACGACATCAACAACTGATGGGCCCTAAAAAATAAAATTCAAGACATGATTGATAATAAGGAAATTTATTTCGGCCCTCCTGAGACTCTGAACGTGGTTACTGCTCCTATACCGAATGTGATACGGTGGGAGAACTAACTTGGGTGTTTTGAGTTTGATCGCAAATGTTGCAGTTAGCAAGAGTCGCCACCGACTTTTCTTTTATCCAAAAGGAAAGGTGAAAAAGAACAGGAAAGACCTTTGAGATTGTTTCTTGAGTTCGGGGGGTAGATTATGAAAAGGGAAGGTATTAGCACCCTTTTCATCCATGGTTTTCCATGGGCTCTTAGTTACTTGCTAGATCACTTGCTTTTTTGTTTGAAATTGTGCTTTGTGTGGTTTTTTTGAAAGTATTTTGTAAAGAGGCCATTGTTTAGGCAATCTTTGTAACGATTCTCGTTCGTAAGAATGTATACAAAGATGTTTGATCTTTTTAAAATGTTCAACTTTGTAAGATGTTTGAAAGTGTATGTGATTGTTTTGAAAATAGCAAGGATGTTTGTTTTGAAATGGAGCAAGTAATTAGGAGCATTATACCTACTCAAAATTCTTTCTTGTACATTTCCTTTTCCTTTGACATTGTTATCTTACCATTGATTTGGTAAGTAACCCTATCTTTGGATGTAAATGGGACGGGCGTGGGTCATCGTATAACCATGATTAGAAATGTTGCAAGGCATCTTAGAATTCTATTTTAGAGACTAAGATCATTTGTAAGGCAACTTAGATAGCGTCATCGAAGGACTATGATCTTGTATTCATTTGTTTTTGCTAAGATACCTCACATGCGTAATATGGCCATTTTGTAAGGAACCCAAGTGGATTTTACCCTAGGGGTGGTTGTAGTGTATTGTTTTCATGCTTGTTTTTGTCTTGAATTAGGGTTTTCTATTTGATTGATTTTATTCTTTCCATACAAATCTTAATTACTAGCATGTGAATATGAAGCATTTAAATTGCGGAAGATAAAAATACTAAGCTATTACATGATTTGTGGGAAAGGGGGGTGTACAAAGTAAAAATGGGGATTACAAGAAATTAAACCCTAATTAATCTATTACAACCATATTGAATTGAATAAATAAATATACAAAATATGAAAAGGAATAATGTCTAAAGTAATGAATAAAAAAAGAATGGATTTTATTTGGTTTTTTCCTTGTTAAAAAAAAGTTTTTATTTCTTAACCTAATGAACTAAAAAAAACGCTTAATAAAAAAAACACTAATTTAATTTAAAATAGAAAATATTTTTAAGTTTTATGAAGAAGATTTTAACATTAAACTAAATGGCATGAAAATTAATTAAATTAGGAAAAGTATAAATCCTACGTTTATTTTAAGAAAATAAAATAAGCCTAAATCTATTTAATTAAAAAAAAGAGTTAAGTTTGTAACAAAAATATTTTTGATGTTTTAGTCTAGAAAATAAAATAAATGTATATAGTATAAATAAAATTATCTTTTTTTATCTTTTTTTTCAATAAAATAAATATTAATATTAATATTAATAAAGAAAAAGAAAAGAAAAGAAAAAAAAGTCAGGGGGTTCATTAGTAAACAAAAGAGTATTCATGAGCAAAAATAAACTAAGCCCAATGAAGAGCCCAAATGCTACCAAAAAAGAGTCAGAAAATGTAAAAATAACAAAATGGTCATGCTGGGGCTTGAACCCAGGACCATGGGGTAAACAGGCGCGCGCTTTACTACTGAGGTGGTTGTACATCCGTTAACTTGTATGAAATGATAAATACATAACACAAAACACGCCTTGACTGTACTTCATCTTCAACCTCCATCCAAAGGATCTGTAACTTGCTCATTTCTCAACCATTTGCAAAAATTTAAACATGAAAATTGCTCCATTTTGTCACACGAATCCAACCATATAAATGTCATAAACTATAAATCAAAGATGAATGATACTTTTTAAAAGTACCAAACACTGACCTAAATATTTCAGAAATTTCAAACTCAAAATTCTCCTAGCTCAATCAAAATAAATGAAATCTATGGACATGTACAGCTTCAGGGTAATGATATCTATATTTTATCTTCATAAATGCAAGCCTAACAATGCCTAAGTAATGACATAGAAGTTCAAGAAAAATACCTCAAAATTGGAAATCGTGAAATGGATTTGAGCTTGTTTCAGGCAGTGTTGATGATCAGGTTAGGTTTCTTGGACCTCTAGGAAGCTAATGCAATGGTTGGCTTGATCTGAGGGTGGTTGGAATGGTCTAGAGAAGTCCAACTGTGATGCTCTATTTTTGGTTATGGAAGACAGGGAAAATAACGTTACAGAAGTGAAACAGGTACATGGATGAGTTACCCTTGATGCAAGGAAGCTTTAGAAACTAAAAGGCCAAGAAACGCACGAGGGAAATGTGAGTTTGAGGTTCAAGGTCAGAAACTGTGCAATAATGGAGTTTTTGGGTGATTTCTGATTTGAGAGAGTTTTGGTGTATTTCAGGGTGCTCAAGCTCGTCCTCTAACTCACAAATAGTGCCTCTATTTATAAGCAACAAGTTTGGAGACTTGTTGTTGATCAGAATTCAAAATCACAAGTTTATGCATAACATGTGATTTTTGAGAATTTTAAGTTTCCAAGCATTGTGTACTTGCTAAGATAGAGCGGTTGTGCTTTAAACAAGCTTGCTTCTGACTTTGTGGATGGAGTGTGATCAGAGGGAACAAGTTAGAGGCTCAAGAATTGACTTTACACAAAAGCTTGTTTTTCTAAAATGGAAGTGTTCACTTTGTGCCATTAATGGAAATGTGGATTGGATAAAGCTTAAACCACTTGGATTAAAGCTCAAAAGTTTGTGTAATCCATTAATGATGGATAGATACACAAGTTAGGAGGCCTGCAAAGCAAGATTATGCAGCCTAGGTTTGAAATTGGATTCTTGTTCATCACAAAATGCCTTGTAATTCTAGTGACAAAAACACCAACTTCATCTCTTCGATTCTCCCTACTCAAGAATGATCTCAAGGAGTTCTTGAACATTTTGGAAAGCTTTCAATATTCTCTACAACCCAAATTTGAATAGCTTTTTAATATTCACCTTGGAACTATATGAAAAATTTCCATGAAGTTTAGTCAAAATCCTGACCAAATTAGGGCAAAATTTCACTAAGTGTTTAGTTTTATGATCCTATGTTCTTGAAATTATAACTTAAGACCCAAGCACTTTTGGAATAAGTTGTGTGAAGAAAAGTTGTACATTTTATGGAGATCTTAAACTTTCATGTTGGAAGTTTCTCTTGAATTATCTTGCATCATGGTGAAAATTTGGCTCAAAGTTATGAAAAAACATGAAATTTCCAACACTTAGAAAAATTTCTAAGTTTAGAAATTTTGACTTTTCAAAATGAAATCTTGACTTTTTTGATTTCTTGATGAATAAGTTTCATATTTTGACATGTTTTGATGAATTATGATTTTTGGCACTTGAATTTGATCAAAAAGTCAAAGTTTGACTTTTCAGTATACAGTTGACTTTTGATCAATTGACTGCAAAATTCATCTGTCAACCCAATGGATTTGCAATGTTTTGAACCATGTCAATAGGTAAAAATGATGAAATTGGACTCTTGAGATAATTCCTTAAACCAATTAACCATTTGCTGGGTAAAAAATCAGAAATTGCCCTTTCCTAGTCAAAACCCTAATTTTGACCATTTTGCCCTTTTGGAGATTTGATCAAATTTCTTGAGGGATTGTGGTCCAAACTTGATCAAATGATACATATGAGTTTAAAATGTTGATGTGGGTAAAACATTATGAGATTTGACTGTAAATTGGCCATGGTTGACTTTTCCCCCAATACAACTGGTTTTTAGGTCCACTATTCAATTGACTGATCAAAAGTGTGATCCAAGGCTTGAAACTTGACATAAGTAATATTGGGGCTCCATAATGGTCCATGAAAGTCATATGAAGCATTGATAGTTCAAAAATCCTTGTGAAAACTCAAACCCTAATTTTGGTCATCAGTACCTAAGGAGGTGTCTTGAGCTGATCAAACTCTAGTGCAGTTATGAGCCCAAGGAGATCTTGTGAGAAAATTCTTGATAAGTGAGAGGGAAAATTTTGGGGTACAACACTGAAGCATGAAAAAGGCATAAGTTCTATTGAAGATGTTTTATATGTTACCTCCCTAAGTGATGTGGTTACTCCTCTCTCAACAGTAAAAAAGAATTTGCTTCAAGTTGGTTTATTTCCGAGTTGTGTTAAAGAATGTTATTGCTAGTCAGTTCAAACCAATGGATGCAGGTTGCTGAAGGAAGGCATTCAATACCTGATGGATGAACATGTAATTTTGATTGAGAAAGTTCTATATGTTGAGAATTTGTGCCGAGATTTGTTGGTCATATCTGGTACTCTTTTCAAGATCACTTCCAAGGGTCCTGTAAGGATTAATGCCAATCTAAAATCTACTCCCTTAATCATTACAAAAACTGGGCCCATCCCATATTCCTTGGAGAAGGCTATTTCATGGAATTATGGGTCTGGCGTCTATTACCATGACATTAAACAAGAGTTGTCTGATGAAGATGATGAAGAGGACGATCCAAATATTGACAATATAGTAGGGACCAGCAATATTACTATAAGTAGGAGGATTTTTCCCCCATAAATCTCTCCACCTGTTCAAGCCACAGTTACCAAGACAACTACCGAGGTTCGGGGTAAAGAGCCAATGATAGAGCCTGTCAGGACGGAGGGACCAAAAGAAGCTACAATCAAGGACACCTCTGGATAAGAAATGGAAGAGGTTTTGAAGATCATTCGTAGAAGCAATTACAAAATTGTTGAAAAACTGGGGCAAACCCTGTCCAAAATCTCCATGCTATCCTTACTACTGTGTTTTGAAGCCCATGCGCAAGCTTTAATGAACTTTTTGAAGACTGCCCATGTACCATAAGAGATTTATGTCGATCAATTTGGAAGTTATATTTCTAGCTTACCAACCAACAATGGATTAGGTTTCTCTGATGCTGATCTGACTCTGGAAGGTAGAAATCATAATAGGTCTTGTACGTCTCCATTGAATGCAGGGGCACTACGTTAGCTCATGTGTTAGTCGATACTGGTTCTTCTCTTAATGTTCTGCCAAAGGGCGCTCTTGACAGACTGGATTGTGAGGGGGTTATGCTGAAACCTAGTGACAACATAGTTCGAGCCTTTGATGGATACAAAAGAATGGTACATGGAGAAGTGTATCTTCCTATCAAATTGGGCTCATAAATCATTGAATCCACCTTTTATGTAATGGACATCCGACCAACTTATTCTTGTCTATTGGGACGCCCTTGGATCCATGGGGCAGGCGCTGTTACCTCCATCTTGCACCAGAAACTAAATTATCATGTGAAAGGAAAGATTGTTACTGTATGTGGAGAGGAGGAGTACATGGTCAGCCACCTGAATTCATTATGGTATGTAGAAATGGACATGAATTCATTGAGACTCCCTGTCAAGCTTTTGAAGTAATTTCCCCTACTGATGTTGAAGATGTTTCTGCCATTCCAAAGACTACTAGGGTTCGCCACAAGATGGCTTCCTTGAAATATGCCAAAGCAACTATAGAAGAGGGTGGTTGCATAATTTGGTGTAAACTTCCTGATATCCCCTACAAATCTGATAATTTTGGTTTGGGTTTTACTCCTAAAGGTCAAAGAGATGTTCTTCGCGCTCGAGCTGGAAGACCTCCATCCGTGTCAGCAATAATGGAGTCAATGCAATAGAAGGTGCTGACAGTGATTGTAATTTCGACAACTGGATATTCCCTACCATTGATGATGGACTCGAAAATTGGAAAGAAGAAGACATTATCCCTATCTCCTTCAGTCAGGAGTAATAGCTATTTCTGTTTTTTATTGCTTTAAGAAGTTTGGTTATGTAATTTCTTATAAAATAATGACTTTAAACCTTGTGTCTTACCCGGGTCACAATGGTCCATTTATTAAGGGTTGTCATTTTATATGTCATATTTTCATTTAATGAAAATATTGGATGTTTTGCATTCAAATTTTATGCTCTCTGTTGTACCCCAAAATGTGCCCTCTCTTTCTTCAGGAAATCATCTTGGATTCTCAGAGTCCCTCTGAAACAAATCCAAGTCCTGAATTGTCATTTTTGCCCAAGCAAACCATTTACAAGAGCAAAATGACCACACAAGCTCTAAAGGCAACGCTTTTATCTTGAGAAAAATTAAATTCTAAACATTTGGAATTTTTCTCTAAAAAATGGGTGTTCAAGAAGAAATCAACGCTTCATAACTTCTGGACCAAACTCCAGATAGAAACGGTCAGAAGTTGCAAGCTAGGCTCAACGCAATCAGAAGTTGGTTCTTCAGCAGCTACATCAACTCAGAAGTTGCAAACATGGTTCAACACGTAAGCCTCAAACAGAACATGACTCTTTCAGCAGTTACGTAAGTTCAGCCAGAGTTTGCTAAAGGAACGCAAAGGAAGCAAGGAAGTCTGAAGGCTCCTTCAGAACATGCTGAAATCAGAAGATGAAAAGGTCAGAAGAGTGGGTGTTACACTGATACAGAATCTCTAAGTCCAGGATTTCCAGAAGCAAATCCAAGGAACGTGTCAGAAAGTCAGGAGAATCCCCAGAATTTGCTAAGACAACAGGAGGCCAAGACCAGAGCATGGTTTACGTTGTTTTTGGTAAAATATAACTGCTGGTTCAAAGTTTTGTTTCTATTACTAGAATATTGGTGTTGATAAGTCTCATCACTATTTAATGCTCATTAATGGTCCCAACCACTCCTGAATATTCATCCAAGTAGTCCCTTCACGTGTGGCTTGGTAAACGCCTTTATGCAGGTTTAGGCATGGGTCTACGCGCAACCGTCCACCTAAGAGGTCACTCCTCCCCAATCCATGCCTGCTGCTCCAGCCTAGGCTGAAAGGCTATCTGTTATCACAACTTCCCAGTAATTTCTTTCAAAGAACAATTCAACCTCTGTTGGCGCCTTTAATGTTCAAGAAATCCACAAGAGCTTTGCCTATAAATAGAGAACCATTGTCCACTGAAAAGGCGTCCAAAAAAACAGAAAAATTGCTAGAAGAGAAACAGAAATCTTTAGCAAGAAAGTGCTGTGAAACTCTGCCAAAATCTCCAGTGTTTCATAACTTTGAATTTATTACCTTCAAACTTCATCAATACCCAGTTTTCTTTGTGACTAAAGAACACCCTTTCAACATCTGACCATATATATACATACACATTCATCTACCCCTTTCAAAAAGAACCTGTCCAGAACACCATCAGAGCCAAAAGCTAGCTCTCATCCATAAACTTTTCCAACAGCCAGGTAAGCACCTGCTGACCTTCATCACGCTGCTAAGCATCATCAGCTTTGCATGATCAAATGAACATAATGTAAATATCATATTGCTGCTGTTTGTGTTCTGAGGATTTTCATACCTCAGAAAGTGTACCTCAGAACGTTTTGAGCCGGCATAGAACCTTCTTGTGACCTTGTTGGTTCTGTCCCCTGAAACACTTTGACAGTTGCTGAAGCTGTTCCAAATATGTTTTCTGTTTTGTGGAAAAATAACAAAATTGCAGATGTTCTGACTAGCACAGGGAGAAGCCAAGTGCTGACTTTGACGTTAGCACATCTGAAGTCTGTTCTGCTGTCAATAATATCAGAACTTCTAAGAATTATTGTATTTCCAGCAGGATCAGAACTTCTGATTTCCCCACTAACAAAATTTTGTCTTGCAGCGCAGGGGGGTCAGAACTTCTGATCTTCCCACTAACAGGTTTCTGTTTTGCAGGTGCCAGAGTCAGAAGTTCTGATTCATACAGTTTAACCAAAAGGTTGATCATGTGGCAGCGGGCCTGAGTCAGAACTTCTGATGACCTCTCAGCAGTGCGCTGGCTCCCTCTCTCTTTCTCTCTATCTTGTTTTTGTTATTTTCTTTTCTTGTCTATTTTTCTCGTTGAACCACCCCATGTACAAATGTGTATCCCCACCCCCTAATTGTTGTAATAGCGTAGGATTTTATATTTCTGCTTTTTATTGCTAGTAATTAGGATGTGCATGGCAAGATAAAATCAATGAAATAGAAAATCCTAATTCTAAGATAAACTCTTGTATGCAATAAAACACACTTGCACACAAACACCCCTAGGGTTACATCCACTTGTTGCCTTCCAAAAAAAAGGTCCATGTTACGCATGCGAAGTATCTTGGTAAAACAAACAAAATCAAAAGATCATAGTCCCTCGATGACGCTATCCAAAGTTGCCTTACAAAAATGATCTTAGTCCCTCAAAAGAAATACTAAGATACTTTGCAACATTGCTATCACGGTCTATACGATGACCCGCGCCCGTCTCGTTTACATCCTAACACAAGATTATCCACCAAATACAATGGTGGAACGATACTGTTGAAGGGTTAAAAACATAGGAAAGATCTTTGAGTAAAATAGGGTAGACAACTCTTAGTTACTTGATCAAAAATCTTGCAAAACATCCTTGCTATTTTTTTTTCAAAACACACTCCACAACACAATTTCAAAACAACTTTCAAAATATTGAAAACCTTTCAAAAAGACAAACACCTTTGTATATATTCAAACAAGAATCATTACAAAGGTTTCCACAACGATGGCCTCTTTTCAAAACATCTTTCAAACACACACACAAAGCACCATTTCAAACAATTGAAAATGCAAAGCAAGTGATCTAAGCAAGTAACTAAGAGCCCATGGATAACCATGGATAGAAAGGGTGATAATACCTTCCCTTTCTATAATCTACTCCCCGAACCCAAGAAAACATCTCAAAGGTTTTTGTTGTGCTTTTTAACCTTTCCTTAGGATAAAATAAAAAGTCGGTGGCGACTCTTGCTAAACCGAAACATTTGCGAATACAAACGCAAAACCTCAAGTCAGTTCTCCCACCGTATCACAGAACTGGCGACTCTGCTGGGGAAATGTAATTTAAAAGTGGAGTAACCTTAGGGCTTAGATCACCCTTTTGCATGACTAATTGTTTGCTTTGATTGCTTTACATCTTGGTTCTCTTGTTTGGGCTTGAAATCCTACACTCGGATTTGGGGAAACATTCATAGATAGCAATACGTTGTGGAAACTGTGTGGGGTATACCAACACGGTTGAAGCAATAGCTATATTAGTGCGACATATTTGTGAGTACCGGTAACCCTTGAGTTCAATCAAGGAGAGTACGGGGCCGCTGAGTGATGTCACTAAGCACTAATGACCTAGAACCTTACTTGACCATCTTGGCCTTTTATTAGGGGTAGTGAGATGACCGGCTTTGGTGCAGTCCGAAGTTGGTAGATACTCGATACTACACTCATTGAGGGTTGTTTTCTTGGGATATTTTGGTCGCTAGTTAAGTGGCTAAACCAAAACGATGAACATGGAAAATAATCCAATGATATTGAGCTCCTTAGAACCCGGTTACTATTAATAGGACAGGTTTTTAAGCCAACTACACTCAAGAGGGTACTTACCTTTGAGACCTCATGCAAGCCTGAAACTAGGGTTTTGTGTGAATTGCTTGTACATGTGTTTGTGCATACATCATGAACATCATAAAGCATCATATGCATCCACTAACCATTTCAAGGGTTTAGATCTTCATCTTTGTTCTTGTTTTGTAGGTCATGGAAATTCTTCGCAGGAAAACTATCCAAGTCAACCTTGTGAGAATCCCTCCTCAACTCAAGGAGCTCACATCCAGAATTCCAGAAAGCTCTCCCTTCAGTGAAAGACATGCTAGACTGCTCAGCCTAGTCAACACCAGCATTGAAGAAGACATGGTAAAAGTGTTGTTCCAGTTCTTTGACCCCCTACACCATTGTTTCACATTCCCCGACTACCAATTGGTGCCCACTTTGGAGGAATTTTCTCAACTCTTGAGAATTCCTATTCTTAATCAACTACCCTACAACGGTATGGAAAAGGAATCAAAGCCTGAAGATGTTGCTCAAGAACTACACTTGCAACCATCTGACATCAAGGGGCATTGGGAAACTAGAAGTGGTGTCAAAGGCTTCTTGGCAAAATTCTTGTTTGAGAAGGCACAAGAGTGTTGGAATTCCTTGGATCTACAAGCCTTTGAAGAAATTATGGCACTCCTCATTTATGGGTTGGTCTTGTTCCCAAATCTTGACCAGCTTATAGATGTCAACGCCGTCAAGATCTTCTTATCCAGGAATCCAATACCAACATTGCTTGGGGACATCCTCCACTCATTTTACACACGAACAATGAGAAAGAGGGGTGTTCTCATGTGCTGTACTCCTCTCCTTGCAAGGTGGTTTATTTCGTACCTTCCACAATCTGTTTTGAAGAATGACCAAGGCTTAAGGTGGTCACAACGGTTGATGACCCTCACACACTCTGATGTACATTGGTGTTCTCGGTCCAGAGAAAATGTCATCATCATCGATCATTGTGGAGAGTTCCCTAATGTTCCATTACTTGGCATTAGAGGAGGCATTACCTACAACCCTTGTCTAGCTTTGAGACAATTTGGATATGCGCGGAGGGATGGCCCTCACGCCATGCTGATTCCTGACCTAGTTTTTGACTTCGACAATGATGCGCAAGGACTTCGCCAAAGATTCATCAGAGCTTGGAGGATGCCTAACAAGGTAGATAGCAAGACACTGGGGCACAAGAACTCCATCCCTCTTGAGCCTTATCTCAAGTGGGTACGAACCCGAGCCCAGAGTCTCATGATGCCATACCCTCATGTTCTCCCTTTGATTAAAGAGCCTGTTAAGGAAGGAGAGGTTCCCTACACCATCCTATATCCTGACATGCCAACATCATGGGAGGAGATGCAGAAGAGTTAGATCCAACTCAAAGAGGAACGAAATACTTTTGAAGCCAGCTTCTACGCCAGTGAGAAGAAGTTTTTGGAGCTTACCCGCCGACTTCACGAGGAGGAGACCCTAAACACTTACATCGCACCAAAGAGGATGCGCAACGTATTTTTACCTTAAGAAGTTTTTGTAATATTTGGCCCATGGGGCATTTATGTACTGACAAAATTTCTTCTTATTAATATGACGTGTGTTCTTTTTGTTTGCAACAATTTTGAATTTTTAAATCCTTGAATGCATCACATGAATAAACATATCATTCATCATATGCATAAGCAAGTCTCCACACCAGGTTTCCTTATCTTTCTGCTGTTTATTTCAGTAAGATGGATCTCGAACAGACGGTCAAAGATCTGCAGTCTCAAAACTCACAGTTTCAACAACTCCTGATGACCTTGGCAAAAGGTCAGGAGGATCTAAAAGCACTGCTTGGGAACAAAGAGCAAGAGAAGGTGAAAAAGAAGAAGAAAAGAGTGGGGGTAGCTACCCTGGGAAGAAGGTTTGAGGGTGAAGCCAGAAGAGTTCTTGAATTTCCCTCCGCATCTGAAGAAGAAAACAGTAAAGGAAAAGGGGCTGCGGTATCTTCTGAATTAGAAGCTGAAGAGGAAGAGGCTGAGGAATATAAAGACTACTCAGAGCAACAATACTCGCCTGCGGATGACAAGTACAAAAACTTGGAGGATAGGCTGGCAGCTATGGAGCTGCAAAGGGTCCCCGGATTAGATTTCGATGATTTGGGATTAATTGTTGGAATTGTGATCCCTCCGAAGTTTAAGGTGCCAATCTTTGCAAAGTATGATGGGCTGTCTTGCCCGAAGATGCACCTAAGGTCGTACGTCCGAAGAATTTAACCTTATACATCTGACATAAATCTTTGGGTACACTTCTTTCAGGATAGCCTGTCAGGTACACAGCTAGACTGGTTCTACAAGCTCGAGAGGTCAGAGATACATAGTTGGGAGGACTTGGCAGCTGCTTTTTATCGCCAATATCAATATAACTCTGACTTGGCGCCAACCCGTACTCAGCTACAGAGTATGGGAATGGCCTTAAATGAAGGATTCAAGGAATATGCCCAGAAATGGCGCGATTTGGCCGGAAGAGTGCAGCCACCTCTTTCTGATAGAGAACTTGTTGATATGTTCCTGGGGACACTATCTGGCCCGTTCTTCAACCATTTGATCGGGAGCTCTTCCGCAGGGTTTACTGATTTAATTTTGACTGGCGAACGGGTGGAAGCCGGTATAAAGAATGGGAAGATTCAAAAGGATGCTTCTGCATCTATAACTGTTAAGAAATCATTTCCAGCAAAGAAGGAAACGACTATTGTGTACTCTCAGAGAGGAGTGGGCAGAACTGGGCGCCGGCCGACTGTGGGGGCCGTGATGATCCAAAATTCATCAAACGATCGGCCTCGCGACAATCAGCCCAGACCAAATCAGCAACGGGTAGAGCGGCCACAACGGCAGTTCACCCGCATCAATATGACTCCTGCGCAAGTTCTTCCACATTTATTGAAGTTGAATCTGACTGGTTTAAAGGAGGCACCGAAAAACCCTAACACCACATCTCCATACTATCATGCCAATGCCAAATGCGCCTACCATTCTGATAGCGCCGGACACGACACCAACAATTGTTGGGCGCTAAAGAATAAAATTCAAGACTTGATAGATGCAAAAGAGGTTGAGTTTGATGCTCCAGAGAAACCAAACGTAATATCCGCTCCGATGCTGAAGCATGGTAGAAATGTCCATGCTATTGAAGAAGATCTGTATGTTTCTGATGTTAATGACCTGATGACTCCGCTGTTAACAATCAAGCTAAATCTGTTGAAGGCTGGGATTTTCCCAGAATGTAAAGAAGACTGCTACTGTTGTTCCTCTCTACCAATCGACTGTCCATTGCTGACGAAAGGCATCCAAGGCCTGATAGACAGTCAACAAATTCTGTTTGAAAAGATTCCTGCTATTCCAACCCCTATCGAAGATGTTTCAATAATCACCATTTCCACCAATCTTTCCAAGGCCATCAAAAAGCCTGTTAAGATTACATCCTCTACAAAGATTGTTCCCTTGAAAATAACCATGCCTGGGCCTGTCCCCTACAGTTCTGACAAGTCAATACCATGGAATTACGGTGGAGAAATCTACTACCATGGTGTTAAACAAGTTGAGATAACCGAAGGAAGCTCTGATGTAGAAGATGCCAGCATTGGAAACATTGCTGGTACAAGCAAGATCACCCGGAGTGGGAGAATACTTTCTCCAGAGATTTCCCCCCCAAAGGAAATCTTTGGACCCTCAACTGCTGCCAAAGTTATTCCTGCACCGATAAAACTTTCCGCAAGAACCCCGTTGATTGAAGAAGTTGTTATTCCTGTTGTTGTCCCTCCTACTTCTGCTGATATGGGGAAAGGGATCCAAGATGAGCTCGTCAGGACGAGGGCTCAACCTTTGGTCATCCCTGAAACCTCTAAGAAAGAGATGGAGGAGATTATGAAAATAATTAAAAAGAGTGATTATGACGTGGTAGAGCAACTGGGGAAAACCCCCTCGAAGATCTCCATGTTAGCATTACTACTTTGTTCAGAGGCGTACACCAAAGCATTGATAAAATTTCTGAAGACAGCCTATGTGCCCCAGGAAACCTCAGCCGATCAATTCCAGGACTGTGTAGCCAGCCTTACTGCCGACAACGGGCTAGGTTTCTCTGATGCTGACCTGACTCCAAAAGGAAGAAAGCACAATGACGCATTTCATGTGTCAGTAGAATGCCAAGGAACTACTCTGGCCTATGTTTTGGTCGACACTGGTTCTTCTCTGAACGTGCTGCCTAAGAAGGCTCTCGACCGATTGGATTGTGAAGGCTTGGAATTGAGGCTAAGTAATATCATTGTAAGGGCATTTGACGGGTCAAAGAGAATGGTACATGGGGAGGTCGACATTCCCATTAAGGTAGGCACAGAAGTGTTCCCCTCAACTTTCTATGTGATGGACATCCGTCCGTCATACTCTTGCTTGCTAGGGAGGCCATGGATACATAATGTTGGGGCATTCACCTCTTCCTTACATCAAATGCTGAAATACCCTGTCAAAGGAAAGATCATAACCGTGCACGGTGAAGAAGAATATATGATCAGCCACCTGAACTCCTTTCGGTATGTAGAGGTGGAGGGTGAATTCATTGAAACACCATTCCAGCACTTTGAGGAAGTCTCTCCTGAGGTGGAAGTAGCAAAAGCGGTAGCCAAAGTACCAAAGCAGATGGCCAGGATAGCATCTCTAAAGGATGCAAAGGCTGCAATGAAGGAAGGGAAGAGCTCAACATGGGGTCAGTTGCCTGATATTCCTCACAAAACAGACAAGTTTGGATTAGGATTTACCGCTGCGGGGCAAAAACCCTAAACAGACAAGTTTGAACAATCTGCACACTACTTTTTCACCTCATGCCTTACCCGGGGCATGTAGGTCCATTTGTAAGGGTTTTGATTATCTTCATATCCATATGCCATGTTTAATGATTCATTGGACGTTTTTCATTGATAAACTGCTATGTTCATTTTCTTTCCTTTTGCATTTTTGTTTGTTTAAGGATGGCTATCCCTTACACACACCCACACTCACAAATGCAGGTACCCATCCACTCTGGATTCTAGGGTTGACTATTCTGCTATGTCCTTCAATAACTCTGAAGATCTGGTCAATCAGGCTGAGTATGAAGATGACGAAGATTATGAAGTACCAGGAGAGCTAGCCAGACTTCTACAACAAGAAGAGAGGGCTATCTTGCCTCATGAAGAGTTGTTAGAAACTGTCAACTTAGGAACAGAGGAAGACCGGAAGGAAATACAAGTGGGTGCCAATCTGGAACCAAGTGTCAAGGAGCGCTTGATACAGCTGTTGAATGAATACGTTGAAATTTTTGCCTGGTCTTATGAAGACATGCCGGGTTTAGACACAGATATCGTGGTTCACCATCTCCCTACAAGAGAGGATTGTCCACCGATCAAGCAAAGAGTCCGCCGAATGAGGCCCGACATGTCTGAGAAGATTAAAGTAGAAGTAATGAAGCAGTTCAACGCTGGATTTCTGGATGTTACATCCTATCCACAATGGGTTGCTAACATTGTGCCAGTACCTAAAAAAGACGGCAAGGTTAGAATGTGTGTGGACTACCGGGATTTGAATAGGGCTAGTCCTAAAGATGATTTTCCGCTACCGCACATCGACATCTTGATTGACAACACGGCTCAGCACAAGGTGTTTTCCTTCATGGATGGATTCTCGGGCTACAACCAGATTAAAATGGCCCTCGAGGATATGGAGAAAACCACCTTTGTTACACAATGGGGTACCTTCTGCTACAAGGTGATGCCGTTCGGACTGAAGAACACAGGGGAAACTTATCAGCGCGCCATGGTGGCTTTGTTCCATGATATGATACATCATGAGATCGAAGTTTACGTAGACAATATGATAGCTCGATCACAAACAGAGGAGGAACACCTTGAACATCTGGAAAAGCTGTTTGCCAGGTTGAAGGAGTACAAACTCAGGCTGAATCCAAGTAAGTGCACCTTTGGAGTTAGGTCTGGTAAACTTCTAGGATTTATTGTTAGCAACAAAGGCATTGAGGTCGATCCAGCGAAAGTGAAAGCAATACAAGAAATGCCTGCTCCCCATACTAAAAAGGAGGTTAGAGGGTTCTTGGGGCGCCTGAACTATATTGCCAGATTCATCTCTCATCTGACTTCTACCTGTGAGCCAATTTTCAAACTATTAAAGAAGGATCAGGTAGTCGAATGGAATGACGATTTCCAAGCTGCTTTTGATAAGATCAAGGAGTATTTGCTAGAACCTCCTATTCTGATGCCACCCGTCGAAGAAAGACCATTGATCATGTATCTGACCGTCTTGGATAACTCAATGGGGTGTGTTTTGGGACAGCATGACGAGTCTGGTCAAAAAGAGCATGCTATTTATTACCTTAGCAAAAAGTTTATCGACTGTGAGACTCGCTACTCACTGCTCGAGAAAACTTGTTGCGCTTTGGTATGGGCTGCTCGCCGACTAAGGCAGTATATGCTGACTCATACCACCTTGTTGATTTCCAAAATGGATCCTATCAAGTATATCTTCGAGAAGCCTGCTTTATCTGGAAGAATCGCTAGATGGAAAATGATCCTAACTGAGTATGACATCCAGTATACTACCCAAAAAGCTATAAAAGAGAGTGTACTGGCTGACCATCAAGCTCATCAAGCTATCAAAGATTATCAACCCATGAGATTTGACTTCCCAGACGAGGACATCATGAATTTGGACAACATTGAAGGTAACGGACCGTATGACGGACCTGAAAAAGGATCTCGATGGACCCTGTACTTTTATGGTGCTTCAAATGCACTTGGAAACGGTATCGGTGCGGTACTCATTTCCCCGGAAGGTTGTCACACACCTTTCACGGCCCAACTTTGCTTCAGCTGTACCAACAACATGGCTGAATATGAAGCTTGCATCTTTGGTCTCAAGGCTGCTATAGACTTAGGGATCAAATCCTTGATCGTATTTGGGGACTCGACTTTGGTTATCAGTCAAATCAAAGGAGAATGGGACACCAAACATCATAATCTTATCCCATACAAAGAACATGTCCTGACATTGCTGCCTCATTTCGAGCAAATCACCTTCGAGCATTTCCCGCGAGTAGAGAATCAGCTAGCAGATGCTCTGGCAACAATGTCTTCCATGTTTAAACTCAACTGGGATAACGAGGCTCCCCAAATCACCATCGAGCGAATGGATGAACCTGCGCATTGTCATGAGATTAATACCGAAGAAGTAGTGGAACAACCCTGGTTTCACGAAATCAAAAGGTATCTCCAGACTAGAGAATATACCGAAGGAGCTTCCGTAAATGACAAGAAGTTCCTAAGGAAATTTGCTGCCAAGTTCTTCCTGAGCAACGACATCCTCTATAAACGCAACCATGATTGTGTTTTACTTCAATGTGTGGATAAAGTTGAAGCAGAGTTAATCATGACTGCGATACACAGCGGTACATTTGGTACTCACTTGAGCGGGAATACGATGGCTAAGAAGATTCTAAGGGCATGCTATTACTGGTCTACCATGGAAGCTGTGATCGGTGGATCTGGAACTGACTGTTTAACGCTGGTTCGTGAAATGTCGCGGAAGCAAGAGTCGCCACCGTCTTTTATTTTCTCCAACATGGAAAGGACAAAAGCACAGAAAAATTCCTTATTGAGATTAGTTCTCGGTTCGGGAGGTAGATTTATAGAAAGGGAAGGTGTTAGCACCCTTTGTATCCATGGTTATCCATGGGCTCTTAGATACTTGCTCACTTGTGTTTTCAAAATTGTTTGTTTGCTTTTCAATTGTGGGTTTAAAAAAGTTTCTTTGAAAATTTCAGTTCGACTCTTGTATCAGTCCTCAAGAGTGTTTGAAAAATTGCTTTCGAAAGCTTTTTGAAAGTGTCGGTGTGAAAAGAGTTTTTTGATTTTGTTTTGAAATTAGAGCAAGTATCTATGAGTCGTCTACCTACCCTAAGGAATTCGTCTGTGTAAATGTCCTTAAGATAGTGCCATCCTACCATTGAGAGGTAGGTAGCACCACCATTGGAGGTGTTCGGGTCAATTCGAGGGTTCGGGACAGTATGGTCACCAGAGCAATGGGAAGACACCTTAGAAGCTACCCTCATGCCATGTTCATGGACATGAGGACTTACTAAAACATCCTCTACTCGACGACCACCTTTCGAGGGGCAAGGCAACAGTGAGACGTACCCTAGGGGTGGTGTGTGATTCGTGTGTCATGTTCAATTATGTTTATCTGGTCATGTATTGGTGATCTACGCATTGTTTTTATTTTTGGCATTCATTCTTTCATGCAAATTATTAACAGTTAAAAGGTGCGGAATTAAAAAGTCCTACGCTATTACAAAGGCGCGGGTCTACATCGCCAAATTAATCCAAGACCCGATTTGAAATAAAATAAAATGCGGAAAGATAAATGTCTAATTAATCTATTACACGGCTTTGGGATAAATACATTACATTCACAAAAAGAAATAAAAGTGAAATGCGAGAAAAAGTAAAGTCGGGAATGTGAGGGCGTTGGACCCTTTTAAGGAAATTAAATTAGAATTAATGAAATTAATTAAGTTAAATGAGAAAAGGAAATTATTTTTGAGTTTTTTGTATTTATGGAATTTAGTAAGAAAATTAAATGAGATTAAAACCCTAATTCTAAACTATTTTTAATTTATTAAAAAAAATGTTTAAATTTAACCTAGTTTTAACCTAATTATTTAATGACCAATTTATTTACAAAAATAAATAATTAATTATTAATAATGGTAAAAGAAAAGAAAAAAAAAGGATAAAAGTATTTAAAACCCTAATTCTACATTTTTAGTTTATATAAAAAACATTAAAATTAAACCTAGAATTAAAACTAAATTAATTAATAAAATTTATTTACAAAAAATGTTAGTGAATTAAACATTAAAACATATTTTTTTTATTTTTATAGTTTCTGATTTTTTATTATTTTTGGTATTTTTATAAAATTTATTTTGATGAATTAAAAGAAAATAATTAAATTAAAACAAATAATAATAAAAAATTAGAAAAAAGAAAAGAGAAAGAAATACAAACACTAGGGGGGTTCTGCCCCAATCTGGAGGCTATGTTGTGAGCAATTAGGCCCAAGAAGCTTGGGCCTTTCTAACTTCTCAAGGATGCGTGTGGCCTGGTTGACCAACGAGTATGGTGTTCCTCAGATCATGGCCCTTGGATTGATATTATGGGACGCGTGGCCAGCCAAGACATGAAGCTGTATGGTAGGCCTTAGGAAGCAAGCTACACAGAACCACGTTAGGAAGAAAAATATGGAATAAAGTAGGGGGACCTGGGGTTCGAACCCAGGTCCCAAGACTTACCAAACACACATCCAACCATCTGAGCTAGCACGCTTATTCGTATGAAATATAATAAGAAAACATAATATAGGAAAACATCCACTATGCTGATAAACGCGCCAAACATTCAAACGCACCAATCCCCTGCCTCCACGCATCGTCTTCTCCACTTTTCGTTTTGGCCTGAAAAAAAAAGGAAAGAATAGCGGGGGTTTTAAACCCCCACTAAATGGTGCATGTGAAAATAGCGATTAGGCCGTCGTTGCTCATAAATTGAGCGCGACATGTGTAATGGATTCGTATGAAGGTCGTGAGTTCAGTGGTCCAGGTCTTGTTGGCCAATTTTTCCCCAAGCGCAAAGCCCTAATTTTACAGCTTTGAAACCCTAACGAGCTCCAATGGCAACTTTGCATATAGGCTATAAAAACTTAATTGAAATACACCATTAGCTTTAGAATAATTAGATTAGTATAAAACGATCATTAAAATGTATGAATATGGCATATAAATCAAAGCACGAATATGAGAAAAGTTTGAGAAATTTGGACTTCTATATACCAATTCTTGATGCGTGGGGACTGGAAAAGAATGCAGTTAGGTTCCTTGAAGCCTTGGCAAGCTATTGGTATGATTATTTCGCTTTGAATTGCACTCTATGAGTGTTTTCAGTTTTGAACTTTTTCACAAAAAATTGCAAAGTGTGTATTGGTCTGAGGCGCAGCTTGGAGGTTCTATGCACTAGGGTTATGATCTGTATATGTATGCCAATGGATTAGGGTAAGAATTCAAGCCAAAAGATCAATGTTTTGATGAATCAAATATTTTATTTTTAATGAAAATCCTTTCAAATCTTTTCCATGTGCTTTTGATAACAATCATGGCCAAACCTTTCCCAATTGGGTGTGCACGAATCTTGAGGTTTTATTGGAGTGAATATGCTGCAAAAAAGGGATTAAAAAACATGGTTTTCTATTTTTGTCATATTTTATTTCATTAACTGAATTAATAGTGATAAAAATTCAAATAAATAATAAAAAATGATGAAATAAATCCCCTTTGGGTCAAATGGTCGTGAATAACCTTTGGATGATGATTCTTGGAAGAAAATGTGGCCCATTAGCAATTTTGAGGCATTTGAAGTAAAGTTGACTTTTCAAAATTCCCAAACATTTCCCAACTTCCACAAGGCATATCTTGCTCAATTTTTAAGCTTTGATCATGTTATTGGACATTTTGGAAAGGTCTTGAAGTCCTCTAACCAATTCCTTTGGTCCCATGTCATTTTGATTTACCAATATCAAGTTATGGTCTTTGACTTAAAGTGTCTTTTTGTTGACTTTTGAAAATGACCTATAATGTTGAGATTGATAACTTTTTGTGAGAGCATTTCTTGGACTTGAAGTGTGAAGAGGAGTTGTAGGAAATGTCACTCTCTTCAAAATGAGCTTTGGATGGAATTTTTCTGATAAACCATGTGGAAGTTATGCCCTGGTCAAGTTACAGTTGACTTTTTCAACTGTCCAAATATGGAAACTTTTGCATCTTGATACTTTTTGAGCCATGCCTTGAGAATCATGATCAAGAATTGATCAAATGATGTTTGTGGCTTCAAAATAAGATGTTGACCAAAAATTTGGACTTTTGACTGTCAAATGACCATTTTGCCCCTTGCAGTTGACTGCTGAGCAATTAGGGTTTTTGACTGTGCAATTTTGTGCTGTAAGTCTTGAAACTTAGCATGAGGATGTTTGACCATGTTTATGAGCATATGGGACTTGATTGAGCCCTTGGAAACTTCAATTTCTTTGCCAGAACCAAAACCCTAGTTTTTGACTGTTAGGAGGCCTTTGAACTGTGCAACCCTTGGGGAGATTTTGAAGCTTTGACTTGGCAAATCTTGAAGAATATGGGAGGGCAAATTTTGGGGTACAACAGTTGCCCCTGTTCAATCTTCTTAGACCTGAGGATGTAGATTGGCTGGCGTGCCTTTCGGAATCCGAAGGTGGAAGATGATTGAACATTAGAGTGCCCAGAAATTTGCGCTCACATAGTAGTGTGATGGTGGGAATGGGCTTATGGATGCCATTTGGAGATTGATGGATAGGATGATGGGCTTATAAATGCCATGCTGAGAGGTGATGGATAGGTGGATGGGCTTATAGATGCCATCTGGATGTCGATCGCGTAAGAGATTCCTTAGCGAGAAACTTGCGTACCTGAAAAAAGAAAATGAGTACCTGGCCTGTTACAGGAGCTGGTCTTCAAACTCTTTGTATAGATGCGCCCTGACTGGTTACAGGAATTGAATCTGGAGCTTCAAAAGGTGATGAATGAACCAGGGATGGTTACAACCTCAACAGGAACGCTGAGAGAACCTTGGGTGATTACTACCTCTACAGGGACGCTGAGAGAATCTTGGATGATTACTACCTCAACAGGGACGCTGAGAGAATCTTGGGCGACTTCAACCTCAACAGTAACGCTGAGAGAATCTTGGGCGACTTCAACCTCAACAGTAACGCTGAGAGAATCTTGGGCGACTTCAACCTCAACAGTAATGCTGAGAGAATCTTGGGCGACTTCAACCTCAACAATAACGCTGAGAGAATCATAGGCGACTTCAACCTCAACAGTAACGCTGAGAGAATCTTGGGCGTCTTCTACTGGGATAAGAATCATGGAGATCTTAGGGTCGATCTGACTGAACCGGAGAAGGCCTTTGACTGGATAAGAATCAGGAAAATCTTAGGGTCGATTTAACTGAACCGGGCAAGGTCTTGGAATCTTCGACTGGGTAAGAATCAGGGAGATCTTAGGGTCGATCTGACTGAACCAGAGAAGGCCTTTGACTGGATAAGAATCAGGAAAATCTTAGGGTCGATTTAACTGAACCGGACAAGGTCTTGAAATATCTTCAACTGGATAAGAATCAGGGAGATCTTAGGGTCGATCTGACTGAACCAGAGAAGGCCTTTGACTGGATAAGAATCAGGAAAATCTTAGGGTCGATTTAACTGAACCGGACAAGGTCTTGAAATCTTCAACTGGATAAGAAACAGGGAGATCTTAGGGTCGATCTGACTGAACCAGAGAAGGCCTTTGACTGGATAAGAATCAGAAAAATCTTAGGGTCGATTTAACTGAACCAGACTAGGTCTTGGAATCTTCAACTGGATAAGAATCAGGGAGATCTTAGGGTCGATCTGACTGAACCAGAGAAGGCCTTTGACTAGATAAGAATCAGGAAAATCTTAGGGTCGATTTAACTGAACCAGACTAAAGTCTTGAAATATAGCTGAGAACTTAACTGGATCTTTCCTGAAAGGTAAAGGTCAGTCATATGCAATACATGATATGGATCAAGTAATGATGTTCTCAACATAAATGAGATTTGTAAGATATGATGCGTATATGCATGCTATAATGTATGAAAATGTGATGTTTATGAATGTATCTTTTTGTCTTAGGAAAATAAATCCTTGATGGGTTCCGGGAAGTCACTCCTGGGCTGATGTTGGAGAATAGTGCTTTGTTGTCTCCGCTGGGGATGATAGTTGCAAGAATACCGGTAGGAGAAGATAACTCTGTTGGGGAATAAACTTGGCGAATGGATTACTCTGCGGGGAGAAAAGTACTCTAACGATCTTGCTGGGAAACAATACTCTGTGGGGAGAAAAGTACTTTGCCGAAATGTTGATGGTAACTTCGCTGGCGATACCGTTAAGATGTTGGAAGTGTTAATAGACTTCACTGGGGATAAGAAGACTTTGCCGAGGACGATCTTTCCGTGGCTTTTGGCTGAGGATAACCCAGTTATATCCTGGTAGGGAAATAACCTTTGAATAAAGTCGGGAGACGCGTTCGTGCTCTGCGAGGGATAAGCTTCCAGAATCTACTGGGGATAAGCTTACTGCTTGGGGAGGTGGATCCCAACTTTCCTGGGGAAACTGGATTGGACTCTCCTGGGGAAGTTTTGAACTGTATCGGGGAAGTGACTCCCTTGAATGTCTGGTATACCATCGGGGAACAGTCTTTAGGTCAAGACTGTCGGGGATGCTTGTTTAAGAATATCTGTATATCGTGCTGGGGAATGTTGAGATCTGCTGGAGAATACCCAACTTCCTTAAGGCTGATAGTATAGCTTTGCTTGGGGAGAGTGCATTGATTTGCTGACTCACTCTCTGGGGGATTAAGATATGCTGGTTATGTTCTTCTGCCGAACTCACCTTGGTACCTTGGTGGACGGAACAATTAGATCGCTTAGACCGCTCATTATTGCCCCTGTTTCTAATGTTACCTGCAATTAATCCTTTGTTTCGTATGCAAATATTCATGAGTTAGCAAATTATTGTCAATGCATATATCACAAATTGAACCTTGGACGTTCTTCGCAAAACAAAACAGAAAAAGGACAAAACACTTGGTAATTGACTGAAAAGTGATTTTTGTATTGATTTTTTTATGAATTGCCTGTAAATAGGCGTTTATGTACAAGAGGCTGACATCCTAGTAAGAGAACACCGTCGAACAAAAGAGTTTATACAAATTTGTACGAAGGAAAATAAACAGCTGTGTGAATAGAATGATCCCACTGGGTTCCAACTCTGCTATCGCCTTTATATCTTTGAGCGTCTCATCACTTGATGACCTAGTTGACGATGAAGCTGACGATCGGTGCCGTCTGAACTTGATGTAGATACCGGATTCTGGATGCAAAATGATCCAATGAGACATAGTATTACGCTTTATCCCTAACTTTTGCCTGGATCGCCCTTTCGGGTTTTCAGTCCACCGGGATACCCATTTTTGCCCAAGCCACCTTTTCAGGTTTTCGACTTGCCGGGTGTACAGATTCTTTTCATTTTATCCCTTCATTTTGCCCGAACCCTTTTGGTTCGCCGGGAAGCCCTAATTTTTGCCTAGGTATGTCAACCTAGCGGGTCTTTTTCATGCGTAGTATCTTTTTACTATGTCTGCATTGGCGGGGTGAGGAAGGTCGTCACCATCCATATTGGTTAGAATCATGGCTCCTCCTGAGAACACATGTTTAACCACAAATGGCCCTTCGTATGTAGGGGTCCATTTGCCCCTTGGATCACTCTGAGGTAGGATGATGCGTTTGATTACTAGATCCCCAACTTGATATTCTTGTGGTCTGACCTTTTTGTTAAATGCCCTGATCCTCCGTTTCTGATACGTCTGACCATGGCAGATAGCAGCAAGTCTTTTTTCATCAATAAGGTTTAGCTGATCAAGTCGTGTCTGGATCCAATCATCTTCGCTCAGATCTGCATCCTTCATTATCCGGAGAGAGGGTATCTGCACTTCGATCGGTAAGACTGCTTCCATACCGTAGACCAAGGAGAAAGGAGTTGCCCCGGTTGACGTCCTGGCTGAGGTACGGTACCCATGTAGAACGAACGATAACATCTCGTGCCAATCTTTATAGGTCACTGTCATCTTCTGCACAATTTTCTTAATGTTCTTATTCGCTGCTTCTACAGCCCCATTCATCTTCGGCCGGTAAGGAGAAGAGTTGTGGTGATGTATCTTAAACTGCTCGCAGAGCTCAGTGATCATCTTGTTATTGAGATTGGTACCGTTGTCTGTAATAATTCTTTCAGGGACGCCGTATCGACAGATCAGGTTGTGCCGAATGAACCGTGCCACAACAGTCTTGGTTACCGTAGCGTAGGAAGCTGCTTCAACCCACTTCGTGAAATAATCAATTGCTACCAGGATGAAGCGATGCCCATTGGATGTCGTAGGTTTAATCTCGCCGATCATGTCTATGCCCCACATTGCAAAAGGCCAAGGCGCAATCAGGACATTTAGAGGAACTGGAGGAACATGCACCTTGTCTGCGTAAATCTGGCATTTGTGACATGTCCGAGAATGTTGGTAGCAGTCGGCTTCCATTGTGGACCAGAAATACCCTGCCCGAAGGATTTTCTTTGCCATAGTGTGTCCACTGGAATGTGTTCTGAAGGTCCCTTCATGTAGCTCTTCCATGATCCTTTCTGCTTCTGTCTTGTCCACACAACGTAGTAAGGTCCAATCATGGTTTCTCTTGTACAGAATGCCGTTGCTAAGGAAGAACTTTGCTGCGAACCTTCTCAGAAACTTCTTGTCATTGACAGATGCACCTTCAGGGTATTCCTGCGCTTCCAAGTATCTTTTCACTTCATGGTACCAAGGCTTCTCAGTCACCAATTCAGTCTCGAGATCACAACAATATGTCGGTTCGTCCAGTTTCCAGATAGTGACCTGGGGAGCCTCATTGTCCCATTTAACTTTGAACATAGAAGACATCGTAGCTAACGCATACGCTAACTGATTCTCCTCTCTCGGAAAGTGTTCAAAGGTTATCTCTGTGAAGTGGGGGATCAAGGTCAACACACATTCCCTGTAAGGAATAAGATTCGGATGTTTCGTATCCCACTCTCCTTTGATCTGATTGATCATGAGAGCGGAATCTCCGAAGACACTCAGAAACTTGATCCTTAAGTCGATCGCAGCTTGGAGACCCATGATGCACGCCTCATACTCCGCCATGTTGTTGGTACAGTTGAAACATAGCCGGGCAGTAAGTGGAGTATGAGTTCCTTGAGGGGATATGATTACAGCGCCGATGCCGTTACCCAAAGCTTTGGAGGCTCCGTCAAAGTGCATAGACCATCGGGATACTTCCTCAGGTCCTTCATCCGGTCCAGGTACTTCACAATCAGTCACTATCATGATACTCTCGTCTGGAAACTCGAAGTTCATTGACTGATAGTCGTCTACTGCCTGATGTGCCAAGTGGTCTGCCAATACACTTCCTTTGATGGCTTTCTGAGTTGTGTACTCGATGTCGTATTCTGTCAAGATCATTTGCCATCTCGCTATTCTCCCAGACAGAGCAGGCTTTGCAAATATGTACTTTATAGGATCCATCTTTGAAATCAACAAGGTAGTGTGAGTCAGCATATACTGTCTCAGCCGGCGAGCAGCCCATACCAAAGCGCATCAAGTTTTCTGAAGAAGTGAGTATCGGGTCTCACAGTCGGTAAACTTTTTTCTAAGGTAATAAATGGCATGCTCTTTTCGGCCAGAGTCGTCATGCTGCCCCAGCACACACCCCATTGAGTTGTCAAGAACTGTCAGGTATAGTATCAGAGGTCTCCCTTCAACCGGTGGCATAAGGATGGGTGGCTCTTGGAGATACTCTTTGATTCTGTCAAAAGCAGCCTGACACTCATCATTCCAACGTACTACCTGATCTTTCTTCAACAGCTTGAAGATTGGCTCACAGGTAGCAGTTAGGTGCGAGATGAATCAGGCAATGTAATTCAAGCGTCCTAAAAAGCCTCTGACCTCCTTTTCTGTCTTAGGAACTGGCATCTCTTGAATGGCTTTAACCTTGGCAGGGTCCACTTGAATACCCTTATCACTTACAACGAAGCCTAGCAACTTTCCAGATCTAACCCCGAAGGTGCACTTGTTCGGGTTCAACCTTAGCTTGTACAACTTCAGACGGTCAAACAATTTCTGCAGATGATCAAGGTGTTCTTCCTCAGTTTGGGACCTTGCGATCATGTCGTCAACATACACTTCTATCTCATGATGGATCATGTCATGAAATAAAGCAACCATGGCACGTTGGTAGGTTGCCCCAGCATTTTTCAGTCCAAAAGGCATGACCTTGTAGCAGAAAGTGCCCCACTGAGTAACAAAGGTAGTCTTTTCCATGTCTTCAGGAGCCATCTTGATATGATTATAACCTGAGAAACCATCCATGAAAGAGAACACCTTATGCTGAGCAGTATTGTCAACAAGGACATCAATGTGAGGTAGGGGGAAGTCATCCTTGGGGTTGGCCCTATTCAGATCCCTGTAATCGACACACATTCTGACCTTTCCATCTTTCTTTGGTACTGGCACCACATTAGCAACCCACTGAGGGTAAGAGGTCACTGCAAGGAACCCAGCATCAAATTGCTTCATAACCTCGGCTTTGATCTTCTCAGACATCTCTGGACGCATACGGCGGACCTTTTGCTTAACCGGAGGGTAGTCTTCCTTGGTAGGCAAATGATGGACCACAATGTCAGTATCCAACCCAGGCATGTCTTCGTAAGACCAGGCAAAGATCTCCACATAATCATGTAGCATCTGAGTCAACCGTTGCTTCACGCTGCGCTCTAGGTTGGCACCAATCTTGACTTCTTTCCTATCCGTCTCAGTACCCAGATTTATTGTTTCCACCGGCTCTTCATGTGGTTGAATTGCCCTCTCTTCTTGAAGTAACAGTCTTGCAAGCTCTCCAGGCACTTCGCAATCATCTTCACCTTCGTCTTCGGCTAAGTTGATCGGATTTTCGAAGTCATAACTGGCAGTAGCAGAGTCGTTACCAGTGAGATCCAGAGTGGATTGAAACCTGTATGAGTGAGTGTGTGTAAATACAGCTGTTTTGCAATATATAAAGATAGGAAAGAAAGAAAGGAGCATAAGATTTGAAATGTGAGGAAACATCCAAGGTCTTTATTCATGATATATGAAATGACAATTAATATACCCTCACAAATGAAGCCACGGTGCCCCGAGTAATACACCGGGCCATAGAGTTTTAATTCATTGTTTATTACAAATAACAAAAAAGAATTCATTACTCAGTAACAAGAGAAACAAGTAGGTTGTCTTTTGCAATCCAATTGCTAGGTTCACTGTCGGTTGCCGGGTAAATCCAGCTGTCGAACTCAGCTTCATCCACTTCATCATCCTCCCTGATAGCATTTACTCCATGGTTTGGCATGGGAGCAGTCAGCACATTGGGCTTCTCAGGTGCCTCAAACTGTACCTCCTTGGCGTTAATAAGATCCTGCACTTTATTCCTTAAGGCCCAACAGTCATCAGTGGAATTCCCCGGGCTATCGGAGTGATAAGCACAACGAGCATTTGGATTATATTTGGGAGAGGCAGTATTTACAACTTTCGGGGCCTCCCTGACAGTCACTAGATTAGTGGACAGCAACTGCGGCAAGATTTGCGATAAAGTCATACTCAGACGGGTAAACTCTCTTCTGGGTCTTTCAGCCCTTTGTGGATTGGTTTGCCGAGGAGCGGCAGCAGGCTTGGCAATCATCACCGCGTTGACAGATTGGCAGCGCTCAGGTTTCTCTTGTCTTCTAGACCCATATACAGCACTGGCCTCCTTCTTAAAGGGCTTCTTCTCAGAACTTGCAGATGCACCCTTCTGAATTTTTCCGGACTTTATTCCAGCCTCTATTCTCTCTCCAGTCAGAATAAGATCAGTAAACCCTGCAGATGAGTTACCGATAAGATGATTGAAAAATGGCCCAGATAGGGTCCCCAAGAACATATCTACCAACTCCCGGTCAGTTAATGGAGGCTGCACCCTGCCAGCCAGATCCCTCCACTTCTGTGCATACTCTTTGAAACCTTCGCTTGATCCTAGCGACATACCCTGGAGTTGGGTACGTGTAGGAGCAAGGTCGGCATTATATTGATACTGCTTATAAAAAGCAGTAGCCAACTCCTCCCAGTTACGAACCTTGGTCCCATCCAGCTGATAGAACCATTCGAGATGAGTCCCTGAAAGACTCTCCTGGAAGAAGTGGATCCACAAGTTCTTGTCCACTGAGTACGGTTGAATCTTCCGCACATAAGATATGAGGTGTAGCTTGGGACAAGACGCCCCGTCATACTTGGTGAAAGATGGTGCCTTAAACTTGTGAGGAATAATCACACCAGTAGATAAGCCCAAGTCTCCGAAATCCAGCCCAGGCACTTGTTGGATCTCCATTGCATTCAGTCTGTCTTCCAACTGCTTATACCGGTCATCAGCAGGAGGATATTGTTCCTCATTAAAGTCAGTCTCGTTGTCAGAGACTACTGGACTTGAAGCCTTTCCCCCCTGGGGACTGCCTTTGCCTACAGAAGAACCAGCCTCTTCATTCTGCAGAGTGTTACCAAACCTTTGGCCCGAGTTGAAAAGAACAGTTCTCTTCTTCTTCTTCTTCTCCTTCTTCAGGAGTAAAGCTTTCAGTTCTTCTTGTCCTTGAGCCAAACCCATGATCAGCTCCTGAAATTGCGCGTTCTGCGCCTGAAGGGCCTTGATAGACATCTCGGTTGATGATGAGTCAGGGTTCATGATGCTGAAATAAATAGCGAAGAACAGTAAGCAACCTGAAAAGAAGAATACCTGCTATGCACATGATGAATGGAATGCGTATGATTTATGTTTTCAAAGACAATCGGGAATCAACTTTGTAAACAAAAAGGAACACACTTCATTAGATTCAACTTTGAAACTCAAATTGTTCAACAGGTTGCCCTTAGGCGTTACATAAAATGGAAATACTGAAAAGGGAAATAAAACTGTAAAAGAACATCCAGAGCTCCTTATTGATCCCATGGTCTCCTCTTCTCAGTACGGATATAGTTATTCAGAGCTCGCTCATTCTCCAACTGCTTTGTCAGCTTCTGGATCTTCAATTCCTGCTCGTTAAACTTTTCCCGATACGAATCCCGTTCTTCTCGCAGTTGCGACCAAGACCTCTTTAATGTCTCATAATCAGTAGGTATCTGAGGAGGGAGGACAGTTGGAGGAGCCCCATCTTTGTCAGGATACTCAAGAATGATGGATCTGACAGCTTCGTATGGCATACCTAATTTCTGAGCACGGATGCGGACCCATTTATAGTAAGCTTCCATAGGTAGAGAAGTCTTTGGCCCCAACTCTTGTGGATCAGCTTTATAAACTCTGTCCCAAGCTTTGATGAACCTACGACGTAGCTCGTCACTATCCACCTGAAACTCAAAACTGATGTGAGGCACCAGCATCTCATGAGGCCCTGCTCTTCTGGCCCTTCCAAACTGACGTAGAGCTAGACATGGATTGTAAGAGATTCCTCCTTGAGTACCAATCAAAGGAACATTAGGGTATTCTCCGCACCGATCAATAACAGCTATCTCATCCAAACCCCTGAAAGTCCAAATGATGTCCTTATCAGTGAGAGACATCAACCTATGAGCCCAACCTCTTCCTTCTTGGTTCTTCAGCACGAACTTAGGGAGGTGTGAAATAAACCACCTCACCAACAAAGGGATACAACACCACAGGGTTCCTCGTCTTCGGGAAGTACGAGCATAAAGTTGTTGCAGGATGTCACCCAAGAGAGTGGGCACAGGATTCTGAGACATGAAGATCCTTATGGCAGTGACATTGATGAAGTTGTCAGGATTAGGAAACAAGACTAACCCATAGATCAAGAGAGCCAAGATGTCTTCATATGCCCTAAAGTCCAAGTCATTCCAGAAACTGTTAGCTTTACCAACCAGAAACTTGGCCAAGAAACCCTTAACTCCGCTTCTAGTCACCCAGTTGTCCATTACTTCTTGGTGGGTCAAGGGGAGAGCTGCAGCAACCTCCTCAAGCCTGAGGGTCTTTTCCTAACCAGTGTAGGGAGTCTGATCCAAGATAGGGATGCCAAGCAAATCAGAGAACTCTTCCAGGGTAGGGACCAGCTGGAAGTCTTGAAAGGTGAAGCACTGGTACAGAGGGTCATAGAACTGGGTCAGGACACTCATCAGCTGTTGGTCCCACTTTGCCGTGACTAAACTGAGAAGAGAACCATGCCTCTGGATGAAGGAAGTAGTATTTGGAATTCTGCTAACCAATTCTTCAAGTAACTCATGTGGGTGAACAAAGTTGAACCAGATAGTATTCCTTCGCACGGGCATCATGATGTCCTACAAAACAGAGCAAAGGTGAAACCCTCTTGTCTTTGAAATGGTCAGTCCTTATGCAGGATGCATGCAATGCTCATGATGGCATGATGTTATGATAAAGCACACCACAAATATTTACAAGGACAAACATGGTAAGGCACACAAGTCACACAAAACAAGCCCTTAAAGTTTAGGTCAGCATGAGGTCTAGGTATTACCCTTTTTCAGTTTGTTGGTTCATACCTGTCCTATCAAAAGTAACCGGGTTCTTAGAGGATCCCAATATCATTGACTACCCTCAATCGGTCATAACTCCAGCATCGCAATCTTTTCTTGCGGCCAGAACCATCACGAGAGTTTAGCCTCAATGGGCGTAGCATACTGCTACTGTTCTAATGGCCAAGTTGTGTCATTTAAGGTTCTAAGGTCTGTTGGTGCTTAATGACTCCTCAGAAGACCCATATTCTCCTTGTTGTGACACAAGGGATATCGGTACAGACTAAGGTGCCACACCAACGTAGCCACTGCTTCACCCATGTCGGTCTATGCCGGACAGGTCCCTCACAGCTTATGCTACCTAAACAGGGTATCCCCAGATCCGGGTTAGGATCTATGTAACTCCGATGCAACCCACAAATTTAAAGCAAACAAAGCACAACAATTGAAAACACAGTTATGAACTATCCTAAGGTACACCTCACTTTAAGTAGTCCCCAGCAGAGTCGCCAGTTCTGTGATCGGTGGATCTGGAACTGACGGTTTAACGCTGGTTCGCGAAATGTCGCGGAAGCAAGAGTCGCCACCGTCTTTTATTTTTCTCCAACATGGAAAGGACAAAAGCACAAAAAAATTCCTTATTGAGATTAGTTCTCGGTTCGGGAGGTAGATTTATAGAAAGGGAAGGTGTTAGCACCCTTTCTATCCATGGTTATCCATGGGCTCTTAGATACTTGCTCACTTGTGTTTTCAAAATTGTTTGTTTTCTTTTCAATTGTGGGTTTAAAAAAGTTTCTTTGAAAATTTCAGTTCGACTCTTGTATCAGTCCTCAAGAGTGTTTGAAAAATTGCTTTCGAAAGCTTTTTGAAAGTGTCGGTGTGAAAAGAGTTTTTTGATTTTGTTTTGAAATTAGAGCAAGTATCTACGAGTCGTCTACCTACCCTAAGGAATTCGTCTGTGTAAATGTCCTTAAGATAGTGCCATCCCACCATTGAGAGGTAGGTAGCACCACCGTTGGAGGTGTTCGGGTCAATTCGAGGGTTCGGGACAGTGTGGTCACCAGAGCAATGGGAAGACACCTTAGAAGCTACCCTCATGCCATGTTCATGGACATGAGGACTTACTAAAACATCCTCTACTCGACGACCACCTTTCGAGGGGCAAGGCAACAGTGAGACGTACCCTAGGGGTGGTGTGTGATTCGTGTGTCATGTTCAATTATGTTTATCTGGTCATGTATTGGTGATCTACGCGTTGTTTTTATTTTTGGCATTCATTCTTTCATGCAAATTATTAACAGTTAAAAGGTGCGGAATTAAAAAGTCCTACGCTATTACAAAGGCGCGGGTCTACATCGCCAAATTAATCCAAGACCCGATTTGAAATAAAATAAAATGCGGAAAGATAAATGTCTAATTAATATATTACACGGCTTTTGGATAAATACATTACATTCACAAAAAGAAATAAAAGTGAAATGCGAGAAAAAGTAAAGTCGGGAATGCGAGGGTGTTGGACCCTTTTAAGGAAATTAAATTAGAATTAATGAAATTAATTAAGTTAAATGAGAAAAGGAAATTATTTTTGAGTTTTTTGTATTTATGGAATTTAGTAAGAAAATTAAATGAGATTAAAACCCTAATTCTAAACTATTTTTAATTTATTAAAAAAAATGTTTAAATTTAACCTAGTTTTAACCTAATTATTTAATGACCAATTTATTTACAAAAATAAATAATTAATTATTAATAATGGTAAAAGAAAAGAAAAAAAAGGATAAAAGTATTTAAAACCCTAATTCTACATTTTTAGTTTATATAAAAAACATTAAAATTAAACCTAGAATTAAAACTAAATTAATTAATAAAATTTATTTACAAAAAATGTTAGTGAATTAACATTAAAACATTTTTTTTTATTTTTATAGTTTCTGATTTTTTATTATTTTTGGTATTTTTATAAAATTTATTTTGATGAATTAAAAGAAAATAATTAAATTAAAACAAATAATAAAAAAAAATAGAAAAAAGAAAAGAGAAAGAAATACAAACACTAGGGGGGTTCTGCCCCAATCTGGAGGTTATGTTGTGAGCAATTAGGCCCAAGAAGCTTGGCCCTTTCTGACTTCTCAAGGATGCGTGTGGCCTGGTTGACCAACGAGTATGGTGTTCCTCAGATCATGGCCCTTGGATTGATGTTATGGGACGCGTGGCCAGCCAAGACATGAAGCTGTATGGTAGGCCTTAGGAAGCAAGCTACACAGAACCACGTTAGGAAGAAAAATATGGAATAAAGTAGGGGGACCTGGGGTTCGAACCCAGGTCCCAAGACTTACCAAACACACATCCAGCCATCTGAGCTAGCACGCTTATTCGTATGCAATATAATAAGAAAACATAATATAGGAAAACATCCACTATGCTGATAAACGCGCCAAACATTCAAACGCACCAATCCCCTGCCTCCACGCATCGTCTTCTCCACTTTTCGTTTTGGCCTGAAGAAAAAAAGGAAAGAATAGCGGGGGTTTTAAACCCCCACTAAATGGTGCATGTGAAAATAGCGATTAGGCCGTCGTTGCTCATAAATTGAGCGCGACATGTGTAATGGATTCGTATAAAGGTCGTGAGTTCAGTGGTCCAGGTCTTGTTGGCCAATTTTTCCCCAAGCGCAAAGCCCTAATTTTACAGCTTTGAAACCCTAACGAGCTCCAATGGCAACTTTGCATATAGGCTATAAAAACTTAATTGAAATACACCATTAGCTTTAGAATGATTAGATTAGTATAAAACGATCATTAAAATGTATGAATATGGCATATAAATCAAAGCACGAATATGAGAAAAGTTTGAGAAATTTGGACTTCTATATACCAATTCTTGATGCGTGGGGACTGGAAAAGAATGCAGTTAGGTTCCTTGAAGCCTTGGCAAGCTATTGGTATGATTATTTCGCTTTGAATTGCACTCTATGAGTGTTTTCAGTTTTGAACTTTTTCACAAAAAATTGCAAAGTGTGTATTGGTCTGAGGCGCAGCTTGGAGGTTCTATGCACTAGGGTTATGATTTGTATATGTATGCCAATGGATTAGGGTAAGAATTCAAGCCAAAAGATCAATGTTTTGATGAATCAAATATTTTATTTTTAATGAAAATCCTTTCAAATCTTTTCCATGTGCTTTTGATACCAATCATGGCCAAACCTTTCCCAATTGGGTGTGCACGAATCTTGAGGTTTTATTGGAGTGAATATGCTGCAAAAAAGGGATTAAAAAACATGGTTTTCTATTTTTGTCATATTTTATTTCATTAACTGAATTAATAGTGATAAAAATTCAAATAAATAATAAAAAATGATGAAATAAATCCCCTTTGGGTCAAATGGTCGTGAATAACCTTTGGATGATGATTCTTGGAAGAAAATGTGGCCCATTAGCAATTTTGAGGCATTTGAAGTAAAGTTGACTTTTCAAAATTCCCAAAAATTTCCCAACTTCCACAAGGCATATCTTGCTCAATGTTTAAGCTTTGATCATGTTCTTGGACATTTTGGAAAGGTCTTGAAGTCCTCTAACCAATTCCTTTGGTCCCATGTCATTTTGATTTACCAATCTCAAGTTATGGTCTTTGACTTAAAGTGTCTTTTTGTTGACTTTTGAAAATGACCTATAATGTTGAGATTGATAACTTTTTGTGAGAGCATTTCTTGGACTTGAAGTGTGAAGAGGAGTTGTAGGAAATGTCACTCTCTTAAAAATGAGCTTTGGATGGAATTTTTCTGATAAACCATGTGGAAGTTATGCCCTGGTCAAGTTACAGTTGACTTTTTCAACTGTCCAAATATGGAAACTTTTGCATCTTGAGACTTTTTGAGCCATGCCTTGAGAATCATGATCAAGAATTGATCAAATGATGTTTGTGGCTTCAAAATAAGATGTTGACCAAAAATTTGGACTTTTGACTGTCAAATGACCATTTTGCCCCTTGCAGTTGACTGCTGAGCAATTAGGGTTTTTGACTGTGCAATTTTGTGCTGTAAGTCTTGAAACTTAGCATGAGGATGTTTGACCATGTTTATGAGCATATGGGACTTGATTGAGCCCTTGGAAACTTCAATTTCTTTTCCAGAACCAAAACCCTAGTTTTTGACTGTTAGGAGGCCTTTGAACTGTGCAACCCTTGGGGAGATTTTGAAGCTTTGACTTGGCAAATCTTGAAGAATATGGGAGGGAAAATTTTGGGGTACAATAGAAGCTGACTGCCATCAACATTCCCGTACTTGCCACAAATGTCAAGTCTACGCTGACAAGATTCATATTCCTCTGGTCCTCTCAACGTGCTGACAGCTCCTTGGCCATTTGCAATGTGGGGCATTGACATGATTGGAGAGATCAAGCCCACGACCTCCAATGGACATCGCTTCATCCTGGTCGCCATTGACTATTTCACCAAATGGGTTGAAGCAGCTTCCTTCGCCTCTGTTACTAAAAATGTGGTTGCCCGCTTTATCAAGCAGAACCTTATATGCCGGTATGGTGTCCCCGACAAGATCATCACAGACAACGGTACAAATCTGAACAATACTATGATCACCGCATTATGCGAACAGTTCAAGATTTATCATCACAATTCATCTCCCTATCGGCCAAAGATGAACGGTGCTGTTGAATCTGCGAACAAAAACATTACGAAGATTATTCAGAAAATGACAGTCACCTACAAAGACTGGCATGAGATGCTACCATTTGCTCTGCATGGATACCGTACCACGGCACGTACTTCAACAGGGGAAACCCCATTTTCTTTGGTATATGGCATGGAAGTTGTCTTACCCATGGAAGTTCAGATTCCTTCTTTAAGGATTATGAAAGACGCTGGTTTGAATGAAGATGATTGGATTCAGACCCGACTTGATCAACTCAATTTGATCGACGAGAAGCGACTCGTTGCTGTCTGTCATGGTCAGACGTATCAAAAACGGATGATCAAGGCTTTCAACAAGAAAGTCAGACATCAAGTATATCAAGTCGTAGATCTCGTAATCAAGCGGATTATCTTGCCGTAAAGTGATCCCAGGGGAAAATGGACTCCTACCTACGAAGGACCATTTGTGATCAAGAGCATATTTTCTGGTGGTGCAATGATTCTGATCACCATGGACGGCGACGATTTGCCGCACCCTGCGAACGCATACATAGTCAAAAGATACTACGCATAAAATAACCCGACAAGTCGAAAACCCGAAAGGGCGGCTTGGGCAAAAAATGGGCATCCCGGTGAACCGAAAACCCGAAAAGGCGGTTCAGGCAAAAATTAGGGATAAAAACAAAAAATCTGTACACCCGGCAAGTCGAAAACCCGAAAGGGCGGCTTGGGCAAAAAGGGGTTTCCCGGTGGATTGAAAACCTGAAAGGGCGATCCAGGCAAAAGTTAGGGAATTAAAGCGTATGACTATGTCTCGTCGGATCACTTTAAGAACAATCTCTTCATCAACCAACTCCAAGCTTCTGATCAATCCAGTCACTAGCAGACGAAGCATTGAATGAACAGATACTCAGAGTTATGAAGGCTATAGCAGAATGGAATCCCATGGAATCGTTTCACATAGCCATCTTTCTTTTGTATAAATCTTCCAATTTTTACGACGACGTCCTCTTACTAGGATGGCTGTCTCCTTTGTACAAATATACTCATAGAAGGTTAATACAAAACTTTTCCAAATACATGAATTTGCTTTGTCTTCCTTTTCTTTTGCACTTATGTTTTATTTGAAAAACGTCCAATGTTTTGTTAAATAGGCATATGCATTTGAACGTAATTATTTTCCTTACAAATCAAGAAAGATGATTACTGATAGGTTGAAGGTACATATAGATATCTTGATGCCCTTTCAGAAGGAATCCCCAGCGGTACTAAACCCCGAATTCCCCAACAAAGTCTGAACCCAGAACTTAATTCCCCAAACAGAGTTAAACCTCAGGATCCTCAACAGAACAGGAGCTTTCTTAAAACTGATTTCGCCATCCCGAGAGCCTTCCAGAACTTAGTTCCCCTCAGAGTTAAGTTTAAGCATCCCCAGTGGAGCCCTAGAATCTGAAAATCCTATCCCCAGCGAAGTCAAAACTGTTAAACCCCAGCGGAGCTAAAACTTCCAACTATCAATCCCCAGCGGAATCAAACTAGTGAACCTTCTCCCCACAGAGATACTTCCCACCAAACTGGAGATTCTCAGCCATACCTCTCCAGCTTGAGTCTACCAGATTCTGAACTCCCCAGTAGAGATCATCAGAATTCTCATTCCCTACAAGTCACCAAGGAATTCCAATTCCCTGCAGTGGTCCTAAGATCCCTCAACAATTGAAGATCTTGCATGTCCCAAGCAGAATGAAGACTCTCATTCTCGGTTCCTCACAGGATAATCAGATGTTCCCCAGTGAAGATCTCCTCAGGATAGGAATCCCCAGTAGATTGGCATACAACCCAAGCTCCTGATTCTCCAGCAGTAGTCAACAAGGATGTCTCATCCCCAGCGATCAAAATTCTTACAATCCCCTGTAGCAGTCAAGGATTCACTTTCCCCGACAGCAGTCAAGATTCTATTATCTCCAGTTATCCAGGATTCATCTATCCTCAGCAAGACAGCTCTTCAACTTACATGTGCATTCATTTACATTCATATCATAAACATTGATATAACATATTGCATCATACATATCATGCAACATAACTTTGTGTTTTAGCTAACATTTCATCCTTTTCAGGATAAGATTAAAAGGCTATCATTAACAATTATTCAGATACAGTATGGATACACCCCAGACACGGTGGTCATTCTATTACTCATTCAGAATATCGGTCAGATACAGTATGGATACACCCCAGACACGGCGGTCATTCTATTACTCGTTCAGAATATCAGTTCAGATACAGTATGGATACACCCCAGACGCGGCAGTCATTCTATTACTCATTCATAATTTATTCAGGTACAATATGGATACACCCCAGACACGGCGGTCATTCTATTACTCGTTCACAATATCAGTTCAGATACAATATGGATACACCCCAGACACGGCGGTCATTCTATTACTCATTCAGAATTTTAAGTCAGATACAGTACAAATACACCCCAGACACGATGGTCATTCTACTACTCATTCAGACTACTGCGATCGGATACAGACTAGATACGCTCCAGACACGACAACCATTCTATCTCTCATTCAGATTCACTTATCCACCTCAAGGTTCAATGCATTCCAAGCACGGATACTATTCTGACCTTTACAACAGCAGTTTGATTCTCCCCAGTGCGTTCGCCACAGAAGTTATTCTGTCGTTTATTTAGATCCCAGTTACGGTTTCAGATACACTCCATACCCGAAAGTCATTCTACTACTCATACAACTTTCAACTTCAGATACAGTCCAGATACGCTCCAGACACGGTTGCCATTCTGTCACTCATTCAGAATTTGTCCCCAGCACACAGTTGCTCCATACAGATATTTCTCTGTTACCCAGATACAATACAGATACACTTCAGACACGGCAGTCATTCTGATATTCATTCTTCCTTCAAGCGCAGTTATAACTCGGATACGCCCCATACAAGGAGGCCATTTCTTTTGCTCATACAAACTCAGTCTCCAGATACAGTTCAAATGCATTCCAGACACGGATACCATTTCGATCCTCATTCTTCTGACCAGTCACATTGCAGTTCAACAAACATCCAGATGGCATCTTTAAGCCCATCCTCGACAAGATTATGTCACCCCTCTAGATGGCATCTTTAAGCCCATCTCCAAATGGCATCTTTAAGCCCATTCCCGCATCCATTATTTTGACGAGTGCAAATTTAAGGGCACTCTAGTGTACAATCTCCTTTTACCTTTGAGCCACGAAAGGCAAATCTGCCAATCCAACTCTTCAGGTGCAAGAAGATTGAACAGGGGCAATTGTTGTACCCCAAAATTTGCCCTCTCTTTCTTCAGGAAATCATCTTGGATTCTCAAAGTCCCTCTGAAACAAATCCAAGTCCTCAATTGTCATTTTTGCCCAAGCAAACCATTTACAAGAGCAAAATGATCACACAAGCTCTAAAGGCAACGCTTTTATCTTGAGAAAAATTAAATTCTAAACATTTGGAATTTTTCTCTAAAAAATGGGTGTTCAAGAAGAAATCAGCGCTTCAGAACTTCTGGACCAAACTCCAGATAGAAACGGTCAGAAGTTGCAAGCTGGGCTCAACGCAGTCAGAAGTTGGTTCTTCAGCAGCTACATCAACTCAGAAGTTGCAAACGTGGTTCAACACGTAAGCCTCAAACAGAACATGACTCTTTCAGCAGTTACGTAAGTTCAGCCAGAGTTTGCTAAAGGAACGCAAAGGAAGCAAGGAAGTCTGAATCCTCCTTCAGAACATGCTGAAATCAGAAGATGAAAAGGTCAGAAGAGTGGGTGTTACACTGATACAGAATCTCTAAGTCCAGGATTTCCAGAAGCAAATCCAAGGAACGTGTCAGAAAGTCAGGAGAATCCCCAGAATTTGCTAAGACAACAGGAGGCCAAGACCAGAGTATGGTTTACGTTGTTTTTGGTAAAACAGAACTGCTGGTTCAAAGTTTTGTTTGTATTATCAGAATATTGGTGTTGATAAGTCTCATCACTATTTAATGCTCATTAATGCTCCCAACCACTCCTGAATATTCATCCAAGTAGTCCCTTCACATGTGGCTTGGTAAACGCCTTTATGCAGGTTCAGGCATGGGTCTACGCGCCACCGTCCACCTAAGAGGTCACTTCTCCCCAATCCATGCCTGCTGCTCCAGCCTAGGCTGAAAGGCTATCTGTTATCACAACTTCCCAGGAATTTCTTTCAAAGAACAATTCAACCTCTGTTGGCGCCTTTAATGTTCAAGAAATCCACAAGAGATTTGCCTATAAATAGAGAACCATTGTCCACTGAAAAGGTGTCCAAAAAAACAGAAAAATTGCTAGAAGAGAAACAGAAATCTTTAGCAAGAAAGTGCTGTGAAACTCTGCCAAAATCTCCAGTGTTTCATAACTTTGAATTTCTTACCTTCAAACTTCATCAATACCCAGTTTTCTTTGTGACTAAAGAACACCCTTTCAACCTCTGACCATACATATAAATACACCTTCATCTACCCCTTTCAAAAAGAACCTGTCCAGAACACCATCAGAGCCAAAAGCTAGCTCTCACCCGCAAACTTTTCCAACAGCCAGGTAAGCACCTGCTAACCTTCATCACGCTGCTAAGCATCATCAGCTTTGCATGCTCAAATGAACATAATGTAAATATTATATTTCTATTGTTTGTGTTCTGAGGATTTTCATACCTCAGAACGTTTACCTCGGAACATTTTGAGCCAGCATAAAACCTTCTTGTGACCTTGTTGGTTCTGTCCCCTGAAACACTTTGACAGTTGCTGAAGCTGTTCCAAATATGTTTTCTATTTTATGGAAAAATAACAAAATTGCAGATGTTCTGACTAGCACAGGGAGAAGCCAAGTGCTGACTTTGACGTTAGCACATCTGAAGCCTGTTCTGCTGTCAATAATATCAGAACTTCTGAGAATTATTGTATTTCCAGCAGGATCAGAACTTCTGATTTCCCCACTAACAAACTTTTGTCTTGCAGCGCAGGGGGGTCAGAACTTCTGATCTTCCCACTAACAGGTTTCTGTTTTGCAGGTGCCAGAGTCAGAAGTTCTGATTCATACAGTTTAACCAAAAGGTTGATCATCTGGCAGCGGGCCTGAGTCAGAACTTCTGATGACCTCTCAGCAGCACGCTGGCTTCCTCTCTCTTTCTCTCTATCTTGTTTTTGTTATTTTCTTTTCTTGTCTATTTTTCTCATTGAACCACCCCATGTACAAATGTGTATCCCCACCCCCTAATTGTTGTAATAGCGTAGGATTTTATATTTCTGCTTTTTATTGCTAGTAATTAGGATGTGCATGGCAAGATAAAATCAATGAAATAGAAAATCCTAATTCTAAGATAAACTCTTGTATGCAATAAAACACACTTGCACACAAACACCCCTAGGGTTACATCCACTTGTTGCCTTCCAAAAAAAGGGCCATGTTACGCATGCGAAGTATCTTGGTAAAACAAACAAAATCAAAAGATCATAGTCCCTCGACGACGCTATCCAAAGTTGCCTTACAAAAATGATCTTAGTCCCTCAAAAGAAATACTAAGATACTTTGCAACATTGCTATCATGGTCTTTACGATGACCCGCGCCCGTCCCGTTTACATCCTAACACAAGATTGTCCACCAAATACAATGGTGGAACGATACTGTTGAAGGGTTAAAAACATAGGAAAGATCTTTGAGTAAAATAGGGTAGACAACTCTTAGTTACTTGATCAAAAATCTTGCAAAACATCCTTGCTATTTTTTTTTCAAAACACACTCCACAACACAATTTCAAAACAACTTTCAAAATATTGAAAACCTTTCAAAAAGACAAACACCATTGTATACATTCAAACAAGAATCATTACAAAGGTTGCCACAACGATGGCCTCTTTTCAAAACATCTTTCAAACACACACACAAAGCACCATTTCAAACAATTGAAAATGCAAAGCAAGTGATCTAAGCAAGTAACTAAGAGCCCATGGATAACCATGGATAGAAAGGGTGCTAATACCTTCCCTTTCTATAATCTACTCTCCGAACCCAAGAAAACATCTCAAAGGTTTTTCCTGTGCTTTTTAAACTTTCCTTAGGATAAAATAAAAAGTCGGTGGCGACTCTTGCTAAACCGAAACATTTGCGAATACAAACGCAAAACCTCAAGTCAGTTCTCCCACCGTATCACACTCTCTGTCTTTATTTTACCTTATTGCACTTTCAAATAGCTATGTGTTCTAACACACACCCTGTAACACGGTTGGAGAACTGACTTGGTTATTTTTCATTTGATCGCAATTATTGCGGACAACAAGAGTCTCCACAGACTTTTCTTTTATCCAAATAGGAAAGTTTGAAAAGAACAGGAAACACCTTTATAGATGTTTTCTTGAGTTCGGGAGGTAGGTTATGAAAAGGGAAGGTATTAACACCCTTTTCATCTGTAGTTATCTACGGGCTCTTAGTTTCTTTCTAGATCACTTTCTTTTGTTTGAAAGTGTGCTTTGTGATATGGGTTTAAAAATATTTTGAAAACGTCTTTGTAATGATTCTCGTCTCTATAAGAATGCGTATAAAGTATCGGTTTTGAAAATAGTTCAAAGAGATGTTTGTGGAAGATGTTTTTGAAAGTGATTTTGAAAATTGCCTTTGTAATGATTCTCGTCTCTATAAGAATGCGTACAAAGTGTTTTGACTTTTGAAAATGTTTCAATTGAAAGTGTTGGTGTGAAAATGGTTTTTTAGTTGTGAGAAAGCAAGCAACTACGAGTGTCCTACCTACTCGAAAGGTCCTTGTTCTTTTCCTCCTCCTTTAGATGTTTCTATCTTACAATTGATTGATAAGAAGTCCCCATCATTGGATGTGAAGGGACGGGCATGGGTCGTTTGTATAGTCATAGAAGGAAACCTATGAGACGTTTTAGCAATTTCGTTAGGGACTAGATCATTTACCAAAGGCAACATTGAGGGACATCGAGGGACTACGATATTTTATCGAGGGTATAAGATTTGGAATGAAAAGAAAATGAACTTTGTTTTGATTTTTTTGTTAAGGAAAAGATTTTAGTTAATTTAAATAATTATGAAAGTAAAATATTTTTTGTGATATTTTTATATATTCATAAAATAAAACTTGTAAATAAATTGTATGTAAAAAATCAACTCAAAAGGAGTTGTTTTGATTAGTTGGAAAAATGTTTGAAGTTTGTTAGAAAAAAGGAGAAAGGAAACAAAAAAAGGGTAAAAACTGTTTTCGTCATGCCAAGGTTTGAACTCAAATCCTTACACAGAAATATCTTACGCGCGCGCTGATTGTACCACTAGGGTGGTCTATTTCATTCGTTCATAAGGCAGCTTCGATTGGGTACAAGATGAACTTGTTTCTGAATGTTTGACATGCCCAATTTCTTCCTTTGATTGCAGGAGTGTAAGACTCCTATGTTGAGATTCGAAAGGCTTTAATCTTCAGCCAATCGAAGGATACAGAAAACCTGTCTAAAATTTGAAAATGAACCTAACAAGTTTAACTTTTTAAAGCTATAGACTAGGGGTTAGTATAAGTTTGTTTGGAACCAAAATCAAAAGGCTAACCAGTCAGAGTTGAGATTCTCAACATACAGGTAGTAAGAATCAAAAGTTAAGGCATGGTCAACTTCCTAGATATGATATCTACATTTTTCTTTTATTTATATATACAAATGATGTTTGAAATGAAAGTTTCAAGTTTTAAGAAACTTACCTCTTAAAGTGCCAATAGAAGGAGCTGTAAGTGACTTCCTTGGTGGTGGATGGAGCTTCACTGGAACCTTCCTGAAGCTAGTTCAGTTGCTGCTTTGTTTGGACAGTCACTGAATCGAAGGTGGCTATGTGATAGTGGTGAGTGAATCGAAGGTTATTATATAACAATCTAGGGAGTGAATCGAAAGACTATTATGTTGCAGTTATGGAATGAATCGAAGGTTGGTTATCTGGCAATTGGGGAGTGAATCAAAGGGTTCACTAATGCATGAAGGGATATGATATTTTTTGTGAGAGTTTTAGAGTTTGAATGTTTGAGAGTGTTTGAGAAATGTTTGAGAGTGTTTGATAGTTTGAGAGTTTGAGAGTTTGATGATTTTTCCCAAGCCACCAAAATCTGTTTCAGCTCGCAAATGGTTTCTCTATTCATAGAGAAAAGGTTAGAGATGTTGGAGTAACCAGGTTTGTAGGATAACAAACCATGGTTTGGTTGAAAATGAAAACAAGTTTGATCTCTTTTCATTGTTCCCAAGTTTCAAGTACAAGTAGGGGCCTGATGTCTGTTGGGGGAAGGAGATTGGACTTATGCTTTTGGAACTACTTGTGTTCAGATAAAATTAGGTTGGGAGCTAAATTTGTGATTAAAGTATTATTTATAAAAAAATGGTACAAAGCTTTTTTCCATTTTATCCAGGAATGGTATTATCCAAGGAATAAAGCTTCGAATCTTTGTGTAATGTATCACAAATATGTGTAAGCCTTTGATCATGTAAAGATTTGGAAGCAACATAGCCTGACAAGTGAGATTTAGAGGATAAGGCTATAAGATTTGATCAAAGTTCTTCAGCTAAGCTTGCTCGAAGGATTCAGAGTTGGATTCGAAGCATGTTGCTTCGAAGGAAACCAAAACTCCAATCAAAGCTTCGTGAGAAGGTAATCCTTGTCCAATAGAAGGCTTGCCTGCAGGAGGTTACTGCTTTGTGACTCCAAGCAAGCATGCAAGAGGCCTTTGCTCAAACGAAAGCTTGCATGAAGAGTCACTGTCCCATCAAAACTTGGATGCAAAAGGTCACATGGCCAAACGAAGGTTGTAACCCAAACATGCATTCGAAGGAGGCCACAAGCCCAAACGAAAGATGTAAACCAAAGCTTGCATAAAAGGGGACCACATGCCCAAACGAAGGATGTAAACCAAGCTTGCATTCGAAGAAGGCCACATGCCCAAACGAAACATGTATGCAGGAGGTCCCTGCTTTGTGAATCAAAGCAAACATGTAGGATGCAAATGGTGCAATCGAAGGATGTATGCAGGAGGTCCTTGTTTTGTGAATTGAAAGAAAACTTTCAGAAGGACATTTCCTTCTGAATCTAAGGATGATTTCAGAAGGTCATTGTCTTCTGAATCGAAAGAAGCCAACATGAAGCCACTACCTTCTAAATCTAAGGAAGCTCTCAGAATGTCATTGCCTTATGAATCGAAAGAAGCCAGTAGGAAGCCACTACCTTCTGAATCGAAGGAAACCAAAAGGAAACCAAAAGGAGGCCCCTGCCTTCTGATTTGAAGGAAGCTATTTCGAAGGGAAACAAAGCCCAATCGAAGCTAGAATGTAGGAGAGAGTTCAATCGAAGCTAAATATGAATCGTAGCAAGTTTTTTTCTTCAATTTTGTCAAAAAATAAGATTTATCTGCTTTTCTATTTCAATAGTTTCCTCTTTAACCTGATGCTTGGAAATCCAATATGATCCAATTGTACTTGTGCAACCTTGACCCAGTAGGAATTTTGTGAGAAAAATCTTGAGAGATGAGAGGGCAAATTTTGGGGTACAACAGCTGCCCCTGTTCAATCTTCTTAAACCTGAAGAGTTAGATTGGCGAGTCTGCCATTCGTGATATTAAGGTGGAATATGATTGAACATTAGAGTGCCCATAAATTTTCACTCGATGATGTGGTGGTTGATTGTGTAGGGAATCGGCTTAAAGATGCCATTTGGAGAGATGATGGAGGGTTGTCGGAGATGGGCTTACAAATGCCATCCAAAGGTGATTGTTGACAGAAACTAGACTAAGTCTAAGTTTGACTGTATCTTGAAGAAGTATTAGGATAACTCTTTGTTTGACTTAAATCTGAAGGATATGCTAGAACGGACCTGTGTTAAGCCGTGTCTGGAAATGTATTAGAAGGAATTTGTGTAAGATTACTTTATGATGAGCCTGTATAGGGCTGCTTTAGGAGATATATGAGAGGGAAGCCTGTGTAGGGTTGCTTCAGGATGAATCCCTGTGAAACTTCATCTGAAATTTTAAGAGAAGGAATCTGGGTAGGGGTGCTTCATGATGAGTCCATGTGAAACTTCATCTAGAAATGTATGAGAAGGAACCTGGGTAGAGTTGCTTCAGGATGAGTCTGTGTGAAACTTCATCTGGAAATGTATGTGAAGGAACCTAGGTAGGGTTGCTTCAGGATGAGCCCATGTGAAACTTCATTTGGAAATGTATGTGAAGGAACCTGGGTAGGCTTGCTTCAGGATGTGTCCGTGTGAAACTTCATCTGGAAATGTATGAGAAGGAACTTGGGAAGGGTTACTTCAAGATGAGTCCATGTGAAACTTCATCTGGAAATGTATGTGAAGGAACCTGGGTAGGGTTGCTTCAGGAATAGTCCGTGTGAAACTTTATTTGGAAATGTATGTGAAGGAACTTGGGTAGGGTTGCTTCAGGATGAGTCCGTGTGAAACTTCATCTGGAAATGTGTGAGAAGGAACCTGGGTAGGGTTGCTTCAGGATGAGTCTGTGTGAAACTTAATCTGGAAATGTATGTGAAAGAACCTAGGTAGGGTTACTTCTGGATGAGTCCATGTGAAACTTCATCTGGAAATGTATGTGAAGGAACCAGGGTAGGGTTTCTCCAAGATGAGTTTGTGTGAAACTTCATCTGGAAATGTATGAGAAGGAACCTGGGTAGGGTTACTTCAGGATGAGTCTGTGTGAAACTGCATCTAGAAATGAGAAGGAACCTTGGTAGGGTTGCTTCAGTTGGTCATGTAGATAATTGTCCTAGCTTGTTTCAGGAATTTAATCTACAATCGGTTGTCCTCAGATAGTTATCCTGTCTTGTTTCAGGTGTTAATATGGAACTTGTTTTTGTTGGTCATTGAGATAGTTGTCCTTGCTGGTTTCAGTTGTTAATTTATGACCTTAGAAAGAAAGATAATTTTCCTGGCTTGTTATAGGTATTAATCTTCAATCAGTTCATGTAGATAGCTTTCCTGGCTTATTACAGGTATTAATTTACAATCAGTCGTCCACAAATAGTTGTCCTGGCTTGTTATAGGTATTAATATGGAACTTGTTTTTGTCGGTCGTTGAGATAGTTGTCCTGGCTAGTTTCAAGTATTAATATCTGACCTTAGAATGAAAAATAGTTTTCCTGGATTGTTACAAGTATTAATTTTTAATCAGCTCATGTAGATAGCTTTCCTGGCTTGTTACAAGTATTAATCTACAATCGGTCGTCCACAAATAGTTGTCCTGGCTTGTTACAGGTATTAATCTGGAACTTGTTTTTATCGATCATTGAGATAGTTGTCCTAGCTGGTTTCAGGTATTAATCTCTGACCTTAGAATGAAATATAGTTTTCCTTGCTTGTTACAGGTATTAATCTTCAATCAATTCATGTAGATAGCTTTCTTGGCTTCTTACAAGTATTAAACTACAATCGGTCGTCCAAAGATAATTGTCCTAGCTTGTTACAGGTATTAATATGGAACTTGTTTTTGTCGATCGTTGAGATAGTTGTCCTGACTGGTTTCAGGTATTAATCTCTGACCTCTTTGAAAATTGTTGATGATAGCTGTGATACGGTGGCAAAACCGGCTGTTATACTGGTTTTGCATTTTATATTCACAAATGTTGCGGTAAGCAAGAGTTGCCACAGACTTTTCTTTTATCCAAATTAAGGAAAGGGTGAAAAGAACAGAAAAAAACCTTTTCGAGAATTTTCTGAGTAATGGGGGTAGATTATGGAAAAGTAAGGTGTGATATGGTGGCAGAACCGACTGTTTAATACTGGTTTTGCATTTGTGTTCACAAATGTTGCGGTAAGCAAGAGTCGCCATCGAAATTTCTTTTATCCAAATTAAGGAAAGGTTGAAAAGAACAGAAAAAGACATTTTTCGAGATTATTCTGAGTAAGGGGGTAGATTATGGAAAGGGAAGGTGTTAGCACCCTTTCCATCCGTAGTTATCTATGGGCTCTTGGAGGTTTGCACATTATGAAATACCTTTGTGCTTTGTGTATTTTGAAAATGTTTTGAAAATTCCTTAGTATGGAAACTTTGTAATGTTTCTCGAGAATGTGAAGAAAGTATATAAAGTGTCTTGAAAATGTTTTTGAAAAGTAGTTTTTTGTGTAAGTGCAAAGATATTTTGAGAAAACTTCTAATAGCTATCTACTTTTATATTCGAAAAGGATCATTCTTTTCCTCCTATCCTTTAGACAGTGATATCATACTATTAGTGAGTAGGTAGCCCTATCGTTGGATGTATGGTGGACATTCGAAGGGACGTTACACCGACGAAGGCAATTTATGGAGACGCTTTAGCAATTTTGTTTAGGGACTAGATCATTTACCGAAAAGGCAATTGTAGGGTCATCGAGGGACTATGATCTTTTTAATTTATGGGTCTTTGTTAAAACGTTCCTGCCTCATGACTATTTTATTTCTAAAGGCAACCAAAGTGGGATACCCTAGAGGTGCATATGTGTAATATGTGTTGTGTTCAGTTATTTATGTCTTGTGTTAAGTTTGCCAACATTTTGTTATTAGTCTTGTCATGCATGCCTAGTTACTAGCAGTTGATATATATACATGGAAATGTAAAGTGTGAAAAATAAATCCTACCCTATTACATGGCTTTGGGGAGAGGGATATTTATAATGTGCAAAACTTGGAAGAAGAAAAAATAAGAAAAGCGGTAAAAATCCTAATTTAACCTATTACATACTGTCAATAGATACAATAATGTAAAAATACGAAAAATAAATAATGCGCGCAAGATTGAAAGTTCGTCTAAAAAAACTAATAAGAAAAAGAATATTTTTTGTTGTTTTTGATTTAAGAAAAATAGTCAATTATCCTAAAGTCTATATAATAAAATTAAATTAAGAAAAATAAACTAATTTCTCTTTAGTTTTTTTTATTATTATGAAAAGAAAATAATTAGTCCTAAATTATAATTCATTTTTAATTAAAAAAAAGGTTAAAGTTCCAATTAATTAATTAACTAAAGAACTTAATTATTTAATTAAGAAATTTAAACCTAATTTTTTAGTGAGCATTTTCTTTTATATTTGGTTAATTTAACAACAGAAAACAATAATAAAAACGAATATAAGAAATAATACAAAAAGAAAAATGCCAAATGGGCTTAGGCATGAAAAAGAGAAAAGGGGAAATGAGTCTTTCGATTCAAGGGGGAATGATGTGCTTTCAATCCACCCCTTTCTTTGGCCTCTTTCGATTGGGTTGGGAAGCTGGCCTGAGCAGCCTTCAATTGGACTCTCCTGGCCTCCTTTGGTTATGCTGGGAAGCAGTATGAGGATCTTTCGTTTGGACTCTTTTCTGCCTAGTTCGTTTGGACTGTGAAGGGACGTGGACCTGCAAAACAATCATGAAGGTGCCTCTTTCGTTTGGGGCAGTATGGAAATGAGGGGCGAAGCCTAAGGCTTTGTTCCACACTAGTCCTTTTATATTCATTTGAGTCTGTACAAGGGTTAGTTCTAACATGTATATTTAAACAAGAAAAACATGTAATCGAAAAGGAAAAAATTAAAAGGTGAATAGATGTTATTTACATGCCATGCTGGAACAAAAGGTACAAGGTCAAGGGGACTTACTTTACTAGAAAATTGAACTTGTGTGGGGACTAGAGTTGCTGGATACTCTTGGATTATTTATTGATAACTATGGTGGGTCTATGGGCAGCGTATCTCCAACGTGTGTCTTTTTGGCTTGCAAGCATGATAATTATATAGAGTAGGAGGGAGGGGACAAGAAGACAAATATTTAACTTCCATAAACAAACGTTTTCATGGCCATGAATGAAGTTTTGTAATTATGGCAAAAAACATGGGATCTTGTCCTCTTTTGAAATTTGAGTGAATGTGGACAAATTGGCTTCTTCGAATGCCTTCAACCCTTGCCCTTCAATTGGACCTCTTGCATGCTTATTCGAATGGATCTGATTCAGCTTCTTCAAATGGCCAGCAATATGCATCCTTCTAATGCCTTCATTCCTTGCCCTTCGATTGGACCTCTTGCATGCTTCTTCTAATGGCTCTGATTTAGCTTCTTTGAATGGCCAGCAATATGATTCCTTCGAATGGACTTTTAGAATGCCATAGTGTAGAAATTGGGTTGTCAAAACTTAGCATGAGGGAAGTTCCTACCTTGTGCAGGAAGACATGTACCAGGTGTTTGCCTTGTAGGTATGAAGAAAATTCCTGCCTAGTGCAGGCAGGCATGCAGGCCATTTGTCCAAATGGGTCTGTGTGAAAGAAACCAAAGGTGATTCAAACGAAGGAGGCCCAAAGATGCTCCAACCGAAAGAAGCCAGAGGTGCTTCAAACGAAGGAAGCCAAAAGGAGCTCCCCTTCTTTCTGAATCAAAGGGATCCATTTCAAAGGAAAACAAAGCTCAATCGTAGACTTGCGGACCAAAGCTTGATCGAAGGGTGTTAAATTCCCAATCGAAGACTAGTGAGTTCAACTTGTATCGAAGGATTTTAAGAGCTCGGTCGAAACTTGCTGTTATGCCAATCGAATGGCACTGATTAACTGCCAATTGAAAGACTTAGCTAAGATGCCAATTGAAAGACACTTTTCTAATATTCAAAATTTTCCTCTTTCTTTAACCAAGTGTTTGTAACCACCATGTAAGGGAAAAATCTTGGGAAAATATAAGAGGGAAAATTTTGGGGTACAACAGCTGCCCTTGTTCAATCTTCTTAAACCTGAGGATATAAATTGGCTTGTCTGATTTTCGTGATCTGAAGGTGGAAGATGATTGAACACTAGAGTGCCCAGAAATTTGCACTCGCATGAAATAACACCGATAATTGATAATGTAAGGAATGGGCTTACAGATGCCATTTGTAGGAGATGACAAAGAGTCGTCAGAGATGGGCTTAAAGATGTCATCCAAAATAGATGTTGATTTACACATGGTCCCCTTGGGGGTTCCTGTTCTTACTGTCTGAGGAGGAGTCCATTGGCGAATGTGGGTTTCTGATGTTCTCTTGTTTGAAGAAAACTCGGTGGGTGTTGTACCCCAAAATTTTCCCTCTCATATTATCAAGATTTTGCTCACAAGACCTCTTGGACTCCAGACAGGATTAGGGTTTGCCCAGCTCAAGACATCTCCTTGCACTGATGACCTGAAATTAGGGTTTTAGTTTGCACAAGGATTTTTGGACCATCAATGCTTAATGTGACTTTCATACACCATCTTGGACCCGTAATATTGCTCATACCAAGTTTCAAGCCCTGAATCACATTTTTGCCCAGTCAATTGGACAGTTGACCTAAAAATCAACTGTATTGGGTAAAAAGTCAACCATGGCCAATTTACAGTCAAACTTCATAATTTTTGATCCACAACAACATTTTAGGCTCCTATGTACCATTTGATCAAGTTTGGATCACAACTTCTCAAGAAATTTGATCAAATCATCAAAAGGGCAAAATGGTCAAAAATAGGGTTTTGACTGAGAAAGGGAAATTTCTGATTTTTAACCTAGCCAATGACCAATTTGGTTCAAGAATGATTTCAATGACTCAATGGCATCATCTTGACCTAATAACATAGTTCAAAAGATCTCAAATGCATAGGATTGACAGATGAATTTTTCAGTCAACTGATCAAAAATCAACTGTACACTGAAAAGTCAAACTTTGACTTTTTGGTCAAAATCAAGTGCCAAGGGTCATAATTCATCAAGATATGCCAAAATTTGAAACTTGTTGACCAAGAAACCTAATTTTGAAAATTAGGGTTTTAATTTGAAATTTTTCATAACTTAGAATTTTTCAAAGTTATGGAAAATTTCTTATTTTTTTCCAACTTTCCACAAATTTTTCACCATGATGCAATTAGATTCAAAGAAAACTTCCAACATTAAAGTTGTAGTACTCTATTAAATATACAACTTTGATTCACAAAGTTTTCCCAAAATATGCTTGGATCTCAAGTTATGATTTTGTGAATAGGGGTCCATAAACTTTTTAACTTAGTGAATTTTGCCATAGTTTAGGCAGATTTTTGACCTAACTTCATGGCAACTTTTCACCTAGTTCCAAGAGGAATATCAAGTTTTATTTCAAATATGGATTGTATAGAATGTTATAAGCTTTCCAAAATGTCCAAGAACTCTCCAAGATCATTTATGGTTAGGGAGAATCGAAGAAATGAAAATGGCAATTTATCACTTTTGTGCAAGGCATTTTCACAATGTTACAAGTTGCAAATCAGTTTCAAACATGCGTGTACTTGGTATTACAGGTCCTAATACTTTCTACACTCCATAATTGAATGCTAACACATTGGACAATGGCTTTATTCTGACCTATGGAGCTTTGCACAAAGAATTATTCCATTTATGGCATAAAGTTCTCAATACCATTTTCATAAAGCATGCTTTTTGCAACTTTGCAAATCTTGAGCCATGGACCTAATCTTTTGCTGCAAACAATATACACAAATATCAGGCAACTTGTACCAACTATGTGCAGCTAGCAAGCAAGCCTGTACAGGCTTTGGCATTGTCACTTCCAACTTTTCTTCAAAAGCAAGAAACTTGCAAAAGCCAATACAACTCATCCATCTGATAAAGGCAAGCCTTGGCCTCATTTGAACCAACTTCAGAACATTGTAACAAGCTGAAACACGAATTCACAACATTCAAAACACCCTAAAACACAAAAAACACCATTTTCTGCCCAAACAGGGCAGTCTCTGCAAATCACTAGCCAAATCATATTTGGTCGTGCGTTTTTTGTTTCAAGGCTTCAAACACATTCCATACCCCCTACCTAAGTTGTCCAGGCCTTTGTCTTGCAACTGTAACCCCTGTTTCAGGGATCACCATTTTCATTTTGAAGGTTTGCAGGTTGACTTCTACATGGAGATTCAATCACCTACAAGGCAAGCTGAGCATTGGAGAAGCTTGAGGGAACTTCAAGGAAGCTTACAAGAACTTCAGGACTCACTCAAAGCCCCCACATTGCCATATCCAAACCCAACTGAACAAGGTATTTTTCAAGTTTCTATCTCTCTATTTAGGCGTCCTTAGTTCACGATTTGTGAAGAAAAAATGTAGTCCTTAACTTGCTTAAGCTGTACATATGCATAGTTTCCATTTATATTAACTGAGCTAAGAGTTTTTGATTGTTGAAGTTCATGAAAAAACTAGGTCAGAATTTAGGGCCATTAAAATTCTCCCTGATCTTTGAGAGTTAGGTCATGAATTTTATATCATTGGAATCGTGAGTTCATAAGCCATAATTTTTGTGTTACAAGTTTTTGATTTTATGCAAAGAATAGAAAGAACAGGATTTGAAGGTAGAACGCGCGCGTTGGTGTTGTCTGGAGGTCAGGGATGAAGCTGGTTGGGCCTGGCGCCTTGGGCTTGCTTCTTTTCACACCCCCCTGTTTCCTTTTTGCACCCCCTTGGCCCATTTTTTTATATTTTGCATATTTTTTATTTCTTTTGTGATTATTCACTTTATTATTTTTTTTCTGAACATTAAAAATCCCAAAAATATTTTCTTGATATTTTGCATTTTTATTTTATTATTTTTATTATTTTTTTGGCATAAAATTAGTTTATTAGGTTTATAAAACTTATTTTCTTAAATAAACTTGTAAATAATAATAAAAATACCTAAATATTTTATTTTATTATACACATTAAATATTTATTTTTCATACATATTTAATTTTTAATATTGTATATAATTTTATTTTATTTTTCTTGAGCAAAAATGAATAAATAAATATTAGAAAACATATATTTTCTTTTAAATCAAAAACTAGGGTTTCCCCTTTCAAAAATAATAATATTATTTTTTCTTATTTTTAGGACTTAGATAATTTATTTTTCTCATGCATAAAACAAATACAAAAACATTTTTGCATATTTACATTTTATTGCATATTTAAATAATTGTTTATTTATTTATTGTACAATAAATTCAATTGGGTTGTAATAGTGAATTAGGGGTTTACTTTGAGCAATATCCCCCATTCAAAACTTGTATCCCCCTTCCCATAATATTGTTGTAATAGTTTAGATTTACTTTACGCAATTCATCGTATTATATGCATGTTTAGTAAAAACTATGGTTTGTATGATAAGACAAAAAAATCAAGCAAATAGCATGACCTAATACAAGACGAAAATGCATGAAAAATGACAACACATTGCACACAGACACCTCTAGGGTTTCACCCACTTGGTTTCCTAAACAAAATGGCCATGGTATGCATGCTAGGTGTCTTGGCAAACAAAACAAAATAAAACAAAAGATCATAGTCCCTTAATGACGCTATCTTGGTTGCCTAACAACAAATGATCTTGGTCCCTCAAAACTTGCTAAGATACTTGGCAATATTGTTATCATGGTCATACGATGACCCACGCCCGTCCTGTTTAACATCCAAAGATAGGGTTATATACCAAAACAATGGTAGGTTAACAATGTCAAAGGAATAAAAAAGGTATAGGAAAGACTTTTGAGTAGGTAGATGCTTCTAGTTACTTGATCAATTTGCAAAACAATCCTTTCTATTTTCAAACAATCACACACATGTTTTCAAAATGTTTCCAAACAACTTTCAAAATATTGAAACATTTTTCAAAAGACAAACATCTTTGTATACATTCTTACAAACAAGAATCATTACAAAGATTGCCTAAACAAAGGCCTCTTTTCAAAATACTTTCAAAACCACACAAAGCACCATTTCAAACAATTGAAAAAGCAAAGCAAGTGATCTAAAACAAGTAACTAAGAGCCCATGGAAAACCATGGATGAAAAGGGTGCTAGCACCTTCCCTTTTCATAATCTACCCCCCGAACTCAAAAACAATCTCAAAGGTCTTTCCTGTGCTTTTTTACCTTTCCTTTTGGATAAAATAAAAGCCGGTGGCGACTCTTGCTAAACCGCAACATTTGCGAACACAAACGCAAAACCTCAAGTCATTTCTCCCACCGCATCACAGTGGGGAATAGAGTCTAGGACCTTTAGTTGTCCAAGGCTCTGCTGAAGAGTTATTTATGGAGAAATGACAATTTGTTGTATCCTGGTTGATGTCCAGGTTTCCAGTGATTTGCTGCGGATAATGGAATTAACTGTAACCTGGAGATATATTAGAAAGAGCTTGTGTAGGGCTACTTCAAGATGAGCATGCGTTAGACTGGATTTCGATGTTGAGAAGAAACCCGTGTAAGATTATTCAGGGTGGTCATGTAGATAGTTTTCCTGTCTGGTTTCAGGTGTTAATCTATAATCAGTCGTTCACAGATTGTTGTTCTGTCTGGTTTCAGGTATTAATCTGGATTTTGAAAATTTGTCGGTCGTCCACAGATAGTTATCATGGCTTGTTACAGGTATTAGTCTTTGACCTTAGAGAAAGAAAGATAGTTCTCCTGGCTTATTACAGGTATTAATCTTCAATCTCTTCATGTAGATAGTTTTCCTGGCTTGTTACAAGTATTAATCCATAATCGATCGTCCACAGATAGTTGTCCTAGCTTGTTATAAGTATTAATCTGGAATTTGTTTTGTTGGTTACATAGATAACTTCCCCATTTGGTTTCAGGCATTAATCTGTAGCCTGCTGCTTTTAGTAAACCCGTCCTATTTCAGGAGTTCATATCACTTGGTCGTGCAGATAGTTTTCCCATCTGGTTTCGGGCATTAATCTTTAACCTATTGTATAAGTTAATAGCATTTGTCTGTTGGCTAATTTAACCTAAAAAGGTAAAATCAGTTTCATGCGATGTCATGATGTATGAATTACATGATGATCCCAGAATAATTGAGATTATGATGTATGTATTTGTATGTACATTCCATGATGTATGAACATGTAATGCTGTTGCGAAGTATCTTTGTCTGGGATGATAAATCTCTGATAGCTACTGGCAAGCTGAAACCCGAAATGTTGAGTGAAGAAAGTGATTCTTCAATTTCCGTTGGCGATGATGAATGGAGATAATTTTGTTGGCGATTCCCTTTTTCTGCCGAGAATCCTCGACTTCTGTTTGAGAATGGTTCTGCCAAGGGGAAAAAGCTATGTTGAAATATTTCACCAATCTGGAGAAATAAACTCCGCTGAGGGATGAATTTCCGTAGCTAGAGAAATAAACTCTTCTAGGAATAAGGTTTTATAAACTACTTGATATTTACAAAACTTTGTTGCAGGAAGGTGAACTTCATAAATTTGCTTGGGGATTCTGTTGGAATCCTATTGGAGAATCTTGAGAAGCTTGGTAACTTCACTAGGGATTTTTGAAGCAGCAATTGGAGATTTTTGCTCTGTCGGGGATGAGACTTTATAATATACTTGAGATTTTAAAAAACTCTGTTGGAGATCTTCGACTTCTGCTTGAGGATGTGATAGGAAGATGTCCTTGTTTCTGTACCTCATGGAATGATGAGTATACTAGAATGAACTCGTGTCTGAATGTATTTAGCAGCTGTGTGAGGGAGTGTGAGAATGAATCTATGTTGTGATTGTATTTGAACGGAAAGATGTACTAAATGAGTATCAGAATGGCATCCGTATGTGGAGCGTATCTGAAAGCTATACTGAATGAGTATCAAAATGGAATTCGTATTTGGAGCGTATCTGAACTGTATTTGAAAGCTGAATCTGAATGAGTATTAGAATGGAATATGTATCTAGAGCGTATCTAAACTGTATCTGAAAGCTGAATCTGAATGAGTATCAGAATGGCATTCGTATATGGAGCGTATCTGAACTGTATCTGAAAGCTGAATCTAAATGAGTATCAGAATGGCATCCGTATCTGGAGCGTATCTGAACTGTATCTGAAATCTGAATTTAAATGAGTATCAGAATGGCATCCGTATTTGGAGCATATCTGAACTGTATCTGAAAGCTGAATCTGAATGAGTATCAGAATGGCATCCGTATCTAGAGCGTATTTGAACTGTATCTGAAAGATGAATCTGAATGAGTATCATAATGGCATCCGTATCTGGAGCATATTTGAACTGTATCTGAAAGCTGAATATGAATGAGTATCAGAATGGCATCCATATCTGGAGCGTATCTGAAATGTATCTGAAAGCTGAAACTGAATGATTATCAGAATGACATCCGTATCTGGAGTGTATCTGAACTGTATCTAAAAGTTGTATCTGCTTTATTTAGAATGTTTTCGCTGGGAATTCATGTTTTGTTGTTTTGAGAAGAAATCCGCTAGGGAACATGAAAAGCATGTGAACCAGGCTACATAATTCTTTAAGATGCCAGAGCATTAATTGGAGATTCTTGCTCTATCGGAGATCCAAAAACGCCTGACATCACTTGGCTGTAAGCTGAGAATATGGCAGTTACTTTTTAGTAGAATGCCCCTGCCTCTGTACCTGCTAGAGCAAATAGTTGTGGAGGTTTTGTGGATGGTTTGACTGTTATCCCAACTCTTGGAGTCCTTGGTGAATGCAGATCAGGGTGATAAACCTTCTACTAATAGACAAGGAACGGGATGACGTGATATAGTCGTACGCTTTAATCCCTAACTTTTTCCTGGACTTGTCCTTTCGGGTTTTCAGTACACCAGGATACCCCTTTTTGCCCAAACCGCCTTTTCAGCTTTTCGACTTGCTGGGTGTACAATTTTATTTATATATCCCTAATTTTTTCCTGAACCATTTTGGGTTCGCCGGAACGCCCTTATTTTTTCCTAGGCCTGTCAACCTAGCGGGTCATTTTTTATGCGTCATATTTTCTGACTATGTCTGTGTTCAATGGATGCAGAGGATTGTCACTGTCTATAGTCGCAAGTCTTGTTAAAAAAGATGTTTATGTGATTGCATGTACCCTTTCATATGTGGGAGCCTGTGTGTGGTTGCTTCAAGATGAATCTGGTGCACCTGATATTTGATCAAGTTTCTGATAGTCTTGAATTTCCTATGTATCTTTTCTAAGAACTGGCATGGAAGGATTCGAAGACATGATACTGACACCATCTGATACTACTGGCACAGACACTACGCTAAAAATAAGATTAGACAACACACTTAAGGCAACGCTTCTTATCAAAAGCGCTGCTAAAAGTGTATTTTAAAAACACGAAAATTTTGTCATATGCCTTAGACAACACTTTCTAGAAAAGCGCTGCCTAATGGGTGAATATTGTTTGATAAAGCGCTGCTAAAAGGGGTAGGTACTATAGCGCTGCCTAAAGGGTGTGCTTACAAAGTGCTTTTCAGAAGCGCTGCCTAAAGGGTGGGTTTAAGCAGCGCTTTGTGAAAGCGCTGCCTAAAGGGGGTTAATTTGAATTTATAAAGCGCTGCTAAAGGGGGTAGGCACTGTAGCGCTTTGCTAAAGTGCTGCCTAAAGGGGGAGATTAAGCGGCACTTTCTACTACAAGCGCTGCCTAAAGTCATGTTATAAAAAAAACACGCGCCCAACATAAAACACAATAACACGTTATTATTTGCAAAACCCATTTTATATAATACAGTACTTACAAACAAAACCCACTTTGACGGCATTTTTCGTTTGATTCTTGACATAATTGTTACATCATTTCTTCAAGATTCTCATCCTTCTTCCATTCAAGACCGTTGCATCCTTTCTTCTATTCACAACCAAGGTTCTCTTCTCCTCTAGGTATGATTTTTGATATATTTGATATATTTGATAATGTTGATATATAATGTTGCATTTGGTTTAGTTGATAGTGTTGATAGTGTTGTTTTAGTGTTGATTTAGTGTTGATAATGTTGCATTATGGTGTATTTTGTGTGGCATGTGGTTTTTGCATGTAAGGTGTTTGGGAAAATGTCACAATTAAATTGCATGTAAGGTGTTTGTGTAAATGTCACAACAAATATTGCATGTATTGAATGAGAGAGAAAAGCATTGTAATTGAAATGTGTATACATTACCATTGCGATTATTATTGTGAAAAGTTGGTTTTTAGACAAGAGTCACGGACGAGACACAAGGATGAAATGTTTTATTAAAATTGGTGATTAGAAATTGATAAAGAAATAGTTTATATAGTGAAAAAAATTCTAGAGAAAAGAGACATGTTACATAAAGTATTTATGGGTCAATAGAATTATGGAAACTTGGATTCTTTAATGTAAGATTCATACTAACACATAAATTAAGATAGTTAAACAAATTATGATTGTTGGATTAAAATTTGAAGATCTAGATTTGAAATTAGAATATAATTTGAAGGGGAAAAAATGAAAGTTATATTTTATGAGCCATTTGATTGATATAGAGTCACATGAATTGTTTGATTGATTTATATTTTCAATGTAGAATATTAAAATAGATCTTTATTAAACAAATTTTTTTTATTAATATTTTACCTTCATATTTTAAAATCAAATATGTTTAATGATTATTAGTGATTATTTAATAGTGTATACATATATGTTTAATGTTGTATAAATATTCTAATGTAATTCTTATTCTATAGATTTGTTTTATTATAATGAAATTAATTGATCATTTATATAGTTTACTTGTAAAGAGTGGAATTTATGAGCGTTTCCAAGAATTTTACACTGTGTGGTTTCAGAAGTTATTGACTTCTCTACAGGTATTTAGTTGTTCTTTTAATTTTCTATAGTTGCTTGAATAATTATAGTATTTTTATTTTCGATGAATATGCCTAATTGATATTAAGCTTTTTAGTCTTTGTCCTTATTTTTAAGTATTGTTTTTGTTTAGCTTACTTAATAGTAAGACCATGGACAAAAAATGGAAGTCTGCCAATCGATTGTCCAAAGAGTACAAGAATGGGGTATTGGAATTCATTAAATTTGCTGTTTAACACGCCGAAGACGCCAATCAAATGAAATGTCCTTGCTTAAGTTGTTGTTTTGTGGGTCGGGTAGACGCAGTTGGGTTGCAATCGCATTTATTGAGGCGTGGAATTGATCGAAGTTACACATGTTGGATATTCCATGGTGAGAAAAGTAACGGGAATGTTGAACCAGGGGATAATATGACATATGCTTCAAACGACAATGGCAAAGATACATACGATTGTGATCGTGTCAAAGAGATTGCAGAAGCACTTGAAGAAGATCTTCAGGATTATCCCAAAATGTTTGAGAGGTTGGTAAGTGATGTAGAGAAACCATTGTATAAAGGTTGCACTAAATTCACAAAACTGTCTGCAGTATTAAAGTTGTACAACTTAAAGGCGGACAACGGATGGTCGGATAAAAGTTTCACAGAGTTATTAGTCCTTATGAAAGATATGCTTCTAGAGGATAATGTTCTTCCTAATCGAACAAATGCGGCCAAAAAAATGTTGTGCTCTATTTGCATGAGCTATGATAATATACATGCTTGTCCAAATGATTGTATTTTGTTTCGAAACAAATATGCATCGTTAAATGAGTGTCCTAAATGCGGTTTATCTCTATATAAGAAAAAATTATCTCCAGCAAAAGTCTTATGGTATTTTCCTATAATTCTGATATTTAGACGCATGTTTCATAGTGAAACTGATGCAAGACACTTGACTTGGCATGTAGATGAAAGAGTTATTGATGGAAAGTTTCGACATCTGGCAGATTCACCACACTGGTCGAAAATTGATAATGATTATCCTGATTTTGGAGGAGAAGCAAGAAACCTTCGCTTGGCATTACCTACAGATGGAATGAACCCGCATGGTCTTCAAAGTGTCTCACATTCCACATGGCCTGTAATTATGATGATTTATAACCTACCTCAATGGCTATGTATGAAGCGCAAGTACATGATGTTATCTATGTTAATTTATGGACCTAAACAACCAGGGAATAACATAGACGTATACTTGACACTGTTAATCGAAGATTTAAAGATTTTGTGGGAGAACAGTGTGGAGGTTTATGATGGATATATGAAAGAAAGTTTCAATTTGAGAGCGATGTTGTTTGGCACAATTAATGATTTTCTGGCATACGGAAATCTATCAGGGTATAACATTAAAGGTCAAAAGGCGTGTCCTATTTGTGAAGAACACACAAATTGGAAGCAATTGGAATTTTGTCAAAAGAATGTATTTCTCGGTCATCGTAGATTCTTAAATTCTAATCATCACTACCGTGGGTGGAGAAAGGCATTCAATGGAAATCCAGAACATGATAGAGCTCCACCTATGTTGAAAGGTGACCAAGTTTTTGAGAAGGTGAAAGATATGAGTACTCAGTTTAGCAAGCCTTTTGCAAATACGCTTGTCAAAAGTGGGTGGAAGAAGAGGTCAATTTTTTTTGAATTTCCGTATTGGAAGTCGTTGTATGTAATACATTTTCTTGATGTTATGCATATTGAAAAAAATGTATTTGAAAATGTTATTGGTATTTGTTGTACCCCAAAATTTTCCCTCTCATTTCTCAAAGGATCAACCTGGACCCTTAGGTTTTCCTCCATCCAATTCCAAAAATGAATTACAAAGTTTCCAAGAAAGCCATTCACAAGGGCAAAATGGACATTTGCACGCTAAAAGGTCAAACTTTGACTTTTGGATCAAAATGATGTTTTAAGAATCATATTTCAGCAACACATGTTAAAATATGGAGTTTGTTTCATCAAGAATCTCAAAAGTCAAAATTCTAAATACTTAAAAATTTTCTAAGTGTTTAAGAAACATGGCAAGCTCAAAACTTTTGATCAGATTATCACCATGATGCAAGTTGATTCTGGAAGAACTTCTGGCACAAAAGTTATAGATTTCAACAAGATCTAAAACATTGCAGAATAGAACTTCCCCTGAAAATGCTGGAATCTCAAGTTATAAATGTTCAAAGACACGTCCGTGAAACTAAAGCACTCAGCAAGTTCTGGACATTTTCAAGACAGAATTGGGTCAGAACTTCTGGGCCAGTTTTCATAAACGTTCAGTCAGAGTTTGCAAGAGGCAATTCAAAGAAGGTTACAAAGCGTGCTACAAGCTTCCTGGAAAATCTGAGAGTTCCTTCAGAACATGCTGGAACTAGGAGATACAAGGATCTGAAGATTGGATGTCAATTATAAGCTATGTTGAAGCTGAACTTCTGATCCAGAAATAAACAAATGAGGCAGAGTTTCACATGGCAGGATTTCTGATTTGATAAATCTCATCATCATTTAATGCTCACAACCACTTTTGAGTCTTTATCCAAAGGATTTCCCCACGTGTGGCATAAAGTACCATTGTTGTCTTGGAAAGGAAAACTCTTGTACAAGAGTATGTTGGGCCCATTCGTTACTTTTGCTTTGGAAGTTACTTTTCCTTAATTCCTTCTTACAAACCCAGCATAGGCATGGCTGAAAGTTGTGAACAACCTTTCTTTGTGCCTTGAACCATATTTGTTTGAACTTGCTGCCAGAACACGTCAACGCCTAACATATGATGGCTATATTTTTGATTTCTCCGGGCTACAAGATTTTGCCTATAAATTGAGAGCCATTGGCAACGGTAAAAATGTCAGAAATTTAAGAAATAAAAAGCCTTGAACCCCTGCAAAAATTCCAAGAGTCCAAGAACTGTAAACACAACATACAAAACCTGTTAACTTTTGATTCCTTGCATTCAGACTCCATTTGTTCTCAAGTATTCATTGACTAAAACCATCCACAAAGTTTCTAATTCACATATTAGAAACTGTCCTAACTTCTGTATTCATACTACCATACACTCTCCATCCACCTCCACCTCAAAGAAGTCAGAACATCACCCCTTTGTTGTTCCAGAAGTTGAAAACTTCCAGCCTGTTGAGTACATGAAGAAGCTGCTCAGAACATCATCAGAGTTGAGGTTAACTCCGGTTCACAAAATCTCTTCCAGCTGCAAGGTAAGCTGCTGCTAACTCTCACCACATTATTTAAGCATTACCAGATTTGCATGTTCAAAAATACAATGTAGATATCATGTTTCTGATGTTGTACATATTCTGAGATTTCATGCATCTACCTGCCTAAGTAGGGAATAAACCAGTTCAGAACTTCTTGAAGAAATTAGAACTCAGAATTAGGATTAGCAAATTCATACTTGCCTCTGATTTATAGTTCTCATATTTCTTATTTTTGAAACACTATGACACCTGCCATAACTATCATATGCACATCTTCTGTTTTTGTTGAGAAATGACCAAGTTGCAGATGTTCTGACTAGCATGGAGAGGGAGATCAAGTCCTGCCAGTGTTATCAAAACTTCTGAAATCTACTTTGTTGCCAGTAGTATCATAACTTCTAAAAACTACCTCTTTCCCAGCGGACCCAGAACTTCTGACCTTACCCATTTTTACTAACAGGATATCTATTTTACAGCATGCCAGAGTCAGAACTTCTGACCTCCTTTAGTCAGCAATACGCTGATTCTATTTTTCTTTTTCTCACTAGTTTTTTGCTATTACTTTATATTTCATTAATCGAAAAGACACCAAAAATATTTTTTTATTTATTTTACATCCTTTATTTTATTTCTTAAAAACAAAAGATCAAATATATTTTACATCTTTTGTACATTCTTATCCATTCAATATGGTTGTAATAATAATCTAGGATTTAATTTTATTTGCAATCCCCATTCATAAATATGTACCCCCATCCCCCGAATATTGTAATAGCGTAGGACTTTACATTTCTGCAATTTATCGCTTTCGAATGTAAATGCTAGTAATTAGGGTGTGTATGGCCAGATAAAATCAACAAGTAGATAACCTTAACCAAGACTAAAATGCATGCAATCAAATACAATTTGCACACATGCACCCTTAGGGTAATCTCACTTTGTTGCCTATCGGAAAAATAGTCATTTCCCTCGAACATGGATGTTTTAGCAAAGGTACTCGATAAAAGATCGTAGTCCCTCGATGACCCTCAATGTTGCCTTCGGTAAACGATCTAGAACCTAAAATGACATTGCTAAAACATCCCATAAGTTTCCTTTTATGACTATACAAAAGTCCCACGCTTGTCCCTTCACATCCAACGATGGGGCTTCTTACCAAAACAATGGTAAGATAGCAACGTCTAAAGGAGGAGGAAAAGGAACACCTAAGACCTTTTGAGTAGGTAGATTATCTCCTAGTTGCTTGCTTGCTCAAAACAACAAAATTATATACACCGACACTCTCACTTTGCAACATTTTCAAAAGACAACACTTTGTACGCGTTCTTATAGAAACGAGAGCCATTACAAAGAAAACCGTTTTCAAAATCACCTTCAAAAATACGTCCCACAAACACCTCTTTGAACTATTTTAAAAACAACACTTTGTATGCATTCTTATAGGGACGAGAATCATTACAAAGTCACATTTTCAAAATACTTTCAAAACCCACAAGCACACATTCAAACAAAAGCAAGTGATCTAGAAAGCAACTAAGAGCCCATGGAAAACCATGGATGAAAAGGGTGCTAATACCTTCCCTTTTCATAATCTACCCCCCAAACTCAAGAAAACAACTCTAAAGGTCTTTCCTGTGCTTTTTCACCTTTCCTTATTATATAAAATAAAACTCGATGGTGACTCTTGCTAAACCGCGATATTTGCAAACACAAACACAAAACCCTCAAGTCAGTTCTCCCACCGTATCACAGAATTGGCGACTCTGCTGGGGATATTCTTAAAGTGGGGTTACCTTAGGGTTAGATCACATCTATTTTCTTTCTTTGTCTGATTTGTATGCTTTACATTATGGTTCTCTGTTTAGGCTTGCTTTGATCCTCCACCCGAACCTGGGACACCTTTCTAGGTAAGTAGCAATAGATTGTGGAAACTGTACGGCATAGACCGATATGGTTGAAACAATGGCTATGTTAGTGTGACACATTTGTGGGCACCGGTATCCCTCGTGGTGAATCGAGGAGAATACGGGGCCGCTGAGTGGCGTCGTGAAGCACTAATTGACTTTAGAACCCTAATTGAACAAACTTGGCCATTAGGACGTCGTGAGATAACCGATTTCGGTGTAAAGATGAAAATTGGTTGATACTCGATACTACACTCATTGAGGCTGGACTTTTGGGATATCCCGACTGCAAGAAAAGATTGATTGCGCTGAGACAATGCCTAAGAGAAAGGTCGGTGATGTTGAGATCCTTTAGAACCCGATCACTATTACTAGGACAAGTTGAGCCAACTAAACTTCAAGAGGGTACTTACCTATAAAACCCCATGCAAGCCTAAAACATAGGGACTTGTCTGCTTTGTGTGTATATATCTACTTGTACATAACATCATAAACATCATGAGCATCATACGCATGCTCACTAACCATTTCAAGGATTTAGAAATTTATCTTTGTTTTTGTTTTGTAGGTCATGGGTTTCGTCCGAAGAAACACCATCTGAATCATCTTTGTAAAAGCACACCCTCAGCTTCAAGAGTTAGCCTCAAGAGTTCCCAGGGATTCTCCTTTTACCAAGAAATTTGGTCGACTCCTAAGTTTGGCTACATCCAGTTTCCAAGAAGAGATGATGTGTGTGCTGTTCCAATTCTTTGATCCCGTACATCATTGCTTCACTTTCCCGGACTATCAGTTCGTACCTACATTGGAAGAGTTCTCTCTACTCTTAGGGATGCCCGTGCTTGATCAGATACCGTTCACCGGTCTAGAAGGGATTCCAAAACCTGAAGTCATCGTCGAGGCTTTGCATCTGAAAAGAGTTGACATCATAGCTAATTGGGAGACAAGAAGCGGGGTTAAAGGTTTCTTACCCAAGTTTCTATTAGAGAAGGCTCGTTCATTCAGGGATGACATGGATTTCCAAGCTTTTGAAGACATCCTGGCTCTTCTCATTTATGGTTTGGTTCTGTTCCCCAACTCCGACCAATTCATAGATATTAACTCCATCAAAATCTTTCTCTCTCGCAATCCTGTACCTACCATACTGGGAGACATCTTGCATTGCCTTCATACCCGCACCATGAAGAAAAGAGGTACTCTTTTGTGTTGTATTCCCCTACTCTCTAAGTGGTTCACTTCACACCTACCTCAATCAGTATTGAAGAACGAGTAAAGACTGACATGGTCTCAAAGGATGATGTCTCTCACCCATTCTGACATCCATTGGTGTTCGAGATCCTTGGAAGATGTCTCTATCATTGACAACTGTGGGGAATTCCCCAACGTCCCTCTGCTTGGTATTAGGGGAGGTATCACCTACAATCCTTTCTTAGCTCTTATACAGTTTGGGTATGCCCGAAAAGACGGCCCTCGTGAGATGCTCATTCAAGGTCTGGTGTTCGACTACGACAAGGAAGACCAAGATTATCGCCAGAGGTTTACACGAGTTTGGAGAATGGTGAACAAGGTGGATAGTAGAACTTTTGGACACAAAAACTCTATCCCACTCGAGCCTTACCTTAGGTGGGTACGGACTCGTGCTCAAAGTCTCTTAATGCCTTATCCTTCTATCTGCCCTGTTATCATAGAGCCTGTTGTTGAAGGAGACGCCTCATACACTGTCCTTCATCCTAACAAGCCTACCCCCCTCGAAGACTTGCAAAAAGCTTGGGTTCAATTGAAGGAAGAGCGGTACACCTTTGAAGCCCAATTTTACGCAAGTGAGAAGAAGGTTCTGTAACTCACCAAGCAGCTTCGTGAAGAACGGAATCTGAACGCCTACATTGTGCCAAAGAGGATGCGTTCAACCTTTTTGTCTTAGGAGTTTTGATGTACTTTTGTTTCTCTCATTGTAAGCCCAAAAAGGCATAATGTACTCAAACTTGGATTTATTAATATGACGTGTGTTCTTCTTTTGGTCTGAACAAATTTAAATCTATAAATTCCTTGAAATCATTGCATACGCATACCATCCATGACATTGCATAAGCAGGTTTTGTTATAGGTTTCTCATCTCCTCCGCTGTTTATTTCAAACAGATATGACTTCCGAACAAAGCATCAAATATCTTCAGGCACAAAATACCCAATTTCAACAGATGTTCGCAACTCTGGAAAAAGGGCAGGAGGATCTGAAAGCCCACATCCTGAAAGAGAAAGAGAAAGAGAAGAAGAAGAAGAAGAAGAAGAAGCGCGTCGGTGCCCTCAATATGGGAAGAAGATTCGGGGGGCCACTAAAGCAATTAGTTGATGTGACTTCCTCATCCAAAGAGGGGGAAAACCAAGAGGGGCAGACAAGGGAAGAGGACCCCAGTCTTGAGGTCTCTAACAACGATACCGACTACAACGATGAGCAGTATCCTCCCACTGAGGATAAGTACAAGCAGTTAGAGGATTGGTTAAGTGCTATGGAGATCTAGAGAATACCAGGATTGGATTTTGAAGAACTAGGGTTGGTGTCCAGGGTAGTCATCCCACGAAAATTTAAGGCTCTAGTTTTTGCAAAGTATGATGGGGTGTCTTGCCCAAAGCTTCATCTCTGTTCCTATGTAAGGAAGCTACAACCCCACACTGCTGATTGAAACTTGTGGGTTCACTTCTTTCAAGACAGTCTGTCAGGGACTCAACTTGAATGTTTCTACCAATTAGAGGGAACCGATGTCCGAAACTGGGAGGATTTGGATGACACTTTCTACAAGCAGTATCAATATAATTCCGACCTGGCCCCTACTCGTACTCAACTCCAGAGTATGTCCATGGGTGCAGGTGAAGGCTTTAAGGACTACGCACAAAAATGGAGAGATTTAGCCGGGAGAGTACAACCCCCTTTGTCTGATAGGGAGTTGGTCGACATGTTTCTTGGGAGGTTGTCTGGTCCATTCTTCAACCATTTGATTGGTAGCTGATCGGTTGGTTTTACCGAGCTGATATTAACGGGAGAGTGGGTAGAAGCTGGGATTTGGAGCGGTAAAATAAAAAAAGATACCTCGTCAAGTTCAGCAAAAAATCCTTTCACTGCTAAGAGGAAAGCCAGTGCCATCTATAGCCCAAGAGGCCGAAACAGAGGTGAACATCGTCAAACAGTAAATGTCGCGATAATACCTAGACCCGCAGTTGCTCCACAATGCAACAATCAAAAAAGGATGGAGAGACCACAAAGGCAGTTCACTCAGATTAACATGACATTGACAGAGGTTCTACCCCATCTGTTGAGATCTAACTCGGCAATTTTAAGAGAGGCTCCCAAGAATCCTAATACCTCATCTCCTCGTTACAATCTGAACGCTCGGTGTGCCTACCATTCTCAGAGTCCTGGTCACGATACAAATGATTGTTGGGCTCTAAAAAATAGATTACAAGATCTAATTAAAGCCAAGGAGATTGAGTTTGAAGCTCTAGAGAAGCCCAATGTCATAACTTCTCCCATGCCTAAGCACAACCATGGAGTTAACACCATTGATACCGATCTGTTTGTGACCTCAGTTGATTAAGTTTCTACTCCTCTTATGACTGTTAAGAAAAATTTGTTGATGGCTGGTTTATTCCCAGGTTGTGATGAAGATTGCCACATATGTTCATCCCTGCCTTCTGGTTGTTATCTTCTGAAGACAGGGGTCCAACGCCTGATGGACAGCCGACAAATTTTGTTCAAAAAGACTTTGACTCCAACTATTCTGTGTGAAGAAATTGCTATTATAACCATTTCCGCCAGTCCTTACAAGGTTTCCTTGAGAAAACCTATTAGGATTACGCCCACTACGAGAATCTCTCCGTTGATAATCACATGTCTTGGTCCTGTCCCATACACCTCGGACAAAGCTGTCCCTTGGCATTATGGCCCCGATGTTTACTATCATAGCGTTAAACAAAACTTGAAGATCGAAGAAGCTGATCCTGATGTCGGTAACATTGTTGGGACCAGCAAGATTACTAGAAGTGGAAGGGTTTTCTCCCCTGAGATCTCCCCAAGGACTGTCACTAAGCCTATTGTTATTTCATCTTCGGCTCCCACTAGTACTTCAGTTACCATTCCTGTTCTTACTCCTGCTGCTACCCCTGCCAATAAATCATCTGGGACTCGAGGCAAAGAAGCTGTAGGTGAGCCTGCCCGGACGGAGGCACCTAGGAAAGTTGTTGTGGAAGCCTCCAAACAAGAGATAGAGGAAATTTTGAAAATCATTAAGAAGAGCGACTACAATGTGGTCGAGCAGCTGGGGCAGATCCTATCAAAGATATCCATGTTGTCTTTGTTGTTGTGTTCTGAAGCCCATGCAAAGGCTTTGATTGCATTCCTCAAAACTGGGCATGTGCCGCAAGAGACTTCAGCTGATCAATTCAAAGATTGCGTGGCTAGCCTGACTGCTGATAATGGGCTGGGTTTTTCAGATGCAGACTTTACACCGAAAAGGAGAAAACACAATGATGCTCTGCATGTCTCGATCGAATGCAGGGGCACTACCATGGCTCATGTGCTGGTGGATACTAGGTCTTCGCTGAATGTTCTGCCAAAGAAGGTGCTGAACCGTTTGGATTGCGAGGGTTTGACTTTAAAGCCTAGTAACATTGTGGTAAGGGCTTTTGACAGGTTGAAAAGAATGGTGCATGGGGAAGTGGACATCCCTGTTAAGATAGCCTCTTAGACTTTCAAATCCACCTTCTATGTGATAGACATCAGGCCGTCATATTCTTGTTTGCTGGTTCGTCCTTGGATCCATGAGGCTGGGGCAGTTACTTCCACAATACACCAAATGCTGAAGTACCCGGTAAAAGGGAAGATTGTCACTGTACGAGGTGAAGAGGAGTATATGGTAAGCCATCTCAACTCTTTTCGCTACGTAGAGATGGACGGGGAATTTATAGAAACTCCTTGTCAGAACTTCGAAGAGGTCCCTCCGATCTTGGCATCGACGGAAACTGCTAGCAATAAACCTCCTTTGAAGATGACTTCTCTCAAAGATGTCAAGGCTGTGGTTGAAAAAGATGGGTGTGCCAATTGGGGTCAGCTCCCTGATTTCACTCACAAAAATGATAAATTTGGTTTGGGCTTTACTTCAGGGGCTCAAAAGGGTGTTCAACACGCTCGAGCTGGAGGACCTCCCCTACGCATCAGTAATCGTGAGGTCAACGCTATTGAAGACAGTTAGGAGGACCCTGACATCGACAGCTGGATCTACCCGACTACCAATGGTGGACCGAATAATTGGACGACTAGAGATTTTGTTCAAGTTTCTTTTATTCTACAGTAATTGTCTTACTTGTTTTCTAAGTTTGTAATGAACAATTTAAACTTTTTGGCCTTGTGTCTTACCCGAGGCACGATGGTTCTATCTGTGAGGGTTATTATATGTCATCTCATATTTCATCAATGAAGCATTGGACATTCTTTGCATACAAATTTTGCGCTCTTTGTTTTTCTTTTCTGCCTTTATTTTATCAATATAGCTATGCTCTTACACACACTCACGTATCACACCGTAGATCCATATCCACTTTGGATCCCATTGATAACAGCTCTGTTATTGCCAGTTATGACTTCAAAAATCCGATCAACCAAGCCGAGGACGAAGGTAAGGAGGATTGTGAGGTACGTGGAGAACTTGCTAGACTACTACTACAGGAAGAAAGGGCCATACAGCCTCATGAAGAGTCGGTTGAAACTGTGAATTTGGGTACTAGGGAGGACAAAAAAGAGGTTAAAATAGGTGCAAATCTAGAGCTCAGCGTCAAAAAAAGGTTGATACAGATACTGCACGACTATGTTGAGATCTTTTCCTGGTCCTATGAAGACATGCCTGGTTTGGACACTGATATTGTGGTACACCGCCTGCCAACTAAAGAGGATTTCCCTTCAATTAAACAGTAGGTCCATCGTATGCGTCCCGAAATGTCAGAGAAGATCAAGGCAGAGGTCATGAAGCAATTCGACGCAGGTTTCTTAGTTGTCACCTCCTATCCGTAGTGGGTTACTAACGTCGTTCCGGTACCTAAGAAGGACAGAAAGGTACGAATGTGTGTGGATTACAGAGATCTGAACAAGGAGAGCCCCAAGGATGACTTTCCGCTCCCCCACATTGATGTTCTGGTTGACAACACCGTGCAACACAAAATCTTCTCCTTCATGGATGGTTTATCTGGCTACAACCAGATCAAGATGGCTCCTGAAGACATGGAGTAGCTGACCTTCGTCACACAGTGGAGGACCTTCTGTTACAAGGTGATGCCTTTTGGGTTGAAGAATGCTGGGGAAACTTATCAGCGAGCCATGGTTGCTTTGTTCTACGATATGATTCACCATGAGATCGAGGTTTATGTTGATGACATGATAGCTAGGTCTCAAACCAAAGAGGAACATCTCGATCATCTACAAAAGTTGTTCGACAGGTTGAAGATATATAAGCTAAGGTTGAATCCGAACAAATGCACCTTCGGGGTAAGGTCTGGTAAGCTTATGGGTTTCATCGTCAGTGACAAAGGTATTCAGGTAGACCCATCAAAGGTAAAGGCTATACGAGAAATGCCAGCTCCCCATATAGAGAAGGAAGTTAGAGGTTTCTTGGGACGTCTGAATTACATCGCCAGGTTCATTTCACATCTAACAACTACTTGTGAGCCAATCTTCAAGCTTCTGAAGAAAGATCAAGTGGTAAAGTGGAATGATGAGTGCCAGACCTCTTTCGAGAAAATTAAGGTATACCTTCAAGAACCGCCAATTTTGATGCCTCCAGTTGAAGGAAGACCTTGGATATTATACTTAACAGTGCTAGACAATTCAATGGGGTGTGTGCTGAGACAACATTACGAGTCTGGTCGAAAAGAGCACATAATATACTACCTTAGCAAAAAGTTTACCGACTGTTAGACACGATACTCATTGCTCGAGAAAACTTGTTGTGCTTTAGCATGGGCTGCTCGACGACTGAGACACTATATGCTGACTCACACTACCTTATTAATATCAAAGATGGATCTGATCAAGTACATTTTCGAGAAGTATGCTCTCTCCAGAAGGATAGCAAGGTGGCAAATGATCTTGCCTGAGTACAACATACAATATACAACCCAAAAAGAAATAAAGGGGAGTGTATTGGCTGATCATTTGGCTCATCAGGCCGTGGATGACTACTAGTCCATGAATTTTGAGTTCCCAGATGAGAACATTATGCTGGTGACTGATTACGAAGGACATGGACCGGATGAAGGACCTGAGGAAGGATCCTGATGGTCTATGTATTTTGATGGAGCCTCAAACGCATTGGGTAATGGCATTGGTGTTGTAATCATATCTCCCGAGGGCTATCATACTCCGTTCACTGCCCGATTATGCTTCAATTGCACCAACAACATGGCGGAGTATGAAGCGTGTATCATGGGTCTTTGAGATGCTATTGACCTAAGGATCAAGTTATTGAATGTATTCGGGGATTCAGCCTTAGTAATAATTCAGATCAAAGGTGAATGGGATACGAAGCACCCGAATCTCATTCCTTACAAATAATACATACTGACATTGCTCCCACACTTTGAGGAGGTAACTTTTGAACATTTCCCACGAGAGGAGAACCAGTTAGCGGACGCGCTAGCTACCATGTCTTCTATGTTCAAGGTCAGGTGGGACAACGAAGCTCCCCGAATCACCATTGAGAGGTTGGATGAACCAGGACACGGCTTTGAAATCAATACTGAAGAAGTGGCAGAGAAACCCTGGTTTCACGAAGTTAAAAGGTATCCCGAAGTTCAGGAGTATCCCGAAGGGGCATCTGTCAATGATAAGAAATTCCTGAGAAGGTTCACTGCAAAATTCCTCCTTAGTAATGGAATTCTTTACAAACGCAACCATGAATCCACACTACTATGGTGTGTCGACAAGAGCGAAACAGAGAGGATCATGACAGATCTACTTGAAGGCACCTTCGGAACTCATCCTAGTGGACATACCATGGCTAAGAAGATCCAACAGGCAGGATACTACTAGTCTACTATGGAAGCCGATTGTTATCAACACTCTCGAACTTGTCATAAGTGCCAAATTTACACTGATAAGGTGCATGTGCCTCCGGTCCCCTTAAATGTTTTGACAGCCCCATGGCCCTTTGCAATGTGGGGCATCAACATGATTGGAGAAATCAGGCCCACCGCTTCCAATGGACATCACTTCATCTTAGTAGCCATTGATTACTTCACGAAATGGGTGGATGCAGCTTCCTTCACTACAGTAACCAAGAACGTCGTGGCACGGTTTATCCGACACAACCTGATCTGTCGATATGGTGTGCCAGAGAGAATTATTACTGACAATGGTATGAATCTCAATAACACGATGATCACTGAGCTCTATAAACAATTCAAGATACAACATCATAACTCTTCTCCCTACCGGCCGAAGATGAATGGCGCTGATGAAGCAGCTAACAAGAACATCAAGAAGATTGTACAGAAGATGGTGACATATAAAGACTGGCATGAGATGTTACCATTCGCCCTTCATGGGTACCGTACCTCAGCACGGACGTCGACAGGGGCAACAACCAACTCTCTGGTATATGGTATGGAGGCAGTCCTACCCATCGAAGTCCAGATAGCTTCTCTCAGGATTATGAAGGATGCGGGTTTGAACGAAGACGACTGGATCTGAACCCGACTTGATCAGTTAAATCTAATCGATGAAAAGAGACTCACTACTATCTACCATGGTCAGACGTATCAAAAGCGAATAATCAAGGCTTTTAACAAGAAAGTCAAGCGTCAAGATTATCAAGTTGGGAATCTAGTAATCAAATGCATTATACTGCCACAAGGTGATCACAGGGGTAAATGGACCCCCACGTACGAAGGGCCATTTGTGGTTAAGAACATTTTCTCGGGAGGAGCTATGATTCTAACTAACATGGATGGTGACGACCTTCCTCACCCTGTCAATGCAGACATAGTGAAAAGATGTTACGCATAATCAAAGACCCGCTAGGTCGACTGGCCTAGGCAAAAATAAGGGCTTCCCGGCGGACCAAAATAGTTCGGGCAAAAATAAGGGATGAAAATGAAAAAAAAATCTGTACACCCGGCAAGTCGAAAACCCGAAAGGGCGACTTGGGCAAAAAGGGGTATCCCAGTGGATGGAAAACCCGAAAGGGCAATCCAGGAAAAAGTTAGGGATTAAAACGTACCACTATGTCTCATTGGATCATCTTGCGGCCAGACTTTGGTATCAGCTATCAAGCTCGGACGGCGCCAATCAATCTGATCAACCTTCGGCCAAGTAGCAAAGTAATAATACGCTTGAAGATATAAAGGCAATATCAGAGTTGGAACCCAATGGGGTTGTTTCACATAGTTGTTTTTCTTTTTACATAAATTGTATAATTTCTATCTTTCGGCGGTGTTCTCTTGCTAGAGCATCAACCTCCTTGTACAAAATGCCTATTACAGACCAATTTCAAAATTAATACAAGTCATTTTTATAAAACTTCAATGTGTTTTTTTTATTTTTCTATTTTGTTTTGCAAGAACGTCCAATGATTTATTTTTGATGTATGCATTTGAAAATAATTATTGCTCATAAACATTTACATAAGAAACAAAGATAATTACTCGTAATTCCAGAAACAAGGAAAACAAGAGGTGCCAAACCCCACGGTTACTCTGCCCAGTAGGTGTCGGGATAAATCCAACTTGGAAACATAATTGTTGGTACATACACTCCCCACAGAGTAAGAGTATCCAAAGGGACTGATGTTAGCCTTCCCGAAGCAGGGCATAACCTTCCCCAGCCAAGGTTCGTAATCGCAGGTGAGTCAACAATTTTCATCTCCCCAAGCAGGGTCTATTCCTCCGGGTACGAAAATTCAATCTCCAATAGAGCTCAACATCTCCAGCAACGGAATTTCATCCCCAGCTGAGTTTATTCCTCCAGGTCAGAAGGCCTACCAACAGAGTATCTCTTCCTCTAAGTTGGACCCGCAAAGTTGTCCTTCAGAATCTCGTCTCGACAGAATATTTATTCTCCAACAACAGTCATGGATTTATTTTCCCAGACTCGGATGTGTCACAACTAGCATCTCGTGTTCATACATCATGACATGCGCATACATATCACATACAGCATAATCTCATTTATTTTGAGAACATCATGTCACCCTGCGTTTCATGCATCGCAGATAACTAACCATGATATCTTTTTCAGGAAAAGGCGATTAGATGCGGTGAATCCAACAGTTGTACAGATCACATCTATAGACAACTAATGGAAACTCGATTCCCAAAATCAAACGGGTCAGCTAATCTAAATTTTCAAGCGAAGTAATCCTACTACCCAGGTTCCTTCCCACAAACCCTACTACCCAGGATTTTTTTTATTTCGAAATAAACCTACTACCCAGGTTCCTTCCCACAAGCCCTACTACCCAGGCTTTTCATTTTGAAGTAACCCTACTACCCAGGTTCCTTCCCACAAGCCCTACTACCCAGGTTTTTTATTTAGAAGTAAACCTACTACCCAAGTTCCTTCCCACTAGCCCTACTACCCAGGCTTTTTTATTTCAAAGTAACCCTACTACCCAGGTTCCTTCCCACAAGCCCTACTACCCAGGCTTTTCATCCAGGCTTTCATCCCGAAGTAACCCTACTATCCAGGTTACTTCTCCTTTGTCTCCAGACAACAGTTTACAACACTATGAGGCCTAGATCCGACCAGATACGATCGATTTCATATTTCCCCAGTAACTCGCCGTACAGCTTGGACCCTGACCAGGTGTACATTCTACTTTCATCTCTTCAATCAGGATTTAATTCCCAGTAGATTAATGGACAACCAAAGCTCCTAGACTTTACTTCCCGGTGCATAAACCAACATTCCCCGACAAAGTCCCCCTCAACGGCAGGTACAAGAATTTTCGCCAAGCAATCTCTTGTGCAACCAGTCTTTTCCGGATGGCATCTTTAAGCCCATCTCCAATGATTCCCCGTCGCTTTCCAAAATGGAATCTTTAAAGCCCATTCCCTATACCCTCAGTCATCACATCACCGAGTGTAAATTTCTTGGCACTCTAACATCCAATCGTCTTCCACCTTCAGATCACGAAAGGCTGACCAGCCAATCTACATCTGCAGGCTTAAGAAGATTGAACAAAGGCAACTGTTGTACCCCAAAATTTTCCCTCTCATTTCTCAAAGGATCAACCTGGACCCTCAATTTTGCCTCCATCCAATTCCAAAAATGAATTACAAATTTTCCAAGAAAGCCATTCACAAGGGAAAAATGGTCATTTGCACGCTAAAAGGTCAAACTTTGACTTTTGGATCAAAATCAAGTTTTAAGAATCATATTTCAGCAATACATGTTAAAATATGGAATTTGTTTTGTTGGTTACATAGATAGCTTCCCCATTTGGTTTTGGGCATTAATCTGTAGCCTGCTGCTCTTAGTAAACCCGTCCTATTTCAGGAGTTCATATCACTTGGTTGTGCAGATAGTTTTCCCATCTAGTTTCGGGCATTAATCTTTGACCTATTGTATAAGTTAATAGCATTTGTCTGTTGGCTAATTTAACCTGAAAAGGTAAAATCAGTTTCATGCGATGTCATGATGTATGAATTGCATGATGATCCCAGAATAATTAAGATTATGATGTATGTATTTGTATGTACATTCCATGATGTATGAACATGTAATGCTATTGCGAAGTATCTTTGTCTGGGATAATAAATCCCTGATAGCTGCTGGGAAGCTGAAACCCGAACTATTGAGTGAAGAAAGTGATTCTTCAATTTCTGTTGGAGATGATGAATTGAGATAATTTTGTTGGCGATTCCCTTTTTCTACCGAGAATCCTCGACTTTTATTTGAGAATGGTTCTGCCAAGGGGAAAATATATGTTGAAATATTTCACCAATCTGGAGAAATAAACTCCGCTGAAGGATGAATTTCCGTAGCTAGAGAAATAAACTCTACTAGGCATAAGGTTTTATAAACTACTTGAGATTTACAAAACTTTGTTGCAGGAAGGTGAACTTCATAAATTGCTTGGGGATTCTGCTGGAATCCTATTGGAGAATCTTGAGAAGCTTGGTAACTTCACTGGGGATTTTTGAAGCAGCAATTGGAGATTTTTTCAATGTCGGGGATGAGGCTTTATAATATACTTAAGATTTTTAAAAACTCTGTTGGAGATCTTCGACTCCTGCTTGAGGATGTGACAGGAAGATGCCCCTGTTTCTGTACCTTATGGAATGAGAAGTACACTATAATGAACTCGTGTCTGAATGTATCTAGCAGCTGTGTGAGGGAGTGTGAGAATGAATCAATGTTGTGATTGTATCTGAACGGAAAGATGTACTGAATGAGTATCAGAATGGCATCCATATCTGGAGCGTATCTGAAAGCTATATTGAATGAGTATCAAAAAGGAATCCGTATTTGGAGTGTATCTGAAGTGTATTTGAAAGCTGAATATGAATGAGTATTAGAATGGAATATGTATCAAGAGCGTATCTGAACTGTATCTGAAAGCCGAATCTGAATGAGTATCAGAATGGCATTCGTATATATAGCGTATCTGAACTGTATTTGAAAGCTGAATCTGAATAAGTATCAGAATAGCATCCATATCTGGAGCGTATCTGAACTGTATCTGAAAGCTGAATCTGAATGAGTATCAGAATGGTATCCATATCTGGAGCGTATCTGAACTATATCTGAAAGTTGAATCTAAATGAGTATCAGAATGACATTCGTATCTGGAGCGTATCTGAACTGTATCTGAAAGCTGAATCTGAATGAGTATCAGAATGGCATCAGTATTTGGAGTGTATCTGAACTCTATCTAAAAGCTAAATCTGAATGAGTATCAGAATGGCATCCGTATCTGGAGCGTATCTGAATTGTATCTGAAAGCTGAATATGAATGAGTATCAGAATGACATCCATATCTGGATCGTATATGAACTGTATCTGAAAGCTGAAACTGAATGAGTATCAGAATGACATCCGTATCTGGAGTGTATCTGAACTGTATCTGAAAGATGTATCTGCTTTATTTAGAATGTTTCCACTGGGAATTCATGTTTTATTGTTTTGAGAAGAAATCCGCTAGGGAACATGAAAACCTTGTGTACCAGGCTACAAAATTCTTTAAGATGCCAGAGCATTAATTGGAGATTCTTGCTCTGTCAGGGATACAAGAACGCCTGACATCACTTGGCTGAAAGCTGAGAATATGGTAGTGACTTTTTAGTAGAATTCCCCTGCCTCTATACCTGCTGGAGCAAATAGCTGTGGAGGTTTTATGGATGGCTTAACTATTATCCCAACTCTTGGAGTCCTTGGTGAATGCAGATCAGGGTGATAAACCTTCTACTGATAGACAAGTAACGGGATGACGTGATATAGTCGTACGCTTTAATCCCTAACTTTTGCCTGGACTTGTCCTTTCGGGTTTTCAGTCCACCAGGATACCCCTTTTTGCCCAAATTGCCTTTTCAGGTTTTTGACTTTCCAGGTGTACAGTTTTATTTATATATCCCTAATTTTTTTCCCAAACCATTTTGGGTTCGCCGGACGCCCTTATTTTTCCTAGGCCTGTCAACCTAGCGGGTCCTTTTTTATGCATCGTATTTTCCGACTATGTTCGTGTTCATTGGATGCAGAGGATTGTCACAATCTATAGTAGCAAGTCTTGTCAAAAAAGATGTTTATGTGATTGCATGTGCCCTTTCATATGTGGGAGCCTGTGTGTGGTTGCTTCAGGATAAATCTGGTGCACCTGATGTTTGATCAAGTTTCTGATAGTCTTGAATTTCCTAGGTATCTTTTCTAAGAACTGACATGGAAGGATTCGAAGACATGATACTGACACCAACTGATACTACTGGCACGGACACTATGCTAAAAATAAGATTAGACAGCACACCTAAGGCAGTGCTTCTTATCAAAAGCGCTGCTAAAAGTGCATTTTAAAAACACAAAAATTTTGTCATTTGCCTTAGACAACGCTTTTTAGAAAAGCCCTGCCTAAGGGGGGTGAATATTCTTTGATAAAGCGCTGCTAAAGGGGGTAGGTACTAAAGCGCTGCCTAAAGGGTGTGATTACAAAGCGCTTTTCAAAAGCGTTGCTTAAAGGGTGGGTTTAAGCAGCGCTTTGTGAAAGCGCTGCCTAAATGGGGTTAATTTGAATTTATAAAGTGCTGCTAAAGGGGGTAGGCACTGTAGCGCTTTGCTAAAGCACTGCCTAAAGGGGGAGATTAAGCAACACTTTCTACTACAAGCGCTTCCTAAAGTCATGTTATAAAAAAAACACGCGCCCAACATAAAACACCGTAACACGTTATTATTTGCAAAACCCATTTTATAGAATACAGTACTTACGAACAAAACCCACTTTGACAGAATTTTTCATTTGATTCTTGACAAAATCGTTACATCCTTTCTTCAAGATTATCATTCTTCTTCCATTCAAGACCGTTGCATCCTTTCTTCTATTCACAACCAAGGTTCTCTTCTCCTCTAAGTATGATTTTTGATATATTTGATATATTTGATAATGTTGATATATAATATTGCATTTGGTTTAGTTGATAGTGTTGATAGTGTTGTTTTAGTGTTGATTTAGTGTTGATAATGTTGCATTATGGTGTGTTTTGTGTGGCATGTGGTTTTTGCATGTAAGGTGTTTGGGAAAATGTCACAATGAGATTGCATGTAAGGTGTTTGTGTAAATATCACAATGAATATTGCATGTATTAAATGAGATAAAAAAGAATTGTAATTGAAATGTGTATACATTACCATTGCGATTATTATTGTGAAAAGTTGGTTTTTAGACAAGAGTCACGGACGAGACACAAGGATGAAATGTTTTATTAAAATTGGTGATTAGAAATTGATAAAGAAATAGTTTATATAGTGAAAAAAATTCTAGAGAAAAGAGACATGTTACATAAAATATTTATGGGTCAATAGAATTATGGAAACTTGGATTCTCTAATGTAAGATTCATACTAACACATAAATTAAGATAGTTAAACAAATTATGACTGTTGGATTAAAATTTGAAGATCTAGATTTGAAATTAGAATATAATTTGAAGGGGAAAAAATGAAAGTTACATTTTATGAGCCATTTGATTAATATAGAGTCACATGAATTGTTTGATTGATTTATATTTTCAATGTAGAATATTAAAATAGATCTTTATTAAACACATTTTTTTATTAGTATTTTACCTTCATATTTTAAAATCAAATATGTTTAATGATTATTAGTGATTATTTAATAGTGTATACATATATGTTTAATGTTGTATAAATATTCTAATGTAATTCTTATTCTATAAATTTGTTTTATTATAATGAAATTAATTGATCATTTATATAGGTTACTTGTAAAGAGTGGAGTTTCTGAGCGTTTCCAAGAATTTTACACTGTATGGTTTCATAAGTTATTGACTTCTCTACATGTATTTAGTTGTTCTTTTAATTTTCTATAGTTGCTTGAATAATTATAGTATTTTTATTTTCGATGAATATGCCTAATTGGTATTAAGCTTTTTAGTCTTTGTCCTTTTTTTTAAGTATTATTTTTGTTTAGCTTACTTAATAGTAAGACCATGGATTAAAAAATGGAAGTCTGCCAATCGATTGTCCAAAGAGTACGAGAATGGGGTATTGAAATTCGTTAAGTTTGTTGTTTAACATGCCGAAGACGCCAATCGAATGAAATGTCCTTGCTTAAGTTGTTATTTTATGGGTCGGGTTGACGTAGTTGGGTTTCAATCGTATTTATTGAGGCGTGAAATTGATTGAAGTTACACATGTTGGATATTCCATGGTGAGAACAGCAACGGGAATGTTGAACCGGGGGATAGTACAACATATGCTTTAAATGACAATGGCAGAGATACATACGATTGTGATCGTATCAAAGAGATTGCAGAAGCACTTGAAGAAGATCTTCAGGATTGTCCCAAAATGTTTGAGAGCTTGGTAAGCGATGCAGAGAAACCATTGTATAAAGGTTGCACTAAATTCACAAGACTGTCTGCAGTATTAAAGTTGTACAACTTAAAGGCCAACAACAGATGGTCGGATAAAAGTTTCACAGAGTTATTAGTCCTTATGAAAGATATGCTTCTGAAGGATAATGTTCTTCTTGATCGAACATATGCGGCCAAAAAATGTTGTGCTCTATTGGCATGAGCTATGATAATATACATGCCTTTCCAAATGATTGTATTTTGTTTCGAAACGAATATGCATCATTAAATGAGTGTCCTAAATGTGGTTTATCTCGATATATGAAAAAATTGTCTCCAGCAAAAGTATTATGGTATTTTCCTATAATTCTGAGATTTAGAAGCATGTTTCATAGTGAAACCGATGTGAGACACTTGACTTGGCATGTATATGAAAGAGTTATTGATGGAATGTTTTGACATCTGGCAGATTTACCACACTGGTCGAAAATTGATAATGATTATCCTGATTTTGGAGGAGAAGCAAGAAACCTTCGCTTGGCATTACCTACAGATGGAATGAACCCGCATGGTCTTCAAAGTGTCTCACATTCCACATGGCCTGTAATTATGATGATTTATAACCTACCTCCATGGCTATGTATGAAGCGCAAGTACATGATGTTATCTATGTTAATTTATGGACCTAAACAACCAGGGAATGACATAGACGTATACTTGACACTATTAATCGAAGATTTAAAGATTTTGTGGGAGAACGGTGTGGACGTTTATGATGGATATAGGAAAGAAAGTTTCAATTTGAGAGCGATGTTGTTTGGCACAATTAATGATTTTTTGGCATACGGAAATCTATCAGGGTATAGCATTAAAGGTCAAAAAGCGTGTCCTATTTGTGAAGAACACACAAATTGGAAGCGATTGGAATTTTGTCAAAAGAATGTATTTCTCGGTCATCGTAGATTCTTATATTCTAATCATCACTACCGTGGGTGGAGAAAGGCATTCAATGGAAATCCAGAACATGATAGAGCTCCACCTATGTTGAAAGGTGACCATGTTTTTGAGAAGGTGAAAGATATGAGTACTCCGTTTGGCAAGCCTTTTGCAAATACGCTTGTCAAAAGTGGGTGGAAGAAGAGGTCAATTTTTTTCGAATTTCCATAATGGAAGTCGTTTTATGTAATACATTTTCTTGATGTTATGCATATTGAAAAAAATGTATTTGAAAGTGTTATTGGTACGTGTTGTACCCTAAAATTTGCCCTCTCATTTCTCAAAGGATCAACCTGGACCCTTAGGTTTGCCTCCATCTAATTCCAAAAATGAATTACAAAGTTTCCAAGAAAGTCATTCACAAGGGCTAAATGGTCATTTGCACGCTAAAAGGTCAAACTTTGACTTTTGGATCAAAATGATGTTTTAAGAATCATATTTCAGCAAGACATGTTAAAATATGGAGTTTGTTTCATCAAGAAATTCAAAAGTCAAAATTCTAAATACTTAGAATTTTTCTAAGTGTTTAAGAAATAAGGCAAGCTCAGAACTTCTGATCAGATTATCACCATGATGCAAGTTGATTCTGGAAGAACTTCTGGCACAAAAGTTATAGATTTCAACAAGATCTAAAACATTGCAGAACAGAACTTCCCCTGAAAATGCTGGAGTCTCAAGTTATAAATGTTCAAAGACACGTCCGTGAAACTAAAGCACTCAGCAAATTCTGGACATTTTCAAGACAGAATTGGGTCAGAACTTCTGGGCCAGTTTTCATAAAGGTTCAGTCAGAGTTTGCAAGAGGAAATTCAAAGAAGGTTACAAAGAGTGCTGCAAGCTTCCTGGAAAATCTGAGAGTTCCTTCAGAACATGCTGGAACCATGAGATACAAGGATCAGAAGATTGGATGTCTATTATAAGCTATGTTGAAGCTGAACTTCTGATCCAGAAATAATTAAATGAGGAATAGTTTCACATGGAAGGATTTATGATTTGATAAATCTCATCATCATTTAATGCTCATTTAAAGCTCACAACCACTTTTGAGTCTTTATCCAAAGGATTCCCCACATGTGGCATAAAGTTCCATTGCTGTCTTGGAAAAGCAAACTCTTGTACAAAAGTATGCTGGGCCCATGCGTTACTTTTGCTTTGGAAGTTACTTCTCCTTAATTCCTGCTTACAAACCCAACATAGGCACGGCTGAAAGTTGTGAGCAACCTTGCTTTGTTCCTTGAACCATATTTGTTTGAACTTGCTGCAAGAACACGTCAACGCCTAGAATATGATGGCTATATTTTTTATTTCTCCAGGCTACAAGATTTTGCCTATAAATTGAGAGCCATTGGCAAAGGTAAAAATGTCATAAATTTAAGAAAGAAAAAGCCTTGAACCCCTGCAAAAATTCCAAGAGTCCAAGAACTATAAACACAACATACAAAACCTGTTAACTTTTGGTTCCTTGCATTTAGATTCCATTTGTTCTCAAGTATTCCTTGACTAAAACCATCCACACAGTTTCTGACTCATATATTAGAAATTGCGCTAACTTCTGTATTTATACTACCATACACTCTCCATCCACCTCCACCTCAAAGAATTTAGAACATCACCCCTTTGTTGTTCTAGAAGTTGAAAGCTTCCAGCCTGCTGAGTACGTGAAGAAGCTGCTCAGAACATCATCAGAGTTGAGGTAAACTCCAGTTCACAGAATCTCTTTCAGCTGCAAGGTAAGATGCTGCTGACTCTCACCATATTACTTAAGCATTACCAGATTTTCATGTTCAAAAATACAATGTAGATATCATGTTTCTGATGTTGTACATATTCTGAGATTTCATGCATCTGCCTGCCTAAGTAGGGAATAAATCAGTTCAGAACTTCTTGAAGAAATTAGAACTCAGAATTAGGATTAGAAAATTCATACTTGCCTCTGATTTATAGTTCTGATATTTCTTATTTCTAAAACACTATGACACCTGCCATAACTGTCATATGCACATCTTCTGTTTTTGTTGAGAAATGACCAAGTTGCAGATGTTCTGACTAGCATTGAGAGGGAGACCAAGTCCTGCCAGTGGTATCAGAACTTCTGAAATCTACTTTGTTGCCAGTGGTATCAGAACTTCTGAAAACTACCTCTTTCCCAGCGGACCCAGAACTTCTGACCTTACCCATTTTTCACTAACAGGATATCTATTTTGCAGCATGCCAGAGTCAGAACTTCTGACCTCCTTTAGTCAGCTATACGCTGATTCGATTTTTCTTTTTCTCACTATTTTTTGCTATTACTTTCTATTTCATTAATCAAAAAGACACCAAAAACATTTTTTTTACATGCTTTATTTTATTTCTTAAAAACAAAAGATCAAAAATATTTTCTTAAAATAAAACAAGTCCATTTTACATCTTTTGTACATTCTTATCCATTCAATATGGTTGTAATAATAATCTAGGATTTAATTTTATTTGCAATCCCCATTCGTAAATATATACCCCAATCCCCCGAATATTGTAATAGCGTAGGACTTTACATTTCTGCAATTTATCGCTTTCGAATGTAAATGCTAGTAATTAGGGTGTGTATGGAAAGATAAAATCAACAAGTAGATAACCTTAACCAAGACTAAAATGCATGCAATCAAATACATTTTGCACACATGCACCCTTAGGGTAATCTCACTTTGTTGCCTATCGGAAAAATAGTCATGTCCCTCGAACATGGAAGTTTTAGAAAAGATACTCGATAAAATATCGTAGTCCCTCGATGACCCTCAATGTTGCCTTCAGTAAACGATCTAGTCCCTAAAACGACATTGCTAAAATGTCCCATAAGTTTCCTTCTATGACTATACGAACGTCCCACGCTTGTCCCTTCACATCCAACAATGGGACTTCTTACCAAAACAATGGTAAGATAGCAACGTCTAAAGGAGGAGGAAAAGGAACACCTAAGACCTTTTGAGTAGGTAGATTCGTTTCTAGTTGCTTGCTTGCTCACAACAAAAATATTATATACACCGACACTCCCACTTTGAAACATTTTCAAAAGAAAACACTTTGTACGCGTTCTTATAGAAACGAGAGCCATTACAAAGAAAACCCTTTTCAAAATCACCTTCAAAAACACGTCCCACAAACACCTCTTTGAACTATTTTCAAAATAACACTTTGTATGCATTCTCTTAGAGACGAGAATCATTACAAAGTCACATTTTCAAAATACTTTCAAAACCCACAAGCACACATTCAAACAAAAGCAAGTGATCTAGCAAGCAACTAAGAGCCCATCGAAAACCATGGATGAAAATGGTGATAATACCTTCTCTTTTCATAATCTACCCCCCGAACTCAAGAAAACAACTCTAAAGGTATTTCCTGTGCTTTTTCACCTTTCCTTATTGGATAAAAGAAAAGTCGGTGGCGACTCTTGCTAAACCGCGACATTTGCGAACACAAACGTAAAACCCTCAAGTCAGTTCTCCCACCGTATCACAGTATGTTACTCAATATACAAGGAAATTATAAGGATCTCCTTAAAGCAAGAAAGGACTTGATAGAGATGGGAATAAGAACTGAATTAGGACCCATGAAGAAAGGAACACGAACATATTTGCCGCCTGCTGCCTATACTTTATCTAGAAAGGAGAAAAAATATTGTGTAAGTTTCTAAGTGAAGTTAAAGTTCCAGAAGGTTACTCTTCAGATATTAGAATACCTGTGTCTATGAAATACTTCAATTTAAAGAGTTTAAAGACACATGATTGCCATGTTATAATGGAGCATTTTCTACCAACAGGTATACGTTCTATTTTTCCAGAAAAACTAAGAAGCACCATAACTAAATTGTATTTTTTCTTCCGGTCAATTTGTAGTAAGGTGATTGATCCTGAGATCTTACCAATATTACAAAAATAAATAGTTATTACTTTGTGTGTGCTTGAAATATATTTTCCTCCCTCATTTTTTGACATTATGGTACATCTTGTTGTTCATCTTGTGAAAGAGACATAATTTGTGTGGACCAACTTATATGAGATGGATGTACCCTGTTGAGCATTATATGAAAATATTAAAAGGGTACGTGAAAAATCTAAGTCGGCCAGAAGGTTGTATGGTTGAATGATACATCGTTGAAGAAGCGGTTGAGTTTTGTACTGAATATTTGACTAATATTCAATCTATTGGACTACCAAAATCTCATATTTTAGAGAGGAAGGAAGGAATAAATTTAATCGGAAATAAAATTGTGACATTATCAAGGGTTGAACGGGATCAAGTGCATTTATATGTTCTACACAATGACAATGAGGTTGATCCGTATGTTGAAATGCACAAGGATGTACTCTGGGGTTTAAATTCGAATAGAAATGAAAATTGGATTATACGAGAGCACAATTAAAGTTTTATATAATGGTTCAAAGATCATATTTATTCAAAGTTTGATTTAGATCTTGCTTCAATAACAGAAATGTTGAGATGTTTAGCATATGGTCCGAGTTTGCTCGTATTTTCTTATAGCGCACACGCAATTAATGGATACACGTTTTATACCAAAGAATAAGATAATAAAAGCACTATGCAGAATATTGGTGTCACTGTTGTAGCTGAAGCAATGCACATTTCAAGTATGAATGACTTAAACCCCAAATATGCAAATCTGTCATACTTTGGGGTTATCAAGCATATTTGGGTGTTTGATTATAAGAAGTTTCAGATTCCTATCTTTGGTTGCAAGTGGGTACATAATAATGGCATACGAATGGATAAGTAGGTACTATTACAAGTGGATGTTAATAGGGTAGGGTACAAAGATGGGCCTTTTATTCTAGCCTCTCAAGCTAAACAAGTGTTCTATGTCACTGATCTGACAAGTACGAAATGATCTATAGTTCTTTTATCTAACAAAGTGATTGATGATAACAGTGTAAATCAAAGTGATATTGATGCTGAGGATGAGTCATATGTAAGAGGGAATGAGTCGTATGTATGAAATGATCAAGATGAGAATATTATAGCAGATGAAACATATATTAGAAATGATCATAATGAGGTAATTTGGATCAATCCATCCGTCCGAGTTGTTAAGAGCCAAGTAATTCATATTCCAACCAAGAAACGAAAGAGATGTTAGTGAAAAAGGTACTAGTAATTAATGTTGTGTTTATATTTTTATATTGTGTTTATTAATTCAATGCTACTTGAATTTTAGATGGTATTTATGTTTTTATATTGTGTTTATTAATTCAATGCTACTTGAATTTTATATGGTGTTTATGTTTTTAAATTGTGTTTATTAATTCAATGCTACTTGAATTTTATATGGTGTTTATGTTTTTATATTGTGCTTATTAGTTCAATGCTACTTAAATTTTATATGGTGTTTATGTTTTTATATTGTGTTTATTAATTCAATGCTACTTGAATTTTGTATGGTGTTTATGTTTTTCTTTAATATTACAGGTCATATGGCTACCAATGAGGAAAAATCACACCCCGCTTCTAATAATGATGGAAACAAAAGAGATGTTAATGAAATAGGTACTAGTAATTCATATTGTATTTATGTTTTTATATTATGTTTATGTTACTTGAATTTTATATGGTGTTTATGTTATTTAATATTACAGGTCAAATGGCTTCTAATAATAATGGAAAAGAATCAACTCGTGATGTGGAGAATGATATTAGACGAGGTATAACAATTATGAAGTCAATCATTCGCGCAAGAGATAAAGGCATCAAATTTGACGTACATTGGAATGAAGACAAACAACTAATTGAGCCTAACGGTTCAATGTTAACAAGTTACATTGGTTCCATTGTGAGGAGTGAAATTCCAATCACTTGTGATGATTGGAGAAGGCGTGAGTTGAAATCCGTTAAAGAAAATTATGGACTGAAATACAGGTGCCATATGTGATGTCTTTCGGTTTTTTTGCCGCTTATATCTTTAAATCACTAAGGCTTTTTATATTGTGTTTTTTGTAGAGGTATTTTAATATTGATGATGATCGAAAATCATATTGTCTTCAATTGGCCGGAAAAAGACTAAGAGGGTTTCGATCTTTTTTGACAAACAAGTTTCTTAGGGATGCCGATAACAATTTTATCGACGCGGAGCGTCCACAAGCGTATGAAGGCTTGATTTTGCTTGAAGAATGGACATCCTTCAAAGAAACAAGAAGAAACTTCGATTTTCAGGATATGAGTGGCGTGAATCGCCAACGAGCATCAAGTCCCACGTATCCATACAGAAAAAGGCGTATGGGATATGCACGCTTACAGCAAAGATTGGTAAGTATATATAAATGCTATGATGTGATTGTTCATCATGTGTTATTATTGATTTTATTATTTTTCTTAATGTGTAGTTAGAAGAGGAGAAAAGTCAAGAAACATCTCTTCCGGAACATGTTCTGTGGAAGGCTGCCCGGGTGAAAAAGGATGGAGTTGTTAAGGAAGATGTGCAACAAATTTATGAGCAATGTGTAAGTATATCAATATCCCTTTAATTAAATATCGAGCTTATTAAAATAAAGAAATTATGAGTTTAATCCCCACTAATTTATTTCACTATGCATATGAATTTCAGGAGACTCTATCTCAATCTTTAACTCAAGCTGAAGTCCATGATTGCAGGAGTATACTTAGTCGGGTATTAAATGTTCCTGAGTATACCGGTCGTGTGAGGGGTAAGGGATTCGGAGTGACTCAAACATATTTGGGTAACCATCCAAAGAGGAAAGGTCATAGCAATAAAGAAGTGATGGAAGAGTTAGAAAAATTAAAAGCTAAAGTTCGTGAGTTGGAAGAGGACAAAGAAAAATACATGTCAGAAAGGCAAGGTCCGGGGTTCAAGAATACTAGTGACAAAGATAGTATCAATTGTGATTTCCAACAGAAAATTCCTGAGGTAATATATATTATTATAAATTAGCACAATTTTTTAATTTACATATATACACATTAACAATTTCATATTTATTATTGTGTTTAGGGCATTTCACCTTGTTAGCTATATTTATCGTCACCGGGTTATCGCATGGTTGGCAAGGGAAAAGTGCATAACACCTTGGGAGAAGTACTTCACCATAAAACGCTCCCTACTGGATTTATAAAAGTATCAATTGATATTGCTTTAGAGAGGGATGCGCCATTACCTTTGTCTGACGATATTTCAGATGCAACATTGTTGGGAAAGGTAATAGGATCGTATGTTGCATGGCCGTTAAACCTCATTTGCATAGATGAGGAGGTATATTTTAAACCATTATGAACCTTTGAGTATTCAAATTTTTTACGACCATTTAACGTACATTTTTTTCATTGTAATGTTAGACACCCATAAAATATAAATCAAAAGATAAGGGGATTAAGAAGCAAACCGAGTTAGTTGCATCAAAAAAAGAGGTATAACATAATTATATAATATTTATGCATAGAATGATCTTATACGTCACCTAACTAATTAAATGATATTTAGATGCATTCTAAAGAGACTGAGAAAGTCAGTAGGGGTAAGAAGACCGCGGCTAGCAAAAAACATACTTCTCGGTATAGGTCGTGCCTTCGAACATATATAGGTATAATAGATATTCTAATTGGTTGTACTCGTCTTATACCTATGAAGGCGGAAATTTTTAGCTATGAATACATGGAAGCAATTGGTAGAGAAGATATTGATCAAGTTTTACAACATTCTACTTTAGGCCTCGGTGTTATCGATATTGTTGTACCCCAAAATTTGCCCTCTCATTTCTCAAGGAATCACCCTGGATCCTCAAGTGTGCTTCCATCCAATTCCAAGCCTTGAACTGTAATTTTTCAAGGAAATCATCCATAAGGGAAAAATGGTCAAAAGCACACTGAAAAGTCAAAATTTTGACTTTCACATCAAATCAAGTTTCAACAATTTTATTTCATCAAGACATGAGATTGATTCATCAAAAAATCAGGAGTCAGAAGTTACTTTGGAAAAATCAAATTTTCTAAACATTTAGAAAATTTTCTAAGTGTTAAGAGTATGTGATACCTCAGAACTTCTGAGCCAGCCTCTATGCAAGTTCAGTCAGAAGTTGCAAACACGGTCCAGAACATGACGCTTCAATCAGAACATGCAGAAGCAATGCTCTTTGGTCATAACATGATGCTTCAGCCAGAACATAATTCTTCACATATGGAGGCTATGTTCAATGCTCTGATCAGAAGATGCCCCTTCAGCATTTAGAGGTTACGTTTCTGATCTTCTGCAACCAGAACATTAACAAATCCCAAGACATCGCTTAAACAACCTGTTGCCCTGCTACAGTACAATACTCTAACCAGCAGTTAATCCAGTCCACGCCTGCATTTTTCCAAATCTTGTGTTTGCACCAAATACAAAAAGTTGTGATTAAAAAGCAATGGAACAGTGTGCCAAAAGTTCAAATCCCATCTGTTCTCCCCCCCCCCCCCCCCCCCCCAAAAAAAACCTCAACAAATTCATCTATAAATAAGTTGCTCCATCACACTTGCAAGGGGCTGGCTTTTGGAGAGAGAATAGTCAAAAAGAGAGAAAAGAAAGCTGTGATACTTCCATAAAAAAATCCAAAATTCCTAAGCAAAAAACCAAAACCTTTGTTCTTCCCTTGAAGTAAAAGAACTTGGCATTTCCTCATTCATTGTTCTTGCTGACTCCAGAATATCTGAAGGCAGCAGCTCAAGTCCCAGACATGCACTCCAGGTTCAAGGTAAGTCTCCCTGACTTTGCATTTTCTCACTCAGAACATCATTAAAGATGTAAATATCATAGTATTAATGTTGCCCATACCACTGCGTAAGTAGAAAGACTCAGGATCAGAACTTTATGATAATGGCTAGAATCAGGATCAGGATCAGAACTTCCATAAATTTTGTGCTTTTATCCTCTTGATTTGCTATTTGCTGAAAACTGAATAACTTATCATTGTGCTGATTGATGTAAGGAAAGAGTTGAAATGTAACACAAAACTTCTATTTTTCACTCACTATTCTAACAAATAGAACTTCTAGGATTTTCTCACTATTTAAGCACACAGAACTTCTAAGTTCTCTGCACTGCTTTAACACTTAGAACTTCTAATTCTTACATACTGATAAAGCATTAAACTGCTGATGTTTATTCAATGTTTTTAGCGTAGCACAAAACTTCTGACTTTTGGCTCACTGTCTGAATGCCACCCAGAATTTCTAAGTTTTCCCTCTAATGTTTCTTGCAGGACCTCAGAGCTTACCAACTCAGAACTTCTGATGCCCATTGACGTTTCCTGTTGAGTCACAACGCTCCTGACTCCAGAACTTCTGATCCCTGTGGTTTCGCTCGTAGCAACACGCGTTTTTCAACTCTTTCATTTATTTTCCTTTTTATCATTTTTTATATTAACCCTTTTTTTATTAACATAAAAAGACATAAGAATATTTTCTTTTCTTATTTAATTAACTTAAGACTAAAAAACCATTTTCTAAACAAGTCCTTTTTTCTTTCTTATATTGTACATTTCAATATGGTTGTAATAGTAAATTAGGATTTAATTTTATTTTCAACCCCCTTTCATAAATATGTACCCCCATCCCCTAAGGATTGTAATAGCGTAGGATATTTATTTTCCGCACTTTTATCGCTTTAAAATATATTTCTAGTAATTAGGGTGTGTATGGAAAGATATGAAAATCAAAAAATAGATCACCCAAATCAAGAATAAATGCATGCAATCAAACACACTTTAACACTAGCACCCTTAGGGTAATCCCACTTTGTTGCCTATCGGAAAAATAGTCATGTCCCTCGAACATGGGCATTTTAGCAAGAGACCCTCGATAAAAGATCGTAGTCCCTCGATGACCCTCGATGTTGCCTTCGATAAATGATCTAGTCCCTAAAACGATATTGCTAAAACGTTTCGTGGGTTGCCTTCTATGACTATACAAATGTTCCAACGCCCGTCACTTCACATCCAGCGATGGGGCTTATTACCAAATCAATGGTAAGATAGCAACATCTAAAGGAAGAGGAAAAACACACCTAAGACCTTTTGAGTAGGTAGGTTTGCTCTTAGTTACTCGCTTTCTCATAACAAAAACAGCTTATACACCAAACACCTCTTTGAACTATTTTCAAAACAAAGTCACATTTTCAAAATACTTTCAAAACCCACACCACAAGCACATTCAAAGAAAAGCAAGTGATCTAGCGAGAAACTAAGAGCCCATGTAAAACCATGGATGAAAAGGGTGCTAATACCTTCCCTTTTCATAATCTACCCCCCGAACTCAAAAACATCTCTAAAGGTATTTCTTGTGCTTTTTCACCTTTCCTTTTTTGGATAAAAGAAAAGTCGGTGGCGACTCTTGCTAAACTGCAACATTTGCGAACACAAACATAAAACACCTCAAGTCAGTTCTCCCACCGTATCATAGAACTGGCAACTCTGCTGGGGACTGTACTTTAAAAGCGGGGTTACCTTAGGGTTATATCACATTTAATTTCCTTCATTTGTTTGAATTACTTGCTTTACATTATTGGTTCCTTGTTTGGGTTTGTTTTGATCCTCTACCCGGATCAGGGGCACCTTTTTAGGTAAGTAGCAATAGATTGTGGAAATTGTACGGCGTAGACCGATATGGTTGAAACAATGGCTATGTTAGTGTGATGCATTTGTGGGTACCGGTATCCCTTGTGGTGAACCGAGAAGAATACGGGGCCGCTGAGTGGCGTCATGAAGCACTAACTGACTTTAGAACCCTAATTGAACAACTTGGCCATTAGGGCGTAGTGAGATAACCGGTTTTAGTGTAGAACTGGAAATTGGTTGATACTCGATACTACACTTATTGAGGATGGACTTTTGGGATATCTCGGCCGCAAGAAAAGATTGATTGTGCTGAGACAATGCCTAAGATAAAGGTCGGTAATATTGAGATCCTTTAGAACCCGATCACTATTACTAGGACAGGTTGAACCAACTAAACTTCAAGAGGGTACTTACCTATAAAACCTCATGCAAGCCTAAAACATAAGGACTTGTCTGCTTTGTGTGTATATATATCTACTTGTACATAACATCATAAACATCATGAGCATCCTACGCATGCTCACTAACCATTTCAAGGATTTAGAAATTTGTCTTTGTTTTTGTCTTGTAGGTCATGGATTCCGTCCCAAGAAACACCATCCGAATCAGCTTTGTAAAAGCACACCCTCAGCTTCAAGAGTTAGCCTCAAGAGTTCCCGGGGATTCTCCTTTTACCAAGAAATATGGTCGACTCCTCATTTTGGCTGCATCCAGTTTCCAAGAAGAAATGATGTGTGTACTATTCCAATTCTTTGATCCCGTACATCATTGCTTCACTTTCCCGGACTATCAGTTGGTACCTACACTGGAAGAGTTCTCTCTACTCTTAGGGGTGCCCGTGCTTGAACAGATACAATTCAGTGGTCTAGAAGGGATTCCAAAACCTGAAGTCCTCACCGAAGCTTTACATATGAAGAGATTCGACGTCATAGCCAATTGGGAGACGAGAATCGGGGTTAAAGGTTTCCTAGCCAAGTTTCTATTGGAAAAGGCTCGTTCACTCTGGGACGACATGGATTTCCAAGATTTTGAAGACATCCTGGCTCTTCTCATTTATGGTTTGGTTATGTTCCCCAACTCGGACCAATTCATAGAGGTTAACACCATCAAAGTCTTTCTCTCTCGCAATCTCGTACCTACCTTATTTGGAGACATCTTGCATTGTCTCCAAACCCGCACCATAAAGAAGAGAGGTACTCTTTTATGTTGTATTCCCCTACTCGCCAAGTGGTTCACGTCACACCTACCTCAATCGGAATTGTAGAACAAGCAAAGACTAACATGGTCTCAAAGGATGATGTCCCTTACCCACTTTGATATCCATTGGTGCTCGAGATCCTTGGAAGATGTCTCTATCATTGACCACTGTGGGGAATTCCCAAACGTCCCTTTTCTTGGTATTAGGGGAGGTATCACCTATAATCCCCGCTTAGCTCTTCGACAGTTTGGGTATGCCCGAAGAGACGACCCTCATGAGATGCTCATTCAAGGTCCGGTGTTCGACTACGACAAGGAAGACCAAGGTTATCGCTAGAGGTTTACACGAGCTTGGAAAATGGTAAACAAGGTGGAGAGTAGTATTTTGGGACGCAAAAACTCTATCCCACTCGAGCCTTACCTTAGGTGGGTACGGGCTCGTGCTCAAATTCTCTCAATGCCTTACCCTTCTCTCCTCCCTGTTATCATAGAACCTGTTGTTGAAGGAGATGTCTCATACACTGTCCTTCATCCTGACATTCCCACCTCCCTCAAAGAATTGAAAAAAGCTTGGGTTCAGTTGAAGGAAGAGCGGGACACCTTTGAAGCCCAATTTTACGCCAGTGAGAAGAAGGTTCTGGAACTCACCAAGCATCTTCATGAAGAACTCAATCTAAACGCCTACATTGCGCCAAAGAGGATGCGTTCAACCTTTTTGTCTTAGGAGTTTTGTTGTATCTTTGTTTCTTTCATTGTAAGCCCAAAGAGGCATAATGTACTCAAACTTGGGTTTATTAATATGACGTGTGTTCCTTTTTTGGTCTGAACAAATTTAAATCTCTAAATTCCTTGAAATTATTGCATACGCATACCATCCATGACATTGCATAAACAGGTTCTGTTAAAGGTTTCTCATCTCCTCCGCTGTTTATTTCAACCAGATATGTCTTATGAACAAAGCATCAAAGATCTTCAGGCACAAAATGCCCAATTTCAACAGATGTTCGTAACTCTGGCAAAAGGGCAAGAGGATCTGAAGGCCCTCATCCTAAAAGAGAAAGATAAGAAGAAGAAGAAGAAGAAGAAGCGCGTCGGTGCCCTCAATATGGGCAGAAGATTCGGGGGGCCACTAAAGCAATCAGTTGATGTGACTTCCTCATCCAAAGAGGGGGAAAACCAAGAGGGGCAGACAAGGGAAGAGGACCCCAGTCCTGAGGTCTCTGACAATGATACTGACTACAATGATGAGCAGTATCCTCCCATTGAGGATAGGTACAAGCAGTTAGAGGATCGGTTAAGTTCTATGGAGATCCAGAGAATACCAGGGTTGGATTTCGAAGAACTGGGATTGGTGTCAGGAGTAGTCATCCCACAGAAATTTAAGGCTTCGGTTTTCGCAAAGTATGATGGGGTGTCTTGCCCGAAGCTTCATCTCTGTTCCTATGTAAGGAAGATCCAGCCCCACACCGCTGATAGAAACTTGTGGGTCCACTTCTTTCAAGACAGTCTATCGGGGACTCAACTTGAATGGTTCTACCAATTGGAGGGAATCAATGTCCAAAACAGGGAGGATCTGGCTGCCGCTTTTTACAAGCAGTACCAATACAATGTCGATTTGGCCCCTACTCGTACTCAACTCCAGAGTATTTCCATGGGTGAAGGTGAAGGCTTCAAGGACTACGCGCAGAAGTGGAGAGATTTGGTCGGGACAGTCCAACCCCCTTTGTCTGATAGGGAGTTGGTCGACATGTTTATTGGGACGCTGTCTGGTCCATTCTTCAACCATTTGATCGGTAGCTCATCAGATGGTTTTACTGAGTTGATATTAACTGGAGAGAGGGTAGAAGCTAGGATTTGAGGCGGTAAAATACAGAAATATGTCTCTTCAAGCTCAGTAAAAAAGCCATTTGCTGATAAGAAGGAAGCCAACGCCATCTATAGCCCGAGGGGCCAAAACAGAGCTGAACATCGTCAGACAGTAAGTGTCGTAATGATACCTAGACCTGCAGTTACTCCACAATGCAACAATCAACAAAGTGTGGAAAGACCACAACGAAAGTTTACCCGCATTAACATGACATTAGCTGAAGTTCTACCCCATCTGTTGAGATCTAGCTTGGCAACTTTAAGAGAGGCTCCCAAAAATCCCAATACCTCCTCTCCTCGTTACCATCCGAACGCTCGGTGTGCCTACCATTCTCAGAGTCCTGGTCATGATATAAATGACTGTTAGGCTCTAAAAAGTAGAGTACAAGATCTGATTGAAGCCAAGGAGATTTAGTTCGACGCTCCGGAGAATCCCAATGTCATAACTGCTCCCATGCCTAAGCACAACCATGGAGTTAACGCCATTGACACCAATCTGTTTGTGACCTTAGTTGACGAAATTTCTACTCCTCTTGTGACTGTTAAGAAGAATTTGTTGTTGGCCGGTTTATTTCCGGGTTGTGGTGAAGGTTGTCATATGTGTTCATTTCTACCTTCCGGTTGCCATTTGCTGAAGATAGGTGTCCAACTCCTGATGGACAACTGAGAAATTTTGTTCGAAAAAATTTTGATTCCAACTGTTCTGTGTGAAGATATTGCTATTATAACCATTTTCACCAGTCCTTCCAAGGTTTCCTCGAGAAAACCTGTTAGGATTACATCTGCTACGAGAGTCGATCCGTTGATAATCACATGTCCTGGTCCAGTCCCGTATATCTCGGAAAAAGTTGTCCCTTGGCATTATGGCGTCGATATTTACTATCATGGCATTAAACAAAACTTGAAAATCGAAGAAGCTGATCCTGATCTCAGTAACATTGTTAAGACCAGCAAAGTTACTAGAAGTGGAAGGGTTTTCTCTCTTGAGATCTCCCCAAAGATTGTCACTAAGCCTATCATTATTTCATCTTCTGCTCCCGCCAGTACTTTAGTTACTACTCCAGTTGTTACCCCTACCGATAAGTCATCTGGGATGCGAGGCAAAGAAGCTGTAGCTGAGCCTGCTCGAACGGAGGCACCTAGAAAAATTGTTGTGGAAACCTCTAAGCAAGAGATAAAGGAAATTTTGAAAATAATTAAAAAGAGTGACTACAATGTGGTCGAGCAGCTGGGGTAGACCCCCTCAAAGATATCCATGTTATCCCTGCTGTTGTGCTCCGAGGCCCATGCGAAGGCTTTGATTGCATTCCTCAAAACTGTGCATGTACCGCAAGAGACTTCAGCTGATCAATTTAAAGATTGTGTGGCTAGCCTGACCGCTGACAATGGGCTGGGTTTTTCAGATGCAGATTTGACACCGAAAGGGAGAAAACACAATGATGCTCTGCATGTCTCGATCGAATACAGGGGCACTACCATGGCCCATGTGCTGGTGGATACTGGGTCTTCACTGAATGTTCTGCCCAAGAAGGCGTTGGACCGATTGGATTGCGAGGGTTTGACTTTAAAGCCTAGTAACAGTGTGGTAAGAGCTTTTGACGGTTCGAAAAGAATGGTGAATGGGGAAGTGGACATCCCTGTAAAGATAGGCTCTCAGACTTTTAAGTCCACCTACTATGTGATGGACATCAGGCCATCGTATTCTTGTTTGCTGGGTCGTCCTTGGATCCATGAGGCTGGGGCAGTTACTTCCACACTCCACCAAATGCTGAAGTATCTGGTGAAAGGGAAGATTGTCACTGTATGGGGGTGAAGAGGAGTATATGGTGATCCATCTCAACTCTTTCCGCTACATAGAGATGGACGGGGAATTTATAGAAACTCCTTGTCAAAACTTCGAAGAGGTCCCTCAGATCTTGGCATCGACTGAAACCACTAGCAACAAACCTCCTTTGAAGATGGCTTCTCTAAAATACGCCAGGGTTGTGGTTGAAGAAGGTGGGTGTGCCAATTGGGGTCAGCTCCCTGATTTCACTCACAAAACAGACAAATTTGGCTTGGGCTTTACTTAGGGGGCTCATAGGGCTGTTCCTCACGCTCGAGTTGGAGGACCTCCCCTATGCATCATTAATCAAGGAATCAATGCTATTGAATACAGTGAGGAAGATTTTGATATTGACAGTTGGATTTACCCAACTACCGACAGTGGACCGAGTAACTGGACGGCTTGAGATTTTGTTCCAGTTTCTTTTATTCTGTAGCAATTGTCTTATTTGTTTTCTGAGTTTGTAATGAACAGTTTAAACTTTTTGACCTTGTGTCTTACCCGAGGCACGATGGTCCTATTTGTGAGGGTTATTATATGTCATCTCATATTTCATCAATGAAGCATTAGACGTTCTTTGCATACAAATTTTGCGCTCTCTGTTTTTCTTTTCTGCCTTTACTTTATCAATACAATTATGCTCTTAAACACACTCACGTATCACACTGCAGATCCATATCCATTCTGGATCCCATTGATAACAACTCTACTATTTCCAGTTATGACTTCGAAAATCCGATCAACCAAGCCAAGGACGAAGGTGAGGACGATTGTGAGGTACCTGGAGAACTTGCTAGACTACTACAACAGGAAGAGAGGGCCATACAGCCTCATGAAGAGTCAGTTGAGACAGTGAATTTGGGTACTGAGGAGGACAAAAAAGAGGTTAAAATAGGTGCAAATTTGGAGCTCAGTGTCAAACAAAGATTGATACAGATACTGCACGACTATGTTGAGATCTTCGCCTGGTCCTATGAAGACATGCCTAGTTTGGACACTGATATTGCGGTACATCGCCTGCCAACTAAAGAAGGTTGCCTTCCGATTAAGAAGAAGGTCCATCGTATGCGTCTCGAAATGTCATAGAAGATCAAGGAAGAGGTCATGAAGCAATTCGACGCAAGTTTCTTAGCTGTCACCTCCTATCTGCAGTGGGTTGCTAACGTCGTTCCGGTACCTAAGAAGGACGGCAAGGTACTGATGTGTGTGGATTACAGAGATCTGAACAGGGAAAGCCCCAAGGATGACTTCCCACTTCCCCATATTGATGTTTTGGTTGACAACACTGCACAACAAAAAATCTTCTCCTTCACGGATGGTTTCTCTGGCTACAACCAGATCAAGATGGCTCCTGAAGATATGGAGAAGATAACCTTCATCACACAATGGGGCACCTTCTGTTACAAGGTGATGCCTTTTAGGTTGAAGAATGTCGGGATAACCTATCAACGAGTCATGGTCGCTTTGTTCCACGATATGATTCACCACGAGATCGAAGTCTTTGTTGATGACATGATACCCAGGTCTCAGACTGAGGAAGAGCACATTGACCATCTCCAAAATTTGTTCGACAGGTTAAAGATATACAAGCTAAGGTTTAATCTGAATAAGTGCACCTTCGGGGTAAGGTCTGGTAAGCTTTTGGGTTTCATTGTTAGCCACAAAGGCATTCAGGAAGACCCTGCGAAGGTAAAAGCTATACGAGAAATGCCAGCTCCCCGTACAGAGAAGGAAGTTAGAGGTTTTTTGGGACGCTTGAATTATATCGCCAGATTAATTTCACATCTAACTACTACTTGTGAGCCAATCTTTAAGCTTCTAAAGAAATATCAAGTGGTAAAGTGGAATGTTGAATGCCAGACTACTTTTGAAAGAATCAAGGAATACCTTCAAGAACCACCAATTCTGATGCCTCCAGTTGAAGGGAGACCTTTGATATTATACTTGACAGTACTAGACAATTCAATGGGGTGTGTGCTTGGGCAGCATGACGAGTCTGGTCGAAAAGAGCACGCCATTTATTACCTTAGCAAAAAGTTTACTGACTGTGAGACACGATACTCATTGCTCGAGAAAACTTGTCGCACTTTCGCATGGGCTGCTCGCCGACTGAGACAATATATGTTGACTCACACTACCTTATTGATATCAAAGATGGATCCGATCAAGTATATTTTCGAGAAGCTCGCTCTCTCTAGAAGGATAGCAAGGTGGAAAATGATATTAATTGAATACGATATACAATATACAACCCAGAAGGAAATAAAGGGGAGTGTATTGGCTGATCATTTGGCTCATCAAGCCGTGGATGACTATCAGTCCATGAATTTAGAGTTCCCAGATGAGAACATTATGCTTATGGCTGACTACGAAGGACATGGGCCGGATGAAAGACCTGAGGAAGGATCCCGATGGTCTATGTATTTTGATGGAGCCTCAAACGCACTGGGTAACGGTATTGGCACCGTGATCATATCTCCCGAGGGATGTCATATTCCATTCACCGCCCGTTTATGTTTCAACTACACCAACAACATGGCAGAGTATGAAGCATGTATCATGGGTCTTCGAGCTTCTATTGACTTGAGGATCAAGTTCTTGAATGTATTCGGGGATTCCGCTTTGGTGATAAGTCAGATCAAAGGTGAGTGGGATACGAAGCACCCGAATCTCATCCCATACAAAGAGTACGTGCTGACTTTGCTCCCACACTTTGAGGAGGTAACTTTTGAACATTTCCCACGAGAAGAGAATCAGTTAGCGGTCGCGCTAGCTACCATGTCTTCCATGTTCAAAGTCAGGTGGGACAATGGAGCTCCCCAAATCACCATTGAGAGGTTGGATGAACCAGCACACTGCTGTGAAATCGATACCGAAGAAGTGACAGACAAACCCTAGTTTCACGAAGTTAAAAGGTATCTCGAGGCTCAAGAGTATCCCGAAGGGGCATCTGTCAATGATAAGAAGTTTCTGAGAAGGTTCGATGTAAATTTCATCCTCAGTAATGGGATCCTCTATAAGCGCAACCATGACTCCACACTACTGCAGTGTGTAGACAAGAGTGAAGCAGAGAGAATCATGGCAGATCTACATGGAGGAACTTTCGGAACCCTTTACAGTGGACACACGATGGCTGAAAAAATCCTACGGGCAGGATACTACTAGTCCACTATGGAAGCCGATTGTTATCAACACTTTCGAATTTGTCATAAATGCCAAATATACGCTGATAAGGTGCATGTGCCTCCAGTCCCCTTAAATGTTTTGACAGCTCCGTGGCCCTTTGTAATGTGGGGCATCGACATGATCGGCGAGATCATACCTACTGCGTCTAACGGGCATCATTTCATTCTGGTAGCCATTGATTACTTCACGAAGTAGGTTGAGGAAGCTTTCTTTACTACAGTAACCAAGAATGTCGTGGTGCGGTTTATCAAGCATAACCTGATCTATCGATATGGTGTACCAGAGAGGATTATTACTGACAATGGTATAAATCTCAACAACACAATGATCACCGAGCTTTGTAAACAGTTCAAGATACAACATCATAACTCTTCTCGCTACCGGCCGAAGATGAATGGCGTTGTTGAAGCAGCTAACAAGAACATCAAGAAGATTGTACAGAAGATGAGGGTGACATATAAAGACTGGCATGAGATGTTACCATTCACTCTGCATGGGTACCGTACCTCAGCACGGACGTCGACAGGGGCAACACCCTACTCTCTGGTATATGGCATGGAGGAAGTCCTACCCATTGAGGTCCAGATACCTTCTCTCAGGATTATGAAGGATGCAGGTTTAAACAAAGACGACTGGGTCCAGAATCGACTTGATCAACTAAATCTAATCGATGAAAAGAGACTCACTGCTACCTGCCATGGTCAGACGTATCAAAAGCGAATGATCAAGGCTTTTAATAAGAAAGTCATGTGTCAAGGTTATCAAGTTAGGGATCTAGTAATCAAACACATCATACTGCCGGAAGGTGATCCCAGGGGCAAATGGACCCCCGCGTACGAAGGGCCATTTGTGGTTAAGAACATTTTCTCGGGAGGAGCTATGATTCTAACCAACATGGATGGTGACGACCTTCCTCACCCTGTCAATGTAGACATAGTGAAAATATATTATGCATAATCAAAGACCCGCTAGGTCGATTGGCCTAGGAAAACATAAGGGCTTCTCGGCGAACCAAAAGGGTTCTGGAAAAAGTAAGGGATGAAAATGAAAAAATCTATACACCCGGCAAGTCGAAAACCCAAAAGGGAGGCTTGGACAAAAAGAGGTATCCCAGTGGATTGAAAATCCGAAAGGGCGGTCCAGGAAAAAGTTAGGGATATAAAGCGTATCACTATGTCTCATCGGATCATCTTGCGACCAGACATCGGTATCGACTATCGAGCTCAGATGGTGCCAACCAATCTGATCAACCTTCGGCCAAGAAGAAAAGTGACGAGATGCCTGAAGACATAAAGGCAATAGCAGAGTTGGAACTCAATGGGGTTGTTTCACATAGCTGTTTTTTCTTTTAAACAAGTCATTTGCACAAGAAGCTTCAGTTCATTTTTCTTTTTCTATTTTGTTTTGCAAGAATGTCCATTGATTTATTCTTGATATATGCATTTGAAAATAATTTTTGCTCATAAATATTTATATAAGAAACAAAAGATAAATACTCGTAATTCCAGAAACAGAGAAAAACAAGAAGTGCAAAACCCTACGGTTACCCTACCCAGCAGGTACCGGGATAGAGCTAGCTTGGAAACATAATTGTTGTTACATACACTCCCCATAGAGTAAGAGTATCCGAAGGCATTTGATGTCAGCTTTCCCAAACACGGGGCATAACTTTCCCAGCCAAGGTTCATAATCGCAGGCGAGTCATCGATTTTCATCTCCCTGAGCAGGATCTATTTCTCTGGGTACGAAAGCTCAATCTCTAACAAGAGCTCAACATCTCCACCAACGAAATTTCATCCCATGCTGAGTTTATTTCCTCCAGGACAGCAGATCTACCAACGGAGTATCCCTTCCTCTAAATTGGTTCCCCGCAGAGTTATTCTCCAGCATCTCGTCTCGACAGAACGTTTTATGCTCCAGCAGCAGTCGGTGATTTATTTTTCTAGACTCGGATGTGTCATAACTAGCATTTCATGAACATATATCATGACATGCGCACACATATCACATACATCATAATCTCATTTATTTTGAGAACATCATCCCACCCTGCATTTCATGCATCACATATAACTAAACCTAATATCTTTTCAGAAAAAGGCGATTAGATTCAATGAATCCAGCAGTTGTACAGATCACATCTACAGACAACTAATAGAAACTCAATTCCCGAAATTAAATGGGTCAGCTAATCTACATGATCAAGAAATGTAAGCCCTACTATCCGGGCTTTCATTTCGAAGTAACCCAACTACCCAGGTTCCTTCACCAAGCCCTACTATCTAGGCTTTCATTTCGAAGTAACCCTACTACCCAGGTTCCTTCACCAAGCCCTACTATCCAGGCTTTCATTTCGAAGTAACCCAACTACCCAGGTTCCTTCAACAAGCCCTACTATCTAGGCTTTCATTTCGAAGTAACCCTACTACCTAGGTTCCTTCACCTAGCCCTACTATCCAGGCTTTCATTTCGAAGTAACCCTACTACCCAGGTTCCTTCACCAAGACTTACTATCCAGGATTTCATTTCAAAGTAACCCTACTACCCTGGTTCCTTCCTACAAGCCCTACTATCCAAGCTTTCATTTCGAAGTAACGCTACTACCCAGGTTCCTTCACCAAGCCCTATTATCCAGGCTTTCATTTCGAAGTAACCCTACTACCCAGGTTCCTTCACCAAGCCCTACTATCCAGGCTTTCATTTCGAAGTAACCCTACTACCCAGGTTCCTTCCCACAAGCCCTACTATCTAGGCTTTTATTTCGAAGTAACCCTACTACCCAGGTTCCTTCACCAAGCCCTACTATCCAGGTTCCTTCCCACAAGCCCTACTATTCAGGCTCTCATTCTAAAGTAACCCTACTATCCAGGTTCCTTTACCAAGCCCTACTATCTAGGCTTTCATTTCGAAGTAACCCTACTACCCAGGTTCCTTCTCACAAGCCCTACTATCCAGGCTTTCATTTCGAAGTAACCTTACTACCCAGGTTCCTTTACCAAGCCCTAATATCCAGGTTCCTTCCCACAAGCCCTACTATTCAGGCTCTCATTCTGAAGTAACCCTACTATCCAGGTTCCTTCTCCCTTATCTCTAGACAACAGTTTACAACAATGTAAAGCCTGGACCCGATCAAATACGGTCGATTTCACATTTCCCCAGCGATTTGCTGTACAACCTGGACCCTGACCAGGTATACAGTCTACTTTCACCTCTTCAATCAAGAGTTAATTCCCCAGTAGAGTAATGGACAACCAAAACTTCCTAGACTTTACTTCCCAGTGCATAAATAAACATTCCCCGGCAAAGTCCCCCTTGAGAGCAGGTATAGGAATTTTAACCCAGGAATCTCTTATGCAACCAATCTTTTCTGGATGACATCTTTAAGCCCATCTCCTATGATTTCTCGTTACCTCTCCGAATGGCATCTTTAAGCTCATTCCCTACATAATCAACTAACACATCTTTGAGTGCAAATTTTTTGGGCACTCTAGTGTTCAATCATCTTCCACCTTCAAGTCACGAATGGCAGATTTACCAATCTAACTCTTCAGGTGTAAGAAAATTGAACAGGGGCAGCTGTTGTACCCCAAAATTTTCCCTCTCATTTCTCAAGGAATCACCCTGGATCCTCGAGTTTGCTTCCATCAAATTCCAAGCCTTGAACTTCAATTTTTCAAGGAAATAATCCATAAGGGCAAAATGGTCAAAAGCACACTGAAAAGTCAAAATTTTGACTTTCAGATCAAATCAAGTTTCAACAATTTTATTTCATCAAGACATGAGATTCATTTATCAAAAAATCAGGAGTCAGAAGTTACTTTGGAAAAATCAAATTTTCTAAACATTTAGAAAATTTTCTAAGTGTTAAGAGTATGTGATACCTCAGAAATTCTGAGCCAGCCTCTATGCAAGTGCAGTCAGAAGTTGCAAACACGGTCCAGAACATGACGCTTCAATCAGAACATGTAGAAGCAATGCTCTTTGGTCAGAAAATGATGCTTCAGCCAGAACATAATTCTTCAGCATATGGAGGCTATGTCCAACGCTCTGATCAGAAGATGCCCCTTCACCATTTGGAGGTTACGTTTCTGATCTTCTACAATCATAACATCACCAAATCCCAAGACCTCGCTTAAACAACCTGATGCATTGCTACAGTACAGTACTCTAACCAGCAGTTAATCCAGTCTACGCCTACATTTTTCCAAATCTTGTGTTTGCACCAAATACAAAAAGTTGTGATCAAAAAGCAACGGAACAGTGTGCCAAAATTTTAAATCCCATATGTTCTTCCCCCCCCCCCCCCAAAAAAAAACCTCAACAAATTCATTTATAAATAAGTTGCTCCATCACACTTGCAAGGGGCTGGCTTTTGGAGAGAGAATCCTCAAAAAGAGAGAAAAGAAAGTTGTGATACTTCCATAAAAAAATCCAGAATTCCTAAGCAAAAAACCAAAACCTTTGTTCTTCCCTTGAAGTAAAAGAACTTGGAATTTCCTCATTCGTTGCTCTTGCTGACTCTAGAATATCTCAAGGCAGCAGCTCAAGTCCCAGACACGCACTCCAGGTTCAAGGTAAGTCTCCCTGACTTTGCATTTTCTCACTCAGAACATCATTAAACATGTAAATATCATAGTATTAATGTTATCCATACCACCGCGTAAGTAGTAAGACTCAGGATCAAAACTTTCTGATCATGGATAGACTCAGGATCAGGATCAGAACTTCCATAAATTATTGTGCTTTTATCCTCTTGATTTGCTGTTTGCTGAAAACTGAACAACTTATCATTGTGCTGATTGATGTAAGGAAAGAGTTGAAATGTAACACAGAACTTCTGTTTTTCACTCACCATTCTAACACATAGAACTTCTAGGATTTTCTCACTGTTTAAGCACACAGAACTTCTGAGTTCTCTGCACTGCTTTAACACTTAGAACTTCTGATTCTTACATATTGATAAAGCATTAAACTGCTGATGTTTATTCACTATTTTTAGCGTAGCACAGAACTTCTGACTTTTGTCTCACTGTCTGAATACCACCAAGAATTTCTGTGTTTTCCCTCTAACGTTTCTTGCAGGACCTCAGAGCTTACCAACTCAACTTCTGATGCCCATTGACATTTCCTGTTAAGTCACAACGCTCCTGACTCCAAAACTTCTGATCCCTGTGGTTTCCCTCGCGGCAGCACGCGTTTTTCAACTCTTTCATTTATTTTCCTTTTTATCATTTTTTATATTAACCCTTTTTTTATTAACATAAAAAGACATAAAATTATTTTCTTTTATTATTTAATTAACTTAAGACTAAAAAACCATTTTCTAAACAAGTCCTTTTTTCTTTCTTATATTGTACCCCCATTGATAAATATGTACCCCCCACCCCCCTAAGGATTGTAACAGCGTAGGATATTTATTTTCCGCACTTTTATCGCTTTAAAATATATTGCTAGTAATTAGGGTTTGTATGGCAAGATATGAAAATCAACAAATAGATCACCCAAATCAAGACTAAATGCATGCAATCAAACACACTTGCACACTAGTACCCTTAGGGTAATCCCACTTTGTTGCCTATCAGAAAAATAGTCATGTCCCTCGAACATGGGCATTTCAGCAAAAGACCCTCGGTAAAATATCATAGTCCCTCGATGACCCTCGATGTTGTCTTCGGTAAACGATCTAGTCCCTAAAACGACATTGCTAAAATGTTCTATGGGTTACCTTCTGTAACTATACAAACGTTCCAACGCCCGTCCCTTCACATCCAACGATGGGGCTTCTTACCAAATCAATGGTAAGATAGCAACATCTAAAGGAGGAGTAAAAACACACCTAAGACCTTTTGAGTAGGTAGGTTTGCTCTTAATTACTCGCTTGCTCACAACAAAAACAGTTTATACACCTGTGATACGGTGGCCAGAACCGGGACTGTTTCTTTTAGGAATTGCTGGTTTGCGTATTTCGTTTGTGTTTGCAAAATGTCGCGGTAAGAAAGTATCGCCACCGACTTTTATTTTATCCAACAAGGAAAGGAAAAAAGCACAGAAAAATTCCTTTTTCAAGATATTTCTGAGTACGGGGGGTAGATTATAGAAAGGAAGGTATTAGCACCCTTTCTATCCGTAGTTATCTACGGGCTCTTACGTACTTGCTCATCATTTTCAAAATTTCTTCTTTGTGTTTGTGTGATTTGAAAAGCTTTTGTTTTGACTTCGATTTAACTCTTGCTTTTGTCCTCAAGAGTGTAATGAAGTGTTTTTGAAAACTTTGTTTGAAAAGGAGTGTAAGTGTGAAAAAAAGTTTGTTTTGTTTGAGCAAGTACTTAAGAACTAATCTACCTACTCGGAAAAAAATCGTTCTATGTTTATTTCCTTTAGACAGTTCTATCCCACTATTAGTGAGTAGTAGCACCGTCGTTGGAGTTTTGAGGGTCAATTCGAAAGGGATGTACGGTCACTAAAGCAATGTTAGAACGTCTTAGTAATAACCCTAATGTCTTAGATCAATTATCCGAGGCAACAATATCTGAGGCAACCTTTCTGAGGCAACTTTGATCTTTGGATAAAAGGACGACCACTAAAGCATCCTATACTCAATGACCGTTTACCGAAGGGAACTAAGTGGGAGTGTACCCTAGGAGTGCGCATGTGCGAGTGATTCAATTTCAGATTATTTATCTTTGCACATTTAGGGTTATCTAACTGTTTTAAAGTTAATCATACATTCTTGTCATGCATCCTAATATCATACATCTAACAGTTTAATATTTTACGGAATTTAAAGTGCGGAAATTAAACTAAGTTATTACAAGGCTTCGGGTATTTACATAGCCAAAAACAAACCCTTTAAAAAGAATGATAAATGAAAATAAAAGAAGCCCTAGTTTAAACTATTACAACTTGTAGGCAGTTACAATAATAGGGTAAAAATAATAAAATAAAGCGCGCGATGAAAATTAGAACGAGAGCGAACTAGGGTTTTGACCCTTCTAACCTATTCAAATGAAAAATTGTTTTTTATTGTTTTTAATTATTTTTAAGAAAGGAATTAGGTTTTAAAAATTAAATAAAAAATAATTAGTTAATTAAGTTAATTAATGAAAATAATTACATGGCCTATTTTTTTGTGTTTTGGTTATTTTTTAGGAAAAGAAAATATAATTAAGTTAGAAGTAAAAACCTAATTGTTCTAATTAATTTTAATTTATTTGTAAAACGAAATAAAGTTACCTACAATTAACAACCTAATTAAAATAATTAATTTTTGTATAAAAAAATAAATGTCCTAAATTTAATTGGATGAAAAAAAAATATTTTTTGTGATTTTTTGATACGGTGGGAGAACTGACTATGGGTTTTGCGTTCGTATTCGCAAATGTTTCGGTTGAGCAAGAGTTGCCACCGACTTTTTATTTTATCCTAAGGAAAGGTTTAAAAAGCACAGCAAAAACCTTTGAGATTTTTCTTGGGTTCGGGGAGTAGATTATAGAAAGGGAAGATATTAGCACCCTTTATATCCATGGTTATCCATGGGCTCTTAGGTACTTGCTTAGATCAACTTGCCTTGGTTTTCAATTGTTTGAAATGGTGCTTGGTGTATGGTTTTGAAAATATTTTGAAAAGATGCCTTGTATAGGCTACCCTTGTAACAATTCTTTACTCGAATGTTTTACAAAAGGTGTTTTGTCTTTTGAAAAGATGTTTCAAGGTTTTTGAAAGTTTGTTTTGAAAGTGTTTGTGAAGTGTGGTTTGAAAATAGGCAAGTGTTTTGTTTTGCAAGTTGACAAGTACTTAAGAGCTATCTACCCTAAAGTTCTCAAAGATTTTTGTTATGTTTTAACCCTTTTGACAATTTTGTTCGAACCATTGCATTGGGTGGACAATCTTGTATTAGGAGGTGAAAGGGATGGGTGCGGGTCATCGTTTAGACCATAATTGCAATAGTGCTAAGTATTTTTGGGCAATTTCTCTTTGAAAGGGACTTGATCATTTTAGGCAACTTTTCGAAAGCGTCATCGAGGGACTATGATCATTTGATTGTTTGTTTTACCCAAAGAAACCTAACATGCAATATGGCCTATTTATTTGAAGGCAACAAGTGGAATACCCTAGGGGTGCAAGTGTGATATGTGTTGTCCATTTTCATGCTTGTTTATCTTGAAATTAGGTCAAGCTATTTTTGTTCGTTTTATTTGCATACAAACCCTAATTCTAGCATGGTATATTTAGAAAGCGTTTAAAGTGCGAAAAGTAAAATTCCTACACTATTACAACACAATATGGGAAGGGGGATACAAATGTTCAAATGGGGGGATATTTAGACAAGGAAATTAAACCTAGCTATTACATCAATTTTGGGAATATTTACAAGATAATTGATTGCATAAATTAAATGGAAAATAAAATAAATATGCAAAATGCAAAAAAAAAAAAGGTTTTTATATGTATGAAAAAAAGTATTATTTATGTCAAATAAATAAAATAAAAAAAGTATTATTTTTGGAGTTTTTTGTATTTTAAGGGTAAAACCCTAATTTTTATTAAGTAATATATATATTATTTAATTTATACAAGTATTTGTTTATTATGTACAAAAATAAAATAAAATGAAGTATATTTATAAAAGACAAAATACTCATTTTGGTCCCTTAACTATACCCTTGGGTTCACATTGGTCCCTTAATTTTTTTTCGGGTCATTTTGGTCCCTTAACTTTCAAAATGTTTCATTTTAGTCCTTTTTGTCTAATTAGCGACAGATTTAGCGACGTATTTCAAAGTTTTTTCCGTCGCTAATTAGACAAAAAAGGACTAAAATGAAACATTTTGAAAGTTAAGGGACCAAAATGACCCGAAAAAAAATTAAGGGACCAATGTGAACCCAAGGGTATAGTTAAGGGACCAAAATGAATATTTTGCCTTTATAAAAAGTATTTTTTTATGTCAAATATTAATAAAAATAAAAAATATAGGTATTTTTGCATTTTAACCTAAATATACTAATAAATAAATAAATATATATATATATATATATATATATATATATATATATATATATATATATATATATATATATATATATATATATATATATATATATATATATATATATATATATATATATATATATATATATATATATATATATATATATATATATATATATATATATATATATATATATATATATATATATATATATATATATATATATATATATATATATATATATATATATATATATATATATATATATATATATATATATATATATATATATATATGTATTAATTTCTAAATATGTATTATATATAAAAAATAATAATATTTAATATTTATAAAAAAAGTATATTTTGCATAAAATATTTTCAAAAAGGAAAATGTAATAAAAAATCAGAAAATAAAGTATATTTGCATTATTTTTCCTATCTATTCTAAATAATATATATATATATATATATATATATATATATATATATATATATATATATATATATATATATATATATATATATATATATATATGTACAAATGTCCATATAAACAAATAAATACTTAAAAAATATAAAAATGGTGTAAAAAATATTTTTCATGTTTTTAATATTATTAGCAAAAATAAATAAGTCAAAATGAAAAAAGAAAAGTCAAAAAATCATGAGAATAAACATAATGGGCTCAGGGGGTATGAAACCAAAAATGTGGTGTGAAAAGAAAATCAGAAGCAAGTCCAGCCCATGAAGCTTCTTCTTCAACCTCTGAACAAAAACGTTCAAAAAACGCGCGCCTGTACTTCCAATTCAAACACCTGGATTCTTTGATCTTTTGCACAAACTTTCAACATAAGAAATGTTAAGCATTGAATCATGATTCTAAATATATAAAAAACTCATCCTAACTCTCAGAAATGAGAGAGAATTTTGACATTCCCAAATCCTGACCTAAGTTTTCTGCCATATTCAAACCTTAAATTCTCACAGCTCAAGCAAAATAAATGAAAAGTAAAAGCATGTACAGATTCAGGGGCATGAGTAGAACACTTCTTATTCACAAACTTAGAGCTAATGATGCCTAGACTAAGAGTTAGAAGTTCAAGAAAATACTTGTTCAGTTGAAGTTCTATCTGGCAATGGGGGAGCTTTTAGAGCAAGATGATGATCTGTACAGCTTGCCTGAAGTGTGGTGATGCTATTCCAATGCTTACTTTGCCTTGAGACACCTTGAATCGAGCTATGGACCTTCAACTGCAAAATAAGAAAGTGAAAATGGTGGAACTGGTTAGAGGAATTACAGGTCGTGTTTTAGGTTTTGGTTAGCTTGTATTGATGCTAGGGAATGTGTTTGATGAGCTTTGGGCAAGAAAACATGCAAGGGATGAGAGTTGGCACTCAAACTGCAGTGAGAACTCTATTTGAGCAGTTTGAGGGTGGTTCTGAGTTTGTGGAGGTATTGGAGGTATTGGAGTCGTGTTCTAGCTTAGTTAGGATGATTAGAAAGTGTCTAAAATATTTGCTTAAGGTTTCTAATGCTGAGATCAAAGTTATGTTGTGAAATGCCAAGTTTCTTAACACTTAAGCAAGCAAAGCCAAGTTGATGTTCTAGGCAAGTAGAGGCCCCCTAAACATGCTGCTAACCTTGTCTAGTAGAGGCCCCTAAACATGCTGCTAACCCTTGTCTTGATCAGAGTGTTTTACTCAAATCTTGTGCCAATTGGATTGATCTGTACCTCTTGGATTTGCATTATGACATAAAGCTTGCTTTTGCAAAAATGGCCATTTTGCTTTTTCCATAAATGGCTTAATTCAAAATGTAATGCATGAGACAAAGCCTTAGCACAATGAACATGCATTAAATTATTGAGTGTTGGATGGTTTAAGGGCCTGTAATGTAGCATAGACGCAAGCTTGACTTGAATAAGGCATAAGTTATGAACATGTACTGACCAATCAAATTGAATTTTTGCCATATTGCAAAATTCGAATCTCTCAAGTTATGAGGTTGTTTGATGAGTTCTTGGACATTTTGAAAGCTTGGAATGTGTACTACAATCCCATCTTTGAAATGCAAATTGAAATTCAAGTGGAAGTGTATGGAAAATGGCCTTGAAGTTAGGTAGAAAACCTTGCCAAAATAGGTTAAAATTTCACTAAGTTAAGAATGTTTAGTACCCTTATTACAAAATTGTAACTTGTAGATACAAGCCTCATTTGGGAAAAACTTTGTGAATAAAAGTTGTAGATTATGCAACAAGCTATCAACTTTCATGTTTTGAACTTTCTTGGAGCAATGAAGAGCTGGGAAAAATTGAAGGGTTTTTCATAACTTAGAAAAATTCCTAAGTTATGAAAAATTCTATTTTAAACCTATTTGCAATTTTTGACTTCTTGGTGAACAAGTTTCATGATTTGGCATGTTTTGATGAAAAAGGAATCTTGACTCTTGATTTTGACCAAAAAGTCAAAGTTTAACTTTTTAGTATACAGTCAAAATTGATCAATTGACTGGGAAATTCAACTGTCAATCTTGTGTACTTGGGATCTTTTGAACTTGTTGAGCATGTCAAGATAATTCCATGGGGTCCTTGAGTCCATATGTGAGCTTGGTTTGCCATTGGCTAGGTCAAACAGTCAAAAATTGCCTTTGTGCAGTCAAAACCCTAAAAATGACCATTTTGCCCTTTTGGTGATCTGATCAAATTTCTTGTGGAATTGTGATCCAAACTTGATCAAATGGTTCATATGAGTTCATAATGTTGATGTGGGTCAATTTTCATGAGATTTGACTGTCAATTGGTCACAGTTGACTTTTTCCCCAATACAGCTGATTTCTAGGTCAACTGTCCAATTGATTGGGCAAAACTTGGAATCAAGACATGAAACTTGATATGGATAAACATGGGAGTCCAATATGAAGCAAGAAGGTCATCTTAGGCATTTTAGGTCAAAACATCTTTGTGCAAACACAAACCCTAATTTGGGTCAACAGTGCAAGGAGAAGTCTTGAGCAGATGAAACCCTAACTGGATCTTGATCTTCAAGAGCCTTGTGATGAGAAATGTTGAGAGAATGGGAGGGAAAATTTTGGGGTACAACAGTTGCCCCTGTTCAATCTTCTTGAATCCGTAGAGTTAGATTGGCAAGTTTGCCTTTCGTGACTCGAGGGTAAAAGGAGATTGGACACTAGAGTGCCCTTAAATTTGCACTCGTCAAAGTAATGGATGCGGGAATGGGCTTAGAGATGCCATTTGGAGATGGGATTGGAGATGCCATCTGGAGGGGTGACGGAATCTTGTCGGGGATGGGCTTAAAGATGCCATCTAGAATGAGTATCAGGAAGGTGTCCATGCTTTGGACCATCTTCGAACTGGGGGTCTGAATAAGCAATAGATTGACATCCGTTGTTGGGAGGAATCCGTAAACTGTTTTCAAAAGTTGCATCTGAACAAGTTGATAGATTAACATTCGTTGTTGGGAAGAATCCATAAGCTATTTTCAGAAGTCTTGAGAAGTAATTGAACAAGCGATAGGTTAACATCCGTTACTTGGAGAACCCGTAAATTGTTTTCAGAAGTCTTGAAGTTGAATAAGCAATAGAGCAGCATCCGTTGTTGGGAAGCGTCCGTAAACTGTTTTCAAAGGTTGCATCTGAATAAGTGATAAATTAACATCCGTTGTTGGGAAGAATCCATAAACTGTTTTCAGAAGTCTTGAGAAGAAACTGAACAAGTGATAGGTTAACGTCCGTTACTTGGAGAACCCGTGAACTGTTTTCAGAAGTCTTGAATTTGGAAGAAGAACCGGTGTAGGGTTCCCTGATGATGAGCTCGTGTAAAACTGCATCTGGATAAACCTGGAATAAGCATTAGAATGTTGCCATGTCTGGGTCACATCTGAATTATTCCTGGAAAGAATCTCGGAAGATAATGATTTTAGTCCTTCGACTGGTCTTACCTGAAAAGGTAAAGAGTTAGTTATATGCAATTTCATGATGCATGATACAATGTATGTTATGTAATATGAATGTAAATGAATGCGCATGTAAGCTGGAGAGCTGTCTTGCAAAGGATAGATGAATCCGAGATGGCTGAAGATGACAGTATCTTGACTGCTGCCGGGAAGAATAGTTCCTGGTTGTTGCTGGATAAAGAACTTGGGTTGTATACCAATCTTCTAGGGAATTCCTGATGACTTTTACTGGGGAGTTCCAATCTAATAGACTCATGCTGGGGATGTAAGACCGAGAATCTTCAGTTTGGCGGGAAATATCTCTGGCGACTTCACTGGGGAACTCAAGATTTGCTCTCCTAAAACTCTGTGGGGAGAAGGTTCATTAGTCTGGCTTCGCTGGGAGTACTGAAACTTAAATTCTGAGGGGAATTGAGTTCTGGAGGATTCTCTGGCTGGAGACAACAAAGATAAACTCCTCTGGGGATCATATTGATAAGTTATTGCTGGGGAATTTTGATGAACTCCGCTGGGGATAGGAATAAATCTGACGAGTGCGATCTTCTGTGGCAGTTAGCTGAGGATAACCCAGTTATAAGCTCTTGCGAGGAATAACTTTGAATAAAACTCGGGAGAGACGTCCGTACTCTGCAGGGGATAAGCTTCAGGGTTTGCTGGGGATATGGATTCCAAATCTCTTGGGGGTTTTCTTTGAAGGGTATCAAGATATCCAACTGCACCTTTGACCTATCAGTAATCCTCTTTCTTGATTCGTAAGGAAATGATTATGTTCAAATGCATATGCCTATTTAACAAAACATTGGACGTTTCTCAAAATAAAACAAATAGTACAAGAGAAAAGAAAAGGAAATGACACAAATTTCTGGGAAAAGTATTTGTATTGACTTTCTATGAGTATATTTGTACAAAGGAGACAATCATCCTAGTAAGAGGATTTTGCCGTAAATATTGAAAGATTTATACAAAATAAAGGATGTCTATGTGAAATAATTCCATGGGATTCCATTCCGCTATAGCTTTCACAACTCTGAATATCTGTCCATTCAATGCTTCGTTTGCTGATGACTGGATTGATCAGAAGCCTGGAACTGGTTGATGAAGAGATTGTCTTTGAAGTGATCCGACGAGACATAGTCATACGCTTTAATTCCCTAACTTTTGCCTGAATCGCCCTTTCGGGTTTTCGATCCACCGGGAAACCCCTTTTTGCCCAAGCCGCCCTTTCGGGTTTTCAACTTGCCGGGTGTACAAATTTTTTGTTTTTATCCCTAATTTTTTCCTGAACCGCCCTTTCAGGTTTTCGATCCACCGGGATGCCCATTTTTGCCCAAGTCGCCCTTTCGGGTTTTCGACTTGTCGGGTTATTTTTATGCGTAGTATCTTTTGACTATGTCTGTGTTCGCAGGGTGCGGCAGATCGTCGCCGTCCATGGTGGTCAGAATCATTGCACCACCAGAAAATATGCTCTTGATCACAAATGGTCCTTCATATGTAGGAGTCCATTTGCCCCTGGGATCACTTTGCGGTAAGATAATCCGCTTGATTACGAGATCTCCAACTTGATACACTTGACGTCTGACTTTCTTATTGAAGGCCTTGATCATTCGTTTTTGATACGTCTGACCATGGCATATAGCAGCGAGTCACTTCTCATCGATCAAATTGAGTTAATCAAGTCGGGTCTGCATCCAATCCTCTTCATTCAAACCTGCGTCCTTCATAATCCTTAGAGAAGGAATCTGGACTTCCATAGGCAAAACAGCTTCCATGCCATAAACCAAAGAAAATGGGGTTGCCCCGGTTGAAGTACGTGTCGTCGTACGGTATCCATGCAGAGCAAACGGTAACATCTCATGCCAGTCTTTGTAAGTGACCGTCATTTTCTGAATGATCTTCTTAATGTTTTTGTTCGCAGCTTCAACAACACCGTTCATCTTTGGCCGATAGGGAGATGAATTGTGATGATAAATCTTGAACTGTTCGCACAATGCAGTGATCATCGTGTTGTTTAGATTTGTACCGTTGTCTGTGATGATCCTGTCTGGAACACCATACCGACATATGAGATTTTGCTTAATAAAGCGGGCAACCACATTTTTAGTAACAGAGGCGAAGGAAGCTGCTTCGACCCATTTGATGAAATAGTCAATGGCAACCAGGATAAAGCGATGTCCATTGGAAGCCGTGGGTTTGATCTCTCCAATCATATCAATGCCCCACATTGCAAAGGGCCACGGAGCAGTCAGAACGTTGAGGGGAACCAGAGGGATATGAACTTTATCAGCATAAACTTGGCATTTGTGGCAAGTATGGGAATGTTGATGGCAGTCAGCTTCCATGGTAGACCAGTAATAGCCTGCCCTTAGGATCTTCTTAGCCATTGTATGCCCGCTCAAGTGAGTGCCAAATGTGCCGCTGTGTATATCAGTCATGATCAACTCTGCTTCAGCTTTGTCTACGCATCGGAGTAATACACAATCATGGCTTCGTTTGTAAAGGATGCCGTTGCTCAGGAAGAATTTAGCAGCGAATTTCCTTAAGAACTTCTTGTCATTTACGGAAGCTCCTTCGGGATAATCTCTAGTCTCGAGATACCTTTTGATTTCATGGAACCAGGGTTGTTCCATTACTTCTTCGGTATTAATCTCGTGGCAATGCGCAGGTTCATCCATTCGCTCGATGGTGATTTGGGGAGCCTCGTTATCCCAGTTGAGTTTAAACATGGAGGACATTGTGGCTAGAGCATCTGCTAGATGATTCTCTTCTCGCGGGAAATGCTCGAAGGTAATTTGCTCGAAATGAGGCAACAATGTCAAGACATGTTCTTTGTATGGGATAAGATTAGGATGCTTGGTATCCCACTCTCCTTTGATTTGACTGATGACCAAAGCCGAGTCCCCAAATACGATCAAAGATTTGATCCCCAAGTCTATAGCAGCCTTGAGACCAAAGATGCAAGCTTCATACTCAGCCATGTTGTTTGTGCAGCTGAAGCAAAGTCGGGCCGTGAAAGGTGTGTGACAGCCTTCCGGAGAAATGAGTACTGCGCCGATACCATTTCTAAGTGCATTTGAAGCACCATCAAAGTACAGGGTCCATCGGGATCCCTTTTCGGGTCCGTCATACGGTCCGTCACCTTCAATGTTGTCCAAATTCATGGTGTCCTCGTCTGGGAAGTCAAATCTCATGGGTTGATAGTCTTCGATAGCTTGATGAGCCAGATGGTCAGCTAGTACACTCCCTTTTATAGCTTTTTGGGTGGTGTACTGAATGTCATACTCAGTTAGGATCATTTGCCATCTAGCTATCCTTCCGGATAAAGCGGGCTTTTCGAAAATATACTTGATAGGGTCCATTTTGGAAATCAACAAGGTAGTATGAGTCAACATATACTGTCTTAGTCGGCGAGCAGCCCATACCAAAGCGCAGCAAGTTTTCTCGAGCAGTGAGTAGCGAGTCTCACAGTCAGTAAACTTTTTTCTAAGGTAATAAATAGCATGCTCTTTTCGACCAGACTCGTCATGCTGGCCCAAAACACACCCCATTGAGTTATCCAAGACGGTCAAATACATGATCAATGGTCTTCCTTCGACGGGTGGCATCAGAATAGGAGGTTCTAGCATATACTCCTTGATTCTATCAAAAGCAGCTTGACAATTGTCGTTCCATTCAACTACTTGATCTTTCTTCAAGAGTTTGAAAATTGGCTCACAGGTAGAAGTCATATGAGAGATGAATCTAGCAATATAGTTCAAGCGCCCCAAGAATCCTCTAACCTCTTTTTCAGTACGGGGAGCAGGCATCTCTTGTATTGCTTTCACTTTTGCTGGATCGACTTCAATGCCTTTGTTGCTTACAATGAATCCCAGGAGTTTACCAGACCTAACTCCAAAAGTGCACTTACTTGGATTCAGCCTGAGTTTGTATTCTTTCAACCTGGCAAACAACTTTTCTAGATGTTCAAGGTGCTCTTCCTCTGTTTGTGACCGAGCTATCATATCGTCTACGTAAACTTCGATCTCATGATGTATCATATCATGAAATAAAGCTACCATGGCGCGTTGATAAGTTGCCCATGCGTTCTTCAACCCGAACGACATCACCTTATAACAGAAAGTGCCCCATTGTGTGATAAAAGTTGTTTTCTCCATATCCTCGGGGGCCATTTTGATTTGATTGTAGCCCGAGAATCCATCCATGAAGGAAAACACTTTATGTTGAGCTGTATTCTCGATCAAAATGTCGATGTGTGGCAGCGGAAAATCATCTTTGGGGCTGGCCCTATTCAAATCCCGGTAGTCCACACACATCCTGACTTTGCCATCTTTCTTAGGTACTGGCACGATGTTAGCGACCCATTGAGGATAGGACGTAACAACCAGAAAGCCAGCGTCGAATTGCTTCATTACTTCTGCCTTGATCTTTTTAGACATGCCAGGCCTCATTCGGCGAACTTTTTGCTTGATCGATGGACAATCCTCTCTTGTGGGGAGACGGTGAACCACGATGTCTGTGTCTAAACCCGGCATGTCTTCATAAGACCAAGCGAAGATTTCAACATACTCATTCAAAAACTGTACCAGGCGCTCCTTGACTCTTGGTTCCAGATTGGCGCCCACTTGCACCTCCTTCCGGTCTTCCTCGGTTCCCAAATTGACAGTTTCCAATGACTCTTCGTGAGGTAAGATGGCTCTTTCCTCTTGTTGTAGAAGTCTGGCTAGTTCCCATGGTACTTCACAACCTTCGTCATCTTCATACTCGGCTTGATTGACCAGATCTTCAGAGTTATTGAAAGATACAGCAGAATAGTCACCCATGGAATCCGGAGTGGATGGGTACCTGCATTGGTGAGTGTGGGTGTGTGTAAGGGATAGCCATCCTTAAACAAAAATTCAAAAGGAAAGAAAATGAACACAAGCAGTTTATCAAATGAAAAACGTCCAATGAATCATTAAACATGGCATATGGATATGAAAAATAATCAAAACCCTTACAAATGGACCTACATGCCCCGGGCAAGGCATGAGGTGAAAACATAGTGTACGGATTTTTTGAAAGTAAATATTACAGACCAAATAGGAAATGTTTAACAGATAAATTACTGATGAATAAAAGTGATGGGGACAAAGTCTTTTGCCTCCCAGTTGCTCAATCCTCCTTTGACAGTTGGATAAATCCACTCTTCGATGTTGCTCTCTTTGTCTTCGTCTTCCAAAGTGTTGACCCCGTAGGGAGAAATTTTGACTGGCGCTCTTTCAATCTTCGAACGGCGCATAACTTTCTGGCCAGCGGCTGTGAACCCTAATCCAAATTTGTCTGTCTTATGTGGAATGTCAGGTAACTTCCCCCATGCTGAATTCTTCCCTTCCTTTATTGCGGCCCTTACATCCTCCAAAGATGCCATCCTGGCCATCTGCCTCGGCGTCTCAGCTGCCAACTTTGTTACTGCTATTTCAGGAAGGACTTCTTCGAAATGCTGAAAAGGCGTTTCAATGAACTCTCCCTCTACCTCCACGTACCGGAAAGAATTCAAGTGGCTAATCATGTACTCCTCTTCATCGTGGACAGTAATGATCTTTCCCTTGACAAGATACTTCAACATCTGATGTACGGAGGAGGTGACTGCCCCAGCATGGTGTATCCAAGGCCTACCCAGCAAGCAAGAGTATGACGGACGGATGTCCATCACATAGAAAGTAGACTTAAACACCTCAATGCCTATCTTGATGGGAATTTCAACCTCTCCATGGACCATTCTCTTCGAACCATCGAAAGCTCTGACAACAATATCACTCGGCTTCAATTCCAACCCTTCACAATCTAGTCGGTCCAAGGCCTTTTTAGGCAAAACATTCAGCGATGAACCAGTGTCAACCAAGACATGTGCGAGGGTGGTTCCTCGACACTCGACTGAAATGTGCAAAGCATCATTGTGGTTTCAACCTTTAGGAGTTAAGTCAGCATCAGAGAACCCTAATCCATTATCCGCAGTCAGGCTAGCCACCCAATTTTGAAATTGATCTGCGGAGGTTTCCTGGGGCACATGGGCTGCCTTCAGGAATTTTATCAGAGCTTTAGCGTGCGCTTCCGAGCAAAGTAGTAGTGCCAGCATGGAGATCTTTGAGGGGGTTTTCCCCAGCTGTTCCACCACATCGTAATCACTCATCTTGATTATCCTCAAGATCTCATCCATTTCCTTCTTGGAGGTTTCAGGGATGACCAAGGGCTGAGCCCTCGTCCTGACGATCTCATCTTGGATTCCCTTACCTTTATCAGCAGCGGTAGGAGAGACAGCACTAGGAACAACAACATCCTCAATCAAAGGGGTTCTAGTAGAGAGTTTTATTGGTGCAGGGATGACCTTGTCGGCTGATGAGGGTCCAAAGATTGCTCTTGGAGGGGCAATCTCTGGAGAAAATATTCTCCCGCTCCTGGTGATTTTGCTAGTGCCTGCAATGTTACTAATGCTGGCTTCTTCATCATCCGAACTTTCTTCAATTATTTCGATTTGCTTGATACCATGGTAGTAAACGTCACCGCCATAGTTCCATGGTATGGACTTCTCAGAAACATAGGGGACAGGCCCTGACATTGTTATCTTCAAAGGAACAGATTTCGTAGCTGGTGTAATCTTAACAGGCTTTTTGACGGCCTTGGAATGATTGGCGTGAATGGTTATGATTGAGACATCTTCAGTATGAACTGGAACAGCATAAACTTTTTCAAACAAGATCTGTCGACTATCCATAAGGCCTTGGATGCCTTTCTTCAGTAACGGACAATCAAACGGAAGAGAGTAACAACAATAGCAGTCTTCCTTACATCCCGGGAAGATCCCGGCCCTTAACAGATTCAACTTAATGGTTAGCAATGGAGTAGTCAGATCATTGACATCAGCAACATAGAAATCTTCTTCAATGGCATTGACATTTCGGCCGTGCTTCGGCATGGGTGCACATATCACATTAGGCTTCTCCGGAGCGTCAAACTCCACCTCCTTTGCCTCTATCAGGTCTTGGATTTTATGCTTGAGTGCCCAACAATCATTGGTGTCGTGTCCAACACTTACTGAATGGTAGGCGCATTTAGCATTAGCATGATAATGCGGAGAGGACGTATTCACATTCTTTGGTGCCTCCTTGATGGTGGCGAGATTCAACTTCAACAGATGGGGAAGCACTTGCGTTGGAGTCATATTAATGCGGGTGAACTGCCGTTGTGGCCATTCCACCCGTTGTTGATTTGGTCTGGACTGGTTGTAGCGAGGCTGCTCACTTGGAGTATTTTGAATCATTACGGCCCCCACAGTTGGCCGATGCTCCGTCTTCCCTGCTCTTCTCTGAGAATATACCACAGCTGTCTCCTTCTTAAAAGGTTTCTTCTCAACACTTGCAGCAACACCCTTCTGAATCTTTCCTCACTTGATGCCAGCTTCTATTCTTTCGCCTGTTAAGATCAAATCGGTAAACCCCGCGGAAGAGTTACCAATTAGATGATTGAAAAATGGCCCAGATAGGGTCCCTAGAAACATATCAACGAGTTCTCGGTCGGTTAAAGGAGGCTGCACCCTGCCAGCCAAATCCCTCCATTTTTGTGCATATTCTTTGAATCCTTCGCCTGTTCCTAACGACATACCCTGAAGTTGGGTACGAGTAGGAGCAAGGTCAGAATTATACTGGTATTGTTTGTAGAAAGCGATGGCCAAATCTTCCCAATTTCGGACGCTGGTTCCCTCTAGCTGATAAAACCACTCCAACTGAGCTCCAGAAAGGCTGTCTTGAAAGAAATGAATCCAAAGGTTTTTATCTGCCGTATAGGGTTGAATCTTTCTTACGTAGGACCTGATATGCATTTTGGGACAGGACATCCCATCATACCTCACAAACACTGGCACTTTGAATTTTGGGGGAATCACAATCCCGGCGACCAAACCCAAGTCTTCAAAATCCAAACCCGGTACTCTTTGTAATTCCATGGCGGCCAATCTGTCTTCTAGCCCTTTGCATTTGTCATCAGCTGGAGGATATTTCTGATCAGAATAATCTTCATCCTCTTCGACCTCTTCTTCTTCTGCATCAGACTCGGAAGGTACCGCAGCTCCACCTCCTTTGCTGGTTCCTTCATCAGAGATAGGAGGAAATTCAAGCACTCTCCGAGCTTCTCCGTCAAATATTCTCCCCAAAGTAGCCACCCCGAGTCTCTTTTTCTTCTTTTTCACTGGGTCTTTGTTCCCCAATTGAGTCTTGATATCCTCCTGACCCTTAGCCAAGGTCATCAGGAGTTGCTGGAACTGTGCATTTTGAGCTTGCAGGTCTTTGACTGTTTGCTCGAGATCCATCCTACTGAAATAAACAGTAGATAGATAAGGAAACCTGGAGTGAGACCTGCTTATGAACATGATGAATGGTATGCTTATGTATGCAATGCATTCAAGGATTTAGGACGTTCAAAATTGTTTCAGACAAAGAAGAACGCACGTCATATTAATAAGAAGAAATTTGTTAGTACATAAATGCCCCATGGGCCAAATATTACAAAATAACTTCTCAAGGCAAAAAGACATTGCGCATCCTCTTTGGTGCGATGTAGGTGTTGAGGGCCTCTTGCTCATGGAGTCGGCGGGTAAGCTCTAGAACCTTCTTCTCACTGGCGTAGAAGCTAGCTTCAAAAGTATTATGTTCCTCCTTGAGCTGAATCCAACTTTTCTGCATTTCCTCCCACGATGTAGGCATGTCTGGATGTAGGATGGTGTAGGGAACCTCTCCTTCCTTAACAGACTCTTTAATCACAGGGAGAACATGCGGATAAGGCATCATCAGACTTTGGGCTCGGGCTCGTACCCACTTGAGATAAGGCTCAAGAGGGATGGAGTTCTTGTGTCCCAGAGTCTTGCTATCAACCTTGTTGGGTCTTCCCCAAGCTCTGATGAATCTTTGGCGAAGTCCTTGCGCATCGTTGTCAAAGTCAAAAACTAGGTCAGGAATCAACATATCATGAGGGCCATCCCTCCGTGCATATCCAAATTGCCTCAAAGCTAGGCAAAGGTTGTAGGTGATACCTCCTCTAATTCCAAGTAAAGGAACATTAGGGAATTCTCCACAACGATCGATGATGATGACATTTTCTCTGGACCGAGAACACCAATGTACATCAGAGTGAGTAAGAGTCATCAACCGTTGGGACCACCTTGAGCCTTGGTCATTCTTCAGGACAGATTGTGGAAGGTGCGAAATAAACCACCGTGCAAGGAGAGGAGTACAGCACATGAGAACACCCCCTCTTTCTCATTGTTCGTGTGTAAAATGAGTGAAGAATGTCCCCAAGCAATGTTGGTATTGGATTTCTGGACAAGAAGATTTCGACGGCGTTGACATCTACCAATTGGTCAGGATTTGGGAACAAAACCAACCCATAGATAAGGAGTGCCACAATTTCTTCAAAGGCTTGTAGGTCCAATGAGTTCCAACATTCTTGTGCCCTCTCAAACAAGAATTTTGCTAAGAATCCCTTGACGCCGCTTCTAGTTTCCCAATGCCCCTTGGTGTCGGATGGTTGTAGATGTAATGCTCGAGTAACATCTTTCGGCTTTGGTTCCTTTTCTGTACCGTTGAAGGGTAGTTGATTAAGGATAGGAATTCTCAGGAGTTGAGAAAACTCCTCCAAAGTGGGCACCAACTGGTAATCAGGGAAAGTGAAACAGTGGTGAAGAGGGTCAAAGAACTGAAATAGCACTTTCATCATGTCTTCTTCAATGTTGGTGTTGACTAAGCTGAGCAGTCTACCATGTCTTTCACTGAAGGATGAATTTTCTGGAATTCTTGAGGTGAGCTCCTTGAGTTGAGGAGAGATTCTCACAAGGTTGACTTGAATGGTGTTTCTGCGAGGAATTTCCATGACCTACAAAAACAGGAACAAAGATGAAGATCCAAACCCTTGAAATGGTTAGTGAATGCATATGATGCTTTATGATGTTTATGATGTATGCACAAAACATATGTACAAGCAAATCACACCAAACCCTAGTTTCAGGCTTGCATGGGGTTTCATAGGTAAGTACCCTCTTGAGTGTAGTTGGCTTAAAAACCTGTCCTATAAATAGTAACCGGGTTCTAAG